>JBCAML010000018.1:0-1200000 GCA_038503075.1 Gyromitra esculenta | reverse complement strand
ATAAATGACACGGCAGTACAACCTGTCCGAATCCAAAGAAAAGTGAATTAAATCGTAGAAACTACCACTCCAATTTGGTGTTAGGAGTGCCACAACCTCCCACCTCCTCCTTCTTCGTTGTCCAATCGAATATTCCGCCCCGCTCATTGAAAGTGTCCTGATCCCATTTGATATCTGCCAATGCAGCTTGTACACCAACATTCAATATCGACTCACTAGTCAACTCTGCATCTTTGTCCAGAAACCGCATATATTCATCGAGAAGGAGGTACGAACTCTTCATGACGTTATTCGACTCGGGCACCAACGACTTATTTTCCGCATGCCGTTTGCAAAAACGGTCAAATTCCTCGTCAGTTACACAGAACCTCGTAGCGTCTCGAAGAGTCGACTCAGAGTTGTTTTCTCCCTTGACTATGAGGACCTGGAAGCATTTCCAGCGGAAGGGATCGAGCTGTCGGACGGCTTCATTCATATCTTCATCGATGTTGAAACGATTGACGACCGTGTTGAGTTTAAACTTAATATTGTACTTCTTGCATAGCTCCGACAGCAGCTTGAGTTTCTCAATATGCTTGCCCGTTCCTCTACCAATGCGGATATTGGTCTCTTCGTTAAACGAGTCGCAAGAGACACCGAGGATATCGATATGCTTTCCGCTCTCAAGCAGGAACTTCTCTGTGACAAGACTTCCGTTGGTGATGATGGACACTGATTCCAGTTTCAGCTCTTCTTTACAGAAGGCCAACATTGTCGACATTAATTTGGGATAGAGGAATGGCTCTCCACCGGCAAAGTTGATTTTTCGCATCCCATCGTCCCTTAAGAGAGTAAGGCCTCGCTTTATATCTTCGATGGGCAGTATGTATGAAGTTTTTGCCGTATGAAAGCAGAAACCGCACTCGTAATTACATTTTCGAGTGAAAAAGTAATTGACAGAAACGGGGACAACACGACGAGAAGCACGGCGACGAGTGATAAATAGTACCCCAGCAAGGGCGAGAAAAACTAGTACCAATCCGAATATCATACTAGGCAACTATATTTGCGTTAGAATCGTAAAAAAAGGTTCCCATAATTGAATGAACTTACCTTGGATTAAAAAAATAGAGAAACTCTACAGCAAGTGTGGTAGAGGGTATTCGTGGCAATACTGTCTTAATATCTACTTCTTCAAGTTCTGAACTGTGCAACTGGTGGCATCCATTAGTACGACCAAAAAGAACCGACATAAACATATATTTTGCGACTGCGTTAAACAGAGCGGGGTGCATAACCGTGTAACCGCTCATCATCAGGATTCCGATCATCGAGGTATTTTTAGTTCCTAGAGTCTTATACAGGCAGTTACATAGAATAAAATATGAATAATAGGTTGAGAGAGCTTCTCTAGGCTATTTATGCCTAATTCGAACTCTTTATAACGATTAGGTAATGCTTGATGTCGATTTATAGAGTCCTAAAAAGGCCCCCCACCTTTTTAGAAAAACCATTACCAAAGTTTAAGAGATGGTATAATAGCCAAGTGAGGGGTCAGGATCCGAAGGTATGTACTTAAAATGCTTACTATTTACTTGGTAGGGTGCAACTAGCTCTCCCGGCTGTGATACAGCCTCTGAGATGCTGAAAGTGTGCGGATATGGTTGGGTCTGTGGTTCGGTCGCCCTACAAAGGTTCGCCCTACAGCCAAAGGCAGTAGGACAACGTAGATTATCACTAGCCCTACACTCTCAATTAGACATATGTCTACCCTACATGGGCCTCTCAGATTATATTTGCGACCCGCAATCTTCGCTAAATGCTCAGGCTCATAAAATACTGACTGCAAGCCGCAATGGAAAAGGCTCTTCGGGGTGGCCAAACCTCAGGAAGGGCTTTCTAGATTGACACAAAACCTAGCCTAATTCTATTACTAATTCTAAGAGAGTGCACTCTACTAGAGGCACAGATATGAAGATGTTACAGGTCTCAGATTGTTCGTAAGGTGACCCCATAAAACGGATAACTCCTCCGCCCCATGCTCACACTCCTATGCCGTATTTTCGTGCCTTGGCGTTTGAATTGTGGCGTGTTGGTTGCTATTGGACTCCGTCCATATCTCCATAGATCAACTGTTTCGGTTACCTGTGGTGCGGGAAGGCGGAGAGGGTGAGCTGGGCAAGCCTGTCCACACCTTTAGATAATTATGACCAATTAGAATCCTGAAAACAGCAAAAGAGGCTTTTAGCGGCTTACCAAGAGGCGAGGATGTGTAGTCAAAGCCACAAATTAGTGGCATTTCCTCAGATTGCGGTTTTTTGATTGTGGCTTTGCTAACAAATCTTTTTTGAAGAGGGTGTGGATAGCTTGCCTAATTCACTCTCTACGCCTTCCCGCACCATATCTGGATTTACGTGCACCATGCAAACTAGACCCTGTAAACACGGGTACACAAGGACATCTAATTCGCCCAATTCAATTGCATATGCATGCTCTGCATAGCAGAGTACAAATTGCGGGCACTACCTAGAGATTAAACCCTTCAGTGAAACACTAACCACGCGTCTTCAATCCGGTCACATGAGTAGAACGCATGCCTCTGTTACTGCTTTGTTGGTTGATCGGTGATAACAACTCTTGTTCCCCAATCAATGTCATTCTTTTCCGATCTTATTTTTCACTATACTTTTAATTTAAGTATGTTATCTTGCCTCGCGTTTGATTCATCTGTATGTGGGTACAATAAGGGTTAACCTCTGGCGCCTTTTTATACCCCAGATCAATTGACCTGACCTATCAATGATGATGCTATAGCGCTAGTGACGGCTTGTGGCCATGGGTGGTGACTATGGGCATCTGTAATATTAATCATCCTAAGTTTCGGGAATGCTTCCTTTGCCAACTCATCGACCCATCAACTCCTTCCACCCAAAATTGACCCTTGAATCTCTCAAATCCACCTACGTATAGGGTTTAAGCCGAAATTCATCCTAGTGTATCGTGCTACTCTTCGAGAAAATATCGTCCTAAGCATCTCAACTATAAAATCCCTTCAAAACGCGAATAAATATGGTAGAACCCCAAGAACCCTCAAATGACAGAGAGCAATGCCAAAAGGCCCATACCAAAGGCCTACTATTCAAGGATAGCGAGATCCTAGTTATAAACGTCCTGGGTATTGGCCCTTAGTCCCCGTGGTCCTTATAGCGACAAGGTAGAAAATACTGATATCGTATGTATAGGGGGGCCCGGTGTAGGGAAAGGTACACAGTGCGAAAGGCTTGCACAGGAATTTGATATCGCTCATCTATCCGTTGGGGATCTTTTGAGGGAAGAGAAAAATAAGCGGGGCTCCGTGAACAGTGACCTCATCGAACAAACGCTACAGCAAGGAAAGCTCGTGCCAGCAGAATTAGCCGTGACGGTGTTGACAAACGCAATGCTGCTTGAGATAAAGAAAGGCATTAAAACTTTCCTAATTGATGGTTTTCCACGTAATATGGATCAGGCACTTCACTTTGAGAACACGGTATGTGTGCCCTGCAGCTACACGTACCTACATTGATAAATGGCTGGTTATTTAACAAGCATATATATCAGGTGTGCAAAAGCAAAGTTACCTTACATTTCGACGGCACTCGCGAAGTGATGTTGAAACGAGTCTTGATTAGAGGCACGTATTCTCAGCGTATCGATGACAACGAGGAGGCTTTTGAAAAAAGATGGTACGGTTTCAATTACGACACAATGCCTGTCATAGAGTATTTTCGCACGAAAGATAAAGTGATTACAGTACGTATTATCACCAAATTTCTAGAAAGTTGACGATAAAGTATAATACCATTAACTTAAGTAAGATCGACTGCAATGGTCCGTTGGAAAGTGGGTATTTTGACGTAAAGCGGGTAGTAGAGGTAAAGCATACGTTTCTCTGTCTTTCGCTGATAGATGTTAACACGCTATAGAACTACATCAGCCCCGTGGGTGATTCAAAGCAGTGATACTCAAGAGTTCCAGGAGAGGAAGAGTTGAGTATGACCTTACACTGCAGTCTTTGTTTTATTAACTAGATGATACTATGCTGCTTTGAATTCGTTTCCATAACCTGTTTCTGGCAACCTAAAAAGGTCGCTTTATTTTACCCTTTATAGATTTGCTGTCGCTTTGCGCGAAATATTTTTTTCAAGAGATATTGCAACCACAACCCCATAAACTCGGGCTCAGATGAGGGAATACACCCTTTTGGGACATATTTCTTAAAGCTCTAAGCTACGTGTGATAATACATCCCTCAATGGCGAAGCACAATTTTGGAGAGCTTGACCTTTGATCAGACTATTACATGATTGCTACTACATGTAGTGGTGAATTGCACAACATTTACCATGAGCGATTTGTCCGTCTCACCAGTTGCTCAGCGATTTAGTTTCTTGAAATACTAAAATCTATCGACTGGTAGGTGTTTCAACTTCTAGACTGACTCGAAACGTAAAAAAACAGAGGAAGTATATGCATCTTGGTAAGATGCTGGTTCTTTAAGCGCTCCAAAACCACTGTTGTCTTACCCGCTGTGTGCTGGTAACCGTTAGGGCCACCGCGATGCTACAAAATAGATGTTTAGTATGTAATACCTTAGACTCTTCGCAGACGAATTTCTTTCCCAGAAAACGAGAGCAAGTTCGTAGCGATAATTTTAACAGAATTACACAAGCCCAGTTAAACGCATGCAATTACCCGTCAGAACACTGAAATTTTATAAAAGAAAAGTTCATATATATATCTATTATGTAATGGCTTCAAACCCCAGGGCCATATTTTTCTAGATACGCTTCTATCTTCCCTTTAGGTTTCCCATTCTGGAAGAACCAAGAGTACTTCTGAAAAAATCTATCAATATCGGACTCCGCGGCATACACATCTTGTGTAAGAAGCTCAACCTCGCCGACTATGTGCCCGAAATTTGCTTCATCCAACATAATTGAAAACTTTTTATCAGCTAGATAAATTTCTCGCTTGGTAGTGAAATCGCAAAAAATCTTTAGTCCAAAGTTTTCGCTATTGACAGATATCTCCGGTATATGCTCATGAACTAGACTACGAATTTTCGGCGAATTGGTGATTTCTTCGTACGATGTTTGCACGAAATCTCCCTTCACAAGTCTCTTTGCTTCCCAGCATTTATCTCGTTTTCGAATCCAGATGCCATGGCTAGACAGGATATTGGAAGAATCGTAATAGGTGTCGCGGAATGTAGTTGCTCCCTTATAGGTTAGATGCCTAAATGGCGGCTGACCTTTGTTGGATCTGAAGATAGAGATAAGCTTTGGGAGGAAGATGAATTTCCTTTCGACTTCGAAAAGAACCATGGCTTGGACAGGTCGTCTGGCGCACACGCTGGAGTCCTACTGCCTGGTCAGCATGTGTTTATTACTTAGTAAAAACAGAAAAGCTTCTCACCCCAGAGGGATTGAAACGCAATCCCTAATCTGGCTAAAACAAGCCCCTGTGGGGAATTCGAAGCAAAGAATGGGTGGTGGTGGTGAATATGCTAGCTAGCCAGAGAGACTTCGAGAACCCACCAAGCCAACGGGGCGAACAAGTAGAATGGAGCAGAATCTGGTGGAAACAGTAGACCCGTAAGATTGGTATGGGGACCAGATAAACTCTGTTTTTACAAGGACGTAGCCAGATCTTATTGAAGTCTGAATATTTTTGCCAAGCCTACATATTATTGGTTCTTGCCAACAACATCTCGAGTGATCATCTGTGAATCTGCGTAAATTGGAGGATGATGCTTTGGGTGATTTTAATCTCAAAAAAAGAAGCAAATTATCCTCCCGCTATAGGTATAGCTATGATTTACGAAAAAGGTTAACTAAGCCCTACTTATCAATCCTTGGATAAATTTCTCTAATTCAAAAATCGTTATCCTCAATATTAGACTAACGAAGCAAAGAAATTAAGGAAGGACTAGAAATCGAATTGGGTTATAAAAGGAGAGGATATATTCCCCTTAACAGGTCATTAACTGAAACTTTCTCCGAGCAAGTATACCAATCGTCTAAACTTCCGGATCCTGGTACCAACCTCAATTGCAGAAACGTGCATCACTCTCCTCTACATATTTAAGAATCGATTTTCTACGCTACAATCTCTTGGTCATACAACGGTTAAGAAGTTACTAGACAACATAAGATACTCTGCGTATACGGATATTAGTCCTCATAAGGCTAAATTTGGATGCCCCATGCCTCTTCATACACATTGAAGCGATAGGCTTTAAAATACCGATGGCGAGAAACGTTTTACCCATAGTACTTTAAATAGGCCGAATTAGGGAATCAAATAAAAGCGATAATATCTTTAGATGGTAAAATTAATAGAAAATGGTGCTACTATATGCGATACCGAGAGAATAGATGTTGGTTCTGATCCATACATGGCCTGGATTGCGGGGAATAAGACGAGGTGGTCATGCTTATTTTCCCTCCATACATATTTGGAAATAGTATCATTTACATGCTTTCTATTACTTTTCCCTTTATGTGATGTTACAGAAAAATAGTACTGTCGGGTAAAATTTACTGTCTATCTTCGGTCTTCATAGCCTGTCACTCGTAAGCGGAGCTCGACGGTGTTGGTATGTAGATCGAGAATTTTTTGTCAAAAAGTAGGGACACTGAGCTGGAACCTCTATAAGATCTATATAACGCGGCTTAGTAGCGCGTATACATGTACTTGCTTTCCACTCGGAGTTTCATTCATACCTCACAGGTGGAAAGTTTAATATAGACTGCGTCATAAGAAATCACTGGTTCCTCAGACACTTGGGAGACATTGCAAAGTTGAAAACTGCTTCTATAGAAAGCCTACAGATTGTTCCTGGTATTTGAGAGGATGTAGAGTGCAGTTTGGTTTGGTCGTCCAACCTACCTTTATTGATAAGGGCTAGGGTTGACTAGAGAGGGCGGGCTAGTAAAATCGGTCTTTGCCGAAAAATGCGGGATTATGCAATGTCTGAACCGTGCTTACGAATTCAAGATCTATAGATTCGGATATTCCAAAATAATTCATGGGAAGGAATTGGCGAATCCTGCAGCGATGGCCGAGAGTTTCTGGTGGTTGTTGGTTGGTGGTGTTGATTTGGACTCTACGCGCTTCAGGTTGGGGCCAAGCAATTTCGCGTCCCCCTAACTTTCCTCCCCCTCCACGACTCTTCAAATTCCAACAGCTACAGCAAAGTCCTGTGCGAATACGTTCTACGCACTCTATGACATTACATTCCCTTGTTTGAGTTGACCATTCTCTCCTTACAGTGTCATACTCTCTTTTGAATCGAGTCGAGCCGAGTCGAGCTAGCCCAAGCGATTATCTTTATCGGTACCGTAATTGATTTCCCAACCTCCGCAATTAACGACGCGTCGGACGCGTGACGAAACACACAAAGAAACGTCCCCTTAACGTGCATTTACGACTCGCTCTGAACGACTTCACAATATCCTATAATTTTTCAATCCTCGTTACCGGAATACCGCTTACGTGCTTTCGAATCATCCGCTCCAAATTGGAACCTCCCCCGGGTGATCATCGTCCGATCATAGCTTCCAATGTTCATTCCCCGCACCCTTTTCTCCTCCGCCTACGCCCACCTTAAAGCGCACGCACACTCCACTAATCCTTCGATCTTAATTCTCTGTGCCCTTGACACCGATTCTCTTTGCGCAACTCGAATTCTCACTCATCTTCTGAAATCAGACTACATTCCACATAAGATCCACCCTGTCGCTGGATACCAGGAGCTCGAAAAGGTTAACAATACACTTATTAGTGGTAACGAGGAGCTACGGTTCGTAATATGTTTGGGTCTTGGGGGATTGGTGGATTTGTCAAATTTTCTGGGCTTGTCGGGGGAGGAAGGGAGGAATGTGGAGTGCTGGATTATTGATGGTAGACGACCATGGAACCTTTATAATGTGTATACAGGGCTTCAAGCGGGGCATGGGGATGTGCAGGTGAGGGAAGATGGAAAGGTCGAGGGAGGGAAATACGGGGTAGGTAATGGGGTAGGGGGGATTAAATGTTTTGATGATGGAGACATTGAGGAAGATATGAGAGAGGAGGGAACAGCTTTCAAAGCATTGATAGATATGCCAGAGGTGGATTCAGAAGATGATAGTGATAGCGAGGACGAAGGGCGGGAGGATGCAGAAACTGAGGACGACAATGAAGGTGGAGAGGCCCCTTTGGACATTGTTAGACCCGAGGGTACGAGTGGCCGGAAACGAAAGAGTTCGAATGAACTAGAAGATGAAGAAAATGACGAAGAAAACGATAGGAATAGGTCCCGGATCCGAATGAGAAGGGATAGTAATAAGGTTTGTCGTTCCCTCTAAATGCTCCCTACGCCCAGATTCTGACCCAAGATTCAGTCTGATGCGTCCTCTCCTTTGCTCCATAGCCACACCCTGCTCTCGTACCCTTCAACGCACAACATTGCATCGTCCCCCCCTCCAGCACGTTCACACTCTCCCGCCTCGTCTCTTTCACAACAACTTCCTCCTCCACCTCCTTTGCGGCCACCCCCTATAGCCAAAACCCTTCGTCGAAAGCTCCGCCGTCTTAGAGCCAAACATGAAGCTACGGTTGCATTCTACTACTCCCAGGGTACCTGGTATGGCGAGCCCATATCCGGTCTCCTTTACTCCCTTGCCTCTGACCTCGGCCGAGAAGACAATGATCTCCTCTGGTTGGCCATTGTTGGTGTCTCCTCTGGCGAAATTTACGGCCGAGGCGTTTCCTCTGGCCCTCCAAAGAAAAGTGCAGAATTAGGTTGGGTTTCTAGCCGTGAAGAGCAAATCCGCTCTGTCCTCCGAGATGAAGTTCGCCGTCTTAATCCACCCGATGCCCACACATTCTCTGTATTTGCGGGCTCCACAAATGGCGTTAATAACTCCCTTCAAACCACGGCGCGGTCACCAGAAGACACAGCAATCCGACTCTCACCCGAATACAGGTTCATGTTGATCCGTCATTGGTCGTTATATGACTCGATGCTGCATTCCTCATTTCTGGGCTCCAAGCTCCATATCTGGTCCGAACACGGACGAAAACGACTTCACAAGCTATTAGCGAAAATGGGGTTTAGTCTGAACCAGTGCAAGCAAAGTTATACACACATGGATATGGATCTGAAGCGAACTTTGCGAGATCGGCTGGAGAAGTATGCGCCGCTGTATGGATTGGAAGGTATAGTGCGGGAGGGATTCGTGAGGTGCTGGGGTTGGAGTGGATGTCTGAGTGCGGTAGATGTAGCATATATTGTTGGTGGATTGCTAGAGATGGGGAAAAAAGGATTGGCGGTGAAATTGGGCGATGGGGAGGTAATTGAAGGAGAAGAAGAAGGGAGAAAAGAAGAGAGTAGAGAGAGCGAGGCGTGGATCGGTAATTTTTGGGGTGCCTATGATGCCCTAGAAGAGTACGTTCTTTCACCCATGTCCTCTCAGCAGGTGCCGCTTGGGCCCCTTCAATTTCTCTTAAGTTGGATTTTAACTCATAGCCCACAGCATTGAAGCTCTCAAATCCGCCCTACCTACAGCCATGGAACTCCATCGCGCCATCCTTCGCACTGGCACCGCTCTAATCGAAAAACGTCAGATACGACTTCTCCGTGCTTTCCGCTTGGCCGTCGTAAAAGAAGGTCCTGACGTCGCTATCTTCACGCACCCAAACGCAGTCTCAAAACTTGCGCTCTGGCTCGGTGAAGCGATCCTCGAACAGGAACGCGAGCAGTCTCGGACAAAGCATCTTCCGCTTGTTGTCGCCTCCCTTAACGAGCGCCGTGGAGTGTATGTTGTCGTCGGCACTGTACCTGGTGGTCGTATATCAGCTAAGAAGAAAAGGGGGGAGAGGAAGAAGGAAAAGGAGATCAAAGTAGATGTGGATGGGGAGGAGGAAGAGGAAGAGGAAAAGGAAAAGGATGAGGATGAGGAAGACGAGGATGAGGATGAGGAGGATGAGGAGGATGAGGAGGAAGAGAGGAAGAGAGGGCGGAATAAGTTTGGTATAGCTTTCCAGGAGGTTGCTGATACGACGCAGGCTAGAATCAGGATTGATGCGTTTGAAGCTACCGTGGTGGAGGTGCGGAAGGAGGATTTAGCAGGGTTTTTGGAAGGGTTGAGTTTAAAAAGCGTTATTGGGTAATTGTTGCTGATTTATAAGGGACGGGGGCGCTGGGGTCATTATATGTTATGCATAGCGCGCTTTTCTTTTTTCTTCACTTTGGGTCCTGAGATGGTTTGATTTTTTCTTCTATTTTTTTTTTTGAAGGGTGTGACGACGGGGGAGAGGTGTAAGTATATTGTTCCTCCTGATGCTTGATCGTCAATCCTTTCTACTCTTTTATGCCATACCTTTACACTACCTTTTTTCCTTCCTTTTCACTTTTTCACACCGTTTTTTAGGGTTGTAAGATAGATAAAACTTTGGTTTTCTTTTTTCTCTGGTTTTTTTTGGGGGGTATGTGTAATATGGGGGGAGGAAAATGGTTTAGGGTATAGAAAGATCGAGCGGGAATGTATATCTCTGACAATTGAACTATATAGTGTGGAATAACGTCTATTGACGAAGTTGATATGAGTGTTCAATCTCAATTAAACCGCCTTTGCTTCCGGGTGGATTTGAGGACTTATAAGCTAGATGCGACGGGCAGCCTTGCGAGGTTTTTGTTGGGTCGGTGAGCGTTAGCTACAGATGTTTATAGCGATATACTCATTACTTTTTTTTTCCCCCACCACATATGCATGGCCGAGGCTTTAAGTTAGTATACATGTAGTTGTGTCTAATAAGTCCCTGCGGTTTTTGAGGTGACTGAACTGTAGCTACATGTATCTAGGGTTTGGCCGCTAGTGAAAATCCTTGTTGGCTTCTTAGAAAACTGCATCCGCATCCATGATTTTTGTTACGACTATCATATTTCCTACCATAGTTTTGCTCGTATTAAATATGGCTTACGGGATAAATAAAAAGACATGGGTATTTCATTTCCCAAAATCATAGTATATCACTCGCACAAAGTTACACCAAGAGTGTTGAAATAATGAATAGATCTGATATATTGACTGTCCAGTGAACGGGAGAAGAGGAAACAGAATAGACGAACGGGAGAAGAGCTCCATATATATACTCCCTATGGAGTCATATATAAACAGGTTTATGGGGGCTTTTTGGGCGCCGAATAGATCGGCCCGAGCAACCCCCTTTAGCAGTATAGACTATACCGAACGTCTTCGGTATCCCGAGTAGTGACGTACCATATGAGACACTAGGAAGCCTATGGATATATACCATATATCCAACAAAGAGTGTTGTGATATTGGGGCGCGTAGGGAGGAATAGAGGACTCGATTGCTTAATTGCTTATGTTTACTTGAGGTGGGCATACGGCCACTATCTAAATAGCTCTCTCTCTCGGGCGCTCGAGTGCCCGTGTGCTCGGGTACCTGTCTCTCAATCATTTTCGACTCCGAAGCCACACCCGTGGAGGCACCCCGTATTAGGAAGCTTCTCCAACAAAGAGTGTTGCATTCTAAAGTACTCGGGTCAGGGGTGAAGTATTGGGACACCTGGAAAGGGAGAACAACGCCGTGACGTAGCGAAATATTACGAAATGCAGTAGGGCACGGTGAAAACAACAGAGTGATACTGTGACCGCTCAGATCCGTGACACCCTAGTAAGTCCTAATACTTCACCCCTGACCCGAGTACCTACTTGAATTGTCGACTTCGTACACAGCACTTTAAAGTGTAGCTACCTTCTTGTGTATTATTCTGGACTGTGTTATTCTGAATATCTACCGTAGTCAGTATGGACGTGAACAAGTGAGAACCTGCTCCAGGTCAACGAGGCACAAAATAGTTCATCACACCACTCAGATCCCGAAGCATAGTCCATAAGTTCCAATTGAGTCTTATCATAGAGATACCTTGAATTCTAAAATTCGTGTCTTGTGAGAGTTTTTGAATATCCTCCATGGTAGAGTGGGCTTTATGAACCACTTTCTCGATATTGCTCGTGGTTAGATTTGTATTCGAGGCAAGCGTTTCAATGCTGTGAAGAGCAAGGTTCGTTCTTTTGAACAAGTTCTTAGATGTTACGGACAGTTGGATTACACTTCTGAACAAGCCACTCGATATCGTTTTTCGTTAAGTTTGTGCCTTCGGAAAATTTCTTGAGATCGTGTAAGGCTAGGCCAATTTTTTTGCACAAATTCTAGGATATCTTGGGTAGTAGTGTCAGCCTTTTAGACAAAATTCTCGATATTACTTGTGCTAATGCTGGTCCTTTGGGAAAGTCTTTTGAGATCTTGTAGGGTTAAATTAGTATTTTGTCGTAGCTTTTCTGTACCCCGAATAGTTAGGTTCGAGTCCTGGGCAAGTCTTGGAATATCCTGAACACTCAAATTTGTGTTCTGGTGTGGTGACTAGGTTTCGTAAATGGCATGCTTTGTATCGTGGAGACTCTCATCAATAGTCTTCGAAAAAGACCTTGTATTCGAGTCAGCAAGTCACAACGGTAGCCTCTATTAAACACCTAGATATTCTCTCACATTTGACCTATGGCCAGAGCAATGATAAAAACGGTCTTGCGCTTTTCAATTTATGTGATATGTTGCATAGCTTCCGTTTCTTTTAAAGGCCCCTATTACCCCCTAAACCCTTTCTTCGGTTCTAGTTTCCCCATGAGTATTTCCAGTTCCGCTGAAACTCCCTTCAACGGCACATCCTCCAAATTTAACATCTGTAGTGCCGTCGACCGCTGCTGCCTAGGCCCCGCGGGTTTGTCGACCAAATCCTGCAATCCGATAAGAACTTTGCTGACGGGGCCAAGCCTGCTTACAAGTTCTCGAAGACCCTTAGGTGCTCATCTTATTTTTGAAAGATGCTCGTAGCTAAAAGCCGTCACGGTTCCCGTAAGTTGTATTGCAGCGATAATACTTCCAGCAAGGGCTACTGTCTCAGCCATTATTTCTCGATCCTCCAGAGTAAACAATAGATTGGAGTATGGATGGGATGGATGCTAAAGTTTGACTGAGAGCAGCGGTGCATCTATTAACGTTGATTCCTAGCCTTGGTTACGTGTCATAGGACTGTTTTACCACGGTATGCCTGCATGTATGTCCAAAGAGGTACATGTAGCACTCTAAATGAATACTCCTTCATAGACGACTCTCTAATGCACAACCCCCTATGTAACCCTCCGTTAAACGACCCCCTAAATGATTCTTCACTAAGTGATCCATATCTCAGTCCCGAAAATACCCGCCCACAGGAGGCGAAGAAGCGAAAGGAAGATGTAATCAACAGGGTACTGTTTCCTAGCGACTTTTAATTTTGTGATTCCCTGCTAAGTACCCCCTAGCCCTAAACCTATAGATATCTAAATAATTGAAGTCGTAGGGTAAAAAGGTGAAGAATATCTATAAATCTTCTAAACGGCCTACTGAAAATGCAGACTCGCGATCATCTAGAGGAAACCTTACATTTTTTATACTATCCTAGATTTCGAGGCGAGCAGCAAAATATGCCCTAAGTCGAAGCCTCGAGCAGCTGTACCTCATGAGCCACACTAACCTACAACTACGAGTTTCGCAGAATATGTCATTAGATTGACTAGTCTACATATAATTCTAATTAGTCAAATTTCCAAACCTTTTCCGTGACCCCACACACAAATCCGTGAAGAGTTTGGGGTACAGTAGACTCTCGATATAAGCATACTCTATATAAGCATATTCGTGCTATAGGCATCTAGCTCGGCAGTCCCGTTTTCACTCGCACATATAAAGTCTACCTCGATCTAAGCATAACCTCGATATAGGCATACATTTTTTGGTCCCGAGCGTATGCTTATATCGAGAGTCTACTGTAGTCACTACAAATCACTCATCCTCTAGGAAGCCTTGGCGGCCAAATAGTTAGGGAATCAGCTGATATGACGTGATTTATCTTCTGAAAAAACCTTCCCACGGGAATCTTTTTTTAGTTTTTGTTTAACTCACTGATTGTAACTAGCACTAAAGCTATGACAATGCGTGAAAATACCATAATCCGATGATATCATCTCCTTCCTCATATCCCATCCTCCTGGCCACATAGTCCAAAGCCCACGCTTTCTTTTCCCAGATTTTAACAAAAACAAACAAAACACAAAACAAAACAATCAATCCCACGGGAATCAGCCCAGACATAGCGATAATTTATTTGCGATTGGCTAGCTATTTTGATCCCCACCATCTCGCAAACAACGAGATTAGCATTTATTATAGGCTTCCTTTTTTTACCTTATATATATTTGAATTAATACATACTAGCACAAGAGGCTAATCCCATCACACTTGGAGCTAGTATCCGAACTTAAGAGCAATCAAACCTGCTATAAGCCCTGCCCCCCCAAAGAGTAAATACCCCACTGTTTGGCGCCTAGACTTTTTTTCCTTTTCCAAGGCTGATTTTTCCTCAACTCCGAGCTCCTTCTCCAGTCAGCATCCTCATTCTAGAGCCTAGGCCAGGTGAGGGAATTACCGGCTCCATCCCAATCTCTGAAAGCTCGACTGCGAGATTATCCGCCTTCTGTATCGTCCAAAATTGCACATTCACGCCGCTCTTTTCCAGCTTCTCGATCGCAGACAAGAGGTCTATCCAAAATTCTCTATTCGAAATCGGCACGTCATTCATCGACACCCATCCTTGCTGCTCCCACTTGACAGCCTTCCCGCTCACGCCGTCAGTGATATACGGCACATTGCAAGCCACCACAACCTTTGTGAACCCTTCTGCGCCCCAATCTCGAAGCCGGAGCGCAGTAATCACCGCTTGGATATTTGCACTATTATAGGTGTACCCTAGACCATCCTCAGATGCGGCTAGCGATGCAGAGAAGTTGTCTCTAAAACTAAAGTAGATGCCGAGGCCGCCAGGGTTGGGATGTTTGCGGTGAATGCCATTGCAGAATATGAGGATTTGTAAGGGATCGGTCTTATTAACGAGGCGTGTTATGGGAGGATTTTTATTTCGAGTGATTGCATGGTAGAATATGTCGAGGGGTTTCGTTCTGGGGGTTGGAGGAGCGAACCGGCGGTGAGGGAGAGCTATTCTTGATGCTATGGTAAATACGCTAAATAGTTCATCGGTGTTAGGGATGCCATTTTCGTGCACTCCTGGGGGTATTGGCGGGCGAGTATCTTTGCCTTTCTGTACTAGTCAGCTTTGTTTTGATTTAAGGATTGGAATCTCTTTTCATTCAAAATGGCCGGGACATTACAAGCCAATTCGATTTTTCACGCAAGGTTAATCTAATCGAAGGCCCAAATCTCAGTACAGGAAGTGGAAAAGAAGCTTTGCCGAAGAGAAGTAGCTTCGTGGCTGGCCCAATAAATATTGAGCGCTGCATATCGGCACTTGATACTGAAACTGGTGGTTGAAGTTGAGAACTGCGATTCGCACGTGATAGCGTTATTGCCAGGAGTGAGGCTCTCCAGCCTCCATCGATTAGCGCGAGTGATAATCTATGTACGTTACAAAGACTCCGGGAACTAGATCTTCCGCATATCCATGTAGCCAGGGATCTTCAGATGGGCCAGTTGTCTTAACTCGTGGAAAAGGAGTCACAGCTCACGAGCATCTTACCTCTCATCAGATACCAACATAACCACCCTGATATTTGAAATATTGTTATCATGGCGAATATCGCGGAAAATCTTCGTCCTGCGGGTGCGCGACACTTCATTCTCCATCAGTAATTGAAAGCAAAATGTTAACACATGATAGGGTGTCTTGAGAGGTGGTCTACGCACCGCCATAACCTAGGTTTCTATGTTAATGTTGGCATGACTGCACGATATGTGAGCACAAATGGACAAAGCCTCACACGCGCAGTCCTCTTCCGCACGCTAGAATCTCTCATCTCAACGCATGCTTCCCTCGGGCTCACAGTTCTAGACGAAGACACAGCCAAACCATACTTTGCACGCCTAAAGGAGATTAATCTCGACGAAGTTACATCATTCGTACAACTCTCTGGAGACTCGGATGATGAAGAGCAGCGAGAAATTGACCAGATCCTCTCTACACAACATAGAACGCCCTTTCAAGAGCTTGGTAGGCTACCACTTTGGAGGATTTTGGTAGTTGAACCGAAAAAGCACGATGAGATGCGTGGGGTAGATGTAGTGTTTATATTCCATCACGGGATCGGTGATGGGGGGAGTGGAGAGGCGTTCCATATTTCCTTTCTAAAAGCTCTTGATAGCTCCCGTCCCTCGGGGCAAAACGAGGAGATAAACAACATCATCAAGCCGCCAGCTATTCCACTCCTTAGCGCATTAGAAGACATTGTACCAATGTCCACCTCCTATAGGTTTCTTATCAGCCAGCTCTGGACTCGTTTATGGTTCCCGGCTTCACATCCACCCAACATTTGGTGTGGTGCCCCAATTCAACTATCTTCTAATGGTCTGAAGACGTCCATCCAAACTCTCGTCTTCCCCGCCAAAACAGTGCAGACCCTCCTATCCGCCTGTAGAACAGAGAAAACTACAATCACGGCACTCTTGCAAGTCCTCATCGCGAAATCTTTTTTCTCCATTCTCCCGGCAGGTTCAGAGAACCCTGTGACAGAAATTACTTCCGCGGTTGCTATAAACCTGCGTCGGTTCATGCCAGACTATGTGACGGACGAGACCATGGGTGTGTTTGTGTCTTCTACGGGTATCAATCAAACACGCACAGATCTTACCAATTTGTCCACATGGGAGCTCGCACGATCTTACAGAGCCCATCTCGAAGAACGAATTAAAGCTGGAACACAAGACACCAATACAGGGTTGCTGAAATATGTAACGGACTACGCATCTTTTTTGAAGTCAAAGATTGGAACTCTGCGAGACGACTCTTTTGGAATTTCGAACTTAGGCGTTTTTAAGGGCCTCCCCGGGAAGAACGGATGGAATATTCCCGGTAGAATGATATTCTCACAAAGCGCAAGTGTACCGGGGTGTGGAGTTGAGTTCAGTGTAATTTCGGTGAAAGGGGGGGATATGAGTATATGTGTATGCTACCAAGAGGGAGTGGTAGAAATAGAGCTTATGGAAACATTTGTAGACGTATTTCGGAGGGATGTGGAGATACTTGTTGCGGGGACCCTGTAGTACGTGAATTTGCATGACAGGATGGACGATACTTGTTAGGAGATAGATTATTTAAATCTCGGAATCAAAAGATATGATGGGATACCGATAAACCACTACTTTCTCAGGGATATTTTAGAGCCCTAATAAATCCCTATCTCCTCTGTCGACACTCTTCCTTATCAAAAAGAGATCGATCAGATTCAGGGTAGGCGTTCTACTATCATATGGCTTAGGCCTTCCACACATTGAATCATATGGTTACATCATTATAGAACTCCTACTCATTGAGCGCTAGGGTGGGTAACGTCTCGACCACTGAGAGAAAGATATTAATCAGACCTATCCAGAGGGCGTGTCTCAACAAGAGAAAATCCCAAGAAATAATCTAGAGGGAAGATAAAAAAGTGCAGCCGTGTAAGAAAAATGTTGGCATCCACCTCACTAACGAGACAGCGGCTGGGGTGTCGAGATTTTTTCTTACACAACTGTACCTATAGCATGCTTCGGATCTATTTTTTTACTCTGGAATTTTGATTACTTGCTTCTGGAGAAATAAATAGATGACGTGGATTTCAAGGCCAAATCGAGTGATATATGATGAATCAATTCAGCAAATAGCCAGCCGAGCAAACCCAGCCTGCCTCTGCAGCTCACGCTGAATATGTCCTAACTGTGTGACATATATATGTAAGTGAGATGATTGCTCTAGACTTCTCTGAGGCTGGCCAGGGCAGTAAACCCCAGCCACTCAATCTAGTTGTCGGATAAGCGTCACAGATTGTCTTGATACTTTAGCAGTGCGATGTAGAGGAGGTTTTTAATGTGGAGAGCCCAATTCCAACCGGCGGGCCCGGGGGAAGAAATAGTCATTGGTCTGGTTTCTACATATATTCGAGTCTTGCTGTGCATGTACTACCGTAGCATACCGAACCCCTTGCTTTCTTGTACAAGATCCTTTGGCCGGATTATTTTTCTACCGGAGCTGCAAAGGTAGATTTGTTATCCCGAGTTCCTTGAAATCCCTTGCTATTCCATATGAAATATCCAATACCTTTGGCATATACCAAAGTGCAGCTGTACTCTACTTGTATGTAGCTTCATTCGTGTGTCAGTTTCTTAAGTGCTTTGGCCAGATCTTTACGAGGTTCTGGGGACACAGTTTTTTTTAGAAATAGTGTAGAGATCCTACTAACCGTGAAGCATGACTGAAGGCTTATTAGGTATTTCCCGTATGCTGGTGAAGCCAACTGTCGATGCGCTTCTATGTTAACCCGAGATTTGAATTTGAGGCGAGTGGGTGGCAAAATCAGGTCACTGCTGTGCCGCTTCTGTAAAATAGCTCACGACCCGGAAGCACAGATGTCCAGGTCCTTGAGACACTAGAAATTCCGCATAGTTATTATCTAAATTCATAATGAAAGAAAAAAACCCTAGAAGATTGACATCGTTACGGAACGAGCGAACTGAGGCGACCCCCACGGAAGTTGCTGGGTTCATGAGAACCCTTTCTGGGGAGGTCATGTCTCGTGGCTGGACTGGTGGAAGAAGTTAAAAAAAAGATCAGAAGAAGGGTTTGATCCTTCGCTCAGACAAATCTTGTCTGGGGATATCTACTTTGTCTGCCACCTTGTGTGTCGGACGATTTGGTAAGCCTTCTAATAGGCCTAGGATCCGAAAACGGCCTGTTCCAATCTCTAGTTCAGTGATAATTTTGCATAACGGGTTAGCGTTACGATGGGCCCATCGTTATTGTTGGCGCCAAATAGCTTAAGTACGGCTACATCATGCTATCCCGTACCGCAGTATACCGGAGGTACCAAATCCTCCAGACTATTAGTATTCGGCGTAGCAAGGTGTAGCTGTATATACTATACGCGCACGTACGTAGCCCTCTATCCCCTAAGGCCTTTGTTCTAGTAAATGGCCCCGCTTAACTACATGTATTGACTAATCTTCTTTGCTTCAGAGATCGTAGAATAACGGCCGTTGTACTTCTACGTAAATGGACGCTTTATATCTCCTATACACAATGCCTGTACCTAGCAATACGCAATTACGAAGGCGAAGGGTGGAACTTTGATTCTGGATTGATTGCAAACCAACGTAGCAATATCAATATACCATAGCTATAGTGTACGACTGCATTCAAGTACCGCCACAAGCCTCGAAATCCGATCACACTTTGCACATAACTGACGTTATGGCTACACTTACCTCTCCATGAAAAAGATAACTGTGTGAGATCTCGCGATATAACGAAGCTTGCTCGAACACCAAATGAACCTCAGCTTGCCTCACCGCTCGTGCTTTGACGGTGAAAGAGCACGGACGTTGCGATATTGAAAAGCTCGGAGATGAAGCAGTGGGAATTAGATGTATTTGCATGCACCTATGACTAGATAAAAAAAATGACCTAACGGTATATACAGTCCGCGGTAGAACTATTGTAGAAAAACGAGGGTAAGCAGGCTCCCCACGCAGGGTAGAGTAGCTAATACCGCTGCCAAAATCCTTCCGATGAGTCTAGAAGACCGATGAACCCTTCGGATCCTGAGTTGCTACTATTCTAGAGTAATTCTACCAGAGGCTGTACTTATACTACACGTATCTTACAAATACCATATTGTACCTAAAACTGCGCGCCCCGTGGTAGCCGGTTACTCGACATCCTTTTCCGGCGATTTGCTCCATCAGCACATTCGTACGTCTATGTACTACTCAAAACCGGGTCGTAGTTTCCCGAGCCCAGCTTAAGTTGCGCCACAATCTAAAAGCCTTCCGGCCAACACCGTTGATAGATCTAGACTTTCTTTAAAAATTTCTAGGAAATAAATCCAAGCATTCGCCGCCATTGTGCATTTAGGAGTAATGGAACATATATCGATACTACATATGTAAGTAATCCTGTGTGCATGAGGTGTAGCTAGCTGACCGAGTTCGTGGGTTTTATTCGCACCTCTCGATACTCCCCCCCCGGGAAAGCTCTGCAAGTATCAACAGGTATGTATGAGTTTGGCCAACTGCGGAGTAAGTCTGGCTGACAAGTTTACGTGAGAGTGCAAAGCGCTGAATAGGTATCGATCCGAGTGCACATTGCGGCTGAATATGGAGCTGAACAACCACAGGCCATCACTCGGTGCTTATTGCCCTAGGCGTTATGTAAGAGCCTTGTAGAGTATTCTCAGCTGCTGAAACCAACTACAGTCATCGACCTCCTTTCTACCCAATTCCTTTTAAAAACCAGGGTCGGGGGGGGGGAAATTCTAGCTGATCTTTAATGGTAATCGGTCCTTGATATCGAGGCCGAGCTGTACTGCTCCAGATGCGGCTCAGCACTAGCACACTTTGGCTTGTTGGCTCCACGTGGTGTGGCACAGAATCACGGTGAGAAATGCGGTGAAGTAACTACATATAAACGACACGTTTTGCTAGCCAAGATAAGTCAGCCGCAACGTTAACTCACCCCATAAGAAGAAAAGAAGAAAAAGGCCATAGTAAGATACTCCAGAGGAGTCAAGGTTGGGTTCTTGATGGAAGATTGATAATGCTTGGTTTCCGCGGGTTGAGAAAAAGCCAACTCCTATCTTATATGCAAGTAGGGGTGGCGGAGCACATCAACCCACAGAAGACTCCCCCAAATGGGTTATAAAACCCTCTACCTTCTTCCAGCGAGATCCTCTGCTTCTAAACCTAATCGAGGTTTGACATATTTAGCATCTTCTTCAAAGCTTAGCAGTTCAGCAAAAAACGCCCAATTTCGTTGATGCGGTAGGGGGGAGGAGGCAAGGCTCTTACTTATTCACGTGTGTGTGTGAATATTCCTGCCCTACGTTGAATTAGGGTGTTTGGTTAGCCGTGCGGCCAACCTATCAACAGACATCGCAACCCTATCTTTATTAAGTGGTTAGAGTACATGGCTCCTAATTTAGATCAAACCATGTTCGGCTACCGGCCGAAACGGAGTTTAACCTAAAATTCCAAACTTGTGCGACGTGTCATGGAGCTTTCTAGCACAGGGGATATTTTTGATCCGAGGAGCTATTGACGTGCGTTCAAGCATCCCCTGCGCATTGCGATCGGAGGGGAATGGTATACGTAATGTCTTCACCGGGTGTGAAGTTATAGTTGAGAGAAAAGTATTAGTTCTAGGGAGGTAGAGGGGGGGTTAGTTATCGTATATGATCACTTGATTCGCAATAATAAAGATACAATAGCATCCCGTCAACACCAACAAATTAACTGTGGTGCATGGTACTCTATGTCCGCCCAATTCCTGCCTCCAACAGTACCACATCTCTTGGTAGCGAAAAATCTCGTTACGATAACTCGATCCTAGGGTAATTGCGTGCAGATCGATAGCCAACCTGCGTGTGCTAATATTTGCGAGGTAGCCATGCAACTCGACAGACAGATATCTATAAGATGGCTAATGGTTAGGAGACATAGCTATGCCACATCTAAAATATTGATGTCGCAGTATTTCGAATCGAATATCTAAGATCCAGCTGGGTATCCGGGTTTATTCAATAGGCTGGCTTAAATGTTTTTGCTGTGGGCTATGGTACTTGCATGTTTTGCTGTGGCTGTTACACCAGATGAGCTTGATTCCCAGCGGCCTAATAGTTCGCCCAGGCCCGGCGCAGTTCTTTATCGTGCATACAAAGTAGAGATGCCACACCTTATTCTGGGCCACTGCCGGGCCGTTTAGTCATGGGCTGGAGGGGGGGAACCAGACAGGCACCCCCGGTCGTAGGTACTAATCTGTGTATAATCAATGCAGGGAGCCAGGCCCAAGGCATATAATCGAAACGGTCAACACTAGCGGGGGGGAACTGTTCTGCTTTGCCAGGGAGAAGTACCTTAAGTAGGCTGGGGCTGGGCAAATTGCAGCGCAGTCTTGATGACCCGACGGCTTTTTATATGTCTATATACACAGAATAGACACAAATCTCTGCTTTCTTTCCCCCCTGTCTCGAGTACTTACCAAGGCGCCGATTTCTCTGCCTACTAGGCACCTCTACCGTTTTGATATTTCCGACACTGGTATCGCGCATCCTAAATCACTACTCAAAAGCAAGAAACATCGCTCCTGCGCTAGGTTTGCCCGAAAATCCAGGGGGTCTGGACTGCTAAGGATATTCCATGGAAGTCGCGCTGAGCTACTCCCGCAGATGCTGGCTCTTCTTCTGTGTGGTCGCGCTTCAGTTTTCGGTTTTGCGGGCCTCGTTGGTTTCGAGACAGACAGCGATCGATAGCACGGATTTGACAATCCAGACATTCAATGTTTCAACTATTTGTCATATCGAAGGTGCAGGAAGTAAGTCCCATAACCTGCCCGCAGAGTTTTTATTTACTATTATTCCCTTTTTTTGAAGGCATCTACTGAACAACGCGTTACAATGAATAGGTGTACTGGTGAACAACACATTATGGATCAACGGCGGTGTGATAACCCAGCAAGAGTGCGGGAACTGCACGCCCTGGCTCGACATCAGTAAGTCGACCACACTGTCTGTCTCTTCCCTCAGCTCCCACTTTTGTCTGACCCGCTATCCAATCTCTACTGCAGATACCTATGTCTTCGCCATACCGTTCACCGAGCTGCTCACAGGCGTGGACTGGTCAACGCTGAGCTACCAGGCCTACCGGAAACCCAAAGCCGCCCCGATATCGTGTCGCAGCCCCCTCTGGCGCAACCAGCCCGGCACCGAGCTGTACACGTTCGCCGGCAACTTCACCAGGAACGACAGCTCCGTGAACTACAAAGACCACGACTCAAACATCTGGCGCTTCTCCACGCTGGACCAGACATGGTCGGTGGTCTCGCTGGCTCTCCTGGACTGGATCGATCTGCAGTACGCCAGCATCCCGTCCATGGACAAGTCGTTCGCGTTCGGCCCGATCTCCGAGTACGAGAGTCGGCTGGTCGTTATGGATAGCGGCCAGTCGCCGCCTGCGTCCGCGCGGCTGGACACCGCGGATGTTCCTACGGGATCGCTGCACAGAGGACAGCTGATACACATACCGGTGCCGGGAGGAGACGGGGTGTTGATAGAGTTTGGAGGAGCAAAGGATACTGCGGTCGGTGCGTTTCGAGATGTAAGTCTCATGAAGCCTGAGGGGGGGGGAAGCAGAAACTTAACTACTACTTAGGTCAGCTTGGACACGATCAATGTCTACGATATGGACGGGAAACAATGGTATACGCAGCGGACGTCGTCGGAGATTGCGGGGCAGCCGGTTTCTAGACACAACTTCTGCTCCGTGCTGGCGTCGGAGAATTCGACATCGTACGAGATAGTTATGTATGGCGGGGACTTCAACGACGTGCAAGATTCACAGTAACATCCCCTCCCCCTCCCCCTCCCCCCAAATCCCGAACTCTGCTAAGAGGCAAACAGCTACATCGACGGCTTCTGGATGCTCTCCATCCCGACATTCCGCTGGTGGTACTTCGAAGACCCCGACATCCGCGTCCGGCTCTCGGGCACAACCTGCCAGCTCATCGGCCCACACATGATCCGCTTCGGCGGGTGGCGCCAAAACAACGGGCCGTACCCTCCGCCCTGGGACCCGGTGTGCATGAACCCGGTCTCGATCTTCAACCTCAACTCCATGCTCTGGACCGACCGCTTCGACCCGACCGCCGCGCCGTACAGCCAGCCTGCGAAGATCGCCGCGTGGAATAGCGCGGCGAAGGGCCCGGCGAAGGGCTGGGACGAGGGCGTGCAGGCGCTGTTCGCGGGCCTTAACGGCACGTCGGATCACTCCGGTGGGAATGGAACTGCTGGTGCGCCCCCCGCTGAACCGGGGGAGGAGAAGAAGAAGAGCAATACGGGCGCGATTGTGGGCGGTGTGGTGGCGGGATTGGCGGTGGTGGCGTTGGCGGCGGTAGTGTTCTGCCTGTGGAGGAGGAAGAAGAGCAGGAGTGATGAAAAGTCGCAGTCGGGCTATATGACTGAGGATAACGACTATTGGCAAAGACACGAAATGCCAGCGTTTCAAGAGGAACGGCCACCGGCGGAGCTCAACGGGTCTTGATAAAGTTGAGAGGAGGACGAGGAGGGGGCGGATAAACGGGGGGGGGGGAACTGGGGGGAGGCTATGGAAAGAAGGGCATGGGCGAGATCTAGACAGCGCTGCAGCTATTAATCCGTCTTTGGTAAGGATTTCTCGGTGCATTTTTTATTTAATTATTATTTTCCCACTAGGTAATTGCAGTGTTTTGGGGTATATATTTGGGATACGGGCGGCCGGTGGTGTAGAAACTGGGTCAGACACATGCAGTATGGGGGTTCTTGGAATTGGGCAAACCTGGTGTATATATGGGTGGCGGGTACATGGCAGATAATTGCTTGAATAATCGATGGTTAGGGGGTTTGTATCTAGAGCACTAACCAGCTATGGCAATCTTCCTTACCAAATTGCTTCCTCCGTTCTTCGACTACCCTGCGGACTGTCGTAGGAGTGCCACGGACATCCAAGCTGTGATTAAAATTCATAACTTAGGTTCTTGCAGGTGTGCTATGCTTCGGTGAGCGTAATACTTTTACATAGATTATGGTCATCTCGTACCCAGTCCTCGATACATAGGCGCGAGATAGATCACAGCCACTCTTCCAGAGCTCGACTGCCAACCTACTTTACATCCAGCCTCTCAACCCCGACCTCAACCCTCCCCCTCCCCTCCTCCTCGACATACGCACACCCACCGTACAGCCCCTCCTCGTCCATATTCTCCTCATGTCTGCACCTGATCCTCCCGACGGCGTCCAGCCCGCCTCCCACCAGCCGTAGTACCCTCCTCCCCTTAGCATTCGCCTTCTTCCTGTCCGCATACGCGCCGTGCAGCGCCGACGACACCACCGCCGCCACCACTCCTGCACCATCCGCGCCATAGTCCTTCTGCACAACCACATACACCTCCTCCATCGGGATCGGCGGCGGCGGCGGCGGCTTGAAGATGGAGACGACCTCGCGCTGCACCGATATGGTGACCTGCTCGCCGACGGCGATGTCGCTGCACAGCAGGTGCAGATCGTCCATGGAGACGGAATACCTTGTCGTGATTCTTAGCAGCAGCTTGCTCTCCTCCTCCTCTCCCCCCTCTTCCTCCGGCTCCCGCTCTGCTGCTTCGCGGAGGTCTTCGAATTCCTCCCACGTGCGCTCAATGTGCGGCTCCCACCCGCGCACCATGTCGCGCACGAAACGCACGGCTTCGGCGGCGGCGGTGTAGCAGCGCGATATCCGGGTGCGCGACCGTGCGTGGTCGGGGGTGGTGGCGGAGACCTGGCATAGGATGAAGTAGTAGGTTGATTCCACTGCGTCCGGTGGGGGCGTTCGTTTAGAGGGCGGCGGAGGGGAGACGGACGGGCTGGCGGGGCGTTTGAGCGACATTGCGGGCGGGGGGGGGTTGTTAAGGGTTGTTGAGGGTTGTTGGCGGCGGTGCCAAGAGGGGTTATTTGTGCGGGGTTAGGGTTGGGGAGGGACAGGAGTAACGCGTGTTGGGCTGCATGGGTACTGGAGTTGTTGCTGGAGTGTGGATGGTGGGGAGGTAACTGTGGGGCAGACAGCGGCAGTTGTTCAACGAGGCGACAGCAACAGCAACACCCAGCAGCAGGACCAACTTCACCATGCAGACAATGGAGCTGAAGCACAAACACGAACAGGTGGTAGAACTACACAAAAATATTCTCATCCTGAGCACAGCTCTAAGCTCTCTTGTGGACATGGAGACATAGCTCTAAGCTCTCTGGTGAATATGGAGAAATAGCCCGCATTGCTGGAGGGTGGATTGCCGTTGTCGCTTCATTAGACATCTACTACTGTAGCTACATACATGTATAGTAGTAGCAGACGCACGCTAGCCAATAACCAACTAAACCAATATATCAGAGCCACAGACAAGCAAAGACAGCGAATCCATAAAGCCAACACGTTCGTGTGGGGATAAAGCCCAACCCAGCTAGAACTAAAACAAATAAATAAATAAATAAACTTAACAAATCCTACTACCACTTACTACCACTACCACTACCACCACCACCACCACCACCCTACTACTGCATAAAAACAACCCACAAAACCATTCACTACTCCCATCCAGCACAGCAGCAGTACACCCACTAACTCTTCACCCACAGCCTCCTCCTCGACTCACTATCCGACCCATGCACCGGCACATTCACATTCCTCGACGCAGCCCCATCATTCGCGATCCACTGCATCGCCGCCAGAAACTGCCGCTCGTCGCACACACACAGACACTCGTCAAACAGCATCATGTCCTTCTCGGGATCGAAGACCGCCTTGTCGTCCACCACCGCGTCGCGCAGGATCCCGAGCAGCACCGACCACGACGGCGGCGCCGGGCCGTCACCGTCGCCGTCGTCGTCGGGCGTGGGGATGAGGTCGCGCAGACTGACTATCTCGCGGACGCAGTGGTCTTCGGAGCGGTAGATGTTGAGCACGATGCGCATGTCAAAGTAGGGGATGGCGGTGGAGGAGGAAGGGGATGGCGCAGGGTGAGGGTCTTCCTGCGGGGCGGGGGGGTCTTTGAAAGAGAGGGTTTTGTGGGTGGGGAAGGGGGTCGTTGGGACGCTTTTGGATACCATGGTTTAAGAGGGGGGGGAGTTCTTGGGTTCTTGCGGGAGAGAAGGATGGCCGAGGGACGGTGTGCTTGGGATTGCGGCGACAATTTAAGCGATACGATAACCTCAGGCGCCGGCCGATGCGGGGGCCTTAGGCGTCTCTGCCAAGGATTCCTGAGACGCCCGTCATCGCATATCACTCGTGGCTGCGAGGGCGGTGCTTTTTGTTTCTGGCCCCTTCTGGGCGCTGTGTGGTGAAACAGTGCATCTTCTCTGCCATAAAGGGCAGATTTCAAATCTTACAGATGAGCCCCAACGCTGCCTATTCCGAAACCTGGCTTCTGGGTTTATCGGACTGTGGGTATAAAGCAATCAGCAGCGACCAGGTCTACTCTGGGCCTACCACAGCAGCAGCCAACGAGCCAACCCCCAAACCAGCACAGCTACAACAAACCCATACTAACCTTCCCGTCCTACACAACCCAAAGCTACATGATCCGCACAGCCCTCGGAATCATCTGCATCCTCAGCACCGGCGCACTCCTCCTCTTCTCCATACTCACCCACCGCGCCGACTGCTCCGCGTGCTCACGGCGACGCAGGGTGCTCGCGTGCGTGCTAAGAACCTACCGAAGATACCGAAAGGGACGACCCCAGACCAGTCCCGAGAGCGCGCCGTGTCTCGCTGCAGCGCTCGTGCTGCTGTGTGTTTCTTTTGCGCTGGGGGATGAGCCCGCGTCGGGTGTGCTGGTGTATGCGTTTTATGTGGTGGCGGTGGCGGTGGCGGTGGCGGTGGCGGTCTATTTCCTCAGGAGGACGGTGGGGTGTACTTGCAGTGTGGAGGTCAGGGCGAGGAGGTGCAGGAGTGTGTGTTTGCCGAGGAGGGGGAGTGGTAGGGTGTAGGGTGTAGATACATGTAGGTAGGTAGGTTTTTTGTAGAGCGGGATGGTGGCGGTGGAATATATCGTGGTTCGAACATACTGTGGGCCTGAGTGGAGGACAGTACTTGGAATAGCAGCATCTTGTCTATGCAGCGTTCTCTTCATGATCCATCACTCGAGAGCCTTGATCCATAGCTGGCTGTCCCGCATCTCAGTCTCTGCACTGGATATCCAGCCATTGGGGACGCTCCTGTCCCGATGGACTGCCAGATGCGATATTTGCGTGCATACAATCATTACCCCTCCGACGCGGGGCTGTCTTGGCGGTCGCGTCCCCCACCAATCACTAATCTGCAGCAAATCCCGATGTCAACTCCACCACCAACCCCATTGCACATCACCACTACTACCAATGTCCCTCAACACCTCCCCCGTGGCCACAGTCGCCGAAACAGAGCCCACGGCTGCTGAATCCGCCCCACTGAACACCACCCCCATAGCCACCATCGCCGAGACCAGGCCCTCCTTCTCCCCCATAGCTAGGACTGGAATCCTCCCCTCCCTCCCTCCCCCGTCTCCTACCCGCCACCAGGAATACCAATACCTCGACCTCGTCCACAACATCCTGACCAATGGCGAACACCGCCCCGACAGGTCCATCCCTCCCCTCCCCCTCCCCCTCCTCCAACCTCATCTCTCTACCCCCCCAATCTAACAACCACCCAGAACCGGAACGGGCACAATATCCCTCTTCGCGCCCCCGCAGCTCCGCTTCTCCCTACGCACCTCCTTCCCACTCCTCACCACCAAGCGCGTCTTCACCAAAGCCATAATCCACGAACTCCTCTGGTTCATCTCCGGGCAGACGTCCTCGCTGCCGCTGTCCGCCGCGGGCGTCAAAATCTGGGACAACAACGGGTCCCGCCGGGCACTGGACGCGCTCGGGTTCAGCGCGCGCTCCGTCGGCGACCTCGGGCCCGTGTACGGGTTCCAGTGGCGGCACTTTGGCGCGACGTACCGGGGGCCAGACGCGGACTACGCGGGGCAGGGGGTGGACCAGCTGCAGCGCGTCGTGGATGCGCTGCGTCGCAACCCATACGATCGCCGCATCATCCTGTCGGCGTGGAATCCGGCGGACCTGGATAAGATGGCGCTGCCGCCGTGTCATATGTTTGCGCAGTTCTACGTCGGCTTCCCGGCGCCCGGCGCGAGGGGGGAGCTGAGCTGCGTGTTGTTCCAGAGGTCGTGCGATATGGGGCTGGGCGTGCCGTTCAATATTGCGAGTTATGCACTGCTGACGTTGATGCTGGCGCGCGTGTGTGGGCTGGATCCGGGCGAGTTTGTGCATACGATGGGAGACGCGCATGTTTATGTGGACCATGTGGACGCGCTGAAGGTCCAGCTGGCGAGGGAGCCGAGGCCGTTTCCGAGGATGGTTGTTAAGAGGGAGGAAGGGTGCGGGATTGATGATTTCAAGTATGAGGATTTTGAGATTGAGGGCTATGAGCCGTGGCCTAGCATCAAGATGAATATGTCTGTCTAGGAGGGGGAAATAACGGTCTCTCTCTCTCTCTCTCTCTTACGGTGCTTTGTATGATACGCAGAAGATAAGATACCAATGATTATTATCTCTAAAAGTACTGCAGGAACAATAATTGACGGAATAGCCCCATCTAGTAACCTATCCTGAAAGAAACAAATGGAATGATTGAATAGTTGATATTCGGACGCGAGCATGTCTCGCCAAATCAAATAAATAAATAAAAACTCCGCAAAACACCAATCCCGGGTAACAAGTACAGCAAAAAGTCCACCAACATCCCCCCCAATCGTAGCTGACAAAAAGCAAGTCCCTGCATGCTATCGAGCAATCTCCAAGAGTGGTTAAATAAAACATAAAAAACATCTGCAACTCCGCCAAACCCCCACTTCGCAGTACTTTAGCCCTCCCTCCATCCCTACTCCCCAGCATCCCTCCTCGTCAGCCTTTCTCTCACAACCCTCCCCCCTCCATCCCGTCCACTCCCACTTCCAACTCTTTCCATTCCCGCTCCCCTCCCTCTCGAACTACTGCTCCCACTACTCCCCGCACTGCCTCCCCGCCTCATCGTCTCCCCTCCCCTCCGGTTTTGATCTTCTTCAGGTTCAAATCCCAGTCTCTGCGTAAGTTCAATCAAATCCCCACCCACGAAGCCCTGCGCTTTCGCTGTCCACTTCCTCATGAACCCTTCGACCGCCCCACCGATATTCTCCAATCCAGCTGCAGTATCAGTTGCAAGCTCGCCCAGTGACTTGAACGTGAACGCCTCCGGACCTATCGCAACACCGGGGCCTATCTTAACTCCGGTATGATGAACATTCAGGTTTACGTGATTCTGAGGATGTAGTTCCCCCACCCCAGGCGTCATCCCACGGAATACATTTGTGGGAGACGACGGCTCTCCAAGGAGATCAAGAAGCGGCGGCTCGTCTAGAAGCGAAGGGACGGCAGGGAGTTCGCCAACGCTAGAGAGTCGTTTTGTATTCATGCTTTTTCGCCGGCGAGGGGGGAAATGGGATAGCTTTTTTCGGGCGAGACGGGCGATCTCGACTTGACCGATGCCTTCGATTATGACGTAAGATTCGTGTTTGTAGGGTTTCTCTTCCTCCCCTTCCACCTCTGTTTCTGCCCCTCCTCCCTCCGTTTCCTTGGGTTTATTGCCGCTTTCGGTATTCGGTAGAGCTACGGGCTTCCCCTTAACTTGACACTCATCAACCGGCAGTAACAAAGTCCGCCGGCTCTGCACGCTATCATGACTCCACATCCCGTTCGCCTTCCTGAGGGCTCCCGGGGGAATATTAAAAGCGATGACAACCCCTTCCACCGTATCCGTCGGCTTCACATTATGAACGTAAACCAATATAACCCTCTCCCCCTCCATATCCCCCACCTCGATGCCATCCTCCGGATCCGGCGAAGTTGCCCGTTTGTAAATAGTGTTATTATTATTATTATTACTATTCCTCCCCACGCTCGACGGACGGGAGCCAGTAGTGCCATTTGGCGACGGCGCATCTGCCCTTCGGCGACCACGAGGCCTCATGCTGCCGTGGTCGGTATTCTCTCTAGCCAGAGAGCTGAGTCTGCTGTTGCTGGAAGAGCTGTTGGCGGAGTCGATGGGTCTCTGGCGGCGCTGTTTCAGGTTCTGTTCTGTAGCGAGAGCATCGCTCCCGAGGACGGAGCTTGCGAGACCCTGTAGTGTGCTCCACTGCACGCCCCAGCCGGACCCAGGGCTGTTGGTGTTGATGCGAGGGGTCTTTGCTGGGTTGCCTGGACGAGATGGATGTTTTGCGGGTAGTGCTGCGCTGGTCCCATTCCCGGTGGTGCCGGTGCTGGTGCTGCTGATTGGGCTCTTGCTCTTCCGACGGGCTGGTGGTTGGGCTGACAAGGTGTTTGTGGTGTTTATGGTGGTGGGGGAGGAGGAGCTGGGGAGAGGACGGTTCATCCTACTTGCCGTCTTGGGGGCTGGCGGAGATGCATGTAGCTTCAATGCGGGGGAGGTTGAAGTGGCGTTTGGCTGAAATGAGATGGAGTTGAGCGATGAGGCGAGGTGAGGCGAGGCGAGGTGAGGTTGGAGATCCGATTTAAGGTTGGGAGGGAGGTTTGTGGGTTGGGGTTGGGGTTCACGGTGGTTGCACCCGAGAGCGGATAAAGAGCTGCGATGGAGGGGGAGCGAAGGGAGATATGTAGATAACCCGCGATGCTTATCCTCCGCAATTATAACAGCACTGAAGCAAACCCGCGAAGCTGCACTAGAGATGGAATCAGAATACAATACTCGAGAGCGGGGGGGCACTGAGTTAACCGTTACCCAATACCAAGTCAATACCGAGTCCTCCCCCAGGCCCGAGGAGGCGCTTACCCGTTTAACTGAGCGACGCACGTCGGCCCTGGGAACCGACGGTTGCAGATACTTGAACCCCCCCCACCATCTAGAGTGCTTACCTTCCTGGACAATATTAGCCCACCCCTCCCCCTCTGGCTACTATAGGGAGAATCCTCGGACTGTAGATTCCGGTCCAACGTGTCCGAATCTCAGTCTGGGTCTCTGGTTCCTGGCCCTTACGTATTGCATACTCGGCGAAGCAGCTCCAAGACAGATCACATACAAACCACAGTAATAAAAACCACTCCTTGCAGTGGCTGCACTGCATGCCTCAATACGGGCTCTGGGTGCCGAAATAGTACTCTAAGGAAAGGAAAGCCAAGTGAAAACATCTCGTTTCGCGGCTCGTGCCGAGTGGTAATACGTAATGTAACGAAGCTAGTACGAGTGGGGACAGTAGAATTATATTCGCCAATACAGAGAACCTTGCCATATGAGAGTATGCCCCCGACACACATACGTGCTCGCAATACATGTATCTGACACTCGCTCGCTCACGCAAAAGAAAGGGAAAAAAGGGCTGAATGATAATATAAAAGAACTGAGATTTTCGATTTCCTTTTCCATTCCCTTCCCTTCCCTTCCCTTCCCCTCCCACGCAAAAAAAACAATAGGGATACAATTACACGAATAGATCACGGCACGGCACACCAGTCAAGAAATTATAGCCCAGCTTTTCCCCAGCCCAACCAGTCCAATCCAGCCAAACCCAATCCAGTCAGCCAACCAACCCAACCCTCTCCCCTAACCCAGACACCCTCCACATCTACAACGGCGCCCCAGCCTCCAAACCACCAAGTTCACCATTCAGCCCAAAAAAATTAAACCTATAGCCCTCAAAAAGCCCAGCCAAACCCAGCAAAATGCAAAAATTAGCCCAACCAACATTTCCACATCGCTCACCTCCGCCTTTCTCCATCATTTCCAAAACAGAAAACATACCAATCCTCGACATTCAGTGTAGTTGGCACAATGCCTCCTTTACTACTATTACTCCACGTATCCTCCGGACTGCTTCCCTGCGCCATACTCTCGTCGAATTGTCCGTTCCATGCACCGCCTACGCTTTGAAACTGCTGCTGTAGATGCTGGTTGAGGCCGTGCTGGCTCAGTCCTTGACCCTGCTGTGTTAATTGTGGGTCTAGTGCTGGATTCTGCTGGCTAGGACTAAGATACGAGATGCCAGAGTCGTCGGGGAATAACTGATTAGGCTGGAAGTTCTCCCAGAGGCTCTGCGAAATGGGCGGGGAGCTACGAGTTACAAGGTACAAATCTGGTGGGGTGCCGGGAGGGAGCGGATTCACTGTTAGAGCCGTATTGAACGGGGTTGGTGGTCGGGTGGTGTTTGGAAGGGTGCCGAGGAAGGAGGCTGTTATTTCCCGTCCTGGTGTTATGGTACCAGATCCGGATGGTACTACGCCTTGCATTGGCCCTGAGCTGGGTGCCGGAGTCTGCGGGCGTGAACGCTCGTAGCTCATGGTCGGGACTGGCCCGGTTGGTAGTGCGCCTAGGTCCATTTCGTCGAATTTCCGTTTCATAGGCTCGGTGCCGGCTGCGCCGGTGGCGGGCAGGGCTCGTTGGCTCGATTTCTTGTTGTGGTGGCGCCGGCCGGCGGACTTTTGGAGACGCTCTTCGAGGTGCTTGTTGCCTAGGATGGACTCGAAGAGGGTGTATACCATCTTGGCGACAATCCAGATCTTGGAGACTTCCTTGAGTGCTAACATGCATTTCCGCATACGCTCCTTGGATTCTGCGACGACACTGGGTATCGTGGAGCGGGTTTGGTACACATGCATAATGAGGGCGCTGAAGAGGCTGTAGACAACAAATGCGGGGCAGTAGCGGAGCTCGTTGTGGTCGATTAGGTTATCAATTATACTCGTGATTGCTGTGGCGGCCTTAAAGGCAATGTTGCGTGATGGGTAGGCTTCGTCGACGGCGCTATAGTAGTTGGTTCCGTTCGCATTTGGTGTTGTTGCGGGCGGCATGTGGGCACGGTGGAGTAGGCATAACGTTGTGTAGTATGTGCTATGCAGCAGGGCGGCCCAGAAGTTCTGTCTACTTTTGTCCTCGACGTGATAGCGCATCTCGGGCGGCACATGCAGCATCCAGTCTGCGAGTGCCAAATCCGAGTGTACTAGATCAATCTGATGCTGCCGCCGGGCTTTTGACGCGACAGAGTATTGTTGAGACAGCACCAAACCCATGAGTTCGCATAGCTTAACATGGTGCAGGAAGAACTGCACATGGAGTGGGTCTGGGGGGTATTCGGAGGTGAATCCTGGCTCATCGTCGAGAAAGTCGTCTTCACTAACCATCTCAACGTCACTATCGTCTGTGTTAATATGAACGGGGCGGCCAAGCGCTACAGCAACCATACGGTCTCGTGTGAAGAGGGTCCACCAGATACGTTTCCAAAGACGTTTATCAGCTTGGGAAAGCTGTGAGTGTTCAACACTACGGTGCATTCCAGAGCCTTGAGCGACGATAGTGGCCACACGGCTCCAGTAAAATACATTCTTCGTCACATCTGATCACTCTGTTAGCACCACCACCCCTGTAAATAGTAACGGGTGTTGAATTTCACCTTCCGGTCCCTCCCAATACCATCCCATTAGTACTAGACTCTGTACAATCGTAACCCGGTCGTCTTCGTAGTTTGCATCATACAGCGCCTTCGCCCTCTTATAGAACGTCATTGCGGCGGGCGTCGTGCTCCCCGTCGTATCCATCAACTGCGGATTCTGGCATACCCTGCTTCCAGCCAATAGCACGCTCTGCAACAAAAGTAAACTTGGGGGATTTTTAGGATCCCGATACCGTCGCATGAAACGGGACCGATTGATGACAGGTACTATTGGAGCAATCCACTTAAAATACGCTTCAATGAGCTCATCACATAACGCCCGAGGAGGGAGAAGAAATGCACCACGCTGATGAAGGATATCGATTTCGATAGTATCGAGCTCTGTAAGACGTGCTCGTGAACCGCGGATATTTTCGGGTAGAGGATAATGGACGACGTCCGTGGTACCATGTTTGTCGTGAACTAAGAGGGAGAGGTTCGAGGATTCACCTGTGTGCCGCGTGAGCTCGTCAGTTCCCATATCTTACAATTTAACCCCCCCACTATCATAGCTTTTCCAGCCCAAAGTATAGTACCAAGATATGCAACCCTCCCCGCTTCCTTGATGGGTGCCCGTGCAAATTTCGGTTTCATGAACTGGGTCATGGTCGAGTTATCTGCGATGACCTGCGCAGACTTGACCTCTGGGAAATTTGCAGCTGGAGTTCCATCCTGTCCTGGCGACACCACAACCTGCGGTGTGGTATTGAAGTTCATGGAAGTATTCTCCACCGGCGATGGCGACGGGCCTTGTGTCGAGCTCTGCCTCTCTGATCTGCTTTTTTATCCACCATAATCAGAAACCCACCCTTCCACCACCTGTATCTCCCGAGATAAAACGGGGTAGGGGAGAGAAGAGGTTCTCCGAATATAAAAAGGGCCGTACATATTGTCGTCATCCCTTCCTTTAACACTCGACGCAACCTTCTTCCGTTTAGGGGTCGGTATTTTGCATTCGATTGAAAAAGCGACACAATTCGTGCACGGCACACCTAAAGAGGCAGCATCGCATCGGACCTAAACCAAATTCTCAGCCTCGGTATCTCCATTCTAATCCAACCCATCGGTTATAAAAGTTACCTTTCTCGCGTGGCAAGTCTACTCCAGCAAAAAAAATAATCCCGATTTAGTACCGTCAGCCCAAGCCCAACCTCAAAACCCCACACCCGGAAACAACGAAAGAAAAAAAAAAAATGCAGCTTCAATTCCACACACGAAAAAGGCCCCACAAATATTTCGCAAGCTTCGTTTCTAGACACTCACTTCACAAGCTCTGACCGCACGTTGCCTGCAAAAAAAAAATTTCAAGTCCGCGCACACACGCACCGGTTTCCGTCAGCGATTTCCACTCTCTCATTCCCTACCCACCTCCCCTCCCCCCACTTTGTCATAGGTGCCTGACGCTAGCGGAGCTTTTCCATCCATTATCGCCAATTTCAACTCCGTCTTCCCACCACCGCCCCCCCAACTCCCAACGACAAAGAAACAAAAGGGCACAATAGCGTACCTCCGAAAGCTTGGATGTGCTGGGTTCTGGCTCGCCGGCGCCGCGGACGTAGAAGACGCAGCGGGCGAGGCGGTTCCGCGAGAGCTTTCAGCCCTGGAGTCGGCGGGCATGGTCTCAGGAGTCATTGTCTGGATGGACTGTGGATTTTTAGCCAGCTCTTCTTGGGAGGTGGATTGCGATGGGTATGGATGGGGGGGTAACTAGGTAGGTAGGTAGTTAGAGTGGGAGGTGTAGATGGTGTCGTAATGGGATGTGCGTAGGTATGTATGGGTGCATGGGAGCGCGTGGGTAAGCAACGTGGGAGGGGGTGGACCTGTGCCTGAACTAGTATGTAGTATGGGGATACCCTGAGTGGAGGTGGGGAGTGTTCCTAGCTGATGTATTAACCTTCACGAAGATGCTAGGATCAAGACTGGAAGGCTGGGGTTAGGACTCCTGTGTGGATGGAGTGGTGGGCTACAAAAAAAGGTAGATGGAGGGGGGATCGAACTTGCGCGACTGGGTGTGGCGGATGGAATGGCACTGGCTTGGAGATGTCCGAAGGGATGAATTGGCTGCTAGCCCAGCGGATGTAGATGCAGATGTAGATGGAGTAAGATGCAAGTGTCAGCCAACGGTCAATCAATCACCCGGCGGCGATAGCGACTCCACGGTACTTCGACGTAGGTGCAGTCCTATTACGTCTGTCCAGGTCTGTAGGCACAGGCACAGGCACAGCACAGGCACAGGCACAGGCACTCTGCTCTCTCCACCAGATAGACATGTACTCACACCCTCAGGTCCGAGATGAGCTTCATGTAGGCATGTAGTGCTTACTCCACATAGAGGGGCGGTCATAATCATGGAGTGAGTGTATCATATTACTATGCTGTCCTGTCTTCCCCCGCAACACGGCCCGCGTTCCTCTCTCGTGGATCGGGGTTCCTTTCCTTCTGCTGTCGCGTGTCTCCACCGCTTCCCTGTGCTGTATGTACATACTCTTCACGTATCCCCACAGCACGTACCTACATCGCTCTGATCCGTATCGGACCTGCCTATATCTCAGAATCCATACACAAAACAGCACCCCCGCCGCCTGTTGCACCGTCGCCCGATATTCCCGCGTGCTCAATTTGCAGCTTCTCGCTTGTCTTTTCTCGGATCCTTACGCCTTGCAGCTGCATTTCCCAATTTCGCTTCTACGAAAGGGACCTATTTGTAATATCTGGTTAATACAGTCGCACCTTGTTATAAGGGACGTGCATAATTCGTGGGAAATCGTTCGTAATAGCAAATTTTTCCTTGCAGTAAAATCTGGGTACTAGGAACTCCAAGTTGCACCCAACTTCTCTCCGTTACTGCAAAAAAATTCCATTATATCGAGGTTCCTCATATCAAGGTTCGACTGTGCGTTCCATGGAGTCCATTCTCGCGGCTGGAGCGCAGGGATGGAAGGGAATTGAGGCTCTACGGGTTCATCCCATCACGGCCAAGTTCCTCTCGATCCAGCTGTATACCTTAATTAAGTACCCCCCCCGCGGATATCTCGTCTTCCACGCAACAATTCCGAAACCACCTCCAACGGATTCCGAACCGGAACCCTAATCTACCCCCTCGTTGTGCGAGTACGCGATTCACACGTCGAAAAACTCTCGTGCGCAAGAGCCTCCGGCACGATCAGCGGTTCGGGGAGGCCGACCGCCGCCGGGCTCAATGACATCGGCGACCTCTGTCTAACCCTGTCTGTGCACTAAACGCGGGTACTCGTTAGTCTGCGTAGCATGTGACAGGCAGATGTCAAAAGAAAAGAAAAGAAAAGAAAAGCAATAATAGAGGTAATGATCAATCGTTCAAGTCCAATCAAGAAAAAAAAACAATAAGCAGCCATTCTCTCCTCCTTTTCCCCCTTCCCCCTTCCCCTTCCCCACCCCCTTCCCCACCTCCCCCTTTAATCGTGCCTGACGGAACTACCCGTCGGAGGGCAGGCATTGGCATGTGAATATCAATCTGGGACCTTTTACTTGTAGAGGGAATAAACCAATTCCACCCTCCACCCTCCCCCTTTTAAAACCCTCAAAAAGATGATCACCGCGTACTCCTTCCTTCCCTTCCTCTACACAGGGGAGGGGGGAGTAAGTGGGAAAAAAAAAAAAAATCAAGCCTTGATTGAAATGGACGAAAGGAAGGGTGCACTGCCCCCCCCCCTCTCTCCCGGTCAATGGTACCATTGGTAGAAGTAGAAGTACGTTTATATTAGATCTGGTGATCACCTGTCAATACCCATAGGGCTGTAAACGGGGGTTTGAAGTGAAGTAAAATAGGAAGTTCGTTTACCTCCTAGGCCTCCCCGCGTTCTCCCCCCTTCGCCCCCCCTTCGGCCCCCCGTAAGTGGAGATAGTACTGTCACATGAGGGTGCTTGGGTTGCACTGGACTACTGGGTACTGTGCCTGACCCCACAGAATTCGCATGCTGCGGATCATGTTTCCGGGGGGTGGAAATGGGTCGCTGGTTTCGACGGAGGGGGGAATACATGTAGCTAGACTGCAGCAGGATGGTGGGGGGGGGGGGGGGGGAGCAGTAGGATAGAGAGAAAACGAGATATTTTTGTTAACCCGCTATCTACCAACAATCTAAAGCAGATCTAAACCAGCTATACTATCTACAGCGACAACAATTTCTAGTATCGTAAGCCACATCTCATACTATAATTCTACCATCTACCATCTACCATCTACTCCCCCTTCCCCATAACCTTCCTCTTCCTCCCCTTATCCCCCTTGCCCCCACTACCCACTTCCGCCCCCTCCATGCTAACCCCCCCAACAAACACCTCGCTGAGAAACTCCAACACGCTCACAAACACCCCCAGCATCCCACAAATACAGAAATGGCTGATCGTCGTCCCGATGTCCAGCCAGCTCCCCTCGTCCCGCACCATATAGAAAAAGTTCAGCGTGAGGACGTCGCTGCTGGCCATGACCACCATAAACAGCGCGCTCGGGGCGACGCCGAGGCGCCGGTTGAGGACGCCGAGGTTGGCGGATATGACGGCGAATGGGATCATGAGCTTTGCGAGTAGGAGCGCGGTCATGGCGAAGGGGTTGAAGACGGGGATGAGGCGGTAGACGCTGTCGAGGCTGAAGGAGGAGATGGAGGCGATGTTGCCGGTGCTGAAGAATGCGACTTGGAGGAGGTAGAAGAAGAAGAGGGCGGTGCGGGCATCAGCGAGGGTGAGGGAGCGGTGGGGAAGGGTGGAGGTGGAGGTGGGGACGGGGTGGTTGCTGAGGTGGATTTTGTGCTCGAGACGGACCCAGGCGACGAGGGTGAGGCAGAAGGTTACGTAGAATAGGCCCTCGTAGGAGATGGTCAGGATTACAAAGATTGGTGAGAAGGTGAGGAAGATCACCATGAGGCGGTGGAAGTAGTAGCTCTGCGGGCGGAGGCCGTGGAGGAAGGGGACGGTTATCGAGAGTACTGGTTACTGGTTAGCATGGCACAGGGGCAATGAGAGCAGATGCATGTGAAATGACATAGTCTCCGAGATATACGAACCCAGTACTACCCACCCCACTACTTGGTTCCCAAGTGGGAGTCCCTGCTTCGACTGTATTGACCGCACGCTGGACTGTGTTACGACCATAGCCAGTCCGATCAACCCGACCTTTTCCGCATGTTAGCCGTATCATTGCCGACTCCGAGTGATGGACGAACATACCTGCAATCCCAAAATACTCTTACTGAGCCAATCCTGCTTGCCCCCACCAACAGCTTCACCAAAAACCATATACAGGAACCCCATACCAAACATAAGCCCGCCCCCAAGAAGTCTACCCCGCATTAGTTCACCCCCTCAGGCGTAAAATAGTAGAACAGAGACTTACATCAACCTCTCACTCTCAACCTTGACCACCGGCAACAGCGTAAACGAACTCATGCTCACACAGCACACAGCCCACCCTATGCACAGCACCTTATTCGCCTTTACAAACCGCATCCCATACAGCCCCGGCCACGCCGCAGCAAGGATGAAACAAGCCGTAAACACCTCCCTCCGGAAGTAACCCCACACCATAGCCTCCAGCACCGCAACAAACGCCGCCACCTCCACCGCGAGCGCCGCTGCGCCCTTGAAACCCTCAACATGGCGCACGAGCATCCGGGTCCCCTCCATAACGCTTCGTCGGCGCGCAAACACCTCCTCCCAGAACGCCACAGGGAAGAACGCATACCCGTAGTAGGTCCATGAGCTCCGCTGGATGAGCAGCACGCTATATAGCGCGACTAGAACGGAGGCGAAGAATATGGTGCTGCCGATGGTACGCGAGTGGTCGGTTTTGCCGTGGAGGACGTGCAGATCGATTACAGTTGTAAGGGCGAAAAAGATCCAGCCCAGATAGCCCGCGGTGACGAGAGTGCGGAGGAAGAGCCAGTCGTAGGTCTGGAGATAGCGTAGTCCCTCGAGGCCGAGCTTGATCAGCTCCATGCTCTTTTGGATGGCGGCTTCGTGTTTGGCGTTATCGATGAGAAGGCGGATCTCGGTGAAGCGGGCTTGGAGGGAGTGGGGACCGGAGCTGAGGGGTTGGAAGGGCTTGTAGTTTAGCATGGTGGATTTCTTTTGTTCTGTTTTGCTGTTAGTATTGGGCAGGATCATGAGATATCACTCTGGGGGCTGGGGGACTTGCCCTCTTTTACTCTGTACATTTCTGCAATCTGCCTTGCGTTTGTCCATGCTGCCTCTGCCTTGACTTCGTCCGGGGCGTCTAGATACTCCAGTGGCAGTTCCCCAACACTGTTGACTGGGAATCTAACACCGATCAAGTACGACATCAGCGCGGCCACATCGGCCTGCGCCACATCCACCCTGCGCACCGCGTCCAGGCCCCAATCCCCCGAAAAGCCATCTTCGTGCCCCGTCTTCCCATCCACCGCCTGCACCGGCACCGGCGCCCTGACTCCAGCGCCCCACGCAACCAGCGGAGTGCGCGTATTGTCCGGATGCCCATCGCCGTGAGAACCCCAATCGCTCATCCCGTGGTCCGCAGTAAACACCCAAGCCGTCTTGTCGTCTTTATAAAACTCGCCGACCAGTCTGTGCACCCTCTCCAGCCCCTCATCGACGACCCTGATATTCCTCAGGTACTCCTGCGAGTACGGACGGTACGCATGGCCCGTGGTATCCAGGCCCAGCAGATGCAGGAAGAACACGACCTTCTCGCTCCTCAGCATGGCATCCAGCGTGCTATTCTTCTCCGCATCCGCAAACAGCCCCGCCACCCGCTCAAACACCCAGCTGTCCAGCTCCGTCGCGTCGCTCGTGAAGTCCTCCATCTCCTCGTCGTAGCAGTCCGCGTCGATGCGGCTCTTGTCGGACGCGCCCTCTTTGAACATGAGCAGGATGTCCGGCGAGCCCCAGGACCACGTGTGCTGCGATGCGTTGAAAACGCTGTCGAAGGCCACGGGGTTCATTTTCCAGCCTTTGGTCACGGCCGACACGTCTTCGTAGAGACCGGCGATGAGGGCGACGTGGCCGGGACGGGACTCGGTCGGGACGCGGGTGTGGGAGACGCCGAAGGTGCCGTGGTGCAGGACTCGGGAGCGGAGGAAGGGCGCGAGAGGGAGCGGAGTGGGGTCGTCTGGGTGGTCCGGGTCGGGGTGGGATTGGAAACACTTGTCGGCGCGGAGACCATCGCCTGGAGGGAGATGTTAGTATATGCATATAGAGGGGAGCATAGTGGGGGATATGTATTTGGGTGGGGGGGGGTGGAGGGAGGAGGGCCTGTACCAACGACGAGGAAGAGCCGTTTCGCGGGTGCTGGAGCGTCGATGCGGTATTCGCGCATTCCGTGCACAATGGGCGAGACAAAGTAGATATCGAAGATCGAGTACAGGTAGATTAAATGGAAAGCGACGGCGACGGCGAGGAAGCCGAGGCGGCCGAGGCGGGCCATGGTGGAGAGCTTGGGGGGTGCTCAGGGAGGAATCAGGGGATTAATGAGAGGACAGACTGAAGGAATGGCACGCTCAGAGAGCAAACGATTGCTGGAAGGGAGTATAGACAGCGCAGAAGGGAGCGCGGAGATATGGCGAGAAAGGGGAAGAGAAGGAGAAAGGAAGGAGAAAAGAAGGATTACAGGACAGAGAGGTGTCTAGGGAATGGAAGAAGAGAAAAGGGGCTCAACAGCTGTTCGTTATCGATTGCTGCCCAAGCCACAATATAATAATAGCAATAGTAGCAATAGTAATCCCAATATAAAGGGTTCAATAGTCCCTCCAACTGTGGGAATAGCATCACAGACAGCACACAAAAGACATCTCAAGCAGAGCAGATATTTACTTTGAAATAACGTCAATTTACAGTAGGAATATCCCCAATGCCTCCAACCAGCGCCACAGCAGCACCGCAGCCAGACTACAATCCCTTCCTCTTCATCTCCATCGCAATAGTAACCAGCCTCTTGAACCCCGCCTTGAACCTCCTCCTGTGTCTCAAGCTCTTCAACCGCTTCTTCTTCATTCCCGGCCTCTCGTGGAACCTCTGCCGCAGCTGATCAACCCTGACGTTGTTCGCCGTCAAGATGCCCCGAAGTCTCGTAAGGGCGTGAGGCAGATCGGTTACGACGGGAACCGACCGACCGGCCGATGGCCCGGTGCGCGGGACCGCACGGGCGCCCAGAGGCGGTGGGGCCAGGGTCGTGCGGAAGTCGGCGGGGATGACGGCGCTGAAGCGGGCGGAGGATGGCGGCGGGCTTGCAAACTCGCGGCGGGCGGGGGGGACATTGCTCACCGCGTATCCGAAGATCTCGGCCATTGTGGGCGAAGGGGGGGTGGTCGCATCGGTGGCGGGCTTGGTCTCCGTTTCGGTAGCGGTGGGGAGAGGAGGGTCGGCGGCGAAGCGGGACGAGTGCGAGAACGGGCGGAGACGAAGCGAGGAGGCCGAGAGGAGGGGCCGCGGAGCTATGGCGGTCCGTACGAGCCACCGGAACTCCATCGTGAGAGCGAATTGGTGGTGGTGAGGGGTGTTTGTTTGCTTCGTGGGGCTTGGAGTTGTTTGCTGCTGAAATGTTTTCGTTTTGGATGCGGATTATGTCAGCAGCCGCCCAGCCTTTGGAATACTGCAGTAAGTCCGTGGGAATAATGGAGAGGAATTGTATGGAAAAGTGTCTGTGGATGGCTGCAGGCAGCTGTGGATTGGGCAGGAGGTGAACGGTCGGGGTTGTGGATTGGGGGCGAATGATCTGGAAAGGAGTGGGATATCTGCATTTGCAGTTGTATCTCTCTACTTTAATATCAATATATTCTCTTCCTCTTCCTCTTCCTCTTGTCTCTCTTCTCTCCTCTCTCTATTTCATCTCAGACTTACTCACGACTATACCCACTACAAGAATCCGAAACATTGCAATGCTCTAGAGCAGTGATCTAGGTCTGCATCCCACCCGAAATATATCCCACGCCTGTCTAAAAGACATCTCTACGGGGATAAGAGATGGCGGAACACTACATTACTTAGGCCTTCCTGTATAGCTCACACAGCTTGTCTCTCCATACATATACCCCACATATCATTACCGTACCACAGAGATCTAGAAACCAATCTTGTTCAAAACCACAAACACCACACCAAATTTTCCCGCCGGAAGAACTCAAGCTCCATTAAACGACTATACCCTTCTCTCACCGCATTTCTCCTCCTGTATCATTGCTACCGTTGGAGGATACAGCCTATTCGGAAGATTTGTATATGTAGCTTAGCTCAATTCACCCTAGCAAGATTCAAACAGCCCTACATGTACTTATTCAAACCTACACCTATTCGAGTCCAGCAGCGCCATTACGGCCAGCCTACCTATCTACCTATAGGGGACGAATTCTATAGTCACACCCGTAAGTATCCGCATTCGCATTCACATTCACAGCCAGCCCCAGCCTCACGCCTCTATATTCACGCCTCCTACCTCAATTATCCATTGTAGCAATTGGCATATACGTATACCTACATTACCATACCAGAAAAGACATTACGGCAGCAAACACGGTCCTCGAAACGGCGGTTGGAGCGTCGTGTTTCTCATTTAGAAGTAGTGAGGGTAGGGTCCGGTTTGGAGATATGAGTTTGGTTTGATGAGTTTGCGAGTGCTATTCTTTTCACGATTGTATGCCTTTGCTGGTTGGGGGAGGGAAGGGGGGTGTTGGGGACATAGTATTGAGTGAGATAGGAGACTTGGATGGGCTGGTAGTGGTGTTCTATTAAAGATGGTGGTGGTTAGTAGATCGATATAGGATATTTTTGTGTAGAGGGTGCTTAGTTTGCTGTATTCTCTATGTGAATTGGATTGTGTTATATATATTATCGTTATTTTAAAGTATTGCTTGTCCGCGATAAACTGTCATTCAGCACCTTGAAAGTAGATTCAAATACAAATAAAACAAGAGGAATAAAAACCAGCTGAAACAACCAAGCCCCCTGCGTAAAGATGGTGAAGTTCTTTATGGTTGTTTCCTGAGAGAATACTGTGCCCACGGATTATGTCAGCACGCCCAGCCAACGTCTTCAACCTTCGCCTTTAACCTTCACCTCCAACAGCTCACCACCACCAACATCCCTCTCTACAGCTTCTAATCAAATACCAATCGCGTCCAACTCCCCTTCCCAAGCCCACTGCTCTCTCCCTCATCATGTATCCGTACGGTCGTAAGTCTCCTCTTCCCATTCACAGCCCCCCAGAAACTGACCTCCGCAGAGTACGGCAGACCCCAGATGCCCCCCGGCTTCCCCGGGATGCCCGGTATGGGCGGAATGGGGATGCCACCAGGAATGCCCCCCTCGTTCGGCATGCCCCCCGGCACCGGCGCCCCCGGAACCCCCGGTCTCCCCCCCCCTCCTGGCGTCGGCGGCGCTCCCCCAGGAACTATGCAAGCCAATATGCCGACGCGCCCTGGCATGGCCGGATTCGTCCCGCCGGCGAACCTGCCAAATATCAACTTCAACGCGCCCATCATCCGTCTCGGTACCAGCGTCACGAGACAAAATCCGGTTCCCAATGCGTCCGGTTCTGCGGGTAAGGCTGGCGGACAGGGGATGATGTTTGGGAGGGAGGTTGTGGTGGATTTGGTGCCGCCGAGTGTGGAGGAGCAGCTGAAGACTGTGTTTGTGGGTGGAATTCCCAGGGAGATGGATGATGAGTGGATAGAGAAGATATTAAGGGTATGTGTGTGGTGTTTTTGGTTTTCCTGAGAATTTTTCTTTCTTTTTTTATTTGTTGGATGGTGTGCTGATAATGGTTTAGGCTGCGGCGAATCTGAAAAAGTGGACGAGGGCTACGAACGAGAATGGTGATCCGTGCAAGTTTGGGTTCGCAGAGTATGAGGATCCGGAAGGTCTTGGGTGCGCAATTGAAGCTCTTAAGGATTTGGAGATACCTGCCGCTGACGAGCGAGCGGAAAATTCAAAGTTGATGGTATTTTCTTCTCTTGCTATATTCTAAGGGCTCAGTTTGCTAACTAGAATTATAGGTGGTAATTGATGATAACTCTACCACTTTCCTCGAAAACTACCACGAACGCTCCGAAAAACAACAACCAGACTATCCCCACGCCCAGCAATCCCGCATCACCGCCTCCCGCATCGCTATTGCCAGCACCCTCTCAGAGTTCACGGACCCTGCCAAACGGGCCTCTAAAACCACCTCAAATACCCCACAAGATAATCAGCCTACCTCTCCTCCAAAACAGGACGCTGATGCCACTCCTCAGCCCGAGATCGTCACTATCCCCCTCTCCGCCGATGACGAACTCTCAGACATCCCCGCCGACATGCGCGACATGGTAGCTAAGGAAATCGCTGCTTTCCGTGAACGCTCAAACCGTCGCGACCTCGAACGCCTCAAACGCGAAGAAGAAATCGAGAAAATGGAACGCGAGCGCAATGCTGGTCCACGTATCAACCGTCTCGCCTCCCCTCCTCCCTCCTCCGCCCCAACCGGGCCATCAGCCGGCGCCAATGCCATCCCCGTTGGCCCTTCCCGTCTCCGTGCAGACCACGCCACCACCCCGCGCGTCCCCACTGGTCCCTCCGCAGGCCTCCAAATCCCGCGCGACTACCAAAAGGGCGTTACTTTCGTCAATGGCTCCTCAAACGGGCACATCTACTCCAAAGAAGAGGAAGAAGACTCCGCGTCCGACTCAGAACTCGAACAACGTCGCAAAAGCAAAAAACAATCTGACGCCGAAAAATCCTTCCTCGACCACGAACGCCGCTGGCTCAACCGCGAGCGCTCCCGCACCTCCGCTCTAGAACGTGAGCAAGCCCGCGATGCCGAAGACGACGCTCGTGAAGCGGCGGAGAAACAGGCTATGGCCAAACGTCTCGCCGAATGGGACGATGACGTTGAAGCGGAGAAGAAGATCGAGGAGTACTACGTCGACCGCTCCATGTGGATCCGGAACCGCGCAGCATTCCGCGCCCGCGAGATTGAAATGGATGATCGGGATCGTGCGGCAGAGACTAGACAAGCCGAGATGGATATCGATAAGAAGCGCGCTGCGGAGAGTATGGCGGATAGCTTCCTGGCGAGACAGGCGGAGGAGATGGAGAAGGCTGCTGCGGTGGTTAAGGAGCCGCAGAAGTTCAAATTGGCGCTTGGTGCTGCGGCGAGTAAGAAGCAGGAAGCGAGCGCGCCAAGGAGGAAGACAGCGGCCGAGGTCGAGGGATTGCTGGAAGATGAAGAGGAGGACGAGAGTAGGATTAAGAGAGTGCTTGTGCCGATTACGTATGACGCTACTAGTGTTATGGATGAAGAGACGAGGGAGAAGCTGGTGAGACAGCTTGCGCAGGAGATTCCGAGTGATAGGGCTGGGTTGTTTGAATGGAGGGTGCAGTGGGATCATGTCGATGAAGCGATTATCAACGAGAAGCTGCAGCCGTTTGTGGAGAAGAAGATCGTCGAGGTATGCAAATACCTTCATCCCCCCTTATGTTCTTTTGGAAAGATGCTAACGTTGGTATAGTATCTCGGTGTGCAAGAACAGGAACTCATCAATTTCGTCTTGGAACATATCCGTAAACGTGGTACCGCAGAGGGTCTCGTGAAGGAACTTGAAATGGTTTGCTCCCCCTTACCCCCCCCCTCGCTATCTCTTGGTGCAGCCCTTACTAACGGTTTAACACCTACAGGCACTCGACGAAGACGCAGAAACTATGGTTAAGAAAGTGTGGCGTATGGTCATCTTCTACTCTGAGAGCGAAAAGCGGGGCTTGAATTGATACAGTTTTTTTTTTCTATATTAACTTCATCGTTTGGGGGTGGGGGGCGGGCGGGCGGTACAATTTAATATCTTTGTCTTTTTTGCTTTTTTTGCTACCAATTTATTATAACAAAAAAGCGATGGGGTGAGGGGATTCGGATGGGATATGAATATGAATGGTCTTTTTTTTTTTTTACTGGGTTTGGAATAATGGATGGTGGGGAAACGAAAGGAGGAGGAAGTTGGGGGAGGGAGGGGGGAGGGGGATGGGGGATGGGGGATGGGGGGGGATGGGGGATGGGGGAATCCTTGTATAGTATAAAAAATATGAGTGGGATTATGGATTGGTGTGTAAGTGCTTTACTAGTATTGTCTCTGTGGATCATTGTGGGTATTGCAATTGATGCTCAACACCAATTTCCGAGTGATATTTATTTTTGTGCTTCGACTAAATCTTCGGGCTGAAAGTATTTAGAATAAAAAAAACTGGTAGGCGGTAATTAATCTAACCCAGGCCCCGGACGATCCAAATTACAAGCTTCTTCAGTGTAGTGCGTGGAAAGTTATAACAACATCCCCTAGCTGCGAGGGAACCTAACTTAGTCCCCTCGGACTCTCTGGACGATATCGCAGCCGCTAGACTATAATGGTTAACAATACGGTCGTAGGATAGCTATAGGGAATGGGCTTTGTGGCTCTTGGGGGGTACATGGGAGTGTAAGCAAGCTGGCTGTACGTGTTGATGCCTACGGAATTCGAGTGATATTTTAAGACCAAGTAATATAAGTAGCTGGGTTGCATATTTTGGCGTAAGCGAGTTATATATCATTCAGTAGGGATCCCTGTTTGCGGCCGGCATCATATCTAGATTCGATCGAGCGTTGATCCAGATACCTATATGTCTTGATTTTAGTAGCTATAGAATGGACTTACCTTTGTAGCGTTTTGCAATCTTGAAGCACCCAGGTCCGGGAGGGAGGTTATCCCTCGGAAATACAAAAACTCCCTCACTCATGTAGAAGGTGCGCCTACTGCGATCCCCGGTGTTAGGAATCGAAAGCTGGATATAAAATATATAGCCTGGACCGGAGAGTGGGAATCGCAGACTCTGGCTGGAGGTGCCTAGGCCTGGTGGGTTTAGAAAAGAAATTGGGCTAGCAAGTGCTGGTATCTAGCTGCAGTAAACTAGCTAGCTAGTTAAAACGAAAACTCTTCCCAATGATATGTTTTTTCGATCTCGAACCACCCCTTTAAGATCTTGCGCGGTTATTTTTCTTTGGGATTGAGTGTGTTCTTTGCTCCTGAGGGACTGTATCTATTGGTGTACCGAACCAGACAGACTCTTGGAGATGAAAAGAGAATAGATCAGCCTATACAAGAACCCCAAGATACATATCCCAAGATGGGATGTCGTATCTAAGATAGGTGAGCCCCAGGCGGGGACGTTTTAGTAGTTGGAGTATATTCCTGTGAAAGAAAAAAGAATCTGTAAAAACAGGAGCCAGTGGGATTCGAACCGGTCCACGATTTTTTTTATGCTAAGCATTAGTTCGACTTGGCTGCCGACGAAGAGAACTTCGCTCATGCTGCCTCTGTTTGAGTTCTTGTCTATATTCAGTTGAAAACGATTACTTCGCAGCTCTTAGGAGTAATCGGCTTGAGCATGCGCAGGAGACTAAAGAATGACAATGGCACGAGGAACTAGGGATTATAATTATAGATATGATAGTCTCGGGCTGCTCGGAATATAAGCTCTTGAGCAAGAAATATATGTGGGGTATCCCCTGGTCTGCGGACGTGGAGTGTATATCTTATAGATTAAAATATGAAGACGATCTGGTTGCTGTAATTACTATCGAGTGAATATGTCTAGGCTTTGCGAAATTCAAGACACAAAGGGATATCTTACTAGCTATATACTTTAGAGTGCTGCTACAGAGATCAAGGCCGTAGCTCTATTTATTGATTGGAAGAGATCCTGCTGACAGGAAGTAATCAGGGCAAGATCCTAAGAACACTACCGATATATATGGAATCATATACACCTAGTCTGTTTGCAGTTACAGGGGTTTGTTCTTATCCTAGCGCTCGTCGATTCTCTTATAAAAAGAGGACAATTGGCTCTGGGCGCATAAAGAGTATTTGGTGCGGGATAAAGGCCTTAGTATGTATTGATATTGATACCAATAGCTAGATGTAGTAAGATATATTGCTAGGGTCATTATATATGCTAACTATGGGCGACATGTATATCATAACATTCGGATACTGGGGCAGTCCATACTCGAATCTCTAGCTTTCATCGTCTTAAATTTCCTTATGCCTAGCCCACCATTCTATGATATTTGCTTTTGTAATATAGACCTCAAGATTATCTGTGAGTCAGTGAAGTTGCATGTCCTGAAGATTTTAAAGTAAAGTAAATGCGGTCTGTGGTGGTACCGTAACACCAATAATCCAGACCGCGGATCATAACGTCACCAGGCGATCGCGCACTGAGATTATTTGGTGCAAGAAGCTAACCGCCCACGGAAGACGGGAGGGACCGCCGGCACTCGAGTGGATAGCCCGGTGAATGTTTGGATCCTAGCCAGCCCCGCAGCCCAAACCCGGGTTTCGACACGATTGAAATTAACAAAGACTTGGCGTAAGACGTAGGTACGAGGTACGCTGCCATAAAATATATCTATTTTATAGCATAGAGCAGCTATAAAGAGTATGACCTTCGCTAAGTTAGGAGGGGGATTTTATAGCCTGTCTCTGCATACCCATCATGAGGTAGAAGGGGCTTAGGACAGCTTAAGCCTAACGCTGAGGAACAACTCCAAATTTGAGCATCACCAGCTGGAGAGTTAAGGTCAGGTCTAGGTGCAGGCTATAAAAAGCCACTTAGGTGATGTTTATTAAACTTCAGGCCAAAGTCTTCTCGATGATGACATGTTATCTTTGTTTTTTGTCGTTGATGCGTTTGGTGTATCACATTCATATTTCTCTGCAGAGGACAGACAAGAATCCCTAAATCCCTACTGAAAGATCATTGGGTACTTTTAGTACAATCCCATATATGCTCTCACTATTCGCTAGCTCAGCTGCACAACGATTAGAATTGGCGTGGGCCAATCCGTCGGCTGAGACAAATTAGACTGATAACACAGAATAGCGTTGTAATCTTCAGATCGAAGTTGAAGCTGCGTTCAAGTCTGCCGACATAATTCCTCCAGTTGCAGTCTTTGAATCACGCATGAGAAAGCATGAATCCAGGCAGCATCCGGCACGTTTCTTCGGCTGTTTTTTGGTTCCGGATTTAGTTCTATATGCTCTTGTTTTACGTGGAGCTGTTGTGATCCCTGTAGTCACCAGACACTGATGGAGAAAAAGCAATTGAAACAGTCTATGCAGGGAACTGCTTTTTAGCTCACTAGCGGAAAACGTTCTCAGTGGTCTGGTTAGTTAGTTACACATGCGTATGCGCTCAGGCACGCCCAGTGGTAATAACATTTTATTTGTTGAAGTGGAGCTTCCCCTCTCCAACAATTCAAAAATTGACTTCACTTCTAGCTTTCCCCCTCTAAGAGGCTGAGCAGTGAACCCCACCTCAAAAGCTGACGTCAGACCAGCTCCCAACTGCTACAATAAAGACCTCTTGAAACAAATCCGATGGTTTGGTATAGCCTAAGAGGGTCAAGCTTAACCCTATCTTGCTAGAACGTCACTGATTAGCCTGCGTATTTCTATCTAATCTTGTGACGAGTGTTCTGTAATCGAATATATATTTGAGCAAATTCTGTTACCCACCTCTCTTCAGGCAACAAAGTGCCAAAATACACACATACAAAGTTTCTCAAACCCTTACAACTATGTCTCTCCTTGATTTTCCAAATGAGCTTCTTCTCATTGTGGCTGAAGAGCTTGACCCCAGAGACCTCAACTCCTTCCTCCAAGTAAATCGTCGTCTCGCTTGTGTTTTCGCCTCTCTCTTCGAAAAATATGCGCTCCAGGACAAGGATGAGTGTAATCCACTTCTGTGGGCAGTGCGTGGCGAGCACCCAGGATTAGTCGAGTTCCTTATATCCAAGGACGTCGATCTTAACTTCCAAGATTCCACTGGTCAAACCGCACTCCATTGGGCCGTGGGCCATAACTGCAATATATGTCATGGTGTAGTTCAGCTGTTATTAGATAGAGGTGCCAACATCTCTATACAGGATAACAAAGGTTCAACACCACTCCATGTGACCACCATGAGCAGAAACATTCTGGCGGTCAAACTCCTATTAGAGAAGGGCACAAATATCAACATGCAAGATAAATCCGGTCGAACGGCGCTCCATCAAGCGGCGATGAGGGGGAATGAAGATATTGTTGTAAAACTATTGCAGAACGGTGCAGACGTCAACATTCCGGATATTTGTGGGCGAACACCACTTCATTTGGCTGCTGGAGGGGCTTCTTCAGGTGTGATTAGGAGATTGCTGGAGAAAGGTGCCGATATCACCGCGATATCTAGTGATGGGAAGAGTGTTCTTCATTTAGCGGCGGCTAGTGGGACTATGGCGACTATAAGTAATTTTCTGGGGAAGGGTATCGATATAATGGCCCGGGACAACCATGGGGCTACAGCACTTCATTTGGCGGCGATGTATGGAAACGAGACAACGTTTAGAGCTTTGCTGAAGCACGGAGTGGACGTTACTGCGCAAGACGATCAAGGACGGACAGTTGCTTCTTGGGCAATGTTTCCGGGCATTAGTAAAGCGTTGGTAGAAAGGAACGCCGTGATCCATAGCAGTCCGCAAGACCCCCCCAGTGCACCAAAGCAGCAGAGTTTTATGGATTTTGGGGCCAAAAAACGTATGCAAAGAACTCTGGCCTTCGAAGATGGATGAATTTGGAACTTAATCGTGGTGTTATATATAGGTCTCATACGGATTTACTAGTTGAACGATCGAATCTAAGATACCAACTTCGAACCGAGTTTTTCTTAGGGTCAATTGAAGGACTAGGCTGGAGACGTATACGGACAGTCAGATCGGTGGGGCTGGAAAGCTGTCTTATCATTAGACCCCACACATCTTCGTGGGAAATGATAGGGGCTCTCACGGGGAGACTACATGTAGTTGGGCAGGTTTTGGCTACTTCCTTGAATCGAAGTTTACTCGGTTTTCATAATTTCTCTTTTGTATGACGTTAGCTTTTTTTTGGTTGCATGGCGCGTGTCCTCTCATATTACACATTTTGCATAATTGCTCCAATAACGAAACTCTAATGATGGCCTTCAACGAAGAATCTAGCCCCACTTACTCTATCAGCCCAGTTCACCCCGCTTCACAGTAGGTCACTCGGTTATTTAGAACCCCTGACTCGTTTATATAACTACACTTGATATAACTGTCTAGGTTTATTGGGTAGGCTGCTCACAAGCTCTTCTTGGATCGTTTAGTTAGCGTATATACATAGTAGTGTGTCGAAATAATTTAAACGCAAGCAATTAGTTTTGTCATCGTAAGAGAAGAAAAATAGCAGATTAACAATTAATGATGTACAGTAGTAGTCGTTTAATGAGGCGACAGCAACAATAAACCCCCGGCAACAGGACCAACTTCATCATGCAGACAATGGAGCTGAAGTATAAAAATGAACAAGTGGTAGGAGAACTACACAAGAAATATTTTTATCTTGAAGCACAGCTCTAAACCCTCTTGTGAACATGGGGAAATGCCCGCATTGCTGGAGTGTGGTATTGCCGTTGTCGCTTCACTAAACAACTACCGTTGTATGCATAAGTATCTGTACGTAGAATCAAGGAACACTAAAATCCATAGCCATTGACCCCCTAAGAAGCAAAGAGAATATACGCCGATCTAACATGCGCAGGGACCCCTACACATTTACTAGCGCCGATTACAAAGGTGCTAGCCACTAAAAAAACCCGTAATGGAAACAAGTGAACAAAATCCACACATAAAATAGAAAACCGTAAGACATAGTCATACACCAACAGCATAAGCACGCGCATAAAAGTCAGAAACTACAACGTCCCCAACTCCAGCTCTAGAACCAGCTGGTGCTATACTTCGAGAACACATAGTCCCAGCAATAGCAGCCACCTTTTTTCCGACTACAGCTCGTGCATAAGCAGCCATGACTTTCTCTCTAAACTCAGTTCACCTAGCCTCTACCGGCAATCTTGAGCCTAGGATATTATTCCCTATAGCCCGAGAGCCAGTTGTAGCTTGCCTCTTAAGCTCGGAGACATTAAATCCTCCTGTGACTGATCTTTCAATATCGAGCCTCTTTTCTTTGTTTTCATAGATAGTTGTAGATATATCGTCCTTAAGCGCTGAATTCTCGGTTTCAGAATTTGCCGCAGGCAATGCTATTTCGAATGTGGAACCCTGTTTCGAAGACATTCCCGAGACTGTTATGTCGCTATTAGCAGTGCAATCCGGTAGGAGAACGTTACCCGTTGGGCAAAATTTGGACGAGAGGAGAGTATGGCCTGCTTTGTGGCCGCAAGTGTAGACTGAATTCACGTAGTATTGCATATTGGGTGGGGCTGATTTGACTATTATCGAGTAATTTTTAAAGGGGATTTTTGAATTTAGGATTAATCGTTCTTGGGCCAGGAGAGAGGAATGAGCTCGAGTAGTATTCAGATTTGGTGGTCTGTGGGATAATTTATGCATCAGGGTCAGAAAGCCCGTTTATCTACTTATCGATCAGTGACCTTAGCGAATTTTTCAGGCGGTCCATTTCCGCATAGATATCGCTTAACGTAATGCGAAAAGCTTTGAGACCATCTCGAGACCAAAACTACACATTCAAGCAAATGATAAAGCACAAGGGTTTCAGATTTAGATTGGGAAATATTCAGGAGGTTTAGCAATACGTCATGGCATTATGTGGGGTCGAAGAATACGCCAGCAGCGCATTTCTCAGCACCCCTTGGTATAACTCTTAGCCGCAAATAATGAAACGTCAAACTCACTGCAACTAGGGTTACAAAAATATGGTAAATTATGTAGCTTACGGTATGGGGCCGTATTGTCATTAAAATAGTAAATTACAAGATGTAGGATATAGCTTCCACCATTCCCAGTAAAATCTAGCAGAACACGCTGTCGGGGGTACAGCGATGACACTCAATGAACATCACGATAAATTTCAGTCTCTAATCCTGCACTAGATGCGCTCTGTGCGGTGAAGGCCACACGGTATCTCCGAATCGTGACGTCTCAAGGTGCTTACCGCGTATTAGAGCTTTTCTATAGAACTTACTCGTTAAGGATTAGGTCTAAGTTGGACACCTTGGGATGTAGTTGAAGTTTAGACCAGTAGGTCTCTAGCTAACTAGGCGTCTTTGCTTTTATTCGAGTCCACACATATCGTCCATTGAATGTCGTAATATTCTTGAAGTAAGGCATTTGCTTTAGCCGACTTCGATGCTTGGCTAACGGTAGGACTGTAAGGTACAAACAGCACACCAAATTTTTTGGCGTATTTCGAGTGATATATCATGACCGCCAACAGTCTATCATATTGCCTCATATTCATCGCTATCATAGACTCTACACTATAGAATTCTCTAAGCTTGTCTCATCGTTCATAAACTGAAATCTGGGTGGAAAATTCAGTCATACATGTAGTTAACCATGTCTCCGCTAGTCTTGCAAAATCAGTAAGCCCAAATTAAGTTACTCGAACTCACACCTCCACGCCTGACGATCCTTTGCTGATGTCTTCACACTATATTTTACTGACGCTCTACTCACACAAATAGCCCCCCGGGCTGACAGGTGCTTTTGCGGATGCATCTGCTGACACGTTTGCCGGTGCCTTATCCGCAGAAATATCTGGCAAGAGCGTTACACCTACGCGCACCGGTTCACTTACTTTCACTGCAGAGACCGTTCGTTTAGCAGTGACTAGCAAACAGCTGTAATAGCTTCTGTTTCTGAAGATAGTCTTTGAGCTAACACCTGTTGCTGTGCATTTGCCCTCAGAATCTCGACTGCATAGTTCAGTAGTGCTTGTCTTATGGTAGCAACCATAGTATGTTATGGTGGAAATACACTATGTGTGATGTTCTGTTGACGATGATTTGTTAAGAGGCTTGGATAGAGACGGAGGAGGGGCATACTTAAAGCATATTTTGTCTCTGCCATAAATATTTCATACTGGAACAAGCCTGGCGTATCACATTGTCGCGAGGGTTTGTGGCGCTGTATGTTGATTCCATTATGTTCTATTTCGCTTTAAGTCTCTCCCCCCAACCAAGCCGATGTTGTCGTGTCGATCCGCGGTCCGTGATAATGATAGTGCAAGGCAACGGCTAAGAAAATGCTGATTTAATTTCAACTCAACATGAAGATCGAGTGATAAAACGTGTCGCACCGTATAATTCACATCTACCATCCATTTATGTCACACTGTAACGCCGCCTCAGTAAAATCACGATATACCCCACACTGCTAACAATACAAGTGAATACACGTATCCAGGGAATAAGTTTCACCACCATCCATATGCATCTCACTTACCACCGTTGGTCCAGCCACCTACATACCCAAAACCCCAAGACCCTCAGCCAAGTCTATGTTTTTAGCTACATCCCAATAAAATAAACCCTAGCCTCTAGAAAAATTAGAGCTTAAATCAAAAAAGAATATAAAAAATAAGTAATCCCAAATCTTGAAATCTGGCCCCCTTCCCCCAGTACCTCATCACACCATGCCGCTAAAAAAAATATAGATAAATAAAACATATTGTAGAACGAACTTAATCCACCCTCGCCTCATACTGCTCGATTCGTTCGTTAACTTCGCTCATAACCCTTCCAATATTCGCCAACTCTTCCTCGACTGGTCGCCTTCCACCACTCTCCCGCCTAAAGAAATCGCCGTTTACAACCCCCCTCACATCATCCCTGCTAACCCCCTCCACCTTCCTCCCGGCGAAGCTGCGAATGTACTCTCTAACCGGTACCATCGCCGCATCTCTACAACTATCCGTCAAGTCGCTTCCGCTCATCCCAGCAGTTCGCGCAACGAGATCGTCAATATTGAAGTCCTCCGAGAGCTTAGTGTCCTTCAAGATCAAGCCCAAGATGCGGCGGCGCTGCGACGAATCCGGAAGGTTAATCGGGAACTTCTTCGGCAGACGGCGCAAGATCGCTTCGTCGATATCTTGGATACGATTCGTTGCGCCAAGAATGATGATCTGGGAAGCAGCGCCAGTAATGGGAGAGGAGGATAGAAGGCCGTCCCAATGCGTCATGAATTCCGCTTTAACCATTGTGCTCGCTTCGTGGTCCTGGCTGCTTCGGCTTCGTAATACTGCATCGATCTCGTCGATGAAGACGATGGTGGGCTGTAGCTTCCGCGCTAGGCTGAAGACTGCGGAGACGAGCTTGTTGCTGTCGCCGTACCATTTTTCGGTCAGTGTGCTGATGTGGAGATTGATGAAGCAGGCGCCGGATTCACGGGCGAGGGCTTTGGCGAGCATGGTTTTGCCGCAGCCGGGAGGGCCATAGAGGAGGACTCCCTTAGGCGCGGCAAGAAGCGATGAGGTCGCGGAGTAGAGATGGGGTCTTTGAGGATATTAGCTGTCGGTGCAGATACAAATATTCAGGTCCGGTGAGACGTACGCAGTAAGTGGATAGATGACAGATTCTTTCAATTCCTCAATTATAGGTTCGAGACCACCAATATCTGCAGGCAGTTCCCCAAATCAATAAAACGCTTCGGTAACGCCACGAGTTTCCAATTCAACCGCCTCTCTTCCCCGCATACTGCATTCTGAAATGAAAAAATAGACACACCTTGAAATGAAATATGGATATCTTCTGGCGCCACAACTTCCGTCAATATGGTCTTTTCGTAGCTGGTCATACTCAGCCTGTCTATTCGGCCCTTTCCGCCGTCTTTTCCCTCTAGTCGTCGTAGAATAGCGTTCGATGTTTTCTTGATCCGCGCCTTGTTTTCCCGGTCGGGATCGCGGTAGTTGATGACCCATTTCATGAAATAGTAAAGTGACACTTGCTGTTTTACGAGTCAATTTTCTTCCACCTCTGCCACATGTTCAGAGTGTGATTGGGGGGGAAACGTACGGCGGCGGCGAGGAACAGGAGATCCATCAGGATCTTCCTGCGACCAGCGGCGGCAGACATGGCGGGAATTTGCAGGGATATATGAAAGAGAGAGAGCTGGTGTGGGGGGACCGCGAAAGAGAACTTCACGGGAAACCAGGGAGACGGCGATGGTGTTCGTTGTCGGTAGGGTGTGCCGCGGTCAATCGCGATCTTCAACGCGGTGCCAAGACTAACACGTCCCATGCCCTGGGATCGCATCTGATAAGATAAAGTAAAGAGATCTGCCCAGTAGATCCTTACTTCCCGGATCATTGACCTTACTTAAACATTCCCCTCAACTACAGTGCCAAAAAGGGGGATGTGATTGGTACAGCATTTCTACGGTATTCTAAAAAAATGCTGGATTAATTCTGGAGCGCTACGGGATTTGTCAGCAAATGCAGCAGCGCTCCAGAATTAATCTAGCATATTCTAAAAATACGGTAGTGGATCCGCCCCATTTTTTGGTACTGTATCTCTTCTCCTCCTACCTTTTACTTTAAGTTTCGAGAGCCCTGCAATTATATAACCGAGAGTTGGGGTAGTACAAGGGCTCTCCGCAACTATCCGCGTCAAACTCAGCAGCTCCGTATATATAGAAGAGGGACGACGCATCGATTAGCCAAATTACTTTGCCATTAACAATTATAGAAAGCTGAATTTAGAGACTTCTCAGTACTTGAGCTCTAGGGTATCGCACAGGGTTTTATTCTGGGTATTAGATTTCAGTCTTTTCTGCCCACTGGAGCTCACGATCTATCCAACTTTTCCGGGTTGAACGTTGCTCTCACAAAGTTTCACGTAACAGATATTATTGTCCACTAAATTCAGTGATCCATAATACAACAGTTCAGGTAAGGTAGCTTTTCATGATTTTGCAACTAGTCGACTGAGATTTCAGCATATACATTTATGCTTCCCGCAGATTCACCATCATTCTCCAAAAAACACCAATGCCCCCCACACACGACAATTCTCCAATGGACACCAATACTCCACATCTGAGGGACTATTCGAAACCACGCCCAGCCAATCATTTATCTCCCACGACCCATCGTAGTATATAACCTTATCAGAAGCCCCCGTAAAGACTTCTAGGGAAGTCATGTCGAACCTTTCTTTAGAATTGACCTTTGGATTCATCTGTGCTGTAGCCCATGCCGTGCAACCCTTCGCATAACCCTCTGGATCAGTATTTGCCAAAATAGACCGTGCATAATTAACAGCCAGAGGATTGCCGAGTTGAATATCAGTAGTCATTGATTCCGCTATCACTTCGTCTACAATAGACATAATTCCGTGTGTACGAACTTTTTCTGCGCGTTTAAGCAACCTGGTCGCTGTTATGGCTGGGGTTGGTACTAATGGTGGACAGGTCAAGAAGAGACGCGGAACATGATACCCATGTTCCCCGCGGGTAGGCCAAACTTCGTCATTATATTCAGCGCAATAGTTTAGAGCGATCAGGCAACCCAACGAGTGTGCAAAGATCGAGACGAATGATTTCTCTAATCCTAAAGTCGTAATCAAATCCCTCAAGTCTGCTGTATAGCTAGCTATAGATACAACGGACTCGGGGGTGGTCGGCGATGAACCATGTCCTTCGAGATCGTATATAAGCAGCTGCTGATCTTCTCCCCCACTTAGTCTCACCCGTTCCGTTAAAGTAGCTGTCATAGCGTCGATAGCGGGGTGATAAAATCTCGTGGATCCTCCCAAACCATGTATGAAGACTGACACCAAACGTGACGATAGGTTGCCTTGTCTCTCTACGTGGACAAATTTTTCGCTGCCTGCTAGCCATATGAGGCTTTTCCCTGTTGAGCTAGGGGCAGGAAGACGTCGGATTCCCGTTGGGGGTGAATTCGCCGCAGCTACAGTGTTGGTGAGTGTCCCGAGTCCGGAGACTGAGACTGAGATGGTATCCCCAGGTCTTAGAAATATAGGGGGTTTACAGCCAATTCCTACGCCGGCTGGTGTCCCCGTTGCTATAACATCACCAGGCTGGATCGTGAGTGCGGAAGAAATCGTGGCGATAAGAGTTGGGATAGAAAATATCAGCTGTGTGAGGTTTGAATTTTGTCGGAGTTCGTTATTAACTCTGGTCACCAGACGGAGAGACTTGTGGTGAGGAAGGGAAGTTAGAGGAACGGCGATTGGGCCCTGTGGAGCCGTTAGTTTTGTGAAGGCAAAGTAGCCGATGGGTAAGTGACTAACGAACCATGGGGCAAAACGTATCAGCGGACTTTCCGAGGAAGAATTGTTTATGGTCTCTTTGGCGGTCTCGGGCGGTTATATCGTTAATTATCGTGAACCCCCTACATTAAAAATATCAGGATCGATTAGCTCCGTATCTTTCCCACATCATCTTTCGGAGCCAATTTTACCAGACATAATCCCATGCATCCTCCTCTGTTATTTTAAACCCTTCTCTCCCCAAGATAACCCCGATTCCACCCCCGTAGTCCAGTGCCTCTGTCCATCCTTCGTGAGGACATATATCCTCCCCACTGGCGATAATGCTGCTCGCACGCTTGGTGAATATTACCGGATGCGTAGGAATATCAACCTTATCGCTTGAATCATACCCGGAAGAATTGAATTCCTTTGCATGTTCCGAGTAGTTCTTGCCAACTGCTAGGACATCACGACCCGGGAGCGGCGGGAGGAGGGTCACAGAGGAGAGAGGTACCGGAACATCGAATTGGGAAGAAGGTATAAAATGAATATCTTTATCGGCATTTATAACTTGATCGAGAGATGTAAGATATGTGCCGGAGGGGAACGACAGCGGTATTATGCAGTTTATCGAAAAATCTAGATGGCCAATCCGTGGCTGGGAGTCTGGTGATGGGAGATAAGCTGTGAAGTTCGTTAGAGTAGCGGACATGTTTGGAATAGTCTAATTTCTACGTAAATATATGTTAGCAAGCCCTAATACCGTACGAGATAAGTGGGTGCATATCTACCAAAAAATGTCTTGTTCAAATTCCAGATGAGGACGCGACATGATCGAGTTTGCCATCCATGAACAGATAGACGAACGAGGGGTTAAAGGTGGGGTGGTGGTACTAGGGTTTATCAGCGACAGGGCAAATAGTCGAAAAATTAAATCAGATAAAAGCTCGGTACCTGATAAAAATTTCTCACAGAGTATGCTGTCTTGGATCTCATTCAGGAGAAAATTATATTCCGCCTGCTAGGCGCGAGTGATTCCTTATGACAATTGGGGTTGTTGGGCGAGGGTTAGGGCTATCTGAACGTCATCTTGCATTTGGCTCGACCAAGTCCGATGAAGTTTCAGTTGGCATTCTGGCGATAATTCCCATGAGGGCTGCCATTTTTCGAGAGCCATAATATACGTGCGGCACTTCTCAGACAGGATCGTTTCCTCCACTCAGCACCCCAGGTCCGCGTTCGCTAATACTCGCGTCAACCTCACTTTCCAATGCTGCCGTCCAATACTCCACTCACAATGAGCCGCACCAGTTCTACCAACTCCTTCTACGCGTCCAAGGCACTCTCTCTGCGCTCTTCGTCTATCAGTGGTCGCAACAGTCCCTCCAATCTCGTGGGTTTCATCGGCTCACGTCACAATCGACCCGCACCATTTCAATCTCGCGGCAGCCTAGTTTCCCGACCGGGAGAGCTACGTGACTTTGGCTCCTCCGACGAACCAGATGACGGTGGAGGCGTGGGGGTTCAGTACGAACAACAACAGCAATACGACGACGAGCCTTTCGAAAAGCAAGAAGTTGACGAAGACGAAGACTATGGAGAAGAAGAAGATAGCATGTCAGTCCACTCCCGTGCATCCACCCCGCGACAACGATCACGAGAGGTCCATTTTACGCCAGTGAAAAATGGCGGAAGTCCAGGAAAACAACAGAGCACAACGATGAGGATCCCCGATTTCCAGGAAATTTTCGATAACGAAGATGATATTTTCGAAGAGGAAGATACACCCTCGTTTAGCGAAACTACGGTCATGATTCCGAATAAGGTGCTTGATAATATGAAGCTACCCTTGCCAGCGCAGGGGCAGACAATTCTAGATTCGCCTGTGCCCTGGGGGAAGATGAGTCGGGAAAGAAGCGTTGATAGTGAAATTGTGGAAATTAAACCAGAAGCGTACCATGCGAGGTCTGATAGTACGGGCAGGTCGGGGATGGAGAAAGTCACTAATACGGAACTTAGATTGGAGATTGTTGGATGGCAGGAAGAGGATGGGGGGCAGGGGGGGCAGGGAGAAACAGGACACTCTAATGACTATGACACAAAAATACAAAACGAAGCAGACTATGGCGAGGAAGAAGAACCTATACAACAGCAAGAAGACGACGAGTTAGAGTACTACGACGCCGACTATAATGATGGCAACGAAGGTTCAGATTACGATGACGACCAGAAAGATGAACCAGGACTCTGGAGCGAAGGGAGTCCGACCATCTCAAGCCGAGGCTGGCTAGGAGGCCACGGAAGCAACAATTCACTCGACGCTCCTCCAAAGTCTAGAGAGGAACCTCGCCTTCACGCTAACGACAAGGGAAAAGACAAGGTGCATAATCAGAATCATGATGACGGTGCTCAAAGGCTTGGTATGCTTGTTCAAATTCTTAATATACCTAAACTCAAGTGATTAGGATAGTTTTGCTTACCCTAAGCTACTAGGATACCGCGCCCCAAGGCAGAACATACTGCCACTTGCTTTGAGAAACACCAGATCTCGGGGGGATATTATCACGGGAGCTCAGGACCCAGGTTCTAGGGCGATGGCTGAACTTGCAGTTCAAGCCGCTGGACGAGGGCACACCCCTACTAGCAATGAAGTAACCACTATCCCGGGGAAGAATAATAGTGAGGTACAGGTACGCTACCCTCTATTCCCAGTATAAGTTTTTTTTTTAGCCTAATTTCCACCAGCATCGTCGGTCATCTTCCGCTAGCAATAACATCGACCTAGTCTCCCTTCTCTCCGACTCCGAGCTTTCTGCTCTCCCAACCTACGCCTCACTTATTGCCACACTCTCGACTCTCCGTTCCAAACAACACACTACCATCCCCCCCTCTCAACTCCCCAGCGAACTCGAAGAGCTCGCGAAATCGTACTACCCCCATGATTCTCGCATGCCCGAGAAATTTTTCAATAAACTCGACGACAAGCAGCACGCTTTAGCAGGAGAGTACATCTTTACTAAGAAACGGGAGCTAGAAGAAACCCTTGGGAATATAACGGCAAAGAGGCGAAAAGCTGTAGAGGTGATGAAAGGGGATATAGAGAAGGCAGCGGAGGTGAGGGTAGTGAAATTAAGAAGGACAGAAGAGAAAAGGGAATTGTTGAAGGGGGGGATTGGACGAATGCTGAAAGAGGGAGGGTTGTGGCTCTAAGAGAGGATATATCACGGTCATTTATTGCAAGACTATGTTGTTTGTTCTGAAGAGGATAGTTTTTTGCACATATGGGATAGTACGGGCGTTCGCGGGTTAAAGGTAGTTTGTTTGCTATTTAATGGATATCACATAACATGCTAGGTTTCATTTTTTAGCTTGTTATCACTGGGATGCACTATTACGGGTTAATCTTCATGTTTGATACCTCGATAGTAATGATACGATATACCTACTTTATGAGTATATTACCAGCAACACATGTATTATCGTTACCCTCCCGCCGCGTCACCCAGGTGCTTTGGTGATACCCCGCAATCCAACAAACAAATCCACCCTCATTTTCGCGTTTAGGCCCTCCAAGAACTTTTCAGCCTCACTTCTAAGTCACCCAGAGAAGCCTAACCAAGACAATGTTTAAGCGCCGTTATCTCTCCCCCACGACTCCCATCAAGCGTCGGTTTTCTAGCAGGACCACAACCCCATCCTCTTCATCGTCGTCCTCTCAACACGCACAGGTGATAGACGATGACGATGACCAGTATTTGAAATACTTGCAGGAACAGGACGGGGACGAGGATGAGTTGTTTGTGTCACCTACAGTATATATTTTTTTAACCCACAAACAAAGCTGATAGAGAGCAATACCGTACAGTTCAGACTACGCCCCCGAATCTCCCGAATCTCGTAGCAAGTCATCTGCAGCTCTTAAGGTTGTCTATATCGTCTCGCAATCAAGCACCGAATCGGACCCAGAACCTTCGTCGGCCTCCACCTTCGAGTGTAACGATAAAGTGATCTCTGTTCACACCACTAAATCGTCTGCGAACGCTGCTTCGAAAAAGCATCTACGGAAGCTCTGCGAGGTTAAGTCGAGCAAAGATGCGAAGGAGAAGGAGGTGAGCGGTGAAGGGGAGTATCATGAGGGGGTTGGGACGAGAGGTTTGTTTGTGGGAAGCATGAAGAGGAAGGAGGGTGATGTGAGGGTCCAAACGCAGTGGTGGAAGGTCAAGAAATAGAGAGGGAAGATCTCTTTCATGTGTTCTTGGGATTCAAAGGGGGTTGGGGTTATCGAAGGTTGTGGGGGCGCTTAAACGTAACTGATGTCCATTAATGATTGTGTAATTTTGGCGTTGGGGTTTTGAGACTGGATACGGATACTCTTGGATTTTATACTTAAAGATGAAATGATTTTATGCCTATTTTGCAGCACTTTCATCATGCACTATCACTCGATATTTAGTTTTCGGTATTTCTCCCTTGCTTCCCACATCTACATCTAATCCTGGGTAGCGCCAACAACAAAAAAGATGACAAATAAGCCACCTATGATTCCAGATGCGTATGGCAAACTTTGTGGCCAAGAGGGCCGGTCTTCAACCTGTCACCCAGAAGTGTGATGTGGCAAGGTATCAATCAAATATAAATAAAAGAGGAAAATAGGATGTCGATTAGTCTCAATGCCATCCAGATTTAGCCACAACGACAGATCCGGATACTGAATGCGTGCTTAATCCGGGTAGAATTAAACCATTCTGGTAACAGCTTTGAAGTTTCATAAATTTCGCCTTGGGAATCTAGAATCCCATCTCCTAAATTTACGGTTGGAGTTGTATGGCCAGACAGGCGCCCTAATAAGAGGCAGGGTAACACCATGCCAAGTATGACTAGGCATCGGCGAAAAGTGTCTTGGCGCGCGCCAGTATATAAACCCACCAAACCCCACGCCCAACTTTCTCCAACCGTAGGGTGTTTCCTCGTCAAGGCTGCGTTTCTTTGCTCACAAACGGACCAGCGGTAGGTATTGTTTCCTTCTCGGAGGGGTACTTTACTTGCTGTCTTAGTCAGACAAAGACAGAGAATTGGTGATCTCTTCGGAGTGAATCAGTTCTTGTTGTCATCGTCATCAAATGCAAATGAGAAATTCGGAGTAATCTCTTTTCACAAATGTACCGGACAGCAAATTTCTTCGGATTCTTGTCTGTACGGCGGCCCGTGAGGGCCTGGGGTGATCTTCATTCCTGCGGCGGCATCAGAAAACAAGGGGCCCGTGGGATTATATTCCTTCGGGGATGTAATTGTTGCGGGTTTCCTGTGGGAGCCAATGCAAAGATAGTGGGTGAAGCCACTTAAGTGCAATACGCGGCGTGCCCATCTCTCACGAGATGGGTACAATTCGATTCCGATTACTCTGATGAGGAGACACCCTACCACCCTTCTTTTCTTTTTTGGTATGTTATCTCTCTCCTTGCGACTTAAATTTCAAGGATACTACTAACGTTTAGGATGGAGGGTTCCGTGGTGATGAGGGTGTTGGTTTTGGATGGCTCCGTTTCTATTTCTGTTTGTAGTTTTAGTGTCAGATGGGTTCTACAAAAATAAATACCTGATTATTAGGATCGTGTCATTCTCCGTGCTATTCGAACGTCATCTTTCGTGCGCAGTTGTCGAATTCCCGCCCACAATTAGTAAACCCTTCCGATCAAACAATCCCTTTAATAGCCTTTCCCATCCCCCAATTATTTCGCCATGTACGTTCCAGCCAGGCCTTCCTCCTCGCTCGCTGTGAAACCTCAGCAATCAATCAACCCAGTTTGAAAGTGTAAGTATGCTTCTGAGGCTTCCCTATCCTCTAGCTACTTAACTTTAATTCCACCCCAAGATCACCAAATATTTACCAATCCTCAATTCTCATGCTCATACTGTTCATAAAACTTCCATTGAGAAACAATATCAACCAAGAAATTACCAATAATTCATATAACCTTTTTAGGACATAGAAAAGTTATTGGTTCTTTTACTCACTTGGTTTGATAGCAAAGAAAGCAGAGAGTTTGGCTAGAATTCAGGGGAAGGCCGAAATTAAATATTTTCCGATACACCCACTTAGTTGCAACACCTACAAACCAGGTGATGTTCAAGGGAAAAAGATAGCCCTTCTACTTAAATTTACTATACTTTATTAAGTTAGGGCTCTAGACAAGGCTTGCACAGTTCATTTACTTAAGCTTTGAAGCCAACGCGATTATTCACCAGGGCAATAGTCACCAAGTCGATCCTAAAAACCTCTCTTGATCACCGCGAACTCTTCAAAATCCCCCTCACCCCAAGCTACTCTACCTTTAAAATACCGGCCTGTGTCATACACCACTGAGGTAGTGACCGTATATCTTGGAGAATGACGACATCAAGCCCTGTACGTGCTGTCCCACTCGAGCGCTGCCTTCGTGTTGACCTCGTCCATCTTCATATAGGGACCGAAGACGTTGATATATTGACATTTAACAAAGTTTTTTCCGCTGCTAACTAAACATAAATAATCATTTTGGGCTACCCCCCTAATAATCTTTTGGGCTTTTTGACTGAAATAAGAACCCAATCCATTATCGGGTTCACGCCTTCCTTTTGATCACCTAAGGGAGCCTTGCTTGGCCAACTACGATCGGACGATTAGTATCGATAACACTCTTGTTAAACATACCCACATAATAAAGAAGCATACCCAGCATACAGCTCAGGCCATCCTTCAGGCTTATCTACCCTTTTCTCTAACATTTTTTGATCCGATGTTTCCCTTTTGACCTCCTCGAGAACAAACATAGTCGCCTCCTCGATCGCGGGTAGCTTTGCAGGGACTCCATGGGTGTCGTCTTCGAATCTACTGGCTTCACCGTTGGCGATCGATTCGCAAATAGCATGGTAGGAGTTGATAATCTTCGACGGATGGACTGTGAGTTTAAGTGGAGAAGGGCATATCTCGTCCATATTCTGCTAGGGGCCTAATTTTGCTCGCTCGCGTCTGATATGGACGGAGAACTTTTAGAGGGATAGATAATTGTGCGGTGGGGGGAGTAGGCATTCCTGGAGATTGTGGTTTGAATTTGAGGGCAGCATGAATGCTGGGAGTGTGAGCAAACCCTTCCCTTCCTTTAGTTAGGGTAACAAAGGGCTGTTTAATGCGCAGAGAGTTAGTCCACGGTATCGATCACACTCACAATCAAAGTAAGCAGCTACCATATTCATCATGATTCTAATGCTTGCAGGTTCCTACCCAGGTCTTGTGGGATTCCTCTACAACCCACTATATTTCATCTCATGCTGTATACTAGAGTTTTGTCACCCAAGCTAACTGATGTCATTTAGGTTGAGCACCCAAGAGACGAGTGGAAGATAGCTGACAGAAAATGGAGAGCTGAATTTACCGCGGATGTTTACATGCAGCAGTGCTTCCCCATCAAAAAATTGGTCCTTGCAGAGTAGCCAGCCGAAATTTTAAGAATCGGCAAAGCAAAAGGAGCTACATGAAATAATATCAATTCGTTTTCTATGGCATAGTTCCTTATATATCTCATGCCTTTTACGTAGGTTTACGGCCCACATATATAATCACTTTTCACGTACCGCGGTACCAGCTTCCAGGCGAACCACTCAAAGAAACCAATCAGTTTCTAGAAATAATTCAACGGAGAAAGATAGGAGATATCTGGTCGTTTACCCGTCCCCATCTCTCTAGACATATAGTGGACATACGAACGAGTTCAAAAAGGCCTCATACGTTTCAATAACGATAATAAGTAATACCGAGATAAGTACGGATGTACTCTAGTGCAAGCTAACTCGACGCGGGATCCAAGAAGGGAAACCCATAAATATCTACCTGCAGGAAAGCTCTTTAGGGTATGGTCCCTCTATTCCACTATGTCGCCCCACCCGTTTGATTCTAGTGAGGGGAAATTTTGTCAGATTCCACCCTAGTTGCTTTTGTTTGTTTTTTCTGAAGACTTATTAGGTATTCCGTAGACCGAAACTTATACAAGCATGACCAAAGCCAACCGTGTTCCCTTCAACCGGGAGCTTGTACTCTTCCGAGTGAGAGTTTGTGAATTTACAATTCTGCGGCCAAAAATTACTATTAAGAGAGCTCATCACGATACTTAAATTGTCCTCGCCTACAGAGGTTATTATATATCCCTCATAGACCTCTCGATTTGCGCCAGACCCTCGGCATACGAAAAAATTCTTGGATTAAACAAATTGGCTAACTAAAGGAGAGATACATCGCCAACCCCAACTAAGTAGAGCTTGCTTACATGTATCGATGTCAGTTGGCAGGTCCTACTTTTCCATGATAAACTGAAGACTATTTTCCCAAGACGATAAGCATAACCATATAAACTGTATTTATAGTATATTAAACTGCTTACATACGTGTATAGGTGTCATTCCAGTAAAAAAGTTACTTACAAAAAGACGGTGAGGAGAGACAGAGCGCCAATCAAGCACAACGAGTAGCAACCAAAAATGAGTATATGTCGAATGCTCCCTTAGAATCGTATTTCCCTATTAAACATTTTATTAACCTTTTTAGGCCGTGTTCTATATATATGTCAGGGAATGGCTTGAGTTAATTAGTTGTGGCGCGGCGGTTTGATAGGTGGGGTATGTACTATATATAAGTAGCCTTTTGTTAGAACGACACCTATATATACTGTCCTTAACCGTAACAGTAATTTACATATAGTCGCAAAAAGGGCTAACCAATCGCAGCCGCATGCTACTTCAACAGCTTTGGTCAAAAATAAAGTATTTCAATATCGAATGGACTATATAAAGCTACATAGAAAGAAAGAGAAACAAAACAAAAAAAAGGGATTTACAAGAACGGCCTGCCTCAAAACCTAAAGATAAATAAAAAAAACTCCTCGATGCCAAAAAAAAAAAAAGAGAGAAGAAAAAGAGAAGAAGATACGGACCAGAATAATGCTCCAACTACGCACGAAGGTCCAAAGAATAAGATAGTAAAATAAGAGCAAGAATAGAATAAAATACCAAACCGGGACAAAAAACTAGCCTACCCACCCCCACCCCGTCTCCAAACAACCTCACTATACCATTTTCTTAACCACATCTCTAAAAGATGTGGAAAATTCAAAATTATGGTGGGTAAAAGTTAAGAGATACATAAGAAAACATAGGGAATAGGTGACGAACCAGTGATACATCTTAAGATATGCCCCCCCCCCGAGGCCAGAAGCCTGAACGATACGCTATGTCGCCAGCTTTTCTCCCCCCGGACACCGACTACCCCAGCATCATCCACAAACGTGACCCCAACAAACTTACATGTGGAAACCCTCTTTTATCCCCCATGTTCCCACCAAACAAACCCGTCCTTCCCACTACACCAAAGATTCTTTACACATCCGTAACGTATCACAAAAGAGACAGGACCCCATATCATACGTTATAAGCCAAAAGAAAATAAAAAAGGAAACCGAAACCCCCCAATTCGTTTTCTCGTAACGTAAGTGCTCAGAACCCCTCCCATAAAATATAAACGGAAAGAAAAAACCCCTACAAAAAAAAAACCAAAGCAAGATGTGAGGTTCAGGTAGAATTGATAAAAATAACAGGCTACATCGAAGTGAAAAGGAAAGGAAGTGAAATGAAATAACTCCAACTTAAGACGACAATGAAATAAAAGGAGTTTTGAGTGAAAGTCGTCTAACTAAACGCATACAACCATAATTTGTTATTTCGACTCTGGGCCACGCTCAGGTCCTGATCATTAAGCAAACTTCTAAACTGTCCAGTCGGTTCATCTTTATATTGTATTTCCGACAACTGTGTTCCCAGGCGTTCCTGGAGCTTATCCTGAAGCTGCATGAATGAGACATCCTTTGGCAGGCGGATAGCGATCAGATCGTCTCGGTATGTGATCTTAATCTTCATGAAAGAGCTAGGCTGTGAAGAGTTTGATCCTTGTGTCTGTGCGCTCATGGAGCTATCTTGTCGAAGCATCCGTGGAGGCTGGAGATCGGACGCACTACGGATGTGTACTTGTTGGGCTTGAGAGATACCATTTAGTCTCCCGATCGAAGTGCGTGGAGGAGGAGCTGAAAGTCCAGGATATCCATTTCCGCCGATTCCGTTTAGATTCGCTTGCGATGACTGTCGAGATGGCTCCCTGGACGAATCGCTAGACTGCTGAGATCCTGTGGATTGTCTGTTGTCATTGAACGATTGCTGAGATGCACGATATTGAGTCGTGTCCACGTCACCGGGCCTAGGCGCAAACAATTGCTTAACCAGGCGAGATTTAGAAATGTATGGCGCCATGCTAAGAAGCTTTTTAATGTAGTCATCCAAACTTTGTCGTCGTGCTGCCGAGATAGTGTCCGTCACATACGTCACCGGGCCAGGCATATAGGGCAAGATTCGTTGCTGCCCAGTATGTCCCGCCTCATCTTTGAATTCGTCCAGCAGAGCAATCTGAAAATCGTAGAAATCCTCATAAAATCTGCAGAGACTCCAGTGCCTTCCATCCTCCATGACCGCGTTCAACACGTACCAGTATCGTCCGTTCTCAAACGAGTAGCTATCGACGGAAGCAGACGCAGGCGCCATCAACTGCCCCTGAGATGACGGTGACCTCGAATGACGGTATTGCTCTTGACCATTATTGTTGGCATATCCTTGAAGAGTCTGAAAACCCGTTAGTGATTCGACCTTTATCAAGCAACCTTGAGCGAGCATACATTTCTGTTACTCTGGATGCCATTTGCATATGCGCCACTAGCATCATTCAGCGACATATGTTGCATTTTCTGCGATGGATCATCAAAGTCAAATTGGCCCAACGAAATACTGCTGTTCTTGTACTCCGCAGCCATCCTTTTCCATTCCTCAACCTTCGGGACACCAGCGCGCGCAATAGCTGCTTGAGCGTCCTCGACGGCTTGCCCAGTCACCATATCTCTAATTTCGATGAAATCCACCGGAATCAAGCCTGGTCCTCCGAGACGGCCAATAGGCTTCGCGACAAACCAATCTTTATCCGACTGGGCGATGACGATGATAGCTTCCCCAGCCTTCGCCTCCAGCTCATCGGCTCTTTCCGCTGCAAAGTCATACATGACAACTCCGTAGAGCGGGGAACCACCCTTGCCGCTTGTAGTCATTCTCTTAACTTCAGTTCCAGTACCCGATGTTACACGATCTTGGGGACCCATTCCTCTGTCGGAATATCCAGAGTCTGCGTCAGTCGCTCTCTTGAAGATTTCGCTCGCACCTGACGCGTTCGAATCTGCACTGTCACGCTCGTTCTTCCCGAGGACTTGAAAGAAGTTGACGGGGACAAGGCCTCTAGCGTGTGTAGCTGGGTTGCAAGCTTCGTACCACTCGGTATCGTATTCTCTTCCGACCACGTGGAAGAAGTCGCCTTTTTGAAAGCTTAGTTCCTGATCGCTTGAAGCGTTGTAGTCGTAAAGTGATCGAATGACCTTCAGAGACGCGACGTTAGTGTGCCGTTCCTGATTACCGGGCCTAAACTATTCCACCCCCCGCCTCCGGTTCATTTGGTTATCTTCAGGGGTCAGGGCCGTCAAGGAGTCTAGAATTTCGGGTCTTTGACACCACGACTAGGATGCTGCGCATATGAAGAGATTCGCATGAATTAAATTCGTGAAATCCCGATTCATTACGCAACAGCATTAAGCTCTCGCTACCCCGAGCACAAACGGCCCGGGCCCGATCGAGAGGCATATGAGACTGTTTTGACTCCTGGCAGCCCTAACCGCACTGAACAATGACCTCACCATCGCGTGACAGAGAATGCAAGGAAGTAGAGGAGAACAGCCAAAGCAATTAAATAAATAAAAAAAGGAATGGAGATGGAGATGGAGGGGGGTAGAAAAGCCCACCTTTTTTGGAGGTTCGATGGTAACGGCTGACTTTGGTGTGATAGAGATGTGTGAGAGCTTAGGGCCTTGGTATGAATCCGTTTTATCGCCCTTGAGTGACTTGCGGATGCCCTGTTTTTCAAAAGAAAAGAACGATTTCTGAGGGTTAACCACTGAGCCTCCTCTCCCACTTCCACTGCTTTCTCGAGTGCGTTTTGAATCAACTAGCTGCGATAGCGAGCGACCCACCTTTATCATTTTTTAATTGGGGTGATACGTCAAAGGTATATGGCAGCAGCAGTAGCAGCAGAGAGGAGGGGAAGGGAGGGGGAAACCCTAGAATGCGGTCCTTCTCCCGTTGGATAGAATTGTAATTTTTGTTTTTCGCTTCCGTTCTCACTCTCTTTTTTTTTTTTTTTTTGCCCTCTCAGGCAGCGACTTTCGAGGATGACAGATAAGATGCTCGAGTGATGAAGTGAGTTTTGCTGCCGAGGAAGTGCGCGCGCTCGAAATCGTCGAGGGGACTTTTTTCGCCTATCGCAGCTGCAGATGTCTGGAGGCGCGAAGAGGAGTCGTGAGTCTGTGGGTTCCGTAGATGTATCCGGGCTGCAGGATGAGGGAAGGAAGAAGAATGGGCCACACGAGAAAGACGGTCTGTGCGGGAGGGTTGGAAGGACAGGGGGGTGTGGTGGGCAGGCAGCAGTGGCGGTGAAAGCTATCCGAGAATAGAGGTAGTGGTGGAGCACTGACTTGATTGAGCTTTTGCAGCAGACTCAGCAGCAATGCGCTGAGAAGCGAGGGAAAATGGAAGCGCGAGTGACGCCTGGGGGAGGGTTTGGTAAATAGGGATCAAGACAAGGTGGGAGAAACGAACAGCCAGTGACAGCGACGAGGAGAGCTGGCAGAATGCAACCCTGGTGCGCGGTAAGGGGCGAAAAGGGCTGGAAGCTAGAGCGTTTGGTGGAGAGGGGAGAAAGAGGGTGGGGAGGTCACGGAGGTGGGGTAGCCTTTTTCTCTCCGTGCTAAAGTAGGTGCGAATTTTGAAGCGAATGCAAGAAGCGAAAGGCGTTCTCGAGAAAGAAATTAGATGGAGAAGCCACAAGATGCGGGCGAGAGCGCTCAAGGGTTTCTTTGAAGCTCGCTATCTAGTGCCTGCCTGCCTGCCTGCCTAAGGAATCACGGGAAGAACAAGGGAGGGGCACTGGAGATGGAGATGGAGATGGATGCTCTAAACTGGAAAAGAACCAAGTGCCACGACAGGTTCCAACAACAAGCGGGGAATGGGAGTGGGAGTGGGCAAGTTTCTGTGTCTGATTTGCCGTCGTGACTCGTCTCCGGGGAAGAGAGGAAGAGCAAACGCAATTCTGGGCCCTTCCAACAATTGTCTGTCACTCAGCTCTCGTGATGGAGCGGCGCGGATATCCCAAGATGTTGCGAGACTTTAAGAACGGGACGACGTCTGTACAATTGGGGCAGGGTAGGTCTGGCGATAGAGTGCGAGCAAGCAAGGGCCAGCCAAGAGGGTGTGCGGTGCGGGAATAGATGCAGCAATAGTAGGTAGGTCCTGGAGAGACTATGAATGCTTGCTTGTTTGCGTGCTTCGCATTGCTTGCGTACCTGGAAGGGGAGTAGGGAATAAAAAAGAAAATAGCACCCGAGAAGGAAACAGCAGAAGGCTGGCTGTTGCCTCTAACTAATAAAAGAACCGAAACAGAAAAATCACTAGGCACACAGGCAAGGACAAGACTTCACGATAGCACAAGCAATACTTCTTCTGTAATAGCAAACCCCATCCTAAGGGTGTAGTGCTAATAGAGAATTCAAGACGGTATGACACGAGCAGAAGCAAGCAAATAGGTAGGCAGGTAGGCACTCCTGCTCGTAGTAAATAATACCATACATGTAATTTCATGTCTTGGGGGAAAAACAACAATAATAATAGTACGATTTACTGTGGGCTGTGGTGGAAAATGGCAAAAAGATGAAGTCCGAATCGACAAGTGACATCTGCATATCCCTGGACATTCTTGCCCTGGCGTGAGCGAGGAGTGAGTGAGTGAGATGGTCCGGACGTGGCTGTTCACTTTTCCGTCCATCGCGAAATCGTGATCTCCCGAGAATCCGAACACCCTCCCTGTTCGCACCCATCGAGGATCACCAACACCGCCCTCTCGTCATATCTGCGACTCGGGCTCTCTTGCAGCAAAACAGTGTTCAGAGAAACGACACTTTTTGAGCCGTCCTGCCGCTCGGCAGGGGACAGGACTCACGCATATGAGAACGTGATGGATGTCGGCGCTACCTGGCAGGGAAAAAGAAAAGAAGAAAGAAAAAGAAAGGCGAGCGCAGAAAGGTGGTGGGGCGCCAGAAACCCTTCCTCTCACCATCCGTTCTTTATTCCCTTCCTCGCACCGTTTCGGCTCAAGGAACGTGGTGGTGGTTTGAGTTTGATAATTGGGGCTCGTCCCACGTTACGCGTAATCAGCGATCGCTCCTAGGCTCCTCCTCCTCCTCTCGAGGTAACCTGCCACGTGCTGTCACAAAAAACTCAAATAATGCATGTACATGTACTCTGGTGATGGGGAATAGGAACAAAGAGAAGCTTCACCGATGACATCGGCCACATGAAGGACCATTCCAGAAGGTGTCTGCCTACAGTTTGTCGCCTCGTGTGGGCGTTGTGGGCGTTGGACCCCATCTCGATTGAAGTGGAGCACATCTGCCAAACTCGATGGTCGACATCCATCCGCTGCCCAGTGTATGTAATGTCGATACCGAAGCAGACACGTTCTTCAAATCAGAAGGTGTGAGCAGCCAAGGGTCCAGGAAGGGCCGATGCTTGTTTCCAGAGCCGCAGCTTTCGTCAGCATCGGAAAACTTCCGGCGATTCGCAGCCAAACTTCACCAGTCGGGACTCGGGAACAGGGTCCCTCCTAAACGCCATGATGGCGAAAGGAGTTATGGCAGAGAAGTCCGATAAGAGTCTATATGGAGACTACCCTGTAACTATCTACGTAGAGCGCCTACAACGGACACTCGTGCGGTATCAATGATACGTGTATTAGATAATCTCTACTTTTTATATTGTTCTTTTATTGGATGCCACGCGGCAGGCAACAAGGCTGGGATCCTAGACATTTGATATCAAGATGGGTATATGTAGCTAAATACAAATTGTAGCTAAACTCTGTCGGCGCAATACTTTGCATTTTCGCTGATTCCCGGTATTCGTGCGTCATAGCTCTTTTATACAGCTGGAATTCCGTGATGTCCGATGGCCGGGTCTACATGTATTATCGCTGTTGCCATTGATTTACAGAGAGGGAATGTATTGAAACCAATCCCCATTCCGAACGTCATGATCAATGCCACCCGGAAACCAAACCATGAATGAATACGACGGTATGCAAGGAACATATAGCTCATTCCGAATCACCGTCTTGACCTCCGTGCTATACTTGCATGGGGGATAGATCTTCAACCTCCAGCAATAACCTCCATAGCCCCACTTCACCTCCTAGAAAACCTCCACGCCTCACATCATCCGCATCATCCACCATCACTCAACCCCATTCATCCCCGCCATAAATTATTGAATCCGCCACCACTTGGATTTCGCGAACCCCCCCATCCACCATAACCTAATTTAGACGAAATCTGACTAAAAAAATCACCACAGCCCCGAAATCTGGAGTAAGCTCGTTACCAGCCCTTCAGTGTCATTTTAGCAGATCGATTCAAATATCCCGTTACGAATACCCCTCCTCATGTTCTACACACCATCAGCACTATGCAGTGCTCACTCGCTCGCTTGGCTGGTTGAGCAAAGTAAAGTAACTTTTACCTACCCTCCTCACCTGCCGCCCGCCTACCACGCCGTAAAAACAAAACAATAGATGAGGATGAGCCTCATCTAACACCCCTTTGCTTACTCTAGATCCAACCATCCCCCCACCCTCCCGACTATCAATTCTACTAGGCTCGCAGCCGAAACAAGCATCCAAACAAAAAACGGAAACATCTAGTCTCGTCGCCAGACCTAACTTGTTAGGGAAACATCATACGACCAGAGAGAGAACAAGAGTGACAAAATCGACCGCACATGTCCTTAATTGAACTGCTGCCACCACACCCCCCCCCCACCCCCGGGTTTATTGCCGAGGCACGTCAACCCAGATCATACACCATGGATAGGGAAGTTCCGTTGCTGGCCATACACGCATAGATTATTGGTCCTATTTACTATTTTAAACCCCCCCCCCCCCAATCTGAATTTTTAGCTGGTCAAAAAGGCTGTGCACGGTATCAGCGATGTGGGTTCAATGCGCTTTGAGTAGTGATGGGATTGCGTATGTACACTGTGATATAGAGTACATATGGTACCTAGGAAATTCGGGGTGGTGTTCGGAACCTGATGAGAGAGAGAAACGTGGGCCCGAAGGTGCGCAGGCCCGGGTCCCCGAAGTTGGGGGTTTTTTCCTGCCAAAGTTCGGAATCTTCGGATATCGGTGGCGTTCTGGCCTATCCAATCTATCTCGGAGGCTATCTGAATGGGCTTGGATAAGTAATATACGGACCGATGTTTACGCGGAGGTAATTGTGTTTGAGAGACCCTTTAAGGGTACTCCCGATGTAGAGAACCCAGGCACCAGGTCCTTGAGTTCTTACGGCACCTGGGACTACGGACCCTAGTTCCTTTCGGAGGAGAATAATACCCCGCAGTAAGCTATCATCCTCCGGAAGATTCCCGTCGATCCCATCCATCCGAACCTCATTCCCGAAGGGAACTATGATTTATATATATATTTTTCTTCTCTTTATGTATATTATAGACTGTAGCATGAGGAGGTGTAGCATAAAACTATGATACGCGCGGTGAAGAAAGATATGCACACGAAGCAAAGCAAAAGTGGGAAAACAAATATCGAAGTAAACCCCGACCTAATAACGCCCCGCATACGCAAAAAAAAGTCACCAACTACCCTGCATACATACTCAAAACAAATTGAAAAGAGAAAAAAAGCACCGGAGACCAACAAACCCCTTCTCGTAGTTATGTGAGCGATAATCGTTTCGTTCGGTCTGTTTGTCTCTGCTAGTATCGTTTATCCGCTTGCTTGGCCTTGACGGTTACTTCTGTTTGGTTTGGGACCATTGCGTGGGTTTACGTTCTTCGAAATAATGAGAAATGGGAGAATGCGAGAGAAGGATGGGGAAGGAGGGAGGAATGAAGAAAGGGCCGTGTAAGCGTCGGCCAAAATAGCCGTATTCCCGGTGACGATTAAAAACCTTTTCAATGGGGGGGATAATTGTATTGTAAGCGCTGAAAATGCAAGAAGATGGATCGCTGAATGTCTGTTGACCGGATATTCGTCTTTTTTCTACAGCTGTCCTTTGATATCAACCTTCTTAAATGCTGCCCTCTTCATATCTTCGAATATTGATAGTGCCTTAGTTGTTTGGAAACGAATTGTTCTGGGCACGCCTTTGTCATCCGATTTCTGTTCGATAAGATCTTGGGCACCGTTGTCGCAGAGAAACTGCACACACTCGGTGTCGCTTTCAAACCCGAGTTCTTCAGTCAAAAATCTAATATCAATATCGGGTCGATAACTCCACCAGGAAATAAAATCAAACGATTAAGGCAATGTCAGCCGGCCAAATCCTAATAGTTGGAGGGGGCAAGAAAAATAACAATAAAACGGGGAGTATTAGGTCTCACGCTTTACAAATAGTGCACATTGCAGACATTCTTTCACGAGCGATAAATGAGTCCATCAGGTACCCTCCCATCTTGGGAGCTTCCAAGTAGAGTTTAAAGAACCTGTGAAAGTTCCCGGCCGCTAAAACGGACCGTACCTGTAACGCATGCTGAACGGATTTATCTTGTTTGTCTGTATGGGTTAGGTTCGCTAGAAGATCGTTCATGTCGGCCCGGTTGCAGGTGTGAAGGAGATAGAGAATACGATACGCCTTAAACTCTTCTTCGTGGCCTTTGAATCCTTCGCTATATAGCGAATAGAGTTGAGTCTGGCACTGATTATACTCACCCAAGTCGCCCTTTTTTCAACGTCAACAATCAAGATCCATAAAATCTTGGCAGAGTGCATATAACCTACTTTCTCTAACGCTATCCGCGCATGGATTTCGTAGACCAACACGGTGAAGTCGGTTTTGATGTGCTGAACGGTTAGGTCTTGTCGCAGTGATTTGAACTGATCGCAAATATAAGAATAGTTTGACTCGGTCCTCCATTTCTTTTTGAGAAGTTCAAGAGTCTTTTCTAACACATGCAGTGGTCGTACATGTTGTGGGTCTGGGGCTGATGTAAGTCGGAAATATTGTTTCTCCAATTTTTCGCATGTACCAATCAAAGGTTTGTCATTGTCAATTGGCGCTGATACCTGGGGTGAATGGGGGGAGACGCGATTGTTACTGTCTTCGAACCGTTTGGCACGCTTTTCTTTTTCACGCTGACTTAACTTATCTGCCGCAGAAGGATATGTAGATTGCTCATGACGAGCGCGTTTGTCAAATCTGTCATCGAATCTTGATGTAACTGCGGATATTTCATCGCTAGTAGCACTGTTGTGCCAAATGACTGTTAGTACCTGACAAAGTCGGTGGGAGATAACGAGCAAATACAATCTCGATCTGCGCAATATCTTGCACCAAACATTTTTCGAGTAGCCTGGCTTACCTTTTTCTTTTTTTACCACCTTTGTCGGTGTTCATCACAGAATTATATTTAGGCCCTCGATGAGATGGGGAGAATGATTCGCCATTATCCAATCTTGGTGGTGGAGACCGAAGCCCGTTATTGACTTGCACAGTATTGATCTTCTTTTCATCCTTTTCCTTTCTGTCGGCGATCCTTTTAGTGGCCAATATTTCTTGTGGTAACGGCATCTTGTCCCATTCTAAACTCCAAACAACTTTTTCATTGAACGCGTCCGTGATGATTCTCTTAAGCTCTGCTTCAACCTCCGCCTTGGCTTCTGGCGGACAGTCTTCGAAGGTACGAGCAACATACTGTTTTAGCTTATCGGGAAAAGTAGTTTTCTGTGCAGGCTGCGATGATACGGAAGCTTGCGTTTGCGTTTGCGTTTGCGTTGGCTGCAGCGGGCCCAGGTCAGCAAGTTTTTTCTTTCTCCCGCTCCTATCATTCGTCAACCCATAGGAGCTAGTGGGGAAAGCTCACCTGCCCAAATCCATAGCTTTGTCGAGGAATAGAAGAAAGAGTTTTCCGTGCATTTACTTGGGTGAACGCACTATTACCTCCTGCAAGCCAGCGATCCTCGTCAGCCAATCACGGCGCGCCAGGGAAAAAGTAGTGGGTAATATAGAAAGCGGGTAATGGGCGATAAAGGCAGTAGGTAGAGAGATAGGTACTCACGAGTGTTTCCATTAGTGTAGGTAGTGGAGCTACTAGATCTCCAGGGTGGTGCAGAAGACATGACGATAGATGATGGGATATGATAGTCCACGATATGCGGAATCCTCGTCGATGGTAGAGAGCCTCCTTTGTGTCACGAAGAAAGAACGATATAGACTGCTTTGAATGTAGATTAGTTGTCACAAAAAGGGAAAGCTATTCAGTGATAGTAAAGAAAGAAAACTTTGCACAAGGGGGGCACCAAAAGATGAGAGGAGGTGGTTGTGATAAATTTGATGGTAAGAGGAGAAAGGAAACGAGGAGGGAGGTTGGAGCGGAGTTTGGGGTGACTTGTAAAATCCCTGTCCCCACAGGGAAATGAACCGCTTGGCTAAGTAATCGTCCCCACTCACTCGTCCTCTCTCGCTATGTGTCCACACCAATCGTAAACTCTCCGCGACAAATCGTACATGGAGCGATCTTTCATCGAGATCTGTGGGAATTTAGGAATGTGGGCTCGGCGGTGTTAGAGCTATTGAATATTCGCTTCTCGGCTGCTCCTGGCGAAGTTGTTTAGGCTTCTGCTGTCTTTGCGTCGGGTTTCTTGGTCAGCAGCCTGGCATTCTATCGCCAAACGGCAATCTCTCTTCGCCATCACGTGATTTTCTGTTATATAAGAGAAAGAAGAAACAAAAAGAGAGATAGCTCCCAATGGTGCTAAGTTTATACATGCACTTCCACATACTGATGTGTGTATCTATAAACTCTTCTAAACAGGATTTGTCGTTAGCCGTTGCTTCTGCTCTCGTGACTTTACTTGGGCGCCTTGACTTCCTAGATTGGGGTTGATTGTGCAGCGTGTGTTACCCGGCTTTTTATGGCCTTTGGTTCCGAGGCTGTCGTTTGAACACCGAGGTACATAAACTGCGACGAACGACAAGGTCGTGGAATCCAGAGTCGCACAAGTACATGTAGTTATAATCCCTATTTATCGTCCGGTGGGAACGCACTTTTCTCTGATGAGATAAAACTTCCATACAGTAATCAAATGCTTGTTATTTAACACATGAATTTACTGATTAGATAGTCGAACTGCCATTGTGTGATGTAGGAATTATGATGTGTAGATCGGCGCCATGGTTTCAGCCTCGGCTCATACCGTCGAGTTACCGGCTGTCACGTTCATTTCAACCTTCCCCCATAAAATCCCCGTGCTTCCCCACAAATTTATATCTGTCAGGCACCCGCACGTTACATCAACATCTATCTTCGACTCTTTCTTGAATCCCTATTTGTATCCTTTCACGTCCAGAAAACACCTTCTATCCTTCACCATGGCCCCTCGTAAGCTTCCTTATTCATTCTAATCATGGTTTCGGACACATCCAGCTTACTTGAATCCATCTAGAAATTCAAACCGAGCTTACTAAGCTCTTCAAGATTGATCATCCTGTGATGCTCGCTGGTATGAACGTTGCGGCAGGTCCTAAGCTTGCTGCAGCAGTAACGAATGCTGGTGGTCTTGGTGTTATTGGTGGTGTTGGTTACACGCCAGACATGCTGCGGGAGCAAATTGCAGAGCTCAAGTCGTTCCTCAATGATAAGAACGCGCCATTTGGTGTAGATCTCTTGCTACCGCAGGTCGGTGGAAGTGCTAGGGCTACCAACTACGATTACACGAAGGGAAAGTTGGATGAACTCATCGATGTAGTTGTCGAGAGTGGCGCGAAGCTTTTCGTTAGTGCTGTTGGTGTTCCACCAAAACACGTTGTTGAGAAGTTGCACAAGAATGGTATTGCATACATGAAGTAAGTGGATAGCTACATAAGTTGCAGGGGACATGTACTTACCTTTCTCAGTATGATTGGCCACCCGAAACACGTCGCGAAGGCGATTGCTGCCGGTGCTGATATCATCTGTGCCCAGGGCGGTGAGGGTGGTGGTCATACTGGCGATGTCCCCACATCCATCTTGATCCCAACCGTGGTCGAGTTGTGCAAGAAGAGCAAATCGCCACTTACCGGCAAGCCAATCACCGTCGTTGCCGCCGGAGGTATCTTCAACGGCAAGTCGCTTGCGGCGTCCTTGATGATGGGTGCCCAGGCCGTCTGGGTCGGGACAAGGTTTATCCTTGCAGATGAAGCTGGTGCGCCAAAGGCCCATCAGGAGGCTGTACGAACTGCAGGATTCGAGGACACCGTCAGGACTATCATCTTCACTGTAAGTTTCACACTCTCTGTTGACTTCTAAAAATTTGAAACTCACGCTTTTATTGCAGGGCCGTCCCCTCCGTGTCCGCAAAAACGCATACATTGCCAACTGGGAAGAGAACCGTCAGGAGGAGATCAAAGAGCTCACATCTAAGGGTGTCATCCCTGTGGAACACGATGTCGAAGAGCTTGACAAGCAGGATAAGCTTGATGATGAGACAATGGATAGCGCCAGGCCCTGGCTCATGGGCAAAGTCGCAGCTGTCGTTAACGACAAAAAGCCAGCGAAAGTGATTGTTGATGAGATGGTTGCGGAGGCTGTTGAGATGCTGAAGAAGAGCGAACAGTTCCTAGCGAAGCTGTAAAGGACCACGATTAGACAGGTTAGGCTTATATTGTAGTTTTAGTGCATGTATTATTCTTGTTTGATTAGGTTTGGCGAACCGTTTTGTGATACCGGTACACGATTTAAGGTGTGTCATTGATTCTAGAAAATTAGTGGTCATAGCTAGTCACTCGTAGTGTAAATCTCAGCTTCATCCGCCGTGTCATATCGATGGGATATTAATGCTGGGATGAGAAGATTGTCCGTAACCTCGGTTGCTTGTGAACATTGACTCGACACAGTTTGATGTGCGGATAATATTCCGCTTTCGTCTATTCTAACTTCCATCACTTCCCTCTACGTGTGTATCTTCTCCACCTCTTTACTCATGTCGCCGGATTGCTATTGCTTTAAGTAGATCTGCCCACCAAAGTCCCAGTGAGACAAACTATGATAGGTTGGTTTTTGGAGGGAGTAGCCAAGAATTTGGTTTCCACGCTAGAGAGTTTGCTACTTGCGTAAGAGCCCAGATCTATTTCCCGAGTAGGGAAAGCAGTAGCAATCCGGCGGCATGAGAGTGGTGTGTCTAAAGCCGGTTTCAGGTCGTTTCTAAACCAATCTAAGTTAGATTCATGAAAGTGCACTATCCAATTTTTCGAGTTATTACGGTATATGCGTATCCTTGTGCTGCCATCCATCCACTATTTTTTGTATCATGAGAGTACATATATATTTACTAGTACGTATACGTGTATGGTTCTAGAATAGGTTTCTGGTGAGAGCCGGATAATATAACATCACCTAAACTTCATAACCCAGTGTTTGAACTAGTTTATGCTATCTCGCTGATGGTGGTGGTAGTAGTAGTAGTAGTAGTAGTAGTAGTAGCTTCCGTTTAAATTCGCATCTGATAACAGGTGTTTAACTAACGACCCTCCGCGCCCGACTTAAGTAGAGTAGAAAGGTTCAATAAATGGCCTGTTCAAGCCAGTACTTGCTACAATACGGCATAACTAATATCCACCTCCACCCAACCATCCTACTACTTCTATTCATTTTATAATACCTTCCAACACCCCTTTCGTTCCCAGTTCACGGCTTAATGTCCCTAATATTACTGTCCACATGCGTAACTGCCCTCCGCCTTTTCATCCTAACATTGATGCTGCCGCCGTCGTGCACGAGTGTTTTGTTTTGAGAATATGGCGAAATTTCCTGGCCCAAGCCACACTTTGGGATACCGGTGGGCTGCCTAAGGAATTTCAGCGGGAGAAGCATCCTTCGCGTGAGTTTCAGCTAAAACAAAGGGCTACTGATGGAAGGGGTTTAGGGAGGGGTGATGGTGATGGATACGAAAGTAGTACATGGCCGGCTTTTTTATTGTGGAAGGGAAGTAGGAGGAAGTCGGCCGCTTTTTTTTTTGTTAAATCATTATTTCATTACTTTTAAAGGCATGGGAATGTCACATGCGACGGAAGTTATAGCGTGAACAAAACCCATATAGATGTAAGTACCCTCACAAATAACCGAGTGATAAATTATGACTAAAATGTCGTTTTCTGCAGCTTTCTTTCATTGGGGGATCCATGTCTTCAGATATTCGATCCATTGGTTGCTTATCTAGGGCTTACTGGGTCTCTTTCTCAACCACCATCGCACTGAGTCTGGGATAATTTGGACTTGTGGATCCCTACTAGTGACGATACATGTAGATACCACGGTTTAGCATGGTTTTGGTACCTATAAGCTACATATAGTCCCTCTTTCGTTGAAGAGTAAGCAGAAGATGGACTAATCTCGTGTTTAACCCCTCTCGTACAGCCTGTTGCTTACCGTAGGACAGCAGCCTTAGCAGTAGGATGGGAATGAACGTAAAGGCGTACTTGGCAGGCGTGTTTGTGAGTTTTTTGCCGGCCTCTTGATTACGTGTATCAACACTGATGAGAGCAGCAAAATTTGCAACAGGACTTAGTTGATAAATTACCTACTTCTTACATCCAATCGATGTCGGGAAGTCATCTCGTATCTTTCTCGACCAACCTTACCCCCGGTTTAACCCCTCGCCGTGCAACACCGAGGCTGACAAATACATAACTGCACCAATAGTGTGCTGCAAGGAATCTCGAGGCGAGCAAGAAAGTAGACCTCGAGTTGCCTTGTGAATCTTACGACTTGCCTCGAGCTGCTCGAGACACTTAGAGAGTTAATTCCTCCCTAGCAAACACAAATGTCACTACATTAGCACACGCATTACACCCAAAGACATATTGGGGCTCCTGAATCGAAAATGGCATATATAATCCCATCAAAGGAACTATATTTGGTGGTTATTTAATGGGAATGTGTCGAGCGAGTGCGGGGTGCAACAGTGGAAATCTATCGTATGTTTTTGTGAGGGCGTGAATACGACTACATGTTGGGGTCGAGTCCGAGGGTACGGCGGGGAAGCGTGTGATAGCTCATGAAGAAGCGTGTGACCATAGTGGGGCTATTTCCTTCCTTCTGCGTATACATACAGCTATTCCTATGGTGCTTGATGGTATTGTATTATACTAAATTTACGTTGTCTAGCGAAGTACGAACGTAGTTAAAAGTGTAACAAGTTTTCCAACAGAGTAACATAGAAAGACAGGGATTTGGAGCAGGTAGAACTTGCAGTCGGTGATGATAATGGCTGAGTATCACCTAATGAGTTATATGCGGGGAAAAATGTAGCATTTGTATGAGTGCTATTCAACCAAAACGAGGTGCTGTGAGCATGGATTTAAGAGCTAAATATTCTCCAGATTCACTGGTCTGATGCATTAGGCCCGGCCAATCTAACGGAAGCGTGCTGAACAAGACAAAAAGCGACTTGAGTCTTTAAAATGTTCCTGAACCCTCTATCTTCTCTGGGTTAAATACTGGGAAACCTTGTCAGTTGGAAGTGCCTCGTAGTGTGTGAAACCAAATTTTTTACTCAGGGTCTGTCCAATGTGGCTCCATAACCTCAAGCTTATCTATATGTAGCAACTCAAGCGTGCATACACGTAGGTAAATACAGCTTTTGTGGCGAATGGCAATCTTTCAAACCAGGCTTCCAATATTGCGATTCTCGATACTCCACAATGCTCAGATGTGACTGGTATTTATTCATAGGGGTTTAAAGTTTTACCACTGTCAGATATCCACACACCCTCACCCTCACCCTTACCAGGTAAGGCACCGTCACTGAGGGAATACAGCACGCATACATATGTATTTATAATTATGATATCCCCGCTGGGCACGAAATATTTATTCACCCGTGAAACAGCAAGGATGACAGCACGTGACCCAGCGGCCATTACCGCGAAAAACAAAAGCAACGAGATGATTTGCTGGGCCCACGGATTCAGCCCTGCCATACTACGAGCAGCACGGAGGCATAGAACAAAACCGGATATCGAGCCAGCGGTAGTATTCTAGAGGCCACAGAAGCTGCCCAAGCTTCTCCACTCCCTCCCTCCCCTGTTCTTGCAGCTGGTCGGGAGCGGCAGCAGCTTCCCGCCTTGTTCTGCCCCGGTCTTGGCGCTGGCCCAACGACGACCTCCCACATCCCAGCCTTAGAGGATCTACAGAGCCTCATCCTGCGACGACAGACAACAGACAACAGACGACATCTTACGGACGGCGAAACAACACGTCCGATCTTTTCCACCGTTTCCCTCGTTCGCCTTGTCCTGCTATTCTCCCTACTCGTCCTACCCCCCCACACTAGACTGCTTCACAGGCTATGGGCGTCATCAAGAAGAAGGCTGCTAACCCAGGCAGAGTAGAGCCTGGCGTGCGCTACCACTGCGACGCCTGCAATAGCGATATCACATTCACGGTACCTCTCTTCCTACACATTGAGGGGGAGAATGTGCACGCTGACATCTCCATGGTAGGTCCGAATACGCTGCGCCCACTCCGCCTGTACAGACTATGACCTCTGTGTACCGTGCTTCACCTCCGGTGCGCAAACCGGCTCCCATGTGTGCGCGACCCACTCCTACCAGGTCATCGAGCAGCACTCGTATCCCATATTCGCCGACGGTTGGGGGGCGGACGAAGAGCTCTTGTTGCTGGAGGGAGCTGAAACCTACGGTCTCGGAAGCTGGGCAGATATAGCGGACCATATAGGTGGTGGACGGGATAAAGACGAAGTCAGACAGCACTACCTCGACACGTACATCAATTCTTCACGGTTCCCCTTGCCGGAGACGAGCGATCCTTCAGATCGAACATTCACGGATATATCCCGTAAGGAATTTCAAGCGCGCAAGAAGCAGCGGATCGACGCGCGCAAGAAGGAGGCTGCAGAGAGCACCCCCACCGCGCCGAAAAAGAAGCCGACTACGAGCGCACCGGCATGTCATGAGATCCAGGGTTATATGCCTGGGCGGATGGAGTTTGAGACGGAGTGGGATAATGAGGCGGAGATGGCCGTGAAGGACCTTTTCTTTGAGCCTGGGGAGGGTATCAATCCCGTGACGAAGGCGGTGGAGCCGGAGGTTGAGCTGAAACTCACGGTGATGGATATTTATAATAATAAACTGACCCAGCGTGGGCAACGGAAAAGAGTCATGTATGAGCATAACTTGCTGGAATATCGGAAAAACACGGCGCTTGAGAAGAAGAAGTTGAAGGACGAAAGAGAGCTGCTGAATCGTGCAAAGCCTTTCGCGAGAATGATGAACAAGAGTGATTTCGACGATTTCTGTGAAGGGCTGGTGAAGGAACAGCAGCTACGGCAGGCAATCACACAGCTACAGGAGTGGCGACGCATGGGTATCGAAAGTTTAGAGGGAGGGCAAAAGTATGAAGTCGAGAAAACCCAACGGGTAGGCTTTCCCTTCATATTTACCCAAAAACCGTGAATACTTAGTCTATCCGTGTTTTTTTGCTATATCCGGTATTAACACCCCCAACCTTATAGTCCGAGATCCTACGTAACAAGCTTGTACCCCTCGATCGCCTTTCTCACCGCTACTCCTCCAAAGCTACTCCTCCTGTCGAAACCCCACCCATCAACCCTCTCGTGGCACCAAAATACCCACCTACCTCCGTCCCCGCCGACCTTGCCGCCTCCTCCCCTACACCCGCCAGCAACATCCCCTCTTCACCCTCACCCGCGGGCCATAGCAACGGCCTATTCGGCAGCAACGCCAGCAAGAAACCAACTAATGGTGTAAACGGGTGGGGAAATGGAGTCAATGGAGGCGGGCTAGCGTTGACGAACGAGAATGCAACAGATTTACATCTATTGACCCCAGCGGAACAACAGTTATGTAGCAGTCTTAGAATCCTGCCGAAGCCATATTTGGTCATGAAAGAAGTATTAATGAAAGAGGCTATGAAACACGGTGGAGTACTGAAGAAGAAGGCAGCGAAGGAGATATGTCGTGTGAGTAGTTCTACTTCTAAAGTTCTAGCGAGGATATGGTATGGTTGCTGACGGGAGAATAGATTGATGTGAATAAGATATCTCGGATACACGACTTTTTTGTATCATCGGGTTGGATCGGGAAGGCGTAGCAGCTATGGCATCATTCTCATCGCTAGTCAGGGAAGAGATGGATGGATGGATGGAAGGCTTGATCCTACTTGCCCTTTCTCTCATCCTCCCCTCCCCCCTATAGTTTATATCCTTGAATCTTTTTTTTCCCTTACTATTGTTAATTCTGGCCCAGTTCTTTTTTTTGTACACATGTGTTTTTTATTTCCTTTCACTGCGTGACGTTACTGCAATTGGACCATAAAGCCATAATAAATGGCAATTAGCGGCGGTTGCAATAAAGATTGTGCGTTTGGGAGGGGGGCGAAAATTAGGGAGTATAGGTTTTTTTTTGTTAGGGAGGTTTTCTTTCTTTCTTCCCTTCTTTCTCTTTTCTCGTTTCGGTTTTTCGTTTCTCATTTTCATCTTGCGGTTTGTGGTTTTTTTTCCTCTTTTGCTTTCGTTGTAATTTTTTTTGTATTTAGCCGTGTAACTCTTGTGAGTCTGGTTCATACCTTGTTTCTTTCTTTTTTTGATTTTACTACATAGCTGGGGAAGCAGAGGAGAGGGATGGGAGTAGGTGGGCTATTGATGATGTTGAATTGTAGAAATGGGAGGGGAGGGAAGAAGATAGTTTGTCTTAATTTTTATAGGCAGAGACATCATTGCATTAACTTTCGGTCAAGAATCATCGTGACTTCTAGTATTAACATGAACTTTTTTGCAGCTGGGTTGCTAAATTCTTTCTATGAGTGATTGCGTTCGCGAGTGATATTGCGAGTTTACCTTGGGGTTTTTGCTGAATACTTCGACAACGCATTGAGGGCTAGTAGGGGAGATTGGGGAAGGATATACACCAGTTTTATAAAAATTATATGGGGTTTAGATATTGTTAGGGCCTGGGGGTCCTATAAATTAAAGTGCATTTAACGTACCGTGATTCTGTACGTTTGTGTCTCTAGCAAGAATGTAAATTTTACCTATATTTCTACAGAATATTCTATGTGTTATATTCCTTAATCTTGGGTTGGCTTATCTGCGCCAATTACCACGATGTATATCGGCTGCCATCTTTACACGACCTGCTAATAAATCATGTCTCGTGTGGGGAGAAAAAAGCAAGAAAGCACCATTACCTCGTGACACCGTGTGTAAAGAAAAAAAATAATGCGCCGTAAGGGACTCGAACCCTTCCCAGTTGCTAACTCAGATTCACTTATTATGAATAAGATGGAAGGCAACTATGCTACCCCTGCACCAACGGCGCTTGATGTTTAATGCGTTTTTAGTACTCAAGAGTCATTCCTTGAATTTAGGCTATGGCTGGTAACCCCACGAGCTCATGACAAATCCCACTAGCGAAACAATGACTACTCGGTCGCTCTGGACGGCTAGCGCGGTGAGCGATAAATTCTTATTGGCAGAATGGAATATGATGCGAACATTAAACGGTCGCGCGAGGGGAAGTAACATGGACTAAGAGCGGCCGCGGAACGGTCTCTTGATTCGTGGCAATAAAAAGGAAGGAAAATACACGCACTCCACGACGCAAATGAGTATTAAGGCTTTCGGTGGGCTGAGGGTGAGATGGCTGTAAATACCAAAAACGAGCCAACTAATGGGATGAGAATTCACATGATTGATGATCGTCCAAAACCGTTGCTTATAACAGGTAGCTTATAGGCAGACATCACATACGACTGATCCAATAGGAGGAACCTACCACCACGGCAGGTTTTGGAGGCGAACCTCCTGCCTCAGCTCGAGGAAACGAGATAAAAAAAGAACTCCAGCTATTCGTCTCCCAGCGCTGTAGGAGCCGGGCAGAGATGTATTCGCGAGAACTCTACCTACCTGTTTATCGAAAGACTATCTGTTAAACGAACAAATGGTTAGAGCTTTCAAACGGTCCTGCCTTATCTATGACGAGATATGTTTCTGAACACAGATTACTGTCCGCCATACAAACAAGATCCAACGTTTGTCGCGAGTGATGTACTGTGTCGCAGCGAATCCCCATACCATACCGGAGGGTCTTCCCTCGCCATGCAAGCAGCATCGTCCCAGTTGCTGCTCGTCCCGGAAAACGATAACTCACTCAGATCCATAGCTGCAAGTTACAACCTTTCCCCGCTTTACCATTTGTTGCTTTTGCTGTTTACATGGAGAGTTTAGAATCCGGCTGCGGATCAAACTGACGTATTGCGAACCGGGAAGGGACTGTGCCGACTCTTGGCAATATCGTCTCCCAGCCAGCCAGATGTTGCAAGTTCTGCTTGCATAATAGATGTATCTATCGGTTTGCATGTGCATGTCATATTTTGTTCTTTTTATTCCAATTTACCCTGCATGTTTTTCCCCCGCCCGTCATCATTAAAAGGGCTGGGAGGGAACGCGAGATGGAGGGAACGAAAGGGAAACATTGAGCATCTGCAAACAACGATAAACAAAAATTCTACGAGCAAGAAATGACAGTCTCTACTGAAAACAACAGTTCGCCATCGTATGTATACCATGTTGTTCGAGAGACAACAGACATTTTGTACGACTACGGCGATTCGGAAGTCCGGGGAACCTACAAGACACTCGAAGAGGCCAACGAGGCTGCGAAGAAGGATCTCTCCCGGGACTATCAAACGAGTGACCTAGAAGATTACTCTGAGGTTTCCGGTAAAGATGGTGCGATTCATGTGAATGCCGGGTATATTATATTCCCCCCCCCATAATCCCGAATGCGCTATCGTTTTTCTGATATTTCCCTTCTTCTCCCCCCTTTTTTAGAACCGGAGAAGTCGATTTCATCGTTAAAGTGGTGCGCCGAAACCAATCAGCAGGCCTGAACGATGTTGAGAGAGACGTATATCTCGTAAACCGGACGGAAACAACCTCATCAAAAACACCCACCGGAACAATGAAAGAGAAAATAACGAGAACAACCGGCGTCTACCAGCATGAAGATAGAGCCAACGAGGCTGCTGAGAGAGAGCTACGGAAAGCAGCGGGGATCACCAGTTGGCGGGACCGCAGGAGGTTCAAGGGCGTCTTCAGAGAGGAATACGATCTGGATGGGTTTTTCGAGGGAGCTGCTATTATTAGGCCTACAGAGATTGGTGGTTGCGAGAAGGAGATTACTGTGATTGTTGAGCGAAGGCCATTGGGCTAGGGGATATGGTCCATTCCAACATTAGATTTTTCATTTCCTTGACTTTTTTTTTGCATTTACCCATTCATTTGCGTTTTCCTTCTCTGTACAAGTACAAGAGGTGTAACTACTTATTATTATAAAGCACCTGATTTTTTAGGAATCAGAGGATCGGATAGAGCACCGGGATCAGGAAAGCGAGTTGAGAGACCGCTGGAAGAGAATTGAACAGCCTGTTTGGTTATAACCGATAACAGTGCGGAGAAATCAACAGCCTTAAAAAGAGATACTTGAAAGCATTCCAGAAATTCGATACTCGACTAATCCGCTCGCCCCACCAAACCCCACTTTAGAAACACCCGAACAAAGCAGCACCTGAAATCGCCACGGTTCACTTAGGAAGTAAGACGGTCTGTTTGATAATTTAGAGACTGTATGTCGAAATGAAATAAAATCAGTGAGATTGAGATCAGATTTACGCGTTATGAACTTGGAGTGTAATAGGTTCATCATAAGATCTACATGCACTGACATGTGATAATTTGGTTAGTACCAAGTCCAGCCAACCAATAAAACAGCAATACTACTACAACCCTAACCACCACCACCGCTTGTAACAGAATATATATGCTGCCTAAGAGTAGTAATCATAGCACCTTGCCCGTTTCAAGAAAGAGGCTCCATCCGATCTTAGAGAGTAGGAAGAGCTAGGAAAGCATCCTTCTCCGAAGCTTCGCAGAGGATGTCTTTCTCCCAGCGTTAGTGAATATAAAGGCCATGATGGTCCGTTCTTACCAATGTCCTTCGGTGTTCATTCTTTCGCCGTCCATTGTCTAGTTTCGCTGCATAGTGACCTTCGAGAAGCAGCGATGGCCATGGGGTTGCGGTGTTGCGGTGTCGCTAAGCGGTAGGGCTTCTCCCTCGAGGTAGTTATTGGTAGAAGTGTGGTTTTTTGAATTGTTTGCTTACCCAGATCGACCTCTAATAGGCCGTTGATGTTTATATTTTGAGCAGTAAATCCAGCACAAAGCTGGAGTAGAAGGTTTTATTCTCATGCATGTTTACGGCTGGATATCGCTTGAAGTGCTTATGTCGGATAGAAATGCTGTGTTCTCTCAGATGCCATTCTGTGCTTTGAGGGCTAGAGTTGAAGAAACCAGGATGCCCCCAGCCCCTTGTATTCTTTCGGGCTGAGTAACATGGGCTCCTTCTTTGTAGGACGTGGTGTTAGTTTTTGATTTTTAAATAAAGGATTAGGTATACGTCTCGGCTCATGTAGATTCTATTCAAGACTTCACCAGTTGAATGTCGGAAGCTTTCTTGGCTTGCTAGAGGCAAACTCCGATGCAGCGAATTCCAAGGAGATGTATTCCGGAGAGATGATCGTGCTTAGCGATATACATACATGACGGCAGGGATAAGGGCCAGGCTTAATCTGAGCAAAGCGGTTAGCTGAATATGTTGACAATGGAGGAAGGCCGCGATTGTAAGTCTCCACCAGAGCACAGCGTTATTCGCTACAATGTCAAATAATTAAGTTATCCATTATCTATCCAACTCCTTACTATTGAAGTGTGCGTTGAAGGACTCTCGAATAGGAGCCTATCGTATGTAGGAGAGTTTGAGGAGAGTTTGATATAAATAATTTAATCGTTACTTTCGAATTCCCTGTCGTTCTTGTCAGTAGTTTTCTGCTTAGTGAAGTTTCAAGGTGAAATAGCATTCATGTATCCCGCCCCCATCTTCGTAATAGTCAGGATCCTTGCCAGCCATACTTTATCTGAGAAACGGATACAGTGTTGTATAGTGACATCCTAAAGGATCCTGTGGAGTGTGAATGGACCGCTACCGATGTAGTAATCCATCAGTAATGGTATCGACGGTTGGATCGGTTGAAATATGAATGCGTTACTCTTGAATTGCGTGGTGTTTCCAGAAGCAGCAGCGTTGCCGGCGAGAAGAAAGAAAGCACAGAGAGACGTCGGAACAAACATTGGCCCTGCTCGGTTCAACCCTAACCCTAATGCATGAGGCTCAGCAGATCGCCAATCAGACAGAATTCCCGCCACCGGCCCTGAACGAGTCTCCAACTCTGCAATAAACACTCCGCTCGCCATGGACACTCGCCGCCGATTGCAGATAATTTGTGGAAATAGCCAGCAAATCGATCTCGGCCGGGACACGCGTCTGCGGGCTGGTATGTTCTAGAAAAGGCCGAGGCTGAGGAGTTTAGCTGACATAAACCGTGTAGTTCGTTCCCTGCGAACCCGCCTTCCCCCCAGAGCTGAGCTCCACCACCACCACCACCACCACCATCGAGTATACATATAACCTCCTCCTCCACCACCCACTCCACCACCATGGCAAACGACTCCGGCAGCAGCAACTCCAAGATGAGAGCCGACATCGATATAGACACCGTCCAGTCCATCGGCAGCCACTGCGACCTCCAGACCTGCAACCGTCTCGATTTCCTCCCGTTCAAATGTGAGTCTTGTGGCGGGTACGTCTCCCCCCCTCATCCCTCCTCTATCAGAATCTAACCCCTCCCCCCTCCCTCAGAACCTACTGCCTCGACCACCGCACCGAAACATCCCACAAATGCGCCCACGAAGGCCGCTGGGCCGCTCTCCGCGCCGCCTCCAAAAAATCCACTTCTTCCTCCTCCTCCCAACCCTACAAGCCCGAACCCCGAAGCCTACTAGAGGGTCCCTGCGCGCACCCGAAATGCAAAACCACAATCAACACAGTGCGGGATCCGGGCGTAAACTGTAAAGTGTGTCGTCGGTCCTACTGTCTTGCGCACCGACTACAAGACTCGCATAACTGCGACACGATAAAGCCTGCGTCGACCGGCAGCTCGAGTACCGCGTCTGCCAACGAGAAGGCGAAAGCGGCGCTGAGCCGCTTCAAGGCGTGGACGGCGTCCAAGACAGAGACACTGTCGGCGCTGCCGACGCGTAGTCGGCCGAGCCCGGTTACGGAGCTGGTGAAGCTGAAGAGGGTGGCGAAGGGCGACGAGAAGGTCCCGCTGGCGTCACGGATCTATGTTCATGTTGAGGCGGAGGCTAAGTCCACGACAAGTAAGCTGCCGAGAGGAGAGTTTTATTATGGGAAGGAGTGGACGGTGGGGAGGGTGTTGGATAAAGCGGCGCAGGCGCTGCAGGTGCAGAATGTTAATAATAGAGATGAGAGCGATGAGAAGAAGTTGAGGGTTTTCCATGTGGAGGGGGGACGGGTGCTCGATTTTGGGGAGAAGTTGGGGGAGGCGGTGGTGAGTGGGAATACGTTGGTGCTTTTGAGAGGGGTGAAGATGGTGGATTTGTTGGTGGAGGAGTAAGGGGTGTTCGCTTTATCTTGTCTTTTTTTTTTTTGGTGGGTGTAGGTGTTATTTTGTTTTCGTGCAGACGGAGCGGAGGGTTATCGTAATGGCTGTAGAAATTAGAGACTAATAAACCGTTGTTTGTGGGCTTGAGAATGGACCATCATCCGTACTTCACAAAGGTATCGCGTCTCGTCTACTAAAAAGCGAGTGATAGCCTGTGATAAGAGAATTGATTATACGAATTGATATCTGTCCTTTTATGTTCCGTCAAATTTGTCTATCCATCTGGCGTCCTGGAGAAAAGTCTTCCGGATCCATCTGTTACTCCTATTACCTTTAGCTATTAGTATCATATATAATGATAGGAAATCGAAATCTTAGTTATGTGGTATTTAGTAATCGTGAACTCCCTCATTTTCCTTTTCTTATGTTTGTCTTACCTAGGTATCCGCTATTAAATCTAGTCAAGTAAGAACCGTTAGTCCCAGTTAGCCTTCCCCTTATAAATGCAAGTACCCTACATATACCCACACAGCCTACGTGCAGTTTGACCCCCACCAACGGCAGCCCACGATTACTATTTTCCTAATGAAATAGATGGTTCCTCTTTCGCTCTTCTTAATCCTTTCCAAAGCTCAATCAACCCCTGCGCGACGTAGAAATTAACCCAGATCCAGGTACCAGAGTACTAGTTCTCAATGCCAAATTTAGCGAAGAAAAGGCATTACCACGCCTTAAATGCTCGTCTCCCAGCGCCCCACCAGAAATTACCACCAGAGCCGGATCCCCCTGTTGTAGTGAGATACGTTTATTACCACATCTACTTGTATTTCTGCAGGGACTAGCTCGGCGATTAGATAAGATTGACAGGGAGGGGCAATTGCGTGCTTCCACAGCATTTCCCCGCAAAAAAAAAAGGCACCACAGCAGTTAAAGCCTGGCTGCAGTACGAATTCAAGGGAAATAGAGTGAAGTAGCACATATATCCCATACGTATTATATTTACATCATTGGCTCTGGTGGTGTTTGCTTTTGCCCACTGCCGTGTGAGTGGTCTCCCCCCTTTCAAAGCTTTTGGCCAATCCGCGATACCCAACTCAACCTCAACATCCTCAACATCCTCAACCACACCACACCCACACCCACACCCTCAATCACACCACCCTCCTCCACAGATATCTACACATCGTCTCACAAACAATGTCACCTACCGATAAATCCGTGCTCGGTGCTGCCTTCTCAAAGCTTGATATCTCCGGGAACGACTTCCCGCCTTCTCCGGCTCCCTCGACTCCTACGAATGGCCGCAAGTATGCTCTAGCAACAGAGTTGGTTTACACCGAGCATTCGGACCAGTACAATGCCTCTTCTATGCCCATCTACCAGGTGTGTATCATCTCTGACAGCTGTCTTCAAAACTTCGTCGTGGAGAGGCTGCAGAAGCATTAAACAATCCAATGACTAATACACCATGGCAGACCGCAACATTCAAACAATCCTCCGGCTCGGGCGGTGGTGAATTCGACTACACACGTTCTGGAAACCCGACCCGCTCACACCTCGAGCGCCACCTCGCCAAAATCATGTCTGCGAACCGTGCCCTTGTCGTCTCGTCCGGCATGGGCGCCCTCGACGTGATCACCCGTCTCCTCAAGCCCGGCGACGAAGTCATCACCGGCGACGACCTCTACGGCGGGACCAACCGTCTCTTGAAATACCTATCCACCCACGGCGGTATAATCGTGCACCACGTCGACACCACCGATGTCTCCAACATTGGCCCATTCCTCAATGACAAGACCGCAATGATCCTTCTCGAAACCCCCACAAACCCCCTCATCAAGATCGTCGACATCCCCGGCATCGCCAGCGCTGCACACGCTGCCAACAGCAAAGCCATCGTTATCGTCGATAACACCATGATGAGCCCGTGGCTCCTCAACCCTCTCGACTTCGGCGCCGATATCGTCTATGAGTCTGGCACTAAATACCTTTCTGGCCACCACGACCTCATGGCCGGCGTTATCGCAATTAACGACCCATCACTCGGCGAACGCCTCTACTTCACCATCAACGCCTCCGGCTGCGGTCTCTCTCCGTTCGACTCGTGGCTTCTACTCCGCGGCATCAAGACGCTGGGCGTACGCATGGAGAAGCAGCAGAGCAATGCCATGGCTATCGCGGCGTTTTTGGAGAATATGGGGTTCAAAGTCCGGTACCCTGGACTGAAGTCGCATCCGCAGTATGATCTGCATTGGAGCATGGCGCGTGGTGCTGGCGCGGTACTGAGCTTTGAGACGGGGAATGTTGTGGTTTCGGAGAGGATTGTGGAGAGTACGAGGCTTTGGGCTATTAGTGTTAGTTTTGGTTGTGTCAATAGTTTGATCTCTATGCCGTGGTATGTCGCGCATATACGTGGGGGGCTGTTGCACCCTGAGTTGGATAGTGGTAGATAACTGATATTTTTTTTCGTGGATAGCCGTATGAGTCATGCCAGCATCGATGCAAAGACAAGGGCAGAACGACAAATGCCAGAAGATATCATTAGGCTGTGTGTAGGAATCGAAGAGTACAACCCCCCCCATTCCCCATCTACAACAATCAAACTAACAACAACTGCTACAGTGTCGATGACCTTATTGAAGACCTGCGAACAGCACTTGTGCAAGCTGGCGCTGTCACCGTCAATGTTGATGGATTACAAGCGGGAGCTCCGTCAGACGGTTATGTATTAGGGGATGGTGTAGACACTTCTTCTTCTGCATAGAGAGTGCAGGTACATATATATTACTATTATTATTATTCTGTTTTTACTTGATTGACCGATTAGTTGGGGGGGGGGGGTTTCCTTTAGTGTTTTTCTTAAAGGTGTTTTTTTATGTGATTTTCTTTTTTCCCCTTTCTTCTCAGCATCGATAGCGGGTGGAGGGGGGGGCACAGAGACGGAAAACCCTATAGGTCTGGATAGTACGCGGGCGAGTGAGTGAGGAGTGAGTGTACTTGTGTTTATTTCTATTTTTATATATCTCTTGTGTCAATATCAAATAAAAACCACCCTAAGGCTTGAAGCGGGGGTGAGGGGGGGTGGCGCTTTTTTTACTTCACGATTGGTTAAAATAGAAAATACGGTAAAGGAAAAGGAAAACAAAATGGAGATTATGCTATGATGTTACGCTATGATGTGATAAGGGGGTTTCAGCAGGTATTATGGTGACGTGATTTCCGCTGGTGTGTCCTCATTGCTACCGGGATGTTGTAGGGCTGTATCATAGTGCCTCACTCGGCGTCTGCGAGTGATGGTATGTGATTTAGATGCTGTATACAGTGGTAGTCGTTTAATGAGGCAACAACGGCAATACCACACTCCGGCAATGTAGGCTATTTCTCCATGTTCACAAGTGAGTTTAGAGCTATGCTCTAGGATAATAATATTTCCTATGTAGTTCTGCCCACTTGTTCATTTTTATACTTAAACTCCATCGCCTGCACAGTGAAGTTGGTCCTGTTGCTGGGGGGGGGGTTATTGTTGCTATCGCCTCACTAAACGACTACCACTGTACATTACGACTAGCTTTGGCTTAGTTAAATGGGTATGAGGACGTTGGGGAGGGATTATCTATTCTTTTAGCATCATATTGGACTGCTGAGAGTCTCGGGGCGAGTGGAGAATATAGCTGTATCCCATCCACGTCTCAATATCCTAACATATTTTTCTCTTCCCCCTAGCTAGCCTCTAAGGTTGCCTGTGGTGGATCCTGCCAACGCGTACGCCTGGTACTAGGAAATTTAGATTTGTTTTACTCCATTTCTCTGTTTAGGGAGTGCTTCCGTCGAAATAAGCCAGGTAACGTAGGGTAGGAGGCAGTTTTTTCGCCGGGACTCGTCTGGTGGAGCCGAGTGATTTTGTGTGACATAACATGCTTTTCCAGGGCGAGGGTGAGGGAGGATATCTGGAGCCTACGTTGGGAATAGGGGGAAGGAAGTCCCATCACCTAAACAACCCTTGCCATAAAGCATTCCCGCGGCCCAACTCAATGGAATTTATCTCATGATACAAGCTTTGGAATCCATGCGATCGACTCCGGAAAGTCAGTGTTTGGGCGGAGACGAAACCTGCTCTGATTCCCAAGGGTCTGGATCCGGGATCCGGGATAGATTGATACCCAGGTGAATACATAGATAGATAGATAGGTAGATAGATAACTCATCTCAGGTGAATACGGAGGCCCAGGCCCTTCGGCTCTTTTCTGGCATTTTCTCTATGCGGCGGGGAATCTGTACATGTAGTATTACTGATTGTTAGTGTGAAAAAGGGGTTGTTATCGGGAAACAGGCCGGCGATGTTCCAGGTAGACTCGCCGATATTCAACAATAACATGCTGTCCGTGCTATGTATAGCGCTTCCACAGTATCACGTCGTACAATCATATACATACATATATGCATACATACATATATATAGAAATAAATGGCACTCCGAGGTTAAAATAAGGTTTAAAACAGCAATAGTTTTCACAGTATTAGCTGCACAGCATATTCCTGCAATCTCCACCTTTTGTTTTCCTTAAAAGAGGGACAATCTCCGGGCTGAAATTGCAACATCTGCGAGTTGGTGTTACCTGCATTGGGTCTGTGTGTTCACTACGGCGCTACCCAACAAAAAAACCTTATTTTAATGATTGTTGTTGTTTATTTATTAGGTACATGTATATCCTTACTTTAATGGGAAAACGTTTGGGATACCATGTTTGTATGCCAGATAACACAACAACCAAACCTATACCACCAGTTACTTACCCCCTTTAGCCCACCCAGCTGGGCAGAAAAAACCTCAGATTTGAAGTAATAAAATCACAGAAAATCGGGCACTATCCTATTTTTCTCTTAATATTCTTAAATAAAATAGTATGTGATAAAGAGGGTTTTTAGGTGTAGGTAGTAGTGTTGTGGTGAGTAGGTGGGCGTGGTAGCTGTGGTATCCGGCACACAAACTCGTCAGAAACACGATACATATCCTGAATGTTTTCCCTATTTTAATCTCCTAGCGATATTTGCTTTTTGCTAGATAGCACTGCAGCACCTAACAAGGCTCGAGGTCTGAGCGTGCCTTTGCGAGTGTATCACCTGAGTCTGGAACTTGGGCATTGTTAAAGATACGTGTATGATTTAACAAAATGGGGTGGAAATCTGACGAAGTATGGAGCTGATTTTGGCACTCATCGAGGATCAGCCGATCAGGTATATTCCTAACAAGCGCTTTTAGCTCTTCGCAAACTTAGTACCTCATATAATATTGTGAGGAGTCTACTTCCAGCTGATGATCTGCTATAGCACCAAAAATGCTATCCCAGGCCAGCGCTTATATCAACAATGATCATTTCTCTCCAACAGACCTGCAGCCCTATTCCTGATACGGCAATGACAAACTAACTCTCCTTGTGCACAATCTAGCCCCTAGAGCCTATCAGCCCTTACCAATCCAGCAGTATTATCTTAACACCTGATCGCCATATGCATCAATCTTATCACATTATCTAATAACACAACCCACCAATTATGTAGCAAGGCTCAAGACGTTTTTCGATCTCTGGACAGTCTTTTAGTAGATATTACCTGAGATTGTTCTGGCTCTACCCAAAAGCATTTGCCGTCCCGAACGCTCATCGAGCCATGCCCGAGGATTGCTGTGCTAAGTGCTAGGGATAACCTTCTAATTGAGCTCGAGCACACTCGAAGTCCTGAAAAGCGGAAGGAGTTGCTCACCCGGCCATGCTGTACGGGATAACAAGTTACAATTCAGATTACCTCTCTCCCCAAGCCATAACGGTACCCTGCAAAGGCTAACGTGTTGTACAAATTCTTGGCCTGAATAACTATTCCGAAATGTCTTAAGTATTCGTTTCACTGAGTCTATCGGAAGCCAAAACCACAGTCCCCCAGCAGTTCCATCACGTTACAATAGTCAGTAAAAATACGCTCGTGGCAGAATTAGATGGAACAGCTTACGAAACTTCCAGCATAATTGGCAAGTCCCATATCCGCCGGCGATAACGATAGATAAGACGTCCACGGAAGAAAAGAAAAGAAAAGCCCAATTTTCGAAGGTTTCTTGGAGGCTCCCATATCATGAGAGTCCGCGTCATTGTGCCTAGAGCCAATGATATCGCAACACAGCAGCCAATAATCGTCACATCGCAATGCACCGAAATCGGGACTTGGTGATGTCGCAGCGCCTATAATTCTTGATGGATGTGGTTCTAAGAGGTATACTATACGTCACTGGCAACCAATCGATATGGATCGATAGCAAAGTTATACGAGAAATCCCGAGTTATCGGAATAAATCTCTCGAGCGGCAGGATAGGACTCGAAATTGCTTGCCCATTGCTAATATTCCCCCGAGATTTTTCCGACACGAGCACCCAGGTGACAAGCAGTAGGCAAATCAGTTTCTGCAAAGGCTAATTTGTTTCCTCTTTGAGGCAGCTGATTTGATTACCTTTTTTCATAGGCCTCCTTTCGCTCTACGTGCCTTAGCTTACTACAACCACACAACCAAGTTGTTTCAGGGTTATTCTTTCAATGCATACGGTATGAGCGCATATCTAGCCGTGATTACATGCCGTCCGTCCGATTGATAGATCTCCTTCGCCCGCTCCTCACCTGCCGAAGGCTGCCACGCACTAAACACTAAGGTACAAAGGTACGAAACATAAACCACGAAAGACCGAACACGAACTTGGTATTCTAGTCCCCCTTTTTTTTTTGCTCGACATTGCTGTCAAACAAAAACGGGCAGTCAACGATCTCATCCTGCTGGATCCAATGTCTTTCTTGTAACGAGTTCTAATATACAAAATGAACTAGTAGCTTCCTCGATCGTGGGAAATTCACAAAAAAGGATAGTCCCTCGTGGATACTGTCGTTGGAGTTGCACTGCTGGCTTTTACTTCAAAAAAGGATCTAGTGTGATTGCTCTTCTCGGTCATATCCTATCACAATGCATAATCGCCTAGATCGTGACTCTCTATGCTAGGGAACTTGAACTCTCTAGCTTTAGTAATTCGATTCTTTCCACGAAATTCCAGTACAAGGCCGTAAATGATGTGGGAAACGTTAAGCCGTTCATTCCGTGTGAGAATGAATGAATCGAAAATTAAAATACGCCAAACCTCGGTGTGGAAATGACCCGAAAGATGAATGAGATTGAGATCCATGATCGGTGATGGAAGAAAAATATCGCTGGCGAATAGATGAGTTGCTTTTTTTTTTATGTGATACGAGTTTCTGAATGACGTATTGAGAGGAGGCTCTTCTTGTAGATTTGATGTGAATGGTGGAGGACGATTGCGAAACCTCTTTTTCTTGATATCCACCTTTTTGTGGTAGTTGGATGTATGTGCTAAGGCCGCGGTTAGCGGAGACCGCCGCTGCCGCGCCCACACAAAACGGCTGGTTATCACGCCAAACCACCAAACACCAATATCTCTCTCCACCACCACCACCCCCTGCTCAGTCCCACTGTTCCACTCTTCATCGTAAACGCGTCTAGTGGTCCTGCAACACCGCACAGATGTCGGCCTCGCTGACCACCCGTCTTGCCCGCCGCCTAGCCGCCAAGCGCCACACACGCTTCCCAATCCTCTCCAGCTCTCGACCCTTCACCTCCAGCGCACGTTCCAATGCAGACCCCCAGCGACAGCAGATCACGCTATCCCGCGGTGGTGAGAAAAAATGGGCAGAACTATCAAACACGCAGAAAGCCCAGCGGACTGCTAGCACAGGAGCGAATTTGCTGACCATTATTATTGGGATGGGTTTGACTGTTTGTCTTTTTCCTATATATATATATATAACTGCACCACAAGCACTAGCTATTGCTACAAAACGGTCTATCGAATGAGATTTAACATATTGGGGGGGTTAATTACCTATTTTTATGTATAGGGCGCGGTGTTCACCCTCCTTTACCTCGAAGTCTTCGCGCCCGACTCTGCCGCAAACTGGTTTAACCGCATTCACAAACGCATCCGGAATGAGCGGAAGTGCACAGAGCTGCTCGGCGAAGGGCGCAGGATCAAGGCATACGGAGAGCCAACGAACAATAAGTGGTCGAGAAATAGGCCGATTGCGTTAGTGGTTCCCCTCGTGGTAGTTTCATATGAGGAGGGGGGAAAGACAAAAGCTAATCAACAAGGAGGATAGGTCAACTACGAGGAAAGATAAATATGGAATTGAACATCTGATCATGCATTTCAACGTACGGCCTCCACAGCCTCTTCGCTATGGTCCGCCGGAGCAGGAGAGAATGATCAATTAACCAGACATATGAAATATGAACAGGTTGAGGGAGATATTGATAGAGGCGTCGTAAACGCACATCTAATAAAACGCCCGGGCGAGCATGATTACGAATACCGCTATCTGTTCCTTGACGTTGCGGGTATGATACCCACAGCCCCAATCTCCCTTCAGTTCCGCCGTTAATGCAACAGTTGCAGGGAAACCACGCGTATACCTTGAAAACGCTGACAATAAACCCGCGCATGAAGGAGGTCGCAAGAAAGGATTGTTTGGAGTGCGGTGGGGGTGGTAGGCGAGTGATATTGGATCGGGGTTTGGTTTGGAATTGGAATGTAGGATATGGGTATGGCGATATAAGATGCCCGGACATGAGACGGATTGGAAGGACAGAAGCGAAGAACGTTGCACAACAAGCACTCAATCGAGCCCAAAGAGACGAGGTAAGCAAACCTCACTCACTCCGCTATGTATTCCGCGGGCGAACCAGAAACTGAGTGCAGACTAGCAGAAAGGTGCAAGCAAGCTTTCTGGCTTTGCGTATATGCTATTAGTCCATGCATTCATTCTCTACTGCCATTACTAATCTCCGCTGCCGTTGTCTGTTCACTCTGCCTACTGGGACTCCGTGAAAGAGAGAAAGAAAAAGAAAAAGAAAAAGATCTAGAACGTTGCACAATCCCAGCCTGAGTGAAGACTCAAATAAGTCTGAAGAGACGAGGAAATGCCGGTGCTCACTCCCGTTGACCGAAACTCGCTACAGCCCACGAACTGGAAGTTGACGATTCGTACTTCAATATTAGAAAGATCACCGTAAGCACTCTTCCTTTCTTCCTCTCTTTCCCTCGCTTTGCTCTTCTAGAAGTCAATGCAGACACCCCGTGTATCATCATTCCGCTACCGTTTCCCCTCGGTAGGCGCATTATCCAAGACACTCCTTCGTTAAGGCCAGCCAATCATAGGCCGCCCGATTCCCGTTGGGAAGTGAGGCACCCTTGCTAGGTGACACAAGAGCCGAGCAGTGCTCGGCTCCCCATGACGAGCGCTCTTGTGTTTGACAGGCTAAAACGGAAAACCTCCGCAGCACCCGGTAGCATTCCAAACCCGAGCGAACGCAGATCTCCGGTAGAGAAGCGAAGGTGGACCGAATCAGAGGGGGGAAGTGAGAAATTTGATATTTTTTCTTGACCACCGAGAACAGCTGTCAAACTGGGAATATGTCCGTTTCTATTTCCCACTGACAGCATCTTGCGCCTGCCCCACAGCCAGAATGGCGCTGTGTTGTTCCTTTTTTTGTTGGATTTAAATACTTTGTTGCCCCTCCCTCCTCCCCACCGGAGCTTTTTTCCCTTTATCTACGGAATTTCCCGTTACCATTCGAATATATATCCATTATCAGCTTTAGGGATTTGAAAGAGTACCATGATGCAAATGTTTTTAGAAACCAATTCCAACTCTTCAAAGGCCGAGATGAAGCTGCCTGGCGCCAACATGTTCTCCAAGCTCCCTACCGAAATTACCCTCAGTGTATTTTCCTACCTCACTCACAGTGACCTTGCCCATTGTTCTGTAGTATGTCGTGAAGTAAGTCCACCACCGCCAGCTCGCCCTTAGTCTCGACTTCACCAATTCAATTTCACTAACCTACTCTCCCCCAGTGGTACTACATCTCCTCGGACCCCAGCCTCTGGCATCACCTCAATCTCTCCACCCTCTCCCATTCCTCTCTTCCGCACCACGCCATTCCTCCAACCCTCTCCCGCCGCCTCGTCCTCTGCCATTCTCTCACCCTCGACGCACCAACCCGGATCAGTCCCACCGATATCCTCCACCTCCTCTACTATGCCGCTCACTCGCCATACCTACACTCCCTTTCTCTCACGTCCCTCTCGGGTTTCCGTTCAGCCGCCCCACGACTAGAATACTTCTTCCTCTCAGCCAAGACAAGATGCCTCACGCACGTGGACCTGAGCAACACCGCTGTCGGCACGCCAGTGGTGCAAGCGTTGATGAAAGCCCACCGCACCACACTGGTAGAGCTGAAGCTGGCGTTCACGGAGATTGGAGACGGCGCACTGCGTGCAGTAGCCACGGGGGAGCAGCTAGAGAGCATCAGTGTAGCGGGCTGTTTCGCTCTGAGCCGTGGTGCACTAAGAGCGTGGATGGGGCGACGCGTGCCGTGGAGCGTGCGGAAGGTTGATCTGAGGTGGCTTCTGGATGTTAGGGCGGGCTGGGTAAGCGATATGCTAGCGCGGAACGCCGTCGCGGGGCATGAAAAGGGCGGGAAGCTGGAGGAGGTGGATGTGAGCGGCTGCGAGAGGTTGACGTTGAAGGAAGTGCGGAGTATCGAGGAGCGGTGGGGGCGGGTGAGGGTGTCCCATAGTGCAGTTTTGGTTGAAGATAGCGTGTGGGGATATCGGAAGTACGTAGAGTATTTGACGATGCTGCAGCCACCACCAGGGCTGCTTGATGTTGGAGAAGTGGTAGAGGGTGGCACGATGCCGCCGCAGACAGTAGAGAATGCCTGCTAGGCCTTCCTTTTCTCTCCTTTCGGGCCATGAGGGTACATTTATTTTCTATATTTTCCTTGCATGCGATGGGTTATGAACTAGAGCATTTTTTGGAGTTGGGTATGGAGTTGAGGTACTCTTTCGTTTGGTGTCTTACGAACGGTATGGTAGGAGTTACATGTACTTCCTCTTCCTTTGTTTTTTCTTTGCTTCGTCGTTATTTTTCAAACCATCTAGATTATTCTTCATTAGTTCTATTCTATACATCAGGATTGTGGGCTGAAACATCAACTATCCATCCCACTGCTACAATTATCATTGCCATGGAGCTTGCGGAGCACTGCATCATGCGAAATCACTCGATCATACTCTGGCTTGGGCCCATGCCATCCCTACTGTCTTTGGCTGCTACCACCTGGCACAGAGAAATTTACGAGTATTTCAATCTTGAAACAGACCAACCCTTAAATTGGGTTGAACTTAAGGAGTAAGTCTGGTTTCGAAGTTGCGAGGGTGAGCTGGGTATGAGAGATTACTTGTATCCTGGACCTCCCACGCATGCTGCCTGGTGGTTCAAGCGGCCAGATGGCTTTTCGTGTATACTACGTTTTCCATGCACAGTGGCTTCAATATACCAACAACTCACCACTTCTCACGGTAATTGTGCGCCGCCCAGCCAATAACATCAGCTCGCCAGCTCGTGCATTTTATCCGCCTAAGCAGGCATCGGGCTGCATTAAAAAATGCTACCCCACTAAAATGAGTCCTTGTGGCCATTCGCTTCGCTTAACCTAGTTCACTATCGACCATGCAGGCTTTTTTTCTCCCCCATCTACTCTATAGGGCTTGCAGCATCCTAGGTAACTAGCATCCACGACAGAATTGCTATGATACGGCAGGGAGTAGGGCTTGCAGCACATTGTCCTTTACTAATCATAAATACGAGTGACAAATACTGATGATGGCGATGTGGGTGGTGGTTATTTTCAGAAACTTAGCGAAAGTTCGTTTGGGGAAATTTGCGGAGGGCTAGAACGAAAAAGGAAACACTATAATCGGTAAAGAGGCACATTTGCTATCACAGAAGATTGTCATCTAGTAAGGCTACATGTAGTACTCTGTTCCTTAAGAACCGCTGTACGCGAGTCCGATCAAAATAACCCCAGAAAACAGGGGAGAGTTCTCGGGGAAGGACACAAGGCCCTGATAAATTTTACATCAGTCAACTATAGCTGTCGAGCCCTCGTAAATTGAGTCATTTTACTGCATATAGAATATTCTCAAAGTATTCCTGAAAAGGCGCGCTACTATGGCCACAATAAGTCAAGCTATCCTTCGGTACCTTGAAGAACTGTCTAAACCCCCGAACTAGAACGAATAAAACCTTCAAGGGCGGGTTACAGCAAAACTCAAAGTCATCGCTAACGTGAGCAATGGCTGGTAGTAGGAGAGATAAGGGCTAGGTGTACAAGATCTTAGCATGTAGAGTACATGTAGTCAAGCGACCGTTGACATCAAGCACGATGCTGTGAACGAGCTGCAGGATGAGCTGTTAGTATGATACAAGGGTCGAGTAGTCACCATTCTCTACGCTCGGAGGTAGAAGTCTACATCAACACAGTCCATCTAAAACCCGAGCGCCTCGTAGCCCTTCACAGTAGGTTGTGAGTAGAGCTTGGAAATGGACAGAGCACGAATCGGTGACTTAAAGTGCGTGATGAAGCTAGAGGAGGGTTTTCCCTCAAAAAAAAGGTTCACGTCTCATCGGTTGTGGTAGGTGGTAGGTACATATTGTAGGTACGGTGGTGGATCGCTCGTAGACAGCACCTTGCAGAGGATATGTCGAAACACGAGATCGGTCACTCGCACTGCACACCCTAACCCTTACTAAACGACCACAGCGTGATCAGCACGCGACTCCCTGGCTCTCGGCCCATCCGACTACGGCTTTCCATAATCCCTCCAACCCTACCGTTCAATGCCTGAGCCAGCTGAGACGAAAAGGGCTAGGACGAAATATTCAAGAGCTTGTGTGTACTGGAAACCGGGGTACCCAAGCCAGTGCTCCCACCAGGCAGAGCCTGCTAGACGTGCTATCTCGCTAATCAAGCCCCTTGCCGTGCTCCATTCCCGCACTCCAAACACGTTTGCTGCCCTCGATCGTATTTTCAACCAAGCCCGATCGATTTAGCTAACACTCAAGGGTGTGCTTTATAGCAACGAAGGTCATGTGCCGTGGGAATCATGCCATCTTCGCTTAAACACACTTCACAGTTATGCACCTTCCTGTACAGCGAGGCCTGCTCCCATCGCCTGTTGCCTTGGCTCCTGCACCCACCCATTGTATACATGTAGCGATACATGTACTCACAGCAGAGAGCAGCTGGCTTGACATACATGTACACACCCACCCACTGGCTAAGATGTATGCTCACGCCCCCACATAAACACCCCGTTCCGCTTAGCTCCTCGCACGTGCGCCTGTATCGCCATGGGTAGGTCACTGTATATCACTCGTCGATCATCTACGCGCGTCCCCCACATCCCTACCCTCGCAGACGTCCTCACACACATGGCGGCTTGACCGCGCTTGCGTCTGCATCCTTACACACGCGTATGTCACCACGTATCACTCGTCGAGCACCTACGCACACACAAACCCAAGCCCCACGTATTCCACACTGATGGATGCCCCCCGCATACGCTATTATCGCTCCACAGCGGTTGTATCACTGCAGATATCCTGAAGTATGACCATATTTCTATAGACGCCCGCACCCCCCACACACGCACACGTACACACACAGAGAGTGTGTGTGAGTTATGGATCATCGAATATCACTCGATGACTGTCTGCAGCGGTATGGTATATCCCAGACGTCTACATCCTCCGCGTGCACATGCATATTAGGTTTTAGAGTTGATTGCCCATCCAAAATATATCTCCACTGGGAATAGGAGCCTGAGCCATGTCAGTTGATCAAGTCTGCAGAACCAGGAGACAGTAGCCAGGATGGTGGTTTTGAGACGTATCAAATCATCGAATTGCTGATACCCCTAACAACGATATTCCTATCCCCCCCTCCAAGATGCATGACTCTGTTCTAACACACTCAAACAGTATAAATACGTCCACATCCCGATTTCTTACGAAAGCCGGCTGAATGCCGCTTCGAGTGATATTTCATGACTACATACACAATTGGGTAAATGTCTTATATCACTCCTCACAGCACCACAGCCGCGCGCCCGACTTGAAAAGGAAGAGAAACCTGGCTATTTCTTTAACCTCGCGTCTCTATGTTTGGGTATATGAATAAAAAAAGTATAGTTTTTTCTAGGACAAAAGCTAGTTACTGTTCCACCTAGTCTTTCTAACTACCTGCGAACTGCATGCAACCCAAAAGGAAAAAGGAATATAGTAAATAAAAATAAGAAGCAATAACCGAAGAGAGAGTGAAGTAAAGGGTGTTCGGGGAATTTCAAATAAGGGGGGGGTTAGTTACAAGAAATACTTCAACCTACGAACCCACAAGAGGCCGTCCAAACGTAAATTTTTAAAACCACAAAAAGCCAAACTACCCGCGATTTTAATCATCACATCACAACATAACTTTCCTATATACCATACCTCATATAGTTGCTCATCTCCACCTCTCAAATTCTATCGCAACCTCCACCCCATCTCCACGTACACACCTACCGCATATATCCCTTCACCACCTCCTGCAACCTCGATGCACCTTGCCCTAGCACAGCCGCAACATTCTCCAAATCTTCCCCAGCTGTCCCCGCAAAACGCCTTGCAAATTCTTTCGCGGTAACCTCAAGGGTGCCATACTCATCGGTGGCATTCTCCTCCTCGTCTTCACGACCAAAATACTGATTACTTGATATAGCACTTGCGCCTTCAAATCCTTGTAGGCGAGTCTTGGCTTCGGATTGCGCTGCTGGGTCGAAAGCATTGCGGCCAAAGAACTCATCGGAACTGATCGACTTTTGTGCACCGAATTTGGAGCGTGCATATTTTTCCTCGTCACCTATTACATCGTATTAGTATCCAGCAAGAGGCTATGTTCAAGCGGCTAAATCTACCTTCAGCGGCAGCCTTAATAGGGCCAACTGATCCGAACCCTCCCGTATTCTTTTGTTGCACCTTTGCCGGTGTACCCCCAGCAGTTTGTCCGAACCCGAGCCTCCCCATCTGCAAACCCAATCTCTCGACATCGCTGCTCTGCCTCCTATGATTCGATTCTGCAACGATAGGGGTTGGACTCAAAATCTTCCCTTTCTCTTTTTGCGGGGCTTCGTCGTCCGGGTTATACCCCAGCTTTGCTATTCTTTCCGCTTCCTCCTTCGCCTTTTTCTCGGCTTCTTCAAAGTCGACAACATCACCCCCGGCAGAGGCCTTCTTGGCACCAAGTTTTTGGGTCTTCTTAGCGCCGAGGACGCCAGTGCGGCGAGCGGAGGAAGCGGTACCTGTGCCGGCTTTAGTGCGGAGCGCAGACGAGGTGGTAGTACGAGATACCGGAGGTGTGGGGGTTCCGGAGGTGAGCGGAGAGGGCGTGCGCGTGGTGTCTTTGTTGGCAACAAGGGGAGAAGAAGTGCGACCGATAACCGGGGGTGTGGCGGTGCGAGAGGGGGGAGGGGTTGGACGCTTGATAGAGGGCTTGTCCCAAGAGGAGAAGAAATCTTCCTCTGCTTCATTGATTGCGGCAGTTTCTTCCCCGCCCTCGACAATCACTTCGCCAGGGTATCTAGAGGAGCGTTAGCTTTAGGTGTGTGAAGAGGACGAGGGTGTTTTTACTGTTTAGAATCCTCAGCACTTCGCTTCTTAAGCTCTTCTTTGTATTTCGTCGCCGTGTTAGACTCATACTTAACTTTTGGGTCCTTCGAGGCAAGAGCTGCAGTGCCACCGTGAGACTGGAAATATTTAGTCGCGGATTCGTTTCCGCCAACCTTCATAGTTCTCAGTTGTTCCCACTGCCATTCTATGTTTTCATTTGTTTATATTAGCATTGGGAAATATAGCTGCTAAAGGTTAAGGTAACACATACGATCCAACACCGTGGAACGGACAAACGAGATATGTACACCCAAGTTACGATGATGTGCGGAACAATCGAGGCAGAGGTAAATCCCAAAGGGTACAGATGCCCATGTTGGATTCTTTCCACCGCAATCGAAGCAGATCTGACCAGTACCGGCAACTGTGAGCAAGTGTGTGCATACGTAACTCTGCATAGGAAAAGGCGTAGAGGGGTAAGTCCGAGGAAGGGAGTGCAACACACCTTATTGGAGCGCTGTGACTTCAGCTTCTCGAAGATCTTCTGGGACTGGGTTTTGGATGCCAAACTCATGATGGAGAGAGCGAGTGACGATGATTACAGTAGAGGGGTAGCTGGAGAAAGGGAGTGGGGTTAAGCTACAGAGGGGTATATATTCAGCGATGGATGGTAGATAAGGGGAAGAGGGGAGGAAGGGAGAGGAGAGGTTCCAGACCCGAGACTCCAGGAAGCAAAGGAGGTTAAAGTGGCCTTTGTGGGAAAAGCGGATGACTCAGCCAAAGAGAGGCTTATCTAACGCCTACAGAAGGGATGTCGCTAATCGGTTATCGGGTAGCTTAGCCGCCGTTTCGAGTGATAATTCCCCCATGGGAGGGCCCAAGAATTGAAGGCCCAACCAAGCTAGTCGGTCAATTTTATCTTCTCTGGATGCATCCCTCTCAGCCAGTAGAAATCCCTGCAGGCAATCATAGACAGAAAATACTGACTGAGCCCATCCCCGAGAAAACCATTTTTGTACCAACGTGTACAGAATTCCGCAAAGGCAAAATACGGTATTTTAAGCAAACCTCTCAACCTTTCGAGCCTTGTATATAGGCTTTAGCACCTGATAATGAAAGGTCCAATCTTGGCAATTTAAGCTCCCTTCCCAAAGCAAGGGGGAGAGGATAACCCGAGCCATCACACCAATTTAGCTCAATCCTGTTGGTCTAAACAAATAAGAGTATGTATAGCCAACACACACATGATCACCTTTCAACACGTTACTGTAGATTTATGTTGAGAACCATGTATGGTTTTCAGGCAGGAGGGAAAGCATAAAAACAAGACGCCGCAATTCAGAAGCAGATTTACGTGCTTTCAGAATATTTCCCCCACCCTACCCCGGCCATGCACTTGGGGGTCTTCAGCTTAAAATTGGGAAAGAGTTTGATTTTAAGGCGTTTTTAGGTGGGGATTGATTTTAGCTGAAATAGAGCAAACGAACTTGGTCTAGTTGATCTCAATCCTGCGGAAGAGTTGTAGTTCTCATCACAAGTTGACGATCAGGTTAGACATACATGTAATTGCCTCAAGAGGTAGGGTTGTCACCCAGAGCACAAGCGTAGTCTAGCAGGATCATTGAAAACCGAACCTAGCTTTTATTTTATTTTATTTCTATAACGCAATTCCCTACAGACGCTGAGTCTCATGAGTTGATAAGATGTTGGGCACTTCGACACGTGAGATAGAATATTGAGAGCTACAAACTCACAGCAGACTCGATGGGAAGATCGATCAGCCCAGGATATACAACTGATTGCTTTGATGTCGCTGTTGCGGGAGGAGAGCGATAGTGAAATAACTCACATGTAGCCGCATAAGTCGAACTCCCCAGATCTCTAGAACTGCTAGAGTTCCAGAACCGGGTCTATAATATTTTTTCTTTCATCTCGTGGGGTAAAGTAGGTGCACTTAGTAGGAACTTTCTTAAGAGCGTGAGCCAGTAAACGCGCACACTGTCGCATACACGTAATTAACATACACATACCATCTTCAAGGGCTACCCAAATAAGGCGTTTTAAGAAACAAACGTATGAAAATCAGCACCAGAAGCGGCGTCCTCGATCTCCCCACTTTCGATCCTACACCAAGATTCGAAGCGTTGTGACGAAAGAAAAGAGGCGTCGTACGTTGTGGTGGTTACACGGCGAAAAATCCACGGGCGAACAACTCAACAGGATTCCAACTCTGCCCGCCAAGCGAGGAAAATTAAAAACCAAGGCGAGACGCTTTCCGCTTCGAGAACTGAAGAACGGGCCCGGGTTGGCTCGTTGTCGGTTGGTCAGCCCCCGCCATACCTCCGTCCGCGGCCTGTATAGTATCGTCGTCTCCTGTTGTCTGCTGTGCTGCTTGGGGTTTGGGTCTGGAGATATCTACTTACAGTAATACGAAACATACATATCAGCAGGGTTATCCACCATCATCAATCGCTCCCTCGTCAAGTGCTTTATCATCATCACCATCACCAGTGTTTCCCCGGCGTTTCCTTAATCGTTCATCATCAACCCATCACCATCACCAAGTCGTCACCTAGAAGCAGCAGCAAAAGACAAGAGAAAGAGAGAAAAATCTCTCAATTTCCCTTCACTCTATCAGCCGTTCCCATTGCTACAATGACTGTTGGAGATCCCCCGTACGCCCTCTTACTACCTTTTACTCCCTCCTGTGCATTTTCCAGTCCGCTTGGGTGTACGTGCGACTCGGTAACAACTGTTGGGACCTAAAACTAAACTTCATGTGCAATGCAGACAACACCACCAGCTCCTCCTCCCGTCACCCCTCACCTTCTTCCATGCAAAGATCCCATTTAAGTTGGTTCCCAATGCGTACACTCCTCCCGTCCAATCCACACTACATACTAAATCTGGGGTCCTACTAGGCACTGGCAACTTCGTTCTCTACTATGCTCTCCGGCACCTAACCTCCTCTATTACCCCACCGACAATAACGTTTTTGCACTTAATCCGACAACTAGGAAACGGGAGGCAGTAGCTTCGTTGCCTTTTGGTCCTCGGTGTATAGGTGCTCGGTATGGCTGGGTTTGTGCTGGTGGGGCGAAAAATGGCCAATTTGCAACCATCAGAGTAGGGGAACCTGAGAAACGTCGGAATCGACGGCAGCGGAGTGCTGAGGATGAAGCTATGAGACCTGAGCCGGACCTCGAATCTGAGAGCAGAGAGGGAAGCTCAAGGCGGATACGTCCTGAGGTCAGGATCAGTCACCTTGGTGGCTCGATCGTAAACTCAGTCACCCTGCACAGACCACCGTCGTCAAATAGCGATGACGATGTGGTGGCTGTTCTCACGTATACCAACCCCGCTATAGATCTGTCCTTCTGTCCCTGCCCGGACTGACAGTGAGCGGTAGAAATAACGATAAAACTGTTCGAATATTTCATCTCGCCCAAAATACGGTTCTCACCACTCTTCACCTTAATATTGCCACTAACCATGCTTCAATATCACCTGATGGCCAACATCTCGTCGTCGTCGGCGACAGCCCCGAAGTCTGCTTTTACCACCCTGCCTCTTCTTCTGGGCCGTGTCCCGGTACACCTGGCACAGGGATCGGAGAAGCAGGCTGTGAATTATGGACACTCTCTTCCTCGCATCCTCCATTGACCGCCGGAACAGATGCACTCATCTCAACTAGCTTTTCTCCGTCATCTCTTTTATGTGCCGTCGCATCTCAGGATGGCTCCATAACTATATTCGACACTCGTTATCTATCATGTAGCAATATCTCTGGCTGCCCTTCACCCATTGTTACAGAGATTACATCTTCCCGTCCCAAAACATATGCTGGTGCTGTTAGGAGTGTACAATTCTCTCCGGCACCACTGGATCTTTTAGTTTGGGCTGAGCATTCCGGGAGGGTTTGCGTGGCTGATGCAAGAAGTAACTTCGCAAAACGGCAGGTGGTGGATATCCTCGTAGAGAAAGATGACTTGATTAAAGCAGAGATTATATCAGTTGGTGGTGAAGACGATGATACACAGCGTTCTTGGCGTATACGTGAGGGTTCCACAGGTGGGCGGTATACAAGAGAGGAAGAGGAGTCCGAAGAGGATGCTGTGGCGGCTAGCGAGGACGATGTACACGCATTTTTCTCACGTCGTTTCGATGAACTCTCAGAGCTAGTATCAAGAGCACGTGGGAATTCGCATGAATGGTGGGCAACCCCGACCACAAACTCGGGACCCAATTACCCTTCTACAAGCGGAACTTCTAATGGGCGAACTGCCACTTCTAATTATCCACTATCCCATGCGCCTGTTCGCACTTCGACATCAACGCAATCACCTCCAGCAACCGCCTCAACATCCATCCCACAAGGGACCCCTATCCTCAATCCACCATCGAGTACACCTGCGCTCCTTCGTGATTATCGTGAACGCCAAATCGAACGCGAACGTGCCAGACAGCGGATCCATGATCCACCACGCCGCCGAAACTCGACTCACCCGTCCTATACTGATCAATCGACATCGACCTCCCCGGTTTCTACACGGCTATCGATTCCGGTACCCGCTCCTTCAGCTCCACTAATGGCTGAGCTCAATTCATCTCCTCAAAGTCTCTCGTGGAATAGGCCATTGGAAGTTATATCTACGGAACATCGGGGGAATCGAGAACTTAGTGCGCTGATAGCGGAAGAGCGGAGGAGAAGTTATCTAAGGCGGCGTGCAGCAAATGGTGGGGCTTCTGGGAGTACGGGGGTTGTGGATGACGGCAGAATGGGGTATCGGGATGATGGGGACGGTGTGGACATCACCGGATGCACGCTAAGCCGTGATGGAAGCAAACTGTGAATATCCAACCCCTCCCAAAAAAAAAGCGCGATTTCCAGGCTTATAACTAATTATTTGGAAGGTATGTGGCCACTGATGGCGGAATCGTGGAGTATCATGTCGACATCGCCGGAAGAAAGATTTTTCCGAGCTTTACGGTGAGGTGAATGATTAAATTAATTATTTTATTTTATTATGTTGCTAGCATTGCGTTCATCTCAGCTTCCATCGCAGGAGTAGAATGATTTTCAAGTGTCAAGTTACACTTTCGGGGGGTTGGGGTTCGGGGGGTTTTGTGCCTGTTTGCCTTTATCTATATCATATTTGTCGTCGGCACTTGTTTTTTATCCTTCGGGAGGGGCGCAGCTTGGGAACTCGGAAAATGTTTTTTTTTTTGCTCAGTTTATCATTGAAGGGTATATTTCCCCCCCTTTCTTTCTTTAACGAATTTACGTGGTTGATGCTTGAGAAATTAACGACAATGGGACTTTGATTCATTTCTCTTTTTGGTTCTAAATGATAGTTAGATCAATAGTTTATTCCGATATTTTGACATCATTCAATGTCATGTATGATTCATGGATTATCACTCTTGGGAAACGGAATTGAGGTAAGGGGTTAATGGGTGGGGAACGAGTCGAAGCTGCCACAACAAATGGACGGTTTTGAGAACCGATCAGATAGCAAACTAAGTTTAGAGTCTGGACGATTGGTAATCCTCAGGAATACGTTGCCCAAATAATTTTAGACATCACAATATATCACTCGGCATAATACGCCTGCCTAGAAAGGTATTTCTGGGGCTGGAAGCAGCAGGACATAACGCTGAACTTGTCACGTAGTGACGATAGACCCCATTCAAATCTACAGTTTTATTGTATGCGGTTAAGGGCCTTAGTTATAAGTTCAAGTTCAAATTATTTGAATACTAGGGTAGCTTGCCACCCAGCCACATGACCACTAAAGAGATTAATGCTCTGGTTTCCAGAGATAAATATCCAAGAGTAAATCTTTGAGAAAATAATACACCACGTATTCCCTGATCTCACCCATCCCAAGCCCTCAATCACTAAAGCCTCTTGATTGGCTAGACCAATGATCATAAATCCTTCGAGTAACAGAAGTTTGCGCTAGTGGCGGCTCACGGCAATCAACATCAAAAAAAATCTCGATCTTAGAGCAAGACTAGTTTAAAATATTACAATCCCATATACTTTTATGACTATTTACTACCGTAAAGTTTCAGCAATAACGAACTGGCCTTGACTAGCCAGTTCTAAACCGACCCTCTAAAAATGTTGAAAAGGTGTCAGTTTTGTTGCTTGGTAGCAAAAATCAGAGCACTAATCAGTGACTTCTTTACTTAATGAAGACGTTTTCATTCAAGTCTTTGATTTTAGTCCAGCCCGGGCCAATTCGCTATTACCGAGACATTACGATATCTAACGGTAAGACGATTTTGACAAAATTCACGGTCTTCGTAAACATGCGATCCCCTCCTAAGGTAGCTTATAGCAAGTCTAGAACACCATAGCCTATCTAGATCATATGATACCAAGCGGAGAGGTTTCCTTCATCACTGATGTTAAGAATATCGGTTATCATCACAGTTTCTATCCATGCTCATGCGAAGAATCTCAGATGTCCAGTTGCTATGGCTAGTGCCCCTCTCGAGCCTGAAGACTATGTGGTTGGGTATAAAGATGGGCGCGATACCTCCGTTGATAGATACTTGGGCTAACTAGCATGAAGCTCATATAAACGATGGATCATAACTTCACCGTGTTATTTCATATAACGTTATAGGCAAGGAAGGTCCGTTTATAGTAAGATCCGTATTCGGGTTCTCAAATTTCTTACCTCAAGCGCTATCAGCGGAGGTTTCGGAAAGACTGTACTACGTGTATTTTTGAAGCAGCCATGTATTTCCTCTCGAGAAGAACAAATTCCGTATGGATCGAGCACAACTGCAGGTGATGGGCCATAGACATAGAGGGCATCGCTTGAATATCGAAGATCAATTATTTCCACAGGGATTTTGATCAGCACCTGCTCCAATAAATCTAAGCATAGACCTACCTTATCTATCAAGAGCGTTATCAATGCTAATTGTCCATCGGATAGCAAATCTAAATCCATAGCGTATCTAACGAGCTCCTCTACTGGCATTTTCGAGCCAATCTTCAAGCACAATTCTGCACAAGGAACCAATATAATGGAGGTGATTAATCCGGAGTAGCCCGTATGCGCAGGGGAGGTTCGAACTAGAGCTAGCCCCAAGTCTACATATCTGACTGGGACGAAGCCCTGAATAGCGCGAGAGTAACCAGGAACCGCAGGAGGCCAAACGGCAGTTGGGCGACATACTGGCGCGTCTAATACTTAGCTATATCCCGAAACCAAGGGTATTACGCGCCAGTGACACTAATATGACCTCCCAATTGGTGGTAAACCTCACCCCAAAAATTAACTAAGTACTTCTTTGTATTCCTGCCAAGTCGCCAAGTCAAAAGTTTACTCTTAGTTAAATCATAAAATCTAACTGAATTAATTTTTTAAAGAGCTGCTCGGCAGAGTCCATACTTCAGTGACTTGCTCTATCTATATTATCTTTGGGTTATATTATATAGCTTCTAGACCAACCGCAAGTGCTTAGTGGAACAAACAAACTCGTCTCTCGAATTGGGGAAATTCACGCATCACGAAATATCACTCGCAAAATGATGTTCCCAACAGGAACACTTCCCCCAGTTCCCACCTAAATCCACCAAAACCAACCTGAGACAACACACAGGAATTTTTGGGTTGTCCGGAGTAAAAATCACTCGCAGGGAATATTAACGGTTCTCCTGTAAGGGACCTCACTAGTCACAAGGGTTCAAAGTTCAGGGATCGATCACGTGGAACATAGTAAAATCTACGAAGCTGAGTGGGGACTGGTGCGGTACAAAGTTCCGTTGCCGCGGTATCTTCCACATATTCCACATTTAACGCACAAGTATCAAATGGATGTCAGACCTGCAGCATTAGACGGCACAACTCTTTACGCTGTGACAGTCGTGGCGGAGAAATTATAACGTCAATTGGAATTATCAGGCAGGCTTGCATTACCGTCAGCTCAATGTATCAAGCCTAGCTTGAAGGAAACTTGATCGTTTCACCCTCCAGGTCTAGAAGGCAACGACAGGCCATTCTCACAAATATACTCTAGCTCATTTTGCGTGCATGAGCTAGTTTTTGTGACAAAAACTCCAAGGGCTTAAATTGCACGGCAGATGCTGGTCACTTTCATGGTCCCGATCATCGTAAGTAGCAAAATTTCTAATCACAGGCAACCCATAATGGCGGACTGAAGGTTTGTGTGTGCCCCTCACTCATAACCTTGAGCAGATCTATCCTCACGTAGTCGATCATGCAGTGATTTTCATTTATCGCACCAATTCCTTTCCTTGGTATAATGCCGCATTTCATCATTTATACAAGGCTGAGAAGTAGTCGAAAGACACAGAGCCCTGCAATAAACCCTAAGACATCAATGGACATCTCAGTTAAGTTAATTGGGTGCATAATGGGAAGATATAGTGTCTAATAATGGTCGGACACCTAAAAAGAAACAGTTGGAAGAGCTCCGCGGAAACCGCATCCTAAACCTAAACTTAAGAGTATGCCGTAATTAGGAGGTTGAAGGCATGAAGGATCGGATGAACTATAAATTAGCCTTAGTATCATGAACCACATGCTACAAAAAATGTGATATTGAGGACTTTTATGGTAGTAGGTTGAAAAAAAACCCCCAACAAATATATTTGTTCGTTTACTGAAATGCCGATGCCAACATGTACATGGCTACGAGCCTTGCAATTGGTAAATTATTTTTGACACCAGCCCATATCGAATCACAGCGACTATCACGAATAGGATCAGCAGTCTTGACAAGGCCTGATTTTCATTTCATTTCATTTGCTTTTCGGGGACCTGTGTCTCAAGATTATCTCATCGCCACGAGGCTATGCATTCAAGTAATGTTTTTCTCAGATCTTAACAGTAACACGTGCTCCGTGAAAAATAAAAGGTAAAAGGTACCTACATACGAGATGTGAGGGTATAATGTCACGGCAGTTTCGGGTCGTGTTATTATTGGTGATGATTCTAATCGTTGCAAATCCGTTATCGGGTGGATAAATCTTGGGGTTTCTATTCGCAATGTGCGAGAAATTTGGAACATTCTGGGCTACTACTTCACCAGTGTCAATTTGCCAGTAACGGCATATATTTAATGCTAGATCCTAGTAAAATTTAAGTGGGGAGAGCCTGAGCGCATTCAAAAAAAAAAAAGTCGGCTTGTCCCCCTGGACTTCGAAATTTGCCAAGAACACTCCCCATTGGCTGATGGCTTTTTAATGTATTCTTCATCCAAGATAATATTACGGTTGGAGATGTCCTCTTTTCGAGCTAATGTGGGAAACGGTAATGAGCATAATCGCAAGCGAAGTGCTGTTTTAGAATCACTAGGATGAGCGCATCAGCTGCCAAAGGATAGCTGAAAAATATCACCTTATATGACGAAGGGGTATGTATTGGTTCCGTAAATAAGCTCTAAATGAGACCAACCCAATTAACAGTTACGGAAGAGAGCCTCGGAATAGGTACGTATATGTAGATGTGCACCGGAAGAAAGTTATGCCTCCAAAAAGAAATATTGATCTTCCACGCGTGGAATCGGTTGAGACATTCTACGGGAACTTTTCTTGGCAAATACTCCGAATTCAACTAATAAATACTACCATTCACTGTGCTATAAGAGTGGCTGCCCATAAGATGCCTGTGCGAGATCTATCATGTACGTACTCGTACATATGTAATTCCGACAAAGTTTGCAGCCAACCGCTGTCGCGTTTGGCCTAGCATTGTTCCACACGGTTGTCAGCAGGAATGCTTCTCGTGAAACTCGCGCTCATCTTCATCGAGTGATCGCTCATGCTGAAAAGCTTTCTACACAGCTTCCGGTCCCGGTGCCGTAGCGACCGGCAAGCAGATGTAGAATAGCCCAAGCTATATCGGAGGCCGCTTTCGTTACTGTTCGGGATCTTCTAACTAATAAATAATGTGTGAGAAATAGTAATAAAAAAAGGGCCAGCAAGGATTGTAAAGCCAATATGTAGTTACTTGGACTTTGGCATGGATACGGGCAACCCAAGAAGAAAATCCCGGGAATATTTTCAGGCCACAGCCTCATGATCATCCACGAAGATTGTTTTTTCGGGGAAAATTATGGGCCCTTCTTCACATATCATGGGCTCTATTGGTCAGCTCCTCGTTCGCTACATGTTATAGCTCTTTGTTATCTATGTATATTGTTGGGCTCTTTGAAGTATATCATCTTCCCGAATAAATCTAGGCAAATGATAACCCGGGTGGCCATGGGTACTCGTATGCAACCTTGCATGAAGCATCAATGACGAATATCTGGAGTAGGCTGGGCCACTAAAGGAGTGCGTCATCGTCTGTCTTCGTGGAGGTTAGGCAGATAAGCAGTGCCTCTTGACCTCTAACGGGGCCTTTTCATTGACCAAGTTCTCCCCTCTGAACCGGCGACGAATGACGCTCGAAAGACACCAGCCGGCAACCCACAATGCGGAAAAAAAGGGAAAAAACAGCCGTAAAAACTACACGTAACTAATCTTGTTGATTAGTATTTGTCAGATTTTCTTGTCGGGATTACCCGTGATCTAATAAATGACCAAAAAGTGATAGTACTCGCACCTGCGGGCTGCTGCATAAACGTGTCCATAGAAATTAAACCTCCAAAAACCGGCACCGAATGACAGTAATTATTCGCAGATTAATAGATTTTCATTACTCAATGTTCAAAGGGTTTAGTTGTTCCAGAGCTGCACATGGTCATAATTTAGGGATTAATACTCATAGGTCCGCGTGGCAGCGGAAAAGGATCCAAAGCTCCGTAGAATTGCAGTTAATTTGGTTTGCCTGAATTAGTTAGGGCAGCACGCGGTAGTTTGTAATCCAACAGAAATTCTAATCCCGAAATATTCCAACAGTCGAAGAGCACCTCACGATATCCCACTGGTTTGGTGTGTTGCTTTCCTTGGGGCAAAGCATGCTGAAAGACGCCCCTGCAGCCGCCTTTCCAGAGCTCATCCCATGCTGCGTGAAAATGAGGGGAAGTAGCCGAGATTTTTCAATCGAGATAGGGAATGATTTTCATTCTCTTGTTCCGATGATACCGTCTATATTCCCTGCATTCCTGGACGGAATCGAGGGGAGGTTAAGGGCAGAGAAAAATGAGCCAACGCTCTCCTAAGAAAACCAAAACTGCTCCGCCAGAACCAGTCCGCCCTGCCCTGGCTGGCCGTGACCAGGAGTTAAGGAGACCTAGCAAAATTCTCTTGTTATCTTTCAAGCTAGAGCTCTATGTCAGGCGCTACTGGCGAGGCTGAAAGCCTGCAAGCTGCATGAAATATCGTGCTTCACAGCAACCACATCCTTGAGATGGCAAAAATAGAAAAAGTTTCCTTGTTCTAAAACAACTGAAATTAAAAATAAACCAAGGAAACAAGATGTTGATATATCTGGGCTAACTCTTACGACCAAATCGAGTCAGATGACCGGCTGACATCGGAATCTTCAGAAAAGAGACATTTTGTCGCTTGACCAGTTCCTGAACCGTGCGAGCAAAGAGGAAGGAGGAAGGAAAGTTTGGTCCAAGTTCCTAGATGGGAATTCCGCAAATGATTCTCCGGTTTTGTATCTTACAGAGGGCATTGTACTCGGGAGTCACTAATGGCAGCAGTGAGAAAAAGCTAACCGATATTTGGTCGGGAGAGCACCGCCCCCCCTCCCCCTCCCCCCCCCCCCACGATCTTCGAAATGCTTACGACTTTTGGACCATGAACAAGAAAGCGTTTGCAGAAACGAGATCAAGTTGTCGAGGTAGGCTAAATAGCCATGTAAAATTTTGTGTGGGTGAATAGAAGGCTGGGTTTTCTGGTTTCCATATTCTTGGTCGCCGACCACGAGAAACTCCACGAAGATCGATGGGATATACGATAAGGTTTCTGTTTCATTTAGCCTGGCGCCAGACTTGGCCGAAGCTTTTCTTGAGCGTCTCCATTCTTTGCACTTAAGATTTCATGGGGACAAAGCGTAGAAACATGGAAACTGTTCCCTGCAGTCGGACTCATTCATTCTATCTGTATTTCTTTATGGGACGCACAAAAGCAGGTAGGACTACAGACGTCCCTGATAGCAGAACTGGTAGTTGGCGGATATGGGGGAAACTTGGTAGTAGCGAACATGAAACCCTAAACCTCTGTCTGCGGATTGGGCTAGCCAGCCCTTGTCCGCCAACTGACCAGTTCCACCATCAGGCCAGGGATGTCTGTACATGTATGGGGAGAGAAACCTCTTGCGTCTATTCTGCGCCAGAATGAAGCTGTCACTGTCACAACCCTTGCCTCGACCAACTCAACCAATCCTCGTTGTTCCATAAGCGCCAACGTGGTGTGCAGGGCCTAGAAGAGGTGCTGGGAATTCTGAGAATCTGAGCTCGCGTGGTTGATGCGGTGCCACCGAAGGATATAATTGTTTCAAGATGTTCGAGAATGTCACCGTGTTAACCGTGTCACTCGGAGAATAGGGAGAGAAACACTGTAAGGCCGGTTAAAAACATGGAGTTGAACAATAGTCCCGTCTCTGCGTTTCTCCACAAGCAGATACATGTTGTTTTCCCTGTAGCTATCGTAACAGCCTTCCTACCTGGAGGGTGTAAATCCTTGCATTTGCCATGTTTCCTTCGTTCGAAGAGTGATGATACCACGGGCCGCACCGATGCCCCACGTGGGAAATGCTGTCTGTCGTTCCACCACTCCCGCATTCGTCATTCGTCATTCCGGCAGTTAACGCTGAGATGCTTCTTTTGCAAAGATAAACATCACACAGAGATCGCTGAGCGCCGATTTTGTGCCACTATGGCGTGTCTTTGATGATTCGCGATGCTTTTCTAACTTGAGTCTAATCGTGGATACCAGCAACTGACTTTGGGCATCGTCGCCATCGACAGGAGTGTACGCTTGATGGAACTCCATCCATCCATCCATCCGTCCATCCAACTTCTCTGGGGTGCTCTTGCCCCCATGTTCATCTGACCTAGCAAGCACTCCTGAACCGCGACGAACATTGGCCAATCGCCCTTGCCATTTCGAGTCTAGCAACCTCCATCATTTTCATGGAAACGCAATCCCTGCACCCGTGTATCTGACTGGGAATATTGGATTCCTCATTCATCCGCTGGGCAGGCCGGTTTGGAACACCATACAACGTGAGTCAACAAGAGAGCCTCCCACGCGCTAAGCATTACCCGTCGCCGCGACGCAATGTGGGGGCCAACCCAACGCTTTGAGTCCTCAGACCTGAACTGAACTTGATCGAGGTCTTACGTGGGGTCAAACCCCGCCAACCTGCTCGTAGCGTTCCTGGAATAGCTCCACCTCCTCTTCTCCCCACACTGCTCTTTCCTGCTAGCTGCTTCTCGTCGATGGCCAGGGTGAATGAAGCCTATTGATCCTATCATGCTAAGATCTTTCGATGCGTAAATATAAATGTCGTGAAGCGAGTCCCCTAGTATTCAGGGATGCGGCTCGTTTTGCCGCTCGCTTCGTGACGATCCTTTCCCAACAACATCCAGTGTTCATCTCGAGTCGATGGCTCTCGATGGCTGGGAATATGTAGGTAGAAGGTGTTCGATGGAGTCACCCAAACCGGACAACCCCCTTTTCTCTATCAAGCGGCTCTCGCTTCACTGAAACAAATCGAAACGAAGCGCGTTTTTACTATTCACGATTTTCGTCTGAAGGCTGAGATCTAGAAGCTTGACATGCCGCAAAGGGTTAAAGTGGGACGTCAGAAGTGTTGCCTATACTCTCTTGGCAGGAAGCCAGCCTTGTTCTTCGCTTTTCGCTGTTTCATCAACGACGAATTTCCAGAAAAGACCAAAGTTTATGTAGCCAAGCCGCGGATAAATATCTTTACTGCAGAACAGCTGCAGGTTAACTGACATATGATACATGATACACCGCGACGCGGGCTCCTGGCGCTCGTCTAAGGTATATCCATCGGCAACGCCGACACATCTTTCTTCTGCACTCTCCTTTCTTGGCCAGTCAGAATGGCTGAAATCGCCCAGGGTTAAAAAATCCGAGGAGGATTCTTCGCAGGGATGTCATCTTGGATATTCTTCTGATTCGCTGCAGTTTCGCTCACCCCAGCTAATGTTGCAAAATGGACGGAAAAAAATATCGTTCGTATCTTTCCATCTGCCGCAGGGATTCCTGCCTTCTCGCATCACATCTCCTTTTCGTTCGGCCTTATTCGTGTTAGGTCCTGAGCTTGATCTTTTTATAACTCCCGGACAAAGTTGGGGATCTGACAGTACTGTTTTTTGCTTAGTAGCTCAGCTTGGGTCAAACAACGATGCTGGTCACCACTTACATACTCTTACCACTTCCCTCACCTCCTTCCTTCACTCCCTTTTTTGATGCCATGGAGAGAGAAAAAATGCAGGAACATCAAGCGGGACCCCGGCTCTAATCCCACACCCTCTAAACTCTAAGCGCACAGACTTGCAGCCCTCGTCCAAAATGGACAGGGAAATGAAAAGGGCAAGGTAGGCGCAGGGCATGCAGGAAGGCAGATTTGGGGCAAGGTGAATCCGATAGTGAGGTACTCTCATTGTGAAAGAAGTAAGTAAGCACATAGTCTAAGTCTACTGGGGAGTCGGGACAACTTGGACAAGAGGGGTTTAGGGGGGAGGGGCAAGGGGCTCCGTGAACAGAACAAGAACCTGGGGGAGAGGGGTGTGGGCTCGGGGAGTGATGAGGCCGCCGTTGAGGGTTCACTTCAGAGTTCAACATCCAATAAATCCAAGTGTCTTTCCCTTGGGGATCATCACGACCAGAGTTTGCTTTTACAAAGCCTCCAAGTGACTCCGAATCCGTTTTTATTGCCCCGTTTAAGAGTTCCGTTGGACCTGACCTACTAGTGTCTCAAAAAGATTCAAAGCTTCTTCACTACTACGATCATTTCTGCGGCACTTTCGTCATCCCGCGTTGCGTTGACCGTTCTGAAGATATATTCACCATTACCAAGTCCCCTGCTTGCACTTGATTCTCTTCGTCCTCCGCCATTTTTCGAATTACGCCGTTCATTGACATCTGCTTGGCTGGAGTAAGAGGAAAGGAATAAGAAAAAAGCAACCATACGGGGATTCCGGCAAGAGTCGATCAGGCTGCTCTTCCCGCCATTTCAATTTCCCTCAAAAGAGTCGACCTAAAGAGTACTCTACCTTCCTGTCATTTCGCTTGATTGCGTTTAGTCAAAGCACTACTGGCCCCCTACTGGCTTTCCTATTTTATCCTAAGTTTCTACTATTGGCGGCAAGAGCAAAGAGGATAGCCTCTTTTTCACGCACCCTACTCGAGTTGCATAATTTTCGGGACCTCCCCCTAAACCAAGAAGACGCGTTGGTTTCTTGCTGAGGCACGCGAAACATTATTTTCTGTCTTCGAGACCTGGATCACTGACCGGCCCGACTGATACCGACCCCAAACTCAGCCGCCCTAAAATACCTCGCTCACCCCCACCACCACTTGCAAGTCCCGCCATTACTTACTTGTTGCTTTTACTATTGCTACTACTGCTATTCACTTGCTACTACATATCACTTGCTCACTTGCTCGCTTTTTTCCTGAGTGAACTGTGCAAACTACCTACAGTCTTGACGCCCATCAGCTACCGCATTCTATCGACCGTAAGTACGCTCTTCTTTCTCTCCTCGATCAACTCGTATTCGGTTTGGGAGTGAGGTTATTTTATTTTATTTTATTTTCTGGGGTGGTGGTTGGATTGTTGGTAGTGGTGGGGAGGTGGAGATTCTGGACCATATTGTGTCGCGATCTCGGGAGCGAACGAGTGATTGAATGAGAGTGATAGATAGAGAAGAGACGGGCTCTCGGCTGACTGGTTATGCTTGCATTCAGGGTTCCGCGCACTTGGGACGGCAACAGAAAGACGGACGCACGCACGAACGCATCAAGCAGCTCAACTTCCTTCCCAACCTCGCCGCCAGACGCACACGCAGCCAACCTTCGCCCTCCCTAAACCTATTTAATCCTTTCCACTGGCTACCTTATGGTCATTGCGCCCTGGCGCTGAAGCTGCATTGCAGATGAGTAGCAGTGAGTGTTATCCATCCCCTCCCAGAAGCGCGGTGCGGCAGCAACAAGTCCACCCCCCCCCTGCCATGCTTCATCTTCCCATCATCACGCTTTTTTTTTCTCCTCACCCTCCTGTTCCCAATTCTCTACCACAGGCCCAGCCCGGTCTCGCGTTTCGATTTGGCCTTGTTTTCCCTCATTTAGGGAGGGTAGCATGTCTGTCCCTCTCCCCGCTATCTCCGATGCAGTGGCGGAAAGAGTGATGCCTAGCGACTACTGCACGTGGATGGTGGGGCGGGAGTAATTATTCTCTCTTGCATTCTTGACCAGTCTTGACCAGCCTGTACCCTATTGATTGTATTCATTCGTTCCTCCGTCCCATCATATCCATCCTGTCCGCCCACTTTATCTATCTAGGCACCGATTGTTACATCGTTTATTATATCACTGCAGTATTATTGTCATTGTCATTGTCATTATCATTACATTGTTCTCCTGCCTGTATTGTTATTATTGCCTGTTGTCTTCGGCCGCAAACTCGCAGCGTGGTGTATCATCGAAACAGCACAGCTAACAGCGATCTTCTCTTTTCTTTCCGGCGCTCTCAGGATTTGGCCCCGTTCAAATGTCACCCAAACCTGAACCCCTCAACACATCTATTTCGGCGGTGGAACGCGAGCACCATCCTATCTCACACTCCTCGATTCAGTCGCTTCCCATTCCCGCTGCCACCAGTAACAATCGGTTTGGTGCATCTCTTCCGGCCCTGCAGGACCCAAGGTGCGTCCACTTGATTTTATTTTCCTTCTTTCGTTCCCCTTTCATTCACTCGCTCGTTCCATTCACTTCACCTCACTTCACTCCATGATGTCTTCGTCAGTTTTCGCGCGATCGAGTCTTGTTGGTGACCATCACGCGACTTTAAATCCAATCTCGCAATGTTTATTTATTTTTTCAGCTCAAGGGAAGCTGACGGACTTCTCTTTTCGATTGCAGATACTCAACCACAAGCAGTTCTGGATACGACTCATCTAGTCCCACTTCAGCTGCCTCATCCATCGCCTACTCGCCCTTCACCACCAACGTCTTCTCTCCTACTTCGTATCCCACTTCAGCTTCTTCAAGTTTCCCCATATATTCAATGAATTCAGATTCACGGCCCCGAATACCCTCAATGTATGCCATCCTTCTCTAAACTGCTTTGTCCGTTACTTGGGTAGCTTATACCAATGTCTCGCAGTCAAAGCCCCACTTCTGGAATGGGTCCACATCATAGATCATCCTCGGGCAGTACAAAGTCTGTCTCACCGTCGTTAGGTTCTTCGGTGCGGTCGGACTACGCCACTTCTACTCCTCACCTCTCTCGACATCTCCCAACGCGAGGATCACAGGCAGATATCTTGTCACCTCATTCTCCACTAACACCTGTGTCCCGTACCCTTGACTCACCCGCGATTACAGTGTCTCCGACCATAGGAAATATTCAGTCCCCACTTTCAGGTCATCATGACCCTACATCTAATGGGCTCGGGGCGAACAATACCTCGGGACCTCCGCTAGGTGAGACCCAGTTGCTGCACCAACTCACATCCGCCGATGGACATCTTGTTCGTCCGGAAATTCATGCTCGGGTAGACAAAGGGTTTTTCTTGTCGGATCGCGATTGGACATGTTATCGCAGGAATTACTTTTCGGTAGTATGTTCGTACAGCTTGCTCCCAACTACGTACTCACTCCCCCTATATCTCCGGAGAACACCTGGATCAGCATCCGAGCACGTTCTCGCTTTCGCGATGTGTATTTCGGCTGTGGTTGATGCGCCAGGTGGCAAAGTTGTGGATCTCGTTCAGCATACCCCCAAGCGCGACAAAGGCCCCCAGCACAAACCCAACAGGATAAAGCTTAGCCCTCAACCCGCAGGAGGCATGTCGTTTGCTGCGTCTAGCTCTAGTCCTGTAGTCCAACAACCGCACTCCCCTCAGCCAGGTTCCTTGGAACACGAGTACAGTTTTCCCCAACAGACCCCACAGCAGCAGCATATCGCCGTTTTCGACAGAATTCAGTTCAAGTCTGCAACTGCTAATAACGGCAAGCGACGAGCAGCGCAACAGTACTATCACCTGATTGTGGAGCTGTATGCAGATGTTGGCAGCTCGGGTTCGTCAGGGCCATCTGGGCATGCGCCGAGCCCTGGATCTGATGGAGGGTGGGTCAAAATCGCATATAGAATTTCCGCCCCCATGGTTGTGCGCGGGAGAAGCCCGGGACACTATGCGGATGAACGTAGAACAAGCGCTTCTAGTCCGGGTGCAGGAGGGGGTTCTGGGAATGGAAACGGCAGCCACCCCTCCCCTACATCAGGTGGATCCGGTTTTATGAGCCCGGACGGAGTAACTTCCGCTCCTGGTCTTGGAGGCTCAAGTTCTTCGATGGGGATGACAGGTTTACAACTGCACACCTCTGGGATTTCCTCCATACACTCGTCACCCGCTTCCGCTTCGATCCACAACCCTTCTGTATCGAGCGCGTCCTCCTCACATATGGAGCCTCCGATTGATCCAATCCTGGACGCAGAGTCAGCCTCACAACTAGATAATAACTTTGTGGGCTATCAATATTTCCCGTCAACTCTTTATGAGTCGGCCACTCAACCACCCCCACAGAGCATTGATAGTGGGTACGATTCACATTCATATAACGGTGATCGGAAGAGCGAGCATCCGTTAGAGACGAACTGTCAGCAGTTTGACTCTGACGTGTCCTCTTACATTCCTACCAGTATGGCATCAAGTGATTCTATGCGAAAGGCTTCGATCAAAGATGAGTTCGGCGTGATCGGTCAGCAGTGGTTGGGAGGTGGCGCCTCGGTTGGCAGAGAACAGCGGTTCAACAATCTCTTCTCGAAGTGCGGAAGAATTGAGCCTTCGGAAAGCTCTCGCGGCTACTACCCGGATCTCTCCGCTCTATAAAAAATCGAGTAGTTGATTGACCTCGTTGTATTACAGCACGTGCAACAGCAAGCTCTTATGGTTCTTCTAATTTTTAACTTTATTTCTTTGTGTTTTTCTTGCTTTTTTTTTCTTTCCATTTATCATTACACCCTTTTCATTGTCGTGATTCTAGTGGTTTGTAACATCATTCCAGGGACTATTTTAGTTGGTGTCTCGATTTTTTTGTTTTGGTTGGTGGTGCGAGGATTTCTTTATATTTTTTCTGGTATATTTTTTCCGTGTTCTTGTTTCGGGCTCGAGAATGTTCCGAGGGTTGATGCTCATGTCAGGCTTATCGTCCGTCAGGCATATCAGGAAACATGTGTAACGATTAATGATGACAGGGAAAGTTGACTGCGGCGGCAGTGCAGCGCGGGAAAAGGGACGATCATCATATTTCTGTACGAGTTTTTGGTGGTGTTATGGGGTGACGGCAATGGCGAAGAGGAACGGTTTTTTTTTCCTTTCGGCAGGAAATAAAAAAAAAAGGATCAAAAAAAAAGAAAAGGGAAGGGCCCATCGGGCTGGGCCGCAATCTCTACTTGGTTTGACATCAGGGGTTTCGGAGTAGTGTCATTTGAGGAACGGGATTTTTTTTCACTGGGATTGGAGCTTCACGGATCTTTTTTTTCATATCCTTTTTTCCTATATCTTCATCGTAACAGGGGACCTTAGGGACATTTGGTTTTTCTTTTTTTCTTTTCTTTAGGGGCTTTATTCGTTGGGCGTTTGCATTTCGATCTTGAGCGGTTGGGGATGGGAACAGGAGGGCGAAAGAGCGATACCAGAAGGCTTTCTTATCGTTGGATCTTATTTTCTAATATTTTTTCCTTTTTAGTAATGTCTTTTATCTGATTCTATTCCCTCGATGAATTTGGACTCATCGCTGCTACCTACATTTTCTTTTATTTCCTTATTACTGGGCTATTGGATTGAAGAGTATGATGTTACTCTCTCTCTTTTCATCCCCTCAACCTCATCTCTTTCGTATTACCCGGTAGTCAGTTTAGCAAGAGGTTTGGCGCTATGGAGAAAAATAAAGCTTTTCGTTCTTTCCTTCATGGCATGATACCCCCTCCTAAGGGATTTTACAAGATGTGCTTGTATGTACTGTAAAAGTACCATGATGACCATTAACACTGCGCCTGATAGATACTTGAATTTATCTCTCTTCCACTATCTTTTTTGTAAATTTATGTATACATATTGCTGTATCTACCACCTTTTTTAGTTTCAGGTGTGTATGAATGATACTGTACTGTAAATCCGATGTATGTAGAGCACGTATGTAGGTACTCGGATACCGGAAATATTTGCACCCCCCCTTTCTTGCTCTTGTTGTGGAGTAACAACCCTCCGAATAAATTATCTGGACACAAAATCATCCCAACTACCGAAACAAAACAAAAGAAAGGGTTCACAGAGTCAACAATAAAAACATGGGCGGCACCCGGTGCCGAAGAACAGGATCGAAAGGGACGGAAAAGAAGGCGGCGGAAAAGTTAAAAAACCAGAACGAAAAAAGAATAGGTAATCAAAAAAATTCGCGCAGTTTAGATATGATATGGAGAAAACCCCCATATGTATGGTACCCGAACGGTCCAAGCCAAAACTCGGTGGGACGCCTCCAGGTACATAAAACAAGAAAAGAAAGAAAATAAGGTCAGCCCAAATGAAAAGGGCGAATCGAAAGGTTGAAACCCCATGTTCTTCACTCCCCGCCGATCCCACATGTCCATGGGTACGCCATGCCTGTTCGTCTTTATGCAAGTGAGGCCCAGCAGCGATCCCGGAGAAAGGGGTAGACTATTTGACCCCAACCCCCCGCTGGACGGGACAGACCGGCCACCCGAAACATACCGCTGATCCTATATCACCCACCTCGGCCGCCATGCGTTTCGGCGGATAGGTGGTGAGGCGGGGACGAGGCCGGGGATTCGGAGCTAGAGAAGGGCAGAAGAAAAAGAAATAAAAAAGGCCGGACCCTTTTTACGATGAATTTCAATGGTATATTGAAAAGTGGGCTAGAAGCATGTGCTGGAGCGATGGAGCGTAACAAGGTAGTACCATGAACTTCGAAACATAATTTGAATTAGAAAAGCTACCGTATATGGCTGGAAGCGAAGTCGTAATAACTCATCTTTTTCGGTTCCCACTATCCACCCCTTTCCCCCGCAACAGCCCTGTAGGTAGTGGGTCTGGAGCACAGGATGTATGTAGGTACATACTTGCGGGTGCGGGTAAGCTATCAACGAAGAAAGCGGAGTTGACACCCATGTTTTTTAACGAGTGTGCCTGTATGATAGCTTCCGCTGCAGCCCTAGACGTGTTTTTATTTTTTCTAGCAATCAGGATGTATGTATCCCACCAACTGCGGTTCCTGTCTTTACATATTCGTCTCTTTCATCCTCTTGTAGATTGCTATCCCGACGAAAAGAGCCTTTCTGGCCTTTCCTGAGGGGAAGAGGTGACCGTTCGGGGTGACCGATGGGAAGTGGCTAGGCTTGCTATGCAGCGTGTGCAGAAAGAATATTGATGCATATTTTGAAAAAGAATCATGGGACCAGGCGGATCCAGGGCGATGGGGGAGAAGGGGGAGAAGGGGGGAGGAACTAAATCCACCCACGATACTGCCCCCCCGTTTCCCCGAAGGCTTTTCCCACTGAACGCACCGGTGCTGCAGGTATGTTAGATATGAATGACATTTTGCTTTTCTATCATTCTAGTTTATTATGCTCTCTAATGCACAGCGGGTTGGCATGCATGGGTATCGCATGTCCAGTACATACCTGACGCAATCTAAAGACGGCGAGAGTATTGTGCGATAAAGAATCTGGAAGAGAGTGTCATGAGCACATCGCACGTGTTTTTTTATATGTATTTCACTTCGGTGCAACATGTGTACATACATATGATGTGTCCTGAAGTACATCCGAGTGACATGCACACCCGCTCCATCTCAACTGCTCCATCCTGTCCCCACGGGTTAGATTCAACGACCGGAGCCGGTACTTTTCATGTTCCCCTCCCACATATGTCAATTTTTGTGCAGACTTTGTACTCGATCACTACGGTGTAAGGATGTACTCTAGAGGCATGCAATGCATGAAGGATCTGTCTGTCTGGATCGGGTGGAATCAAGCGAATGCTTTTCTTGGTGTTACGGAGCACCACCATCCGTTTATTAGCGAGCTCAAACATGATATAAACCTGGTAAAATTAGATAAGGTTAGTTGGCCTGGTGGCGTCTGTCATGAGTCTCTGCAGCTCAATGCAGAATAGAGTATGAAGGACTTCGGTATCGACGAGTTCTAGCCTTGAACCGGAGTATCAGGTAGACGAAATAAGCAAACAACTTCATCTAATTTTCCGTGTTGCGCAATTGATCGGCGGAAGGCCAAGGTACTAGAACGAAAAAGACATATCCAAGCGTTTACTGGAAAAGTGTCGCATGGCTGTTACAAACCGCAGAGTACTCTACCTGCTCGCTATCGTTAATATCAGTACATGAAATACCAACCAATCTTACACCAGGACAACTTACATCCCTACATACTCACATAAGCACTTTTGGCAGCTGTCAGATCCATATAACTAACAAAAGCAAACTTCCTCGTCTCGTCGGTCTAGTTGTCTTGGCTAAGGACATACAGGATAGCACGGCCAGGCTTCTCGAACATATCCCTCACTTCCCGCTCTCCGGCAAGCGCTGAACGAAGCACCACTGCGCCACCCCCATCCGGTAAAATACGGGGATATCGTGAGCAGCTCCTGGCACTACCGACCATATCAGCCAATATCCTGGAATTGTGAAAACGAATATTTGATGATGGGATGATCATCGTTGCGGATACGGCATGCATCGATTTTACCCCGAGCTGAGGTTGAGCTGAGAATTGTCGCAAGACTCCCCACTCGTATGTTCCTGGCTAGTATAGCTGGAAAACGATGTTCGGCTGATGGAGATGCGAAGGGGGGCTGGGATGATCTTTCTCAGTTCCGATTTTTGACAACACTTTCTATAAGTTTTAGATGGGTTGTGCATGATGCCCTGAGTGAAATTTCTTTGGTATTCTTATTATGAACGAATGCTGTCTTAGAGCTGCTTTGGTAAAGCCTGGCCCACACTGGAGAAAACAGGTCTGAAGCTAGATATCCCAGAGAATAATGGTACCGGTAGCCCATATGGTTAGCCCAATTGGTTTTCCGTCCACACAAAGACGGTAAATTTGCGGATAGATGGATGGCGTAAGCATAAACAGGTATATGAATAACCTGTGAAGTTGAACTTGGTAGTGGTGGAGAGGATAGCTTGGTGGAGAGGTCGTTGCTTGAAGCGCCAAGCAAAATTTGTTTGGTGTCACGTGACGGATATGTGCCTATCAACAGCATCCTGGCTAGAAGTATCCAACGCCAAGAATCAACTTCTGAATTTCCCCTACAGATCACCTACCGTCTATCATCCATCGAGATCTCTTTGAGTATCTGAGTTATACATCTCACAATGTTCTTGTGCAGGCTTGCAGGCATGACGACCTTCCAGTCGCCCGCAATGTCTTCGTCAATATCAAGTCTGTTCCGTAGAGTCGCAGCCCCCGCTATCCCCTCACGGATTTGCCTTCAGCATCGCCCCGTGCTTCGCCCTAACACCCGGCCATGGGTTAAATTATTGCAATGCGGATTCTCTTCTAGTGCTTTGCGAAATGCTGGTGCACGTTATGCCCCACGGCCTCCCCCGCGGCCTAAACAGCCTCCACCATCCACACCTTCTGAAACGGAGGTGGGAGTAGAAGACGATTCTCCTGTGTCTGGAAAAAACCCTAAGGAGCCTGGCAGTGGTCTAACGAAGCTTTTTTTGGCGATAACGGTTCCAATACTATTGCTTTCCCAATCAGATAACTTCGCCAGGTTCCGCGTACCACCTGATGAGGTCCGAAAAGCCCTAAACTTAGATCCTAATGCCAAACCGTCCAATGCGGCTTGCGATTACTATATATACAACAATAAGCCAGATCTTGCTTTTTGGTTGGAAGTGGGGCAGTTTATGAAACGAAATTTCAGCTTTGTTCCTGCTAACTTTTCCGGGAATACTCCTGGTGAACCCTTCCGGTGGTGGACACTGTTGACCGCAGAGTTCAATCACGGCGGCGTGTTGCATCTTCTATTTTGCTATACTGCCTTAAAAGTGTTTATGCCGCCTTTAGTTCAGCTATATGGAGGAGGTGTGGCAACTACATGCTTTGTGGCTGGTGGAGTTATTGCCGAGACTCTTGTAGGATTCTACGAAAAATACACGAACCCTTTGCTGAAGATGTCACCCGAGGAAGCAAAAAGGAGGGCCGAGGCAGGGCCTACACGGGAAGAGAAAAAACTGTACCATAATGGATATTCATGGCATATGGGGAGTAGCACTTCATTGATGGCAATAGGTATGTGAAATAGTTATTTTGTTAGAGCTAAGAGAGTTATCTCCGAAGTATATATTCCTCTGATCGTGTGGTTTCAAAAAACTAAAACTAGGCACCATATGCGCTATCGCGCACCCATCGATGAGTTTGAACCTTATGTTTATTCCGATTGCTATTCCGATTAGAACGGCCATCAGCCTTTTTGCAACTTTTGACCTGGGCGGCGTGATTTGGGGTTACGGGCTTCCCATCGCGCATTCGGGTCATTTAGGTATAAAATCTCGCACCAATCCATCATTTTTGTGCTTTGGGATTTAGGAATTCGGATATTGAGTACTTTTGACGCAAAGCAATTATCCACTAATACAGTTTTATGCTAAACAAATGATAGGTGGTGTCGTTGCTGGTTTTCTATTATACCAATTTTGGATCAGGAGATTGCCGAACGTCATGCAACGTCGTATCCAACAAATTCTGCGTGAAAAGGGTATAAATATCTGAAGGTGTCGTGGTTACTGAAAAAGGTGGGCTTGGCTTCTGTCTGTCCTGGAGGGTGCATGGTTGCGATATGCTTAGGAGTCTTCGTCTTTAGGTATCTGTACTATCATTAGAAACATCTGTTGTAAAAATAGGAAAGAAACCTCCAATCTATATCAAAGCGTAGCGTGGGGAAAATTTATCACCATCGCCATGAGCCGTTAGGGTCGTTGGGGGAACCCCTTGCATTATATGCGCGGTGAGGCAGCTTAGCATCCGTCCTCTATATCTGAACCCTGTAGCTGCTATTATTTTCGTACATCTTTGTCAACGAACTCCGTGTAATACTCCTTAAACTAGCCAGCTCCATACTTTGGGATTGGTTGATAAAAGATGGATGCCACGATTACGAAACCTATAATTATCTACATGTAACTATTACCATCATGCTCAATACATGTAGCCAAATGTGAGGTTGCATGCCATTCAATAAGGGTTATTTTAGTGCACCCTAGCAACCAGATCAATTAAGCTCATGCTGTTGGCAAAACAAGCCCCATGACGTGACGACGGATCCCTGCGAGGAATAAGCAATTATAAATAGTTCAGTCTCCTTTCCCCCGCACTGAGTGATAGTCTGTGATCAGCAATATATGGGATCCCCCAAGGCTTCAAGTGAGTCATACCATTATTTGCTGGCTTGCCAGGATTGGCTGAACGGAAAAATAAAATGCCGAATAAAATCAATGCAGGGTAGTGATGTTTCAATTGGAAGGGATCATCAGTATTTCGGACGGCACCGAACCGACGTCACCGATCATATGGAAATGTCGAGAATCTGATGATTGGTCAGAGTAGGTACGTGGGTCAAATAAAATGCATAACAAATGAAAAAGATAATGCTTCGTTTAGGTGTTTATATTTAACCTGGTTAAAAAAACTCAAGGCTAGATCGAAAAAGATCGAAATTTACACGTGTGATTGAGGAGTGTCACTATCGAAAAAAAAAGGGGGTTTGGTGATTCGGTGTCGTCTTCCCTTCCAACTTGTTCATATCGATTGCTCCTAGACGAGGTACAAATATAAAAGACCACTGATGCTCAGATCATATATATCTTGACTACGCGATAGCCTAAACGTATGCATCTATTTATATTTTACGTAGGAAATTCAAACCTGACATCTGTTTTTTCAAAGTAATAGAATACTAAAAATTGCTACGATACTAGAAGAAGGGAAAAAAGCCCCTGGAAAGCAAATGGGATAAAGGGGAAAAAAACCTCTGAGTAAATACTCCTAGAGAGCCACTAAAGTAACGAATAGAGGAAGAAAGGAAAGAAACGATTTGACGAAATATGCAGATATATGCGTTCTATAGGGTCCAATGGAAAAGTAAAAAAAAATCACAAATCCAAAGCATACACAGCATAAATGAAATTTGAATCTACTACAATAAGATACTTATAAAGACTACCTGTCCGGAGATCAACTGGGCGCAACGGAAATGGTGGAGACGCAACCCATCATACAGTGAGCCGATTGATCATCCAAGTCTCAGAATCGGCACATATATATGAAATGAGATTGGGCTCAAATACTTATTCTTCTAATTTCAACAGGCTGCCTACCTTACTGTGCTCCTTTACTCTACCGAGTCGGTAATATCAAATCACTGAATTATTCGGAATGGATGTGCTTCTGAATTATAAATTACGGTCAATCATCAGCCGAGCGCTCTTCTGGATCGGAAATGATCGGTCAGGTAGATACTAGGCGAAGAAACAAAAAAACAAAAGAAAGAAGTTTTTTGAAAAGAGGCTTTAGCTTTCCGAGAAGCAAGGTATTGGGTAAGTAGAATCAGGAACGGTAAAGATTTAACCATGGGCGAGGTTTCTTTTGGTGGTGCCGAATGGAATGTGCCGAAGAAGAAAACAGTAGCAAGGAAAAAAGGAAACCTTTAAACAAAGAAAGAAAATGATGGAGACAGTTTTAAGGATTTAACGTTGAAGAAGAGTGGGGGCGCTTACCTGTGCTAAAAACCCATTCGTCAAGGCTCGCAACATCTTCGTTCGTGAATGTCAAGTAAAGATACCTGATGTATGCGATCACCAGGATTAGCCTTGTCAGCTGTGCGGCTGAAGGAGAACCACTTGCTGCAAGAATTTTCGAGTAGAGCGGCAGGCAACAGAGAGCAAAAAGCAGGGTGCGAGGTAACTTACTTCAATGTCTCGGCTGCAAGCATGAGTGTCCAATCCCAGTGCCAGGGGAAAGATAGTCAGCATAAACGGTCATGTGCATGTAGAAATGGAAAGCAAATAGAGCGCAGCGGAGTGTGTATTCATGATGTATAGGTCCCGCGAGACGGGGCGAAATAGATGGTATTTTCAACTGGGCTCGGTATCATGAAACCCCGTCGGTTTGTTGAATGGAAGGGTTGATAACTCACCCCCCCAGAAACTTTCTGCCTTGTCATTGACGTTATCTTGTCCCGCAGGCTGAGTGACATCTTGGACTTCGGCATATCCAAACTCTGATTTCGAGGCCTCGACAAATGCTCTGTGAACCACTAGATCAGTACATACCTGGAAATAGAAAGAAGGATCAATGCGTGAGGCGTATCTCTTGAGGGTGCATGAAACTTACTTGAATCCGTCATATGCCCAATCCTGATACATCTTATTCCCTGTGATCCTATAGGCATAGAAATATGATTCAACGGTCTCGGGACGAAGCATCCACCGAGCGTCTGTAACCCAGTACCCTAAATTCTTTAATTGCTCACGTTGGCCATCATGTTGGGGCTCATAAGTTGCATTAGTTGTATCTGCAGGGATCCAGGAGAAATATTCAGGTCCAATCCGAGTGCTACTGCCTACATAAGTTGCATGGCATGCATCGACAACATCAAGTCCAAATTGGATTATATCTTCCCTGCCGAGATACTTGCCTCCGAGTAAGAAATTGCCGCCCGCAAAACATGCTAGGTGTCCCATCTCATTCAAGAGCCATCCATTCTTCCATTGAGCAATGAACAGTTTGCCCTTTTCACGCCCCTCACTCGGGGTTGACCATGACATAAGATTTTTCATTGTTGATTCAACGGCTTGTATCCATCGATCTCTATACTTCCCAGAATTGGGGTCACTAGGAGCTAATATATGAGCTTTGATGAGGTACTTTTCAAAGTCAGTAAATATGTTAATACAAGCGAGCCTATTGGCTGACCTCATAATAACTACCGAAACGTAAAAAATTAGCAACCTCGATCAAAGCTAAGTTAGGGACATTGATTTAGGAGAATCACGTACGAATCATGGCCCGCCCCCCAGCTTCTGTGTCGATCCACAGGCGCACCAGTCATGATGTCAATGGGCGAGCTTAAAGGAATGTATCAGTAGGTATTCTCACCACTCGGATATATGTTGGTTAACTTACTCAATCAAGCCAGGCCACTCCTCAATATACCTAAGGTAACCCCCCCCATCGTTTTAGCTTTCAGCAGGTCAAGCTCTTTGGAGGCTCACCCTCAGGGTTTGCTCACCTGTTCCATACTAAGGGCCTGCGCACACCATCAATGAGAGTCCAGCAGCCAGTTCAAAGGGTTAGGGAAACGCACTTCCAAGCTCTCGTAGCATTTCTCTCATAGTTTACGTTCCCGGTAAGCTTACTAAGAACTTTATTTTCCAGCCAATTGGTTCCTGCCCTAGCGGGTCCGATTGTCGCATGTGCGAATCCTGGAATTGGTCTCTGGTCTAAGTGTTCCCTGCAACCTTGGTTTGTAGTAAAGTTGATCCTGGGCCATATCATTCCGGTTGGGGAGTCAAAGCCAGGAGCAAGTTTTCCGGCCAAAAACACTGCTTGTGATAAAACAGCATGGCGTTCGGATTCGGAAACCAAAATTTTAGGAAGCACGCCAGCATCAATAAGGTCAATTGTTGACACTAAAGCACCAAGATAACTATCGATTCATCAGTAGGAAGCCTCAGACAAGCTTGTGTCTCACCTACCGGATGGTTGTCTCGAACGGATCGACCAGGTCTATCGCATCATTGAAGTCGATACCTTCAATGGTGAAATTCAACTCCTAAACCCAATTAGTTCTTACTAATCCTCAGTTTTGCAATTAACGTGCTGAAAACCAACCAGTTTAAATTCTTCCTCCAAACCCATAAGTGCTGTGGTTGTTAATGTATCCACGATTGTAGCTGCCCATCCATTCCTACACCCGTTGTCTAATGTCAGCACTACATATCCCTCGTACCACCAAAAAGAAGAAACTACATGTACTGCCTACCTCGTAGTCCGACCGTGTCCTGATATCGGTTTTATCTCATCTGCGCCCCAAGCTCCTAACCGGTATTTCCAAAAGGTCGTTTTCATGGCGGCTTTAATCTCTTCCGCCCTCCTCTCATCACCCGCAACGCGCCCATTGTGTTTGAATTGAAACTGAATTTTATTCCGTGGCCATGCAGCTTTGCCACTGCTGAACCAAAAGAACCCACTCTTTGCAGACGGAATTTTGTTGAAGCTCGAATCTCCGTCTCCGAAGTCTGGTAACGTGACATAAAGTATGTAGACAGCTGCGACTAACGTTAGAGAGATGATGCGAAACTTGTAGGATACAGGTCCCCGTAGCCTCAGCATTTTGATTCCGAGTCTTTCTCAGTTTGATGGTAGGCACTGTCTCCCCTTTTGTGAATGATTTCGACAGTGGATGAGTGTGCGTGAGTGCTGGCGAGGTGTACGTCACTGGAGATTAGAGAGTTTTATTGCATATGGGCGTTTTTGATCCCTGTCAAGACAGCAGCAACCCTCATTAAGGTCCAATATCAGGTTGACGCGTAACGCTCGTCCAGTAGAGTAAAACGCATCCCCTATCAACCAAGATCAGCGATCGCAAGATTAAAATTCATTCCAATTACCTGGGTCATCTAATTCCAAGTGTATGTAGAGGGTAACCAGTAAACTCCACGATATCTCCGAACGCACCGCTTGGAATGGGTTTTCAGGAATGTTTATTATAGTAGGACTGTGGCGTCTAGCGGAGCCTCATGTCACACATCTTCGCGGAAACATCAATGGGGAGTGATAGATTATGAAACTAAGCTGTAGGCCTACAATTGTAGGATAATAGTACCATACCCAGTTCCGTCCTTGCCTCTAGCACGCAGCAGCCATGGGCAGTAGAAATATATTATATGTGGCGTTAGTTGCTTCCTTTGTAAATTCTAGTGCTACATATGGGTGGTGATTTGGGAAAACTATGCTTATGGGGCGTAACTTAAGCACGGGTTTCCCAGATCACCTCCCATATAATGATTATTGTATTATATTATCAAGATTATTTTTATTTTGGCCACGTGATCCAGTGATGCTCAACTTCGGTGCCATCTTCATGTACGTACATGCATGGTTGAACCTCAGCGGCTCTCAATTATTGTCTTACGATAGTTAACGGTGTGTTCTTATTTTTCGATTGTAGTATTGGCCCTTTTTGTGTGTGTGTGTGTGTGCGTGTGTGTCAGGTCTGAGTTTAAGACGTTTAGGCTATCAACACTTCGTTCTTCATGATCAGTTTCAATGCATATGGTTTTGATGGCGATATCAACCAGTACTATGGGGGTAGTTTTATAGCTTGTAGACTACATGTAGTCGTCGATAGTTCAGTAGTAACATCGTGCACATATTCTTGGCCACATGTATCTGTGCACGCGCGCTGCAGCTGCATCTTGAATCTGCATACATGTATACATGTAGGCATGAAATAGTCGTAACCATAGTCCCGGGGAAACACCAACTATAGCCCGTCAAGCTAGCAAACCCAGGTTATTTTTGTTGGTGTCTGGTGGATAGGAGATAGGTTTGATAAATCAGTGATATAAGTTCAGAAACCTCGTTGACGAGAGAAATAAGAAGACTTCAAGTGAAAGCAGGTCACTTTCCGTAGAATGTATCTCGTTGATTAACGAATTTGGCATAAGAAAAAATTGTGAGGTTTTTTGTTTCGGGATAATCGACGGACAAACTTCTCAGTCAAACAGCAACGGCAGCAAGAGCACTACAAAACCCCACCCCAAGTTAGTATAAAATATATCCCAGTTTCTGGTTGAGAATCTCAACCTATAGCCACTATATTCTCATCGTCACCATCTCACGCGAAGACCAACCACCATCAAACAACTCGTTGCTTTTCTACAAATGCCTGCCACTGCAAGGAAGCATTCTCTAAAGGCTGGTGATGTGCACCAACTACCCAAGCACCCCAGAACCCGCCGTAGCCCTCCCAACGGGTATCAATATCCACCCTCCCCCAAGTATTTCGGTCGATCAAAACTTGTATGCCGCATCACCAAACCCGCTACAGCAGCTGAGATTAATGAAGACCTTGAGGCTGTCCGACTCCAATCTCAAAATATCCTAAGGGCCTCTCCTAGCGATCTTGATATCAGATTCTTCGCCACGCTACTGTTTGATACATGCACCACTGCTATGGATAAAACTACCTCTCAAGTTACACACTCTCTAGCTCCATCATCCTTAGCAAGCTCTCCTACTTCACCTTCCTTAGTTGTTTCTTCTACCCTCTTAAACAGTTCGCCTCCTGTAACAGCATCAAGACTTTCTCAGAGCTCGTTTCAGGCAAGAAGAACTAGCTCTAGGGTACACCGTGTCTCGAAGGTTGCTGTTTCCTCCTGGCTGTTGCCGCAGACTAGCAGCAATCTCCTTCGGTGGGAAGGAGGACCACATGGGAAGATAATCATGTCAGCAGCCGCCTATCGCCGCGCTCCCTCCTCACCGAGTATTATTTGTCATAATTAGTTATTATGGGTTGAGGGACTCTTCCTAGGCTAGGGTCAACCCCCCTTTCCTTTTAAAAGGGTGATTCAAGTGCTGATAACCCAATTGATCATTTCCCTTATTTCATGAAGCCAATTACATGTAGTGCTGTGAATAAATTTCTTTCATTTTTCTCTTCTTTTTCTGGGTTAACTTGAACCCCCGTTTTATGATCTCCTTTAATTGGTGGTTTTTCATTTCGCAAGTTTTTGGAGCTTGTTGCCTTTGGGGAGGATTGGTTTTCTCTTTAATTTTAGTGTTTTCGGTTCTCGATCGCTCTTCAGAAACTAGATATATAGGTGGAGTCTAGTATACAAATAACGGGAGGCTTCTAGTAATTAAACGGAATAACAAGTTTGTTCCAAAAATTTAACAGCACTGTACTCATGGCAACATCCCAAAAGATGTGTTGGTCTATGTTGAATCATCGAGACTGACTTGTTTCCAACGGAAATTACGAGCTGGGAGTTGATTGGGGAGTAATATCTATGCCGAATCTAGCACTTGGCGGGTTAGTGAACTGTGTAATAGGACTAATTGGTGGGCGATTGAGAGTCTTGCATTGAGGATACCACAGAAGAGAAGGATGTGGAGAGGGATATATAAAGGTTTGGTGATTAGTTAGTAGCGGATAAGAATTGGCTCTGGGCGAAAAAGTAGCCAAATTATAAGTTGCGCTGGGGGCAGAAGGTCTGTTAGGGGATATATCCCTACTAAATATCAATTGACAGCCAGATTAATTTAAGGCGCCTAGAGCCTAGGTTTTATGATGAAAGTATATATATGATATATAAACACCAGTTTCCCAAAGGGGATACGAAACACCAATCACAACCTCGGCTCTAAAACTGATGTAGGCAACTTCTCTATTCTCCTTCTCTGGTCCCTAGGTCTCAAGAGGGACAGCATCACCTTTTGTGCAAAAAAAACAAACAAATATATATATACTTTCAATCTACCTCCCATCCTCCCCCAAAACAACCCCTCCCCACACCTCCGCAATTTTCGTACTCAAAGACCCTCCGAGCTTTTTCCTCCCTACCCTGCCCTCCAGTTCCCTCATAAGCATATCGCATTTCTTACTATCTGTCCCACACCTTCTGTATGCCGCCACCAGTTCCCTCGGTGTCGGATATAGTTTCTGGATCTCGACCGCCTTCTCGATTGAGATGCCGCGGATGCACATCAGCATTTTCAGGTACACGTCGCGTACTGTAAGTGCACCAGATTTGGAAACAAGAGTAGAAAAGTCGGTGTAAGTGGGATGGAAGAGTAGAGTAGGGAAAACTGTGCGTAAGTGAAGGAGGAGTGCAGTGTAAGTGTGGGTCGTGATAAGGTTAGACGGGATGAGTGGGAGTGATTTCTTCTATGGGCTCAGATATAGTCTGTCTGTTAGTCGTTTAAGATGACGCTCTAAGCGGAAAAGGGAACTTACGGAATATAACCTCTGCAACATCTTCGTCATTCTTACAAGATACCGTATCGTATCGTCTAACTTTCCAGTTCTCTTTACAAAAAACTCATTCACCACCTGTGTACTGGAAATTGCCGTCTCAATTGCCTCCTGCATCCCCCCCTCCACCCCACCCATAGAATAGTCTTCAATGATATACACGACATTTTTTACGCCACTTTTTGTCAACCGGAACTTCTGGTCATGAAACCTTCCGTCCTTAATACTTGCGACTAGATCATCAAGGCGCTTTCGCTCAACAATGTAATCTAATACAATCTCACGGTGGGGAGCAAAGTGCTCGCGAGCAATCCAAAGGATGTCCCCGATGGCAAGGGAACGTGTAATGGGGGTGACTCCCGAAGAGGACAAAGTGTTAGCGATGTAGTCACGGTCGTGTTTAGCACGCACTTCGCGATTGTCAAGGAGGAGGTGGATGGAGAATGTGCCGGGCTGGAGGACTTCTGGAACAAAGAAGGGAAATGTAGGTGGGTCGCTCTGTTGAATAGATTGTGAGAGTGTTGGTGGGCCGGGTTTGGCAGAGACAGGGTGAGAGTGAGCCGGAAGGACATGTTGAGAGGATTGTGAAGGGACTATTGAAGCGGTGCGAGGGCTAGTGAGGAGAGTTGAGATCAAAGGGTTTTTGATGGGGGGGAGATGTGGTGGTGGTGGCGGTGCTGGTGGTGGTAGTGACTTTTTAGCTTTGCTTACAGTGGATTGGACGTTTGAATTGGATTTGCTCAGTGTTCTAAGTGCTGATGGCCGTGGTATCGGTGGCGGAGAGTTCGTGAGGTCTTCTATATCTATGAAGGGCGGAGATAGTCTTTGTCTTGAGATTGACCTATTCTCTCGTACTATCGGTCGATCTTCCCCGTACTCAGACGGTCTCCCAGAATATACCATCTGTAGTCTATTCCGCTGAGCAACTGGGTTAATCTCTGATCTTGATGATTCTCCCGACCGTGCCCCACTCATTTGCATTCTATGTGAAATCCGCCTAAAATCATCTTCATCCTCAGAGTCTGGACGTGGCAGGGAGCTGCCAAGTCGCGGAGGAGCTTGATTTGCGTTGAGGCTTCTGCTCACTGTAGTTGTTCTTAAATTCGGAACCTCAGCTCGAGAATTAGGTTCTCCATTCTCAGTTCTCGTCTTACCACTTATAGGTACCCGACTAGATGTTAGGTCTCCTCCCACTGTGGCAGTAGCTATCTCGTCTCCTGCATCTGTCAGGCAGTATCGCTTTGGACGCCCCCGACCATAGACAAGATTTTTCTCTATGAGAGTCCCCATGGAAGCCCAGGCTGTGTAATGTTTGGTAGGATCGATGGGCACGGTGAAGGAAGAATCAGTGTGAGGTTGCGCCCTTTCGATTAGCTGTTCTTTCGTCAACATATCCTCTCCAGCCCCATGGAGGGCAACAAGCAGAGCATATCCCCCAGAACGATAGGCTGGAACATATTCTTTCACTTTTCGGGGTCTCTTTGGGTTCGGAGGTGGGGACGCATCGTCATCGCCACTGTTGCTATTGTCGACATCAATGGCGCTTCGCTTACATGCTACGACATAGCGTAAGCAAAAGTGACCTTTGGTGAGATGCGAAACTGAAGGGTGTCGTACACCTCCTCTTAGGAACTTTCGGCATCGGGAGCCCGTTATCTGTGCAATACTTCTCCATCGTTTTCGTGAGCCTTTCACACAACTTTGGACCAAGTCCGCTCAACTCGATAGCTTGGCTAGGATGCTCGAAAGGTATCGGGCAAGCCTTCATAGATTCGTATGCACGTTTGTACCTATATTTCATCAAAACAGTCATCAGCAGTCAAAACATCGTTAATAGGGACATGCGGGTAAACTTACGTAGAGAGACCTCTGGAGCCGAAGTTCTTGGCTTCATCCCACCACCCTTTCAGGAAACTGAGGAGGATGGGGTTTGCACATTCAGAGTCCATTGTGATGAGGGGGGAAAAAGTATGTTCCTTATTAGTAAATTCTCACAGAATCGTATGGTGGGGGTGGGAGGCTTTAAGGAAGGACGTTGAGAATCGGTATTGCCCGTGCTCGTGACCAGTATCTAACTCTAACGCGCTGATGCAGTTGAATAGCGCACAATAGCCATCAATGCAGGAGAATATCTAACGCGTCAATGGCGGACGCGTGAAGTGGCTTGGCATACCGTCGCTTATCTACGCACGTGTCTATACCTTTTTAAATCACCTACCATAGGTTGTTCCTACGGCACGCAGCAAGCTGCATGAGAGGGGCTAGAAATGAGACCAGGCCATTCCATTAGCCCTACCAATTACTTGGTTGATGATGTGAATACGATCTAGCTCGACGAGTTTTGTAATCACAAAATATCACTCAAGAGACTAATCTTGGCATACGTGTACTTTGCGCGCTTACGTTCCTCGTAAATATATGTACAGTCGTGTAAGAAAAGTCTTGACACCCTACCTCGCTGGCGAGACAGCTATCTACACACAACATGCCTGCGCGCAACACCAGCTAGTACAGCCATACAAAATGGTAGAATCTTATTTATCGTCTCTGTATTTATTTTCATTATTTCACAATATATTTGTTTTGCGCTCTTTAGTACCGGTACCATGTAGAGTACTGGTTGTACCATAGCGAAGTAGGGTGTCAAGACTTTTCTTACACGACTATACAGCTACGTCCAACAAATACCTGCGGCTTTTGAAGTAACGCAACACAACCAGGTGATGACAAACCTCCTTTAAAAATATAGTAGAATTTTATTCTACTTTTATTACTACTTAAATGAACCGTATATGTAATTAACTGTCTTATATTTTTTCTCTGAATGTCAAATATCTTGGTTGATTTTTGCCCATTAATCTCAAACCCGTTGTGTCATGGTACTTCAAAAACCGCAGGGTCTTGTTGGACCCAACTGTACAAACACGCCTTGGTTTTCTAGTGGGCAAAATGCGAGTGACTATGAACTACATGCACTTTCACAATGAAAACATTTCCTCCTTTCCTAACTATATATACATATAGCTGTGATCACGCTCCCCAATCGTTGTATCAAACGCCCTATAGTTTCGTAGGTATAACATAGCGGCCCACTCTGAACTCACATATGTTGTGACACCATCACATCGCTTGCGATCCCTGGGGTTGAGAGAATGTTGCTTAAGTCCGCTTCAATAGCAGCATCGTTCTAATTCTTTTTACCACCGAACTCGGCTTTTCTCGCATCATCTAAAGTTTGCCATTGTCGTTAGATGCGGTAGATATTTGTGTGATGCAAGAAAAGGATGGAGGCTGTGGACTAAAGGTAAGTTTAGTCCGTAAAATAGAAGATGGTGATAAGGAATGACGAGGGTGAGTGATTGTTCACAGACGTTCACTCGGAGCTTGAACTTGTTGAAAATTTTGGATATATCATATATATCTATAGGCTTCCTAGGGTTCACGTCCTCCGACGGGATATCGGTTCGGCCAGAAGCTTTAACTACTATAGGGGTTGCTCGGGCCGATATATTCGACGCCCAAAGAACCTCCTATAGCCCGGCTTATGTGGCTTTATAAGGAGTATATCTATAGGGGCTTGATGTCCGTGCTTGATTCTTCCCTTTCTCTTCTTTTCAATTTATCCAGCTCAGATATACGAATTTATTCATTATTCTCAACAAAAATTGTTAAAGATAATGAATATATCTGTGTACCGGAGCGTAGCGCTAAAGAGGTTGAGATAAAGAAAAACTGTAGAAGGGTCCGGAAGCCCTATATATATACTGCCAGCGAGTCTATATGGAGCTAACATATAGGGTATCTCCCAGTAGGCAGGAGAGTCCCTATATAGGGCAAACCCTATAGAAACTAGCGAGGAAACAGAAACATGATAAACCAATGGAAAGTCTTGACTAGGAAGTATATATATATCCAACAAAAAGAGAACGGAGGAAGCGTGGTTTCTCACCATTTGGGCTCCAATTTTGCAACATACCGTTCTTAAAAGTTAGTACAGGACGTTTTCCGTTTAGTGCCTAAACCCGGACCTCCCTTGGATCATGGAGAGCTGGGGAATTTGAATTGATATATGTTCCTGGGTCAGATATAGATGATGTTATCTTCGTATGGCGTGATGTCTTGAAGTTCTTCTATAATCACTAACTAACTGATTTTAAAAGCAAACCTACATGTGCTCTTCGTTCGTTTATGTATCTCTTCACTAGATACGTGTACATGTAATAAGCATGCATACATGTATAAATGCAGCCATCAAAGATCTTCTATGGCAAGTGCGTACATGTATTCGTAATACTCTCCATCGTGATGAAATTTCTGTATTGTGCTCGCATTTCCCTCCTAAGCTGGGCAATGGGAACATTGTATGGGTATATTGTGTCGCTTTGTTCTATGGAAAGAGTAGTAATTAGAACCGATAAGTTTCTTTACGTTTTTTTACATCCCTAAGGCTGATAAGGTGTCACCAAGAAAAACCGAATAAATTCTGATCTAGATCGCGTATCAGCACTAAGATGTCGCCAAATTAACTAAGCTCGCCAGGTCATAGTGGCGGGTCTTCAGGGAGCTCGAGTCACAGGTGCCGAAGTGCGGTGACTTAATCATTAGGTGAAATAGTATAGGATAGTCTTCGCACTGATCTAGATCAATTCTTCGCGGCTAGGGCTGTAACATCATCTCTCCACCTCTCCAACCCTTCCTGTACCTTACTCCATTTTCACGTTCGAGAAATCCATCTCTGTTTCCCAGATAACCTCAGTAAACCAAGAAGTCACTCATTAAAAAAAAACCCCCCTGCAAATAACTTACCTGGATGTTGTTTTTTGAACTTCTCCAACATGTCTGCCTTTTTCTGATCATCGCTCGTCGGTTTACCCATCTCTTTTTGCCTTTGATCATACATCATCTTCTCTACCATTGCCCTTGTCTCGCCATCCAAATCGCTCAGACTAGAATTCTCAGGCGTAATTTTTGTGGTGTCAATCTTGGGGTGATGGGTGACGACATGTTCCCACCACTCCATTTTATTAACTTTTTCGAGTTGGATCGAGACGAACTTTTGATCTTCAATCGACCAAGTACATTCATCAGCTGTGACACGCTTTGGAAAAGAGCCCTAAAGAAATCATCTTAGTATTGATAATTTTTTATTGCCTTGTTATTTAATGTGGCCGAGGTGTTAAAATGAAGCAATGGGTAATATAAGTATACCTCTATTATGGGTTCCTTCCCCTTCAACCCAACTTTGATGGATTGGGACTTGATCTCCACGATGAGATCACGGGCTCGGGTCCCTGATGGGACAGGGACAGAGATATCAACCTCTGCGATGGTCTGGGTCCATTTGTATGGAAGAGCGGCTTGTTCGGCAGCTTGCTTTGCGGCAGCAGCCTTGAGTTCAGCATCGGAGAGAGTGTCTGAGGAGGACATATCGATGGAGGGGCTAGTATTCGATTGTAGTTTGTTTGAGTATCTAAGCTAGACTATTTATCGTTTCGGGGGAGTTGTAGCAGAACGCGTTCACCACATCTTGGGGTGTGGTTGGGTGTTTCTAGACGTTTCCCTAACCCCGCTACACTTGCATTGAGTTATCTCTTGGCGCTCATGCGGCTCAAGCCGACAGAATTTCCCAATCTTTGATAGATACTGGCATATACTCTAGGCTGTGGTACCACCTAAATTCGAAGAATAGTCCCAAACGGTAGTGTTTTTTTTATTCGAATGTGTTGGTGTCCGTTCTGCATTGTGTGGTTTGGGTTTAGTTTAAGTTGTGATTGTAGTGTTTGGTGATTTTGATTTTGATTTAGTTTGCTTTGTAGTGCGAAGAGTACTACAACCTAAGGATTGAATGTGCCGAATGGAATAATAAACAATAAAGCGTCCGTTCTGCATGGGCGGTGTCTCGAGTGACATTTAGTGCAGGGGCAGTGCTTACCAGGACTGACGTAATATATGTATTCACGTGACTTCATTCTCGCGTCTTCCGTATCCGCGAGTGGTGCTATGAGCCAAAGGGTATCGCACAATTCGCCGTACTCGATACCTGACAAGAACTTAGAACAACAGAGTGTTTAAAATGCCCCCAAAACGCGTCAACCCCAATCCCTTCGGGTCTACTTCGGTCACTCCGAGAAAAAACAGCAAAACTAAATTGCCAGTCCGAGACCAGCCCGACGTGGATATGAAACCTCTATCGGCTACTAAAAAGACGAAAACTAGCATGTTTCCATCTTTAACAAATGGGCAGATAGAGGATTCTGACTCGAGTTTGACAGAACCTAGTAGCGATAACGAAGGTTTGAAGGGCAAAGAGAAGGCTATAGAGGAGAGAACTGATGGAAAGGATGGCAGTGATGATGAAGACCACGACGATGAGGAAGAGATGGAATGGGAAGATGTATTCCAAACCACTATTGAGCTGGCTCCGACAACTGGCGCATCATCTTCAAAGAAAAAGGGTGATTTGCAACTTACGCTGGATGATAATAAAGTGGAGGTCCCGATGTAAGAGCCATCACTCCACCCATTTTTGAGAAATTTTAGACTAGCCATGTAACCCGACTCTAACGTTTTTAGTGTTGGCAAAAAAAAGGGGGCCTCTTCTCAGGAGCGTCGAACACGTGTAATGACACATTGTTTTCATGTCCAACTACTACTCTTTCACGGCGCAATCCGTAACAGTTGGATCTCTGACTTAGAGCTCCACGCCATAATGTTATCACATCTTACACCAAGTATCATGAAAGATGTTGAAAGGTTCCAGGCTCGGCAGGGAAAAAAATCGGATAAAGAGGCTGTGGTCAAAGGCGTGACAGATCCAATATTGAAACTTCTGGGCACCTTGATTCATTGGTGGAAAAAAAAGTTTACAGTCGACAGTCAAGGAATGAGGAAGAACGGATACAAAACATTATCACAGTTTCAGATTGAGAAGGAACAAGATGAGAAGTTTCTGTTTACAACTGGGAATCGAGGGCAAAACGGCGCGGAAACGTATACTGTTTTCAAGAGTTACGGCGAGAAGATTGAGAGCCTAGAACGGTTTAGGATGTTAGCCGCAGAGTGTAAGGGCAGTCGGGATACTGGAGCCATACTTTTTACGGCACTTTTAAGAGCGATTGGGCTCGAGACAAGGATGATCTTCTCACTACAACCGTTAGGATTTGGATTCACAGAGCGCGAGAGATTTAGCGCGGCGAAGCCATCTGAGAAGCAAAAGACCAAAGGAAAATCAAACAAAGCTAGCAGGAAGGGCAGCCGTCGGGGTAAGGGTAAGGAAACTGCGGAGAATAGCGAAGAGAGTGAGGATGACGAAGACTGTGAAAGCGATACAAGTATCCCAAATTTACCTCGTAGTATGTACACTCTTTTATATATATATTGTTAAGCGCTAAATGATAACGGAGGGAAATTTTGATAGAACCCAAAAAGCCGACATACGATAGAGATCTCCCTTACCCAATATTTTGGTCGGAGGTCTACTCTCGCACAAGTGGCAAGTGGATAACTGTGGAGTCTCTGATTTTAACTGTTCTTGGGGTTTCTTCAGACCTTCTAGCGAAGTTTGAACCTAAAGGGAGAAAGGCCTCAGATTCAAAGCAAGTTATCGCCTATGTAATTGCGTATGCTTCAACGGGGACGGCAAAAGATGTTACCGTTAAGTATCTCGCCAAAAACGTTTTCCCGGGGAAAACGAAAGGGTTTAGGATACCTGTTACAAAAGTCCCCATCTATAGCCACGAGGGAAAGATCGTGACAACGCATGAGCGGGATTGGTTTGGAGCTGTTATGGGGGGCTATCGGACACCAGAAAATTTGAGGACGGAGAGGGAAAAGCAAGAAGACGAAGAATTCCAAGTATTCATTTCAAACCCCGAGAAAGTAAAGGGGGAACAAAGGGAGAGCATTAGTTACTATAGAAATAATCTAGAGTACGTTATTATATTCCTGATTTGCGTATATAGAGCTAATCTGGTCCTAAAGTTATGTGTTAGAGAGACATCTCCGACGCGATGAAGCTGTGAGGCTGGGAAAGAGCCATGTCAAAACATTCACAGTTGGTAAAGGCGACAAGGTTAAAGAGGAAAAAGTCTACTTGAAGGATGATATTGCTATCTGCAAAACCGTCGAAAATTGGTATAGGGAGGGCAGAGTTATTAGGGAAGGCCAGCAACCATTGAAGAGTGTCAAGCCCCGGGCCGCCACATTGAATCGGAAACGCGAGATTGCGGAAGCAGTCAGAGGTGGTGAAACTGTCATGCAGGGACTCTATAGTGAGGAGCAAACAGAGTTGGTTTCCGCTCCTCCTTTTCACTTTCTGACCTCGTGTAGTTCTTAATTATTGTTATCTACAGGCTTTATAATCCGCCCCCGATTGTAAACGGTAAGATCCCACGAAATTCTTTTGGAAACATCGACATCTATGTCTCGTCAATGATCCCACCTGGAGCGGTGCATTTACCCTTGAAAGGCTTGGCGAAGTTGGCGCGGGGGCTAGACATTGATTATGCCGAGGCTGTGACAGGGTTCGAGTTCAAAAGTATATCACGCGCCCCAAGAGAAATCAAGATATCTTGTAGCTGACAGAAGCCCAATTATCTACAAAGAACAGAGCGGTACCCATGATTGAAGGTATCATCGTTACAGAGGAAAATGGGGATCTATTACGAGATGCATGGAGGGCGGAAGAGGAGAGAAAAAAGAGAGCAGACGGAAAAAAGAAAAAGGCGGCTTTGGCGATGTGGCGAAGGTTTTTGATGGGGCTAAGAATCGTAACAAGATTAAATGAGGAATATGGAGATGCGGATGATAGTGCGGTTGACATGAACCCCTTTGCTGTCAAGAGATTGCATCAAGTGAGGGGAAATCGTTCTTATAGAAAGGACGAAGAGGGGGAAAGGCATGAGGTGGAAAAGGGCGGGGGTTTTTTTAGGGGGGATGGGGGCGATGAAATAGAAGGGGGTTTTTTCAGAGATGATGGGGATGAAGTCGATATGGGCGGCTTCTTTGATGGAGAAGAAATGGAAGTTGTAGGGGATGTTGGTGGCTTTGAGGTTATTCTTAATAGCGAAAACGAACTTAACACCAGGCGAGATGATGACTTACTTGCTAAATCAGCCAATTCGCCACAACGAAAGGGTACTATGCCATTGAGGGATACGATGATGCAGAAGGATAAATATAACAGGGAAGCCACCAGGCCCGGTTCAGAGCAAGATATGGAGCAGTCGACTGTCTCGCCAGAGGTTAGATCAGCATATTTCATGGGCAGTATTGCATCAAATAATTCACCTGAAGACAAGAGGCCGGTAGCTTTATCTGATCTAGAAAATGTGTCACTGGAGACCCCAAGCGAAACGGAGAACTTGAAACTGCGCTCAAAGCCGAGAATTGAAGTTCAAATTCCGATCACCGAAGTTACGCCAGACCGGAAAACCAGGATGCCAGAGACCAGCGAGACACCATACTTTGACTCAACACCAGATATAGGAACGCCTAATGCTGCAACACGAAGAGTTTCGAAGAGAAAGACTGCTATTGAGGCCGAAAAAAGGCAAAGTAAATATTTTATCAACAACGGTGATGATTCAGGCGACGACGGGGGGGACCAAAAACGGAAGAATAGAAAGAGAGTAAAGAGGAGATAAATAATAGGTGAGAAGCCATGGGCTTCAAAGGCGTTTAGACCATTTACATGAGTTTAGAGTTGTAGAAGTTTCTACTATTTTGGGGTCTTTTTCTATCTTGATCGTTGGAGTAGGCTATTGGATTGAATCCAAGAGATACTAGAATCCGCTTTTAATTAAATTGCATTCTACAAAATAGCAAGAGGACAATCGAGTACACGTGGTAATGGTGGCCGCCTTTGTGAGAAAAGACATCCACAGCAGAGAATCTCAACTGATCACTCGATGCTACCAATTCTTGGCATGCTGGTCCCCGCATTCTGCATCCAATACATGTAGCGTTGCCCCCATGCACAACCAAGCACCGCCGCTTCCAATTACTACCACAATTACTACCACAGCTACCCACAACTGCTCCTACATATAATTATTACTGCACTTGCTATTCCTAACCTAAGCTCGCAGCCTCTCCTCTCAGCCTAGGATGGCAGCGGTAAAGCCTGTCTATTTCGGCGCTTTCTTGGTTACATCTCAAGTATCCCCTCCCCACCGTACCTGGCAGACTTCCCCTCGCAACTTAAATTGATTGGACCACCTGAACCTCATAGGTCTTTTACCGCACTGCACACTCCTTCGCTCTTGTGAACCTAAAGCCACTACTCCCAGGACATGTCCTTGTCTGCCCCAACCGTGTCGTGTCACGGTTAAAGGATCTCTCTACCGAAGAGGTACCCTATCTTGCTCTACCCTTCTGCTGAAGGACGGTTCATCTAGCTTCAGGGTAACAGACGAATATAGGTAACGGATCTCTTCCTCACCGTTCAGAGGATTGGGAAAGCAGTCGAAAAGATTTACAAGGCCGATGCTCTGAACATCGCCATGCAAGACGGCATTGCTGCTGGCCAATCGTTCGTTCCCATCCCATACCCTCCCCGCCCACATATACGCATACCTATTGGCTCACCCCCCACCTAGAGTCGCCCACGTCCATACACACATCATCCCACGTCAATACCAAGATCTCGAAAAGGAGGACCAGATTTACACCATGCTCGAATCTGACGACGGTGATCTTACACGCAACTATCTTGAAGCACAAAATCCAGGCCTTACCACCGCGGACAGCACGGTATCGATGAAGAGGCCCAAATTTCCAACCGTTCACGCGGATGAGGATAGGAAACCTAGGACGGAGCAGGTTATGGAGGAGGAGGCCACGTGGTTAGCAAAGGAAATTAGAGAGGCTGAGTTAGATTAGCGGTTCATGTAGATAACACTTTGGGCGTAAGGCCTGGACATTGGAGTTTTGCTATTTTACAAACATTATCTTCTACTGAATATGACCCAGAATTAAAATAGGACGGCATGATCCTCTCTGACGGTGCAAAAGAGGATAGAGAAGGGGGGGAATATAATTACAACAGAGAAGAGAAAATAGAAGGAAATCCGTTAGACCATCGCAAAATTGCATGGCACATATCCGAATTTCCGATCCCAAATACCAACAATAACACCTTAAACACCCAAAACCAACAAAAGATAAGCAACAGTTTAACGTAGCAAAAGAGCGGCAAATCCCCCTATTATTCATCTCTATTACCAATCCAATTTGATTCAGTGGCGGATAATAACGAGCACTTCAAATAACTCCCCAGATTTTCCCACATCCCTTTATCACCCTTGCCGATTTCTCTTCCCCGGCGTCCCTATACTTGTCCCTAAGCTCCCCGCATATGTGCTCCCTCTCGTCGTCGATCCCTTCTTCAACGGACTACCCATCTTGCTTGGACTCAAGCTCCTACTATACTCGCTACTCATATTGACTAGGCCGTGCATGCCAACATTTGAATTCGGAAGATGTGCTCTAGGGCCTGCATTCGGGTCTTCAAATGATATGGGCGCTGAGCTCCCACTCGCGTAGCCTGCGTCTCGCCCTCTATTCGTGGCACCCTCGTCAAAAGACCCATCCCTACTTAGATTGCCGTACGCGGGCCTGCGTGTGCTACTACTTCCATAACTTGTGTCTCTGCTTCTACTACTGGTCGCTTCGTCGAAGCTGCTGCCATCACCGCCACGCATTGAGGTGCCGGAGGATGCAGTGCGTTTCACGCTGGCAGTCCCAAATTGTGGTTGATAGAGAGATACTCTATTTGGTAATGGTGAGTTATATGCGGACGATGAGGGTGTAACCGGCATACGCTTAAACGGGGACAGCTGATTTTGCGTCGTGAAATCGGTATGGTTTGGATTGGGCGCCGTCTTAAGTACTTGTCTAGTGAAGCTGGGTGTGTAGCAGTCCACACTACCTTTTGTCCCCGTTTCGAAGTCGCGAGTCTGCACCCCAACATCACGCTTGATGGTGTTGAGACGAGGAGCCACGAATTTAGTATCATATTCGTGCATGACCTCTTTTTGAATTAGCGCGTTGTCTTTACCCTGCTGACGGAAGGAATTCTGAACATAGATGAGCTGGGCGGAAAGGAGAATTTGTGTGACGAGAACAGTGAAGATGGTTGCATAGGGATTTGCTGTGGGTGTTGGGTAGCCATTAAGGACTGAGCTATAGAATGAAGGGCTCGAGACGATAGGAAAGGAAAGGAAGTAGACAGCGACGTGGGCGGGGGAGAAGAGGGCGAAGACACGGAGCGAGAGAGGAGTAGGATCCCAGATGGCAACTTCCCAGACATCATGGGCCTCGGTTGGGTGTTGTCGAGATTCAGGTCTATCAAGTAGGGGTTCAAGGAGGTTTCCAATGAGACGCATAGGGGAATCGCTTGGGGAAGAGTCGACCCGCACACGACGAGCGGAGGGAGTTTGCGGTTCAAGCTAGGTGGCAAGTCAGCACTTGTATGACCCGTATGTAAAGAGTGCACCTGGCACAAATTACCTCAATACTATTCTGGAACAGTCGGTACCGCCTTTTCTTTATGAAGCAATAGATGGAATTCGCTAAACTCCCGAATGCTAAAACCCACGAAAGAAACCATAACTGCGTGCTCGAGAAACAAAATAATAAGCTTTCCTCTTCATCGTAAAACTGTCTACAGAGAGGTCGACATGCGAACATGTCACCGCCCCCAGCGTTATTCGCACTTGATGAAACACATACGGAATAAGATATCGCCGCACCCCACCCGTCCATTCTGTCGACGGCACTGCGCCGTAGAACATCATCCGCACCACGCCGCCGGCTGCTAGCATCCGAATTTGCGCGGGCAATAAAGTACAGAATATTGAGGGAAAGGCCCATGGGCGTTGCCAATGAATTTTGGAAGCCATCCCAGTCGATAGAGCTAAACCAGGTAGAGAAGGCCATTTCCTGGTCGAGAGGATTGATCGCGGTACGGATTCGCTCGCCTAGAGTCTCTCGGCGAACAAGACGAGGCATGATGACTTTGATATATAATATCTGATGATGATTAGACTCCAGATGATATCACCAGACCGAGAGGGTGGTGAGGATGAGGTTGAGGAGAGGCGATGTTTACGTGTGATGTTGTTGGCCGCCGCAACGATCATCCTTGCGAGACGAGAATCACGTGACACGTGTTGTGCCCGGGAAGGGATAATATTACATATATATTTCGTACATCCAGGCAAAGGCTTAGTAGAGGTAGCAGACATATTATATGCAGCTGAGATGAGTTGGGTTCGCTCATGGTACCAGCAGTCCATGGCATTCCGAGTGAGTGTTTATGATGGAGGCTTGTTGGCTGAAGATTCTCCCATGTCCGTGTATTATCCCCACACTGGCCATAGCTGCAGAGATACATGTAGTATATATTTCTGTATAATCCTATTCACGCAAACTACTACTACGAATTTTACATAGTCCTCTCTCTATGTTTTGTAAAGTATCGTCATCCTTAGTGCTACTTATTTTTGCTGAACCTCCATAGACGTTAGGTTTTGATTCTCGACTTTATATATACATCATTCATACATGTACATGTAATATAGCATGTGGCATTCTTGTACCTTACAAAAACAATGAAACAATGATTTGACAAAAACGAAAACCATACATGTAATATATCTATATGGACTGCTTTAACCCGTCAAACTCTCCGCCTCCAAGGTCACTCTGGTAAATAAACCTTTCGGTATTTCAGTCGAACATGAGCATCGATAGATCCCCTTCAAACCCTCCCCATTAAATGCTACGGCTTGCAAGTTTGATCGCATATATCTTTCAGATGAAAACATACATTTATAATACACATAAACCCTTCCCACACCCCTCGCCATTCCATATTACCGCTTAAAGAGTTATAGATACTAACAACTTACACTTTCCCCGCGGGATTACCCCATATTCGAACACGCACACCCCATTTACCTAACTCTCATACTGACAGCGGTATGCTGCAGTAGATATCTCAAGACGTGCGTGGGTATATCGATCTCTTGGGCCGAGGCGCGGACTGCATGATCATGCCAACTTATCCGATGGCCTGAGACCCACCCCGCGCAAAAAGCTGTTTCAGAAAATACGTGTGGCCGGTGTCGGTAGCTGGCAGATGATTTGACATCGGTTTATGGACAACTGCAGACTTGTCGGTTGACCGCATCCAAGTTCCCCGGTAAGGATATATCTCATCTGCAAGTATGCCAACAAAGACAACAGTTACAAAAACGACAACCAGCCTGAGCTTTTGCCAACTTGAAGGATTAGGGAAATTTTATTTGGTAAGTAGCTGTATGTACATCGACAATGTTACTTGGAATAACGACACGTCAGTTGGAAAATCATTGTAACCGTGTTGTCGGTGATCCGATATATGTCAATATGCCAATTGTTGGTCGTGATTCTCAATTGATTTGTTTCACGTGAAGCGAACACATATATTCCTAGGGAAAATAATGAGTTCAGTACCTTAATGTCGACGTGAACCGCCACTCCCTAAATATATATGTACCTCCTCTAGCTTTTCCGTACCTTTGGGCTTCCAAATCATTGATTAAATGCATAATTTAGTATCTAAACCAAACAAGATTCTCTTCCCACCAAACCAAGAACAGAGCTTCTAGAATTTGTAGGGTCTGCTTATGATGCCCCTCGTGTCCGACACGGGGCACCTAGGATGGCGAGAGGCGACAAAGTATATTAGCGAACCCTCACCAAAGAGGAAAATTGTTTTATTTTATTTTCCCAGGATTTACTAATGTGATGCACTAAAATCTCATGGCCGAAGATGCGCCTTATCATTATCCAAGTTCACTCAGCGGCCGATCAATTATAGCTGAGATTACGATCATTGATGCATCCAGAACGAGGTCTCTATAAAGTGTTCCGACGGCATCAGAAAACCCCGACCAATATTGCAACTTAGGAGCTTCTAGCATTGTGTTAGGTAGTGTTGCTACGGTTGCTCGAAGGGTAGTCCGGATATGGTAACCCTGAACACACGTATTCTCTTCAGTTCAGCCCCTCACCAACAGATCAGGAAGTCCCAAGTTAAGCCATCCGTCCTGCTATGTACTGAACTATACCTAAATGGTTGGAATCATTTCTCTCAGAAACACATATCCCTCCTAAGACATTACTTTTAGCCTTACCAGTAGCAATTTTCGTTCAAATGCAAATTTTTGCGAGTATCTCCCGACTGTGTGATCAATTTGCGTCCAAATTCATCTCGTGGGTATCCTCGAATGGGCGCAATCGTCACGTAAGACCCGAGTTCCGAGAGCAGCGGGCGAATGAGTGGTATTTATTCTTTAGGAAGATGCAGCCGATAATACTCCGGTCACCGGATCTACCAATTGCCCAATGATCACGCAGATTAAAGGTCGGATGACTGGGTGCGTTTTGGAGGTTACGATGAGGCCATCACATCTTACAAGACTCACCGAACTCCCAAGAAAAAACAGTTTAAAAGATATATACATGTATGCACGCATCGAGTATCCTAATATAATGGCCTATGAAGGAAGCAAGATATTAGCTAGTACCTCAAAGCGCGTGAGTGATTGTGGCGAACTGTAGTGGTTCTTTCTCTGCTGAATTGAAACTCACCTGGCCATTGGCTAAGCGCCGAGAAATAGCAAGGTCCAGGCAGACGCTATGAATAGCAAAGCCCAGCGCGTAACGCTCGCTGATTTGCGTGTACGCTGGCCAAAATCCATCAAGAGGGGATACAGAACGTGGTGGTGGTGATGATGACTTTGACGCGCAGAGGAGTCCAAGCTCAGCTTGTTTGTCTATCTGCTTGATTAGACCTTCGCTAAAATGCGGGATAGATCCTACCTTCCCGGATCCGGCGAGACCCTAGAGCCATTTCTTGACGCTGGTCGCAACCACCATCTCCTTCTCTACAGCCGACATGTATGTGCTCTACCGGTGTCGAGGTGCCGTCATGGATCAGCGGAAACGAACAAAAGAAGGAAGGAAAGACATGAGCTAGGACTGAGAGTGCAAGATGCCCATTGTACCTGCTTTCTGCAGGTGTGTAAAACTAGAGTATATGTATATATAATTCCCTGGTTTAGAACATTTGACACAGTCATGATGCGAAATTGGGAACGTTTTGTGACGCATGGAGATATTAGGGGAGGTTGCTAAAAAAGTGGAGGCTGAGGCGCATGTGCGCACATTTTAAGTACATGTAGGAATAGAGGATTACTTTCCTCGCAAGCTGTTCTTTTTTCAGAGGGGCGTTGCAACTTCCACTCTGTGGCCGACAGTGAAGTGGGGCGCGGATGATCTGCAACCAGCATCACCCTGCAACCAGATCTCACGACGTTCGGCATGTGATGTTGCACGACATGGTGTCCGATTCGCCGGTAAACTAAACTCTTTTTGTCAACTCACTCCCCGGGTATTTGTTATCATCGTGGAGAAGATGAGTGATTTGTCCGTGGTACAAAGTCCACTCACTCACTCACTCCAAGCAGTATCGGAACAATAATGTATGCCTGCCTGCCTTTGGTTTTGATGTTACACCATCACCGTTCTGTAGAACACATCGATTATCGTGCTAAACAGGCGAATGGTTTCTGCTTCAACGCTGGGAGGAGGAGGAAAAAAACGGTGGTGAGAGGAACAACATGTAGGGCATTGTTCATCCCTTGCTTCTAAACCTGTCAGACAACCCGCATCGGAATCCTGGACGTCTGATGTCGCACGCTGGGTATCTGCACTAAGCTGTTGTCAGGCAGCGTGTGATTATTTCCAGAGTATGTGCGTCGTTGACGGATTCGTGAACTCCTCACTGCGTTTCCCACGTTATCGATTCTTCTACTGGGCACCTGTCGGGACGTTACTTTATTTTATTTTTATTTACTTACTCTATCCTGTCCTTGGTGGCTGCCTGTATTATTGAACTGATCTCACTACCCCATCCGTTTGATGTACTGTAAAAGCCCTCGTGCGGTTTAGTTTGCCCTCTCCAAGACGTCAATGCATGGATGTTTGCATAACCAACCCAGGATTCGAGTTTGACTGCATGCATGTTAATCTCGGGGCACTTGGCTGCTTCTAAGCTTTGCTGCTCGCCTACATCTCTGTTGAAATCTTATTTCGAGCGCCAGTTTCCTAGTTTTGGGGGGAACACATAGACAGACCCATCCTCTGTCGGGCTGCCTTTCATCTCCGCCGGGAAGTTGGACAGTGTCTCGATCTTGTGAAAGACCTTACAACCGTTGCCCTTCTTGTATTCTTTCTCCTTCCCCTTCTCGATTCTCATTTCAATAGACTATGGTCATATTCGCTCGCTAAGCGGTTCTTGTCCAAGTTCTATCTGAGCTGCCTGCAGCATTAAACACCCTTAGTTTTTCTTGGAGCTTTTAGAAGTGTTTTAGCAACATTCGATAAACTTTGATATCCCGTGGCGGTGCCTACTGAAATCCTCGAAAGTTTGATTCTAACACAATATCAAATTTCGTGTCAAAAATCCCAGCCACGATACTCGAATCTTTCAAGTCATCTCAGAGCTATAGCGTAGTTTCTACTACGAGGATATTGATATTCTTCAAGGCCATAACTGTATGTATCCTTCTAATTCTAAAATTTATCCATTGATACATGTATCTACTTCCGTCTCCAACCCTCCCATTTTGCCTAATTATTCTCTAGTATGTATATTTTTAAAAAATTAAATTAAATTAATGGCAGTAATTTTAGTATAGAATCATCAAGCAAGCTTGTATCTGTAGATCTAAAGCATTTTACAAGGAAATAAATCAAGCAGCCCCCCGTCCGTGGCCGGTAGCCCCTCTTCAAGGTATCCCTTCCTTCCCTTCTTTAATCCTCTCTCCGTCGCGCACCAAGAATTCTCTTCCAGACATTATTGGATGAGCTTTCGAGGGTCGATGTTTTTATATTCCTTCGCCCACTCTTATCTAATCTTCGCCGCTCAAGATTCTTTGGTACTTTGCTATGATTCTATTAGCTAATCCTATATCTTTAAGAGATCAATCCAGCTGACAGCCTCTTTGTCGCTCTTGCAGTGTTAACCGTTCGCCGAGCACATACCAAATCCCAAATTATTCGGTCGAGCCACGCTGGATCCAGTCCTCAAAATCCTATCCAGAATCTGAGCTACCCCAAGTAGCAAGCAGTTATTCTCATCACTGCCATCAACCCAACTAGTTTTGGTCCCAATACTCCATTGTTCTCGATCTGTTCTCCTCGCCGCTCACTCGACGAGCTCCACTGAGATAAGCTTATAAATTCGCTATCTACTTTATTTCTTGTTCGCCATTCGACATCTCCTCTCCCTTGCCCTTTCAATTCTTTTTGCCAATTGAGCTGGGCAAAATGGCCTCGACACAGGTTACCTCCATTAACTTCACGGTTAAGCCTACCCTTAGCTGTGTACTCGTCGACACAACACGGGATGCTTTGATTGTCATTAAGGGATGCATAGACGGACTCATACCTTGTATACCTGGTCGTCCACCCGAGAGAGAACGTCAGTTCGTTATAGCGTCCGGGAACGTGTTCGTCTACGAGGAAGGCCTTTCTGGCATCAAGAGATGGACAGATAGCATCAGTTGGAGTCCGAGTCGTGCCTTCACAAATATGTTGGTCTACCGCGAGGTAAAAAATAAGTTTAAACCTGGGTCTAGGAAAGTTCTAAAAAAGCCAAAGACAAACCATAGGCGGTCTCCGTACATCCAAACATCCTCCAGCGAGGGTTTCGAGTCGAGCACCAACCCTATTCTCGGCGGCTCCTCTAGCCAAGAAACTCCCTTGGAAATGGATCCGCTGCTTGAAGAGCTCGACCCCGAACGTAGGAAACATGTAGTGGGTTCACTGACTGACTCTTACGAGTTTAGACCGGCTGGCCTATGCAAGAAAACTCTATCTATCAACTATGATAGTCGTGTTTACCATCTCGTTGGATATTATGTAATACGAGACGTCGTAAATGGAACCCTAAAGAGACCAGTGGATGAGTACCAACAACTCAAACAAATTGACATCCAGGACATCTTATCTCAGAATACTTACAAATTTGATCTTGATTCCTCTGGCTACTATAGCAGCAACCCTGTGAAGGGAGACGACGAGAATTTTCGGCATGGCACATCGAGGCAGCATCGGGATTATTCTGCAGGTTATGACAGTCCCTCTAGTGATATAGATTTGGGATTCCAGTCCATGAATATTTCGAATTTGGGGCAGATGGAACACGGAGAGCGCCAGTTACCTCCATTATTCCCTCAAGACGTTGGTCATAGCGGATACCAATTCCCTAGCAACAGTGAGTGGCCGGCGTGCTTCTTACCACGAAGTCAATTTGTACAGCAGCAGCAGCAGCAGCAAAATTTGCCGTTCTCCCAGCAATACCCGCCGAATCACCAGCAGCAGCCACTTATTCCGGGTAGTGAGGGAAATTTCTTTTTGGCCCAACAGCAATATCCTCATCAGATCGGTTCACCTAATCAGCAACCTCGCTCGGTTCCTGAGGACCCCTCTTTTGTATTTGATCCAAATCTTCAATACGCAAGGCCCGCAAACATGGAGCCGAACATCCCAAATTTCCCCTCTAGCACGAGCAGGGGAATTGGCATGGATTTGTCTCAATATCGGATCGGGAGAAAGGATGAGAACGAGAATGAGAGCACACAAAGTAGCAATCCTCTTCGACAAGGTGCCGCCACACATACCTCTTTAAATTCAAACTCCCCATGGAATCAAACACTCACTACCCCACAAAACGCTCAATCGGCTGTAGAAGAAGACCAGGGATTTCCTCCCCTCCCTTCCCAGTATCACTCTCAAAACTATCCTTGGTAGGACAGGCAAAATTAAAGATGTCGGAAGTTGTATAAAGCGGTTTGGCAATTTCTTCTCATTTAGGCATGGTGGGTTGCTTTGTTAGTCCTTCTCCTTTTCGTGGGTCTTTGGTACGTGCTTAAGTTTTTAAACTATATCTACTCTTACTAAAAATTTAATGTTTGTAGTCATTGTTTCTTATTTATCCATATCTTCCCTTGAGAACCGCTATCGGGAGATCTAACTCTTTTTTTCTTTCTCTCCTGTTACCTGTAGTTTTGGAGTTGCTGCCTATCAATTTCTTTCTTGCTTAGCCTTCTTCTACTAAGCTCTTTTTTTTTTTCTTTTTTTTTTTTTTTACTTTACTGTGAGGTGTAAACAGATCACTGGGGCTCAAACATATCCCGCAATAGTTTCTAGTACCTGTTGTTTCTGCTTTTATTTCCTCATTGTCTTGGATCTCGCACACCTCAAGACTACCGTGGAGGCGTTCCAGCAAAGAGCCGCTTTTCAATATCACTATTTAGTGTAAAATATTTTCTCTAGCCTATGTTTTTCATTTATTCTCCTTTCCTTGCTCATCCCAGAACTACATGTAGTTGTGGCAGACCATAAGGCTACATTTATGAAGGATAACTCTTTTGCCAACGAAACTTAGAGACTTTTAGCTACTATATGTAGCTACTTGCTAGGCTCGTCCTCAAGGCCTAGCTTACTGTAGCTATTACTGCTAGCAGACATATCTCTTAAAAACCATGGCATAAATAAGCAAACGACTAAATCTTTTTTTGCTTGCAACATGTAGTACGTATTACCAGCATTCGTTACCGTTGTTGGTATCTTCCCGAATAGTGATAAGATAAGCGTCGTGCTACCTTATTTTGCAAAACCAGGGTATGCAAAGGTCCAGAGTTGATGTACTCATACCCTGTATTTTCTGGAGTGGGCTGGTCATAGGCCATGGGGAGTTTTGATCTGTGATTGGCAATACCGTCAATCAGTTCGTGTAGCTTGGGTTGAGTTGGTTGCATATATGTTCGATAATCATCAAGCTTAAGTTGAATATTATAGGATATTCTATAGCTAGTTAAAAACTGTCATTTCAATTATTTCTAAGCCGCAGAGTATGTGCATCACTTACAATAGTTGGTGATACTCCCTTGAGCCTCACATCACACCAACGGGTCCATCAAGCAACGGCAAGGATACCAAAAACAACAACACCAAACAGCTAAAAGATATCGTGATCATATACCCTTCGCATCTAACGTACATACCCACAGCCATCTTCATCTGTTAAAATGGCACCAGCACTTCAGTACCTTTTTCGTTTGACTCCCACGTTCTTACGCTCGTCCGTCGTTCGGGACAGCGCTGCAGGTCTTGTGAACCATACATTTGCGCCAATCGCTAGAAGAGCCGGGGGATCCTCAGTGACCAAATTGACTATAGGAAGGTACCAAAAGTGTGAGAATTTGAAACCGATGGTGTATGTTTTTTGTGTTTTTTATTTTTTTTGTTTTTATTTCCATTCATTTGATCTGTTTTATTCATCGCTGCTAACTCGATTGAAACGCTGATGGGAGGTGCGTTGTAGAAAGAATATATTGCGCACATCGCAAAGTCAGTACCAAAACCGCCTATTCCACGCATCGACGGTTGCGATTATGAAATATAAGGCTGGCATCCCTCAGGAGAAGCACCGAAAGAGACTACAATTGACATCCCACGAGAATATCTATAACCTCCCTAATATCCTCACCTTCTCCCGACTACTTGTGTCCCCAGCCATCGGATACTTAGTCCTCCACGATCAGTATGCGGCGGCAATAAGTTTGTTCGCCGTAGCAGGACTAACGGATTTGGTTGATGGATTTATCGCGCGACGATGGAACCTCCAAACTGTTGTGGGGTCAGTTATTGACCCAATGGCGGACAAGACGTTGATGACGATATTGACGGTTACTTTGGCCATGCAAGGGCTGTTACCGGGTTTGGCTCACTTTTTCTTGAGTAGAGAGGGGGGGGAGGTACCGGCGTGGAATTGATAAAGCACGCCTGCTAACAATTGTGAGGTGGGGATGTCTTTTGTCACGGCTGCAGTCTGGTTGGCGGGAATCATACTTGGTAGAGATATAGGACTAGCCATATCTGCTATTTATTTCCGGTGGATATCGCTGCCACCCCCGAAAACGATGGTTAGGTATTGGGACTTTTCATTACCCAGCGCAGAGGTGCATCCCACGACCATTAGCAAGGTGCGGAATTTGTGTCCCTTTATCATAGAACGATCCTACAGAAAGATGGCTAAACGCTCTTTCTCGCAATGCAGCTAAATACCGCCTTGCAGTTGGGTCTCATTGGTGCATGCATGGCACACCCATTGATTTCTGCCGGCGCAGACTGGGACATTGCGCTTCAGGCAACGCAGTGAGTAGCTACTCACTATCAAAATACTCCAATTCCTTACTCACCATAATTTAGGTACACTGTCGCTACGACAACCGTCTGGAGCGGCCTCTCATATGTGTATTCAAACGACGCAGTCACGATCTTGAAGCAACCGAGTCAGCAGCCTGGGGATAAGGAAGGAAAATAAGGAATATAAGCTGTATAATAGAGGTATATACCTATTGGTGAGTTGTGAATATGTGCATATAGCATGATATTCGAATTCTCCAGGGCCCCTTTTCACTTGTAAATATCACTATATATTTAGATTTTCAGTTTAAAGATATTAACGCAACAACCGCTGTTACAATACAACATTTAATGAGAAATTCGATACCCTGTTTGATACCTATATTGTTTGGATTAGTGTTTATTGAATTTATTCCAATCCTAGTGGTCTTGCTCGTTAGAGCTGTAGGGTACAAACCAATATGTCTAACAATAAAATAAATAAGTAAGGTAGCAGCGAGTATCGGAGTTTAGGCACGAGACAACTCATCCCCATCCAAATTGATAGATCGGATATACGTCTTTCCTATATAAGTGTTAGATATACGTCTAATAGCTATTTGATTGGCCGAAAATAATAGCTCTATGGCGGCCGAATTCGAACGGGACTTTTGTGAGCCCGGGCCCAAGTCTGCCTATTGTTCGGACAAGTGAATAGAAAGCAGTTCTAGCTGACACTGACGTCGAGTGGGGCATGTAGGCGTCGATGACATTGGTATATGAGACTTATTTTATTTTATTTTACTTGTAAAATTTAACTCGTTTCACTCACGTAAAATTTACTCACGATCTGATGCCGGTGGTAGATACCTTCGAGCTAACAGCTAACACTAACCTACTAAGATATGAGTACGTATACACGCAATCCAAGATATTGATTGTCTGACACTAATATATATGGCAAAGCAACTTGGGTGTCGAGACAAGGGCCTTACTGACTGCTGATGCCCTATCCACAGTGATCGCTACAGTACACTGAAGTAGGCGACTAACCAAGATGTGTGTATATGTACACGTAGTTAGATTTGATCTCTCAACGAACACACCTACATTTACACAAAGGAATCCTGTAGTTGACTCCTCTCATATTTGACCATACTATCTCCCTTACAGACACTACAAATAATCGTGACTTACGTATCAAGGTCAAGAAATAGCTATGATATTAAGCCTCTTGCTGTAGCACTAACACGTTGTAACATTACCGATACATTAATAGCGATGGGGAGGAAAGACAGCATTACATGGACTTATTTGGACCATTCAGATGTTCTATTTTGGCACCCACCGCACACGCATATATATTTACGGTCGTACGCATATAAACAACATGTAGTACATGTGTTGCTAAAGAAAAGAAAAAAAGGATACATGCAGTTGTATAGGGAATAGTATATGTAAATCGTTACTAGTTATTTCCACGAACCGTAGCTATAGTATATGTAACTATAACTTCGCATTATAACATTGACCCTTCCGACATAAAATACCGCTCGCCTATCAACCCTTGGTTAGTATTGAAATAAACGTGAATTGCCGACCTCATCAACGATCTCCTGAACGAGAAAAAAGCTAAATCAAATAAAAACCGATTATCATCATAGAGTATCACTCGAGATATAAGCCAAAGTTCGTGTTGGATATATGATATATATCCATAGGCTTCCTAGTGTCTCATTTGGTACGTCACTACTCGGGATACCGAAGACGTTCGGTCAATAGTCTATACTGCTAATGGGGGCTGCTCGGGCCGATCTATTCGGCGCCCAAAGAGCCCCCATAAACCTGTTTATATATGACTCCATAGGGAGTATATATATGGAGCTCTTCTCCCGTTCGTCTATTCTGTTTCCTCTTCTCTACTTCACTGGACTATCAATATATCAAATCTATTCATTATTTCAACAGTTCGCGTCACCCTACTTCGCCATATGCATAGCTTTACATTAAAGGAATTACTAATATCCTCTCGAAAAAGAGGAGGAAAGGTAAAATATTCTCTTTATCGTCTGATGACCCTAATGAAGTTAGGGCGAGTCATTCACTGCCGCTTAGTGCAATGAACCCAGTCTCTAAGAATTCTTAAATATATCGTGATAGGCCAGAAATAGAAAAATCGATGCCAAGTAATATGATTTAATTGTGTCTAGCTAGCTTATCTTGAATACGCACCTTCTCCTATATAACATACAACCTAGGAGTTATGCTTCAACCAAGGAAGCGTCTGGGCTCAAGCTGCGGCCTGTTCTTGACAACCTTCTCAATCTCCTCCATGATTTCGGGAGTCAGCTTATCGAGGTGCTTCAAGGCTTCGACGTTCTCCAAGATTTGCTCGGGTTTGCTCGCACCAATGATGGCACTAGAGAGTCTCGGATTTTTTATGACCCAGGCGAGAGCTAGTTGGCCCTGTTTGATACCTAGTTTATCGGCAATAGGCTGTATCGTATAAATTTCTTAGCTATTTAAGCTCCACACAAACGAAGGCAGCATTCAATCGCCAATCAAAAAATAAAAAATAAAAGTCATCTCCATTACATACCTTCAACTCTCTTGCAGCAGTGATATTTCTCTTCATCTCCTCATCACTGTCAAATTTATCACGAACAGACAAGGTGTAGCTATCCTTGGCATTCGCAAGGCGAGAGCCCTCGGGAATCTTAAATTCGTTATATTTACCTGTGAGAACACCAATCTTCAACGGAGAGAAGCAAGTGATACCAAGGCCATGTTTCTCGAAAAGTGGGACATAATCCTTTTCAACCTTTTCGCGGGTGAGGAGATTGTATTGAGGTTGTTCAACCTTTCACACCGTTAGCTTATCAACCCTTTCGGAAAAATCGGTAGTATAAGATTATACCACTGGCCCAATCAATCTCAATTTATCTGCGATCCTCCATGCATCTGCAATTTCCTCGGCAGTCCATTCACTTGTTCCCCAGTAGAAGGCTTGTCCTTTCTCAATAACATGGTTGAAAGCCCTGACAACTTCTTCCATGGGTGTGTCCCGATCCGGTCGATGGGCATACACGATATCGACGTAATCAAGCTGCAGTCTCTCCAAGGAGGCTTTTAGGCCTTCAACAATGTGCTTTCGCGATAGGCCCAGGCAGTTCACGGCTTTAGAGGGGCTCGAAGCATTGGCGCTACCCCAGTTGATCTTGGTCGATATGACAAGCTCGCAGCGCGGCCATCCAAACCTCTTGATGACTTCGCCCATCACCCTTTCCGATTCACCACCAGCGTAGCCTTCAGCAGTGTCGAAGAAGTTTATACCGGCATCATAAGCCGTCTTCATACATTCATGAGCACTTTCTAATTGTGGTCTCAACGTTAGGATTTTGAAGGATTTCAATAGGTACGTTAGACGGGAAAACAAACCCTTGCCAACATGGCCACCGTAGGTGACCCAACCCCCCAAGCTAATAACTGAGACTTTAAGACCGGTACGTCCGAGGAATCTGTACTCCATTTTTCGACAATAAAAAAGGCAGCTAAAATAGAGATGGATATTTGAAGTGGTGAGTGACGGGAGCTGTGCTTAGATGCTTAGCTAGAACAAATAATGTTTTCACAGGAGTACTTGTGGGTTTATATACTAAAATTTTCGGAGAAATACAAAATCGATTTCAAATATCCAGACAGCCCCGCAGTAGGTGCGCTCCGTATGACGTGCAGTTTAACCCCTGTTGGCTGCGATGCCGCCCCTCATCCTCATCTCGCTCGTGCAGTAAACATCTGTCTAATCACCGTAGGCAGGTAGCACACGTCTACCTATCAGAAATACAATTTCCCACATGTCATTCCACCAATTACAGAGCTCAATTGTACTAAAGTTGGTAATCATCCCCGGGAAAACTCCACGATACGAGCATATCCGTACTAGAACGAGATGTTCTGTAGCCTGTAAACACCGGAATATTCTTAGTGTGATTTTCAGTTTTACCGGCTTGGAGTACATGCCTTATAACCGAATACTAGAATGAATACCCAATAACGTGCTTATGTAACCGTATCAGATATTCCTGCCTTGAAAAAGCTTCAAAGTCCGGTCCGGTACCGAGAAAGCCTTGCATTTGCATTCTCACCCCCCATCTCTGAGTTGTGACATCGCCGAGCCGGAAATGCGTACCGGGTAGCCTACGATTCCTTTAGGGAAATGCCCGCGATCGAAGGTCGTAGAACACATTAGTTCTTCATCCGCGAACGCAAGCTTATAATTACGGTAAGAATTTCATCGCACATAATATCACATCTGCTATGTAATTAACGAGCATCAGACACTAGTGTATATAATGTGGAGTAGATACAGGCACTATACCTTCGGCATCTGCTCCGGGAGGCGACTGTCATATAGCGGGAACGTGAGGAAAGAAGGAGAGAAAGAAAATGCATTGATATCATTTACCGCAACATATGTTGTACCCTATCTATCGACTATAGAATTCTGTTGAGCTCTATGACTTTCGTTGGAGCGATATGTACTCGCAGTTTTTCCTTGTTGATTTGAAATTGAGATCCCTTGGAGGTAGACCGTAACCGGATGAAGAGGAATTTATCTCCGATCTGCTTATGGCATAAATGGGAATGAAGCTTGGAGGAGATAGCCTCCAAGATACTCGCTATTTAAATAAATATTTTAATTTTTGCGATAGATGCTGCGGAGGAGGAGCAATATAAGATCACTCGTCCAAACGAGAAGAGGAGCCACACATCATTTGAGGGCCGTACAGCATATGCGAATCTAATATCAAAACAATTTGTTTCTACCGAGCCATCTGAAATGCGTTCTGGTTGAGTTGATTGTCGAGAACGTCCGTTGTTGCATAAATTAACAAGCCTCGTGGGGTAAAACCCTTGCCACGTGATAGCCGACCTGATAGCAGCATTGAATCGAACCTGCCCCAGAGCCAAGGTGGTACCTTATTTTGAACCTCCAATAGGACACCCTGCTGCAACATATTCGGTGACGGCGTCGAAGATGACGTGCCAGAGCAAAGCATGCCCCTCTTTCTTCCCCCTTCCACTTTGACTATTACCTTAGGTGTTTCATCACACAACCCTCAAGCGCTTAAAACGAGAACTACTTTTTTTTTACACAAGGCCACCATCACAATGAGGGCCTACGAGTACGATAATACCACGGTTCGTCTTTTCCTCTTGCTCGCCGAGGTTCCCAAAATGCAAACAGAGATAGTTCTAACACGTATCTCCAAACTCAGAACGATCAACGGGAGGACCATGACTCTGGGGTGTCCGTTTCCCCTACCCAGCTTGAGAGAGTTGGCGTCATCTCGTACTATTTCGACTCTGTTGATGATGTGAATTCGCTAGCGTCTAAACGCGGTTACAAAAATCGTGACGAGATTACTGTATCGCCAGCCGCGATGGGTGATGCATATGAAGCAAAAGTGAGGTCGTTCTTCCACGAACACCTACATGAAGATGAGGAGATCCGGTATATTCTTGATGGAGCAGGCTTCTTCGACGTCAGGTCAAAGGATGATCGCTGGATACGTATTGGATTGGTGAAGGGGGATTTAATCATTTTACCGGCGGGAATCTATCATAGGTTCACAACAGACAACAAAAATGTATGTTCCTAATTAACCTGTGGGTTGAAGCCATGGTAGTTAACTTGTGGTACAGTACATCAAGGCAATGCGCTTGTTCAAAGACGAGGTATGCTCCCTCAGGAGCAGTATTTATTAGCTGTATCGTAAGGAAGCTGATACTAACGAACTTGATAGCCCAAATGGACGCCATTGAATCGTGGACCGGAAGTGGATAAGAATAGCTTCAGGGAATCCTATAAACAATCTTTGGCTGTGGCTTAAGCCTTGTTGTTCCGATTCTGTAGGAGCAGGCTAGCGACTGGATGTATTCGCTAGCAGGCATACGAACCAGAAAACAGGAGGTGTGTGGCTTGGTATGCTACGGGATTCGCGCCCATACAAAGCCACACCCTCATGTTTTCCGGTTCGTATTCTTGCTAAAAAGTAGAATATCTGAAACAATAATTCTAGAAGAATCCTTGGTGTGTGGGTGTGGGTGTGTCTGTGTTATTGAGGACCTTCCTCCATCTTCGCTAAAGTGACACTAGTTTCAGGTAGAATGGACAGATAAGACCCTTGTCCGGATGCAACAATAAGCCCTAAGTACATCATGCATGCAGTTTATTCCAGATGCTGAGGATAGGTTCTCCCCTCCTGCTCATTGCTTTAAAGCGCTGTAGAGAGCTCCTCTACAGCTTCAGACCTTTCCTCACGAGATATATTCAAACGCCAGCGGTAGATAGCCTCATCGACCAAGTAACCATAGAAGATTGCAATAAAAGTTCACTGTGCTCTTTCTGAGGTTGATCTATTCCAGTGACTTTAGCGAACCCATGAATGAGCCGATGAGCCGCGTGGTGGAAGAAAGAAAAAAAAAAAGCAAAGACACCCACACAACACGCTCTATTGGCTGGATCAGCTCCAACCATCCAACCTACAGGCAACGCTGCTGCCCTTTTCGTGGGCACCGGAAACAGTGGCACCACAGCAATTCAAGCACCACACTGAATGCACCCTTGCCTAGTCTCTTTTCGTCTTTGCACCGCAAGCTCATCTGGTCAAAGACTCGAAGCAAGGAAGCATCCCCGCCTTCGAACCTTGTTCGGCTATTTTTCTTGTTCGTTTCTTTTCTCCCACCCAACAACCCGTCTTGTTGCCAGAGAACCCATCCGGAGATAAGACACGGTGTGGATACAGAAGTGGACGGGCTGGCCATCTCGGATCGTGGTCACCTTCTCATGCTCACCAGGATGCCGGTTTTCTCGCTCACCATCGTTTCTCTTCGCCGTCCGTCACTTCTCTTTCTCCGACATAATCCATCCTTCGTTCGCTAGACTCTTGCATCTCGACGACCTCCTATCAATGCGGCTATCTCCCTCTCCAGATTTTCGGGTCTCCTGAAAACACCTATCGACTCGGTCGGCCAGGATGCCGTGGCCCCCTGCACACAAGATCCTCCTCTCGCGCACTGGCGTTGGAGGGGAGGGGGCAAGGGGAGAGGTGGGAATTTGGATTTTTCTCTTGCATTCGTACATGCACACATACATAAAATAGCAATGAAGGTCATTATTTTTTTTGGCTGTTAATTTACCGCCCAAAGTGGCTAGCTGATTTCCAAATTCGAATAACAGGCAAGTCTTTTCTCACCACTTGGTCTCTCTCCCTCTCCCTTCGTCACTTGGTCGTCCGTCCCAACGATTCCAATCGAATCCATCCCAGTGCAGCCTAGGCTGGGTTACCCATCCATCCTTCCCCCTTCTGTCCGCTCTCGCTGCTTGGTACTGCTGTGTCTCTCTTTCTCTCCTCTGTTTCGCTTTGCTCTGCTCTGTACGGCTTCGCTCTTGTCTTTTCCCCCTCGCTCTTCGCCGCTGTCGCCGCTCTCCTCCTTGCTTGTCGTGTCGCCGTCTCTGATCTCTGTCATCGTCGCTCCACACACCGTCGCCTTTTCCTTTCTCCCGCCCCCCCCAAAAAAAAACCACCCCCCCAAAAAAACCAAACCAACCCATCTATCCATTCAACTCTCATCTATCCATCTGTTCCATCCACCCATTCATTCGCACCCTTCTGCTTCCCCTAGCGATCCTATCCAACCTATCCGAACAGATCAATCCATCCCCGGAACAAGAGGAGAAAGACGATTCACCGATTACCACTACTATCCTCTTTGGCATCTTCTCTAAACCTGGGTGCTGGCGCTTCGATCATCAAAGAAAATAATTAGTAAATATTTTTAACAGCCTCAGGCTATTCCTGCGAATAGGCTCTCGTCTGTACCAACCGCATTTCCAGTTGCTCAGCTGCTAGTCTCACGCCCTGTTGCTCTTCGGTTCTGTTCATCAACAAACACCGCGCCTGTGTCATCGCTCACCACCTCTAACCCACGGATCAGGAGAAAATCATAAACTAGTTAAGGGGCTTCCGTTTTCTGCCGTCGTAGAAGACCACGCACACATTCCCTGCCGGCTCCTGTCATCGCTGCTTAGAAAGGTCAGCTCCATCCTCGCTTCCCCACCCCCCCTTCCGGCCCTACCTCCCTTTCCATCCTCCACCACAAGCCCCTTCCTGGATGAATTTACTGCCATCCCTCGATCGCGACAAGGCTGATTCCACCAGTAGTAAACACTCCGATCCTCCCCTGGAATTTGCGATTCCTCCCCCTCTCTGTTGCCACCTTCAACGACATGAGTCTCATACCAGATTGTTGCTGAAGACGACAAAATTCCCCCCTCGAAGAAGAAGCCACAGAGAGGCTGTTTCTACGAAAGATAATGACCGAGAACCCTACCATTCTTTCCCCTTCCGGTCCTTCGCAGCCTCCCTCGCTCGCAAACTCGACCACGACCCCCGAAGACGTCGAAGATTCCTCCGGTGAAATCAACTGTATTTGCGAGATTTCTGACGATGATGGCCTCACCGTCTGTTGCGATAAATGTGACACCTGGCAACATCTCGTGTGCGTCGACATCGCGGTGGAAAATCTACCCCAATGCTATTATTGTCCGAGGTGTTCGCCACGACCGTTGGATGTATCGAAAGCGAAAGATCATCAAAGGAAGCGGCGGGCTGAAGAGCAGGCGAAAAGGAGCCACAAGAAGAAGCGATCAACCGCAGCCTCACACAAGAAGAAGGAATATACGAATGGCTCGAACGGTGCTGCACCAAAAAAGGTACCCTCAACTGCGGAGAAGGGACTGGTACCAGGCTTTAGTAAATTACCTAGTCCCAAGGAAGTGCAGCAACCTTCAAGCCGAAAAAGGGGTCATCGAGCCATACAGAGTGCTAATACCACCAGATCACATCTATCTTTTCAGCCTGCTACTATTGGGACAGCGGCCTTCCATAATAATAATGTTTCACCTAGTTCGCCGAATATTCCTTCGCCTACCAGAAATGGCGAGACGGAAACCGACATTGATTATGGGAAATCGACCGAAAATCTTAGGCCCAAATACATTGATATCAGTGCTGGCCCTAATCAATATGCAGATCCCAATGTTCGGGCCTTTATTGAAAATTTAACCTTTTTACCTCTAGCGCATCACGGGGAGTCTCTGGTGCATTATGATCGCGAAAAGTTTGCATCTCTCGATCGGCCGAAGATTTCGGTGCGTAAGTTATCAGACTCTTCCAAATCCTATCCAAGCTCGGGATATCCTTGTTGGTCCCTTGTGCTTGAGACACCAGTTTCGCCGGGACAGTTGGTCACTATCTACAAAGGAGAGGTGGCTCTCATAAAGCCCCGTCAAAGCGAGCCTAGCAGCCAGTTGGACATGCCACCTCATCCAAAGCTTCATGTCCTCTTTCATCCCAACCTTCCTATCTACATTGATGCCCGAAAGTGTGGTTCAGAGTCTCGGTTCATTAGGCGAAGCTGTCACCCAAACCTAGAAGTCCGCACTGTTGTTATCGACAAATCTGAAGTTTGCTTTGGGCTATTCGCTAGGGATGCGATAAAAGCGGAAACACAGCTAACGTTACGTTGGGATTTGGGTGAAACTTCCGAGGCCTATGAGTTAGCGCATGAAGGGTTTGACTGGAATCTGGTAAGAGCTGAGACCCTCGGCGAACTAGTGAATGGAACTGTATTGCTAACTAAAAAGCTTGGGGATTGCCAATGCTCGGGAGAGGATGATTGTCCTTTAATCGGAATTAAAGGCGGAATTTTTGCTCCCAAATCTGCATCCACGAATGGAATGAGAAAAAAGCAATCGATAAAAAGAAATTCATCAATAGAGCCATGTATGCCCAATGTCTTGAAGGAACCTAGTCCAGCACGAAGCTCCGGGCCGATAAACGATGACGATGAGGACGATAACCGATCGATTTCAGCGCCTTCATCTAGAAGCAAGCCCCGCAGTCGTGACCTGACCCCCTCGACTGTTCCTGATACGGCAGTAGAAACCAGTGAAATGACTGGCCGAGAAGCTCGAAAGTTTAAAGAAGTCTTGTCACGCATTGAAAAACAACAACAGGAAGAACAGCTCCCACAATCCATTAAACGCAGGAAAAGGAACAGCACCGTTTCGCTACCAACTGGGGCCCTTCCTTTTTCTAATCCTGGAACAGAACCGAGAGATGGGATGAAAGGAATGGATGCAAGCAAGAAACAAAAAGTGCCCGCCCATCAGCGATCACCGTATTCACCCCCTGTTACTACACCTGGTTCGATCTCAATTCCTGGCGAGTATACTGTTACCGATGCAAGTGTTGGTAGGAGAGATTCAAATTCTCCGGTTCATTCAGAACCTGGAAAGCAACGACGGAGAGGATCACATTCTTCAGCTGGACACCAAGGTAATGGTGAGGACCCGGTGAAACATCGAAGTAAAACCATCATAAAACCTCCACGACCACAGTATAAAAATGCCTCTGTCCAGACTGACGAGGTTGAAGACGAGGTACCGTGGTGGCAGCAAGACCCTAAGATGTCACCTCCGAGACCACCTCGATTACCACTGAGGAAACGATTGATGCAGAGTCTATTACGAGATAGGGAGGAAGCGGTGGCTGATTCTACTGAAGATAAAAAGAGAAAGCACACACATATTGCTTCGCATAGTCCCGAAGGCTCGCCTGCCCAAAAATCTATCAAGCTGCCCGCTCCTGAAAGTTCTCCGATAAATAGTGCACTAGCTGCCGACATAAAGCAGTCTGAAGAGACGGAATCAATTATTTTAAGTTGGGAAGCTGCAAACACCGTCAAATCAGCGGCTCAAGACTCTGCGACTCTAGCCTCGATAATCAATGTACTTGATTCTAGCGCCACTAAAATTTCGCCACCACTATCGACCCGCCCACCCGGTCCTGCGCTGGCAGATATCTTCGCAGATTCGGATCTTTCAGCCCATCAGGCGCAAGGTGCTGCAGTTCCCCTCAAGTCACATTCTGAACAGTCACAGAGTACCACTCCAAGTGACCAGCCATACATTAACGGATTCCGGTATTCTGGGTTGCATTTACAGCTACCGTCCAGCCCAAGTTTTCCGAATGCCCCAATAAAATCTGCAGCGCAAAACATGCCCACGCCTCGTACTGTTATTTTACAATCGCCTTTGTCTGTCGTATCGAACCTAGCAAGCTCCTCTAATTTCATACTCAACAACCCCTTAGTACAGCCCAGCCCAACACGGACAAAGAAGCTGAGTTTACAAGATTACGGAAAGCGAAAGCAGAAAGTAGAAACTACTGACAAAGCCGAGGAAAAACATCTTATCAAGTCTGGAGGCGACGAGATCATAGTTTCACCAGGCCCCCTGAAAGCATCGAGTTTGGCTTCACCTGAAGAGCCACGGAAGATCTTCGATTCTTCGCCAGCATTAATGCCGATTGCATCACTTCCACTTCCTGAAGCACCCATGCAAAACATGATGTTGGATTCAACTAGAGTACCTACACGGCCGAAGGAGCACAGAGCAAACAACTCTTGGAGTGTACGGTAGCAGTATCTTCTGCGTGATATTTGTTATCTATCTATTTATTTTTCTTGGGATGGTTGCGCTCTTTTTCTCCTTCTTTGTCTTCTATCTTTTATATGATTTCTTTCGATTTCTTCTTGAATGTCTTTTCACGATCCTTCATTTTCGGGGATGATTGTTCTCCTTTTTATTTTTGTGTTTGCGTTTTTAAAGCCTGGGCTAGGGATCACGGAGTTGTTTTTTCTTCTCGGCTTCTATTCTTTCCAATTAGGTTTTCTTTTTTTTCTTTAGGGAATTGCTGGTTGTGCATTCTTGTTCTGGTTTTCTTGATTTATTTTCGTGGAGAGTTTTGCTGGCCGTTGGTGTCCTGGTCCCCTTTATTGACTTATCACTGCTACTGTATTGTTGTATATTATCACTTGGGAAAATGGGAGGGTGTTGTATCGTATATACCTTGGGTAGGAGTCAGGTACGAACGGGGCCAAAAAGATTTAACAGTGAAAGGATGTTGATGTATGCGGTTTTTTTGTAGATAGCTTGGTTTTCTCAATATTTTGGCCCCGGAAGGTATCTTGATATATTTAAATGAACAATGTCGAATGAAATTATCACCGCGTACATGTAGGGTTGCTGCTTAGAAATCGATCTTCGCTCCAATGTAGGAAGTGGTTAGGCTCCAAAATCAGATGACTAAGCAATGTCGAAAGTGGTAGGTAGTCTTTTCGTATCTCCCTTGAACACCCAGGAAACGCTGAAGGCACCTGTCGCTGTCGTCTTTGCCATCGCATTATCTTGGCTACAATCAACCAAAGCGCCCATTCTTCTATATATTACTAAATGGCCGAATCTTCTTTGGCTGCTGACCTTTTGGCCGACTTCAACGAATCAGAAAATGAAGACGATTACGGGACAGAAAATGGAGCATCCCGCTCACCAGAAACTGATGGTCACCGCACCAAATCGCGCGACTTTATGGAACTGGATGGTGATGAAGAGGTGGATGAAGGTGAAAATGAAGCAATGGGAAGTGTGGGCCCACCAATAACGCGTGATGGATCAGAGCTGGCAGATGATGATGATGAGGAGGCGAGGAAAGCCAAAGTGGAGAAGATGCAGCTGGGTAATGTGGACGATGTCAGAAGTGTGGCTGGCTTGATGAAAATTCTTGAGCCCGTCCTAGAGGTGAGCCCCGTTAAAAAATTTAAATTATTTTATTTTACTCCTCCTGGAGCATTACTGACTGCCGATTATAAAACAGCGAATTGAATACTACAAGTCGTTACCCCCCTCGACAGGACCCCAAGGAAACGTCGAAGATAATCCGGAATACAAGCTTCTCGTTCAGTCAAACGCTCATGCTGTCTCTATTGATAATGAAATCATACTTGTACACAAATTCATTCGCGATCATTATGCTGTTCGATTCCCTGAACTTGAGAACCTTGTCACCAATCCTCTGGATTATGCTAAAACCGTCTCCATCATTGGGAATGACTTGGACATCAAATCTCTCGAAGCTCGGAATGGGAATCGCCTGCGTTCGGTGTTGGATGGTCCCACCCTGATGATTGTCACTGTCGAGGCTACGACAACTTCAGGCCGTAACCTGACTGAGAAAGAGTTTGCGGTGACCATGAGGGCTTGTGAGATGACCCAGGCTCTTGATAACGCAAAGCGTACGATTACTGCCTATGTTGAATCTCGCATGTCCATATTTGCGCCCAACATATCTGCCATAGTTAGCTCTCAAACAGCAGCACAACTCATCAACTTTGCGGGTGGGTTGAGAGGCCTAGCAGCCACTCCAGCATGCAACATCCCAGCGTTGGGCTCGAAGCGTCAAACACAGGCCGGGCTAGCAACCAACATTGGAATCCGCCAGCAGGGATATCTGTTTAATTCATCAATCATCCGGAACATACCGACGGACCTGAAAAAGCAGGCTATGCGGATCGTTGCTGCAAAGTTGATCCTAGCTGCTCGCGTTGATTTCTCCCATTCTTCAACTGACGGGTCTCAGGGCGAAGATCTCAAGGAACAAGTTCTCGAGAAATTGGAAAAGCTTACTATACCCCCACCAAACAAAGGGCCTAAGGCCTTGCCCGCGCCTGATGACAAACCGGCGCGTAAGCGTGGAGGGAGGAGAGCTCGAAAAGCGAAAGAAGCTACAGCAATGACCGATCTCCGGAAGGCACAGAATCGGATGGCTTTTGGAAGGCAGGAGGAAGAAACTGGCTATGGGACTAGCGATAGTACACGGGGACTCGGAATGATTGGTCAAGAGCAAACCGGGCGGATTAGGGCATTGCAAGTCGATCAACGTACTCGCGCTAAATTGGGAAAATATAACCCTGGATGGGGTACTGCGACTCCTGCCAGTGGGTCTCAGTCACGAATTGGTGGCGCCCAATCTATACTTGGTTCTCGATCATCTACTGGACCGGGTCTTGCCGCATTGGGTGGTAGAAGCACGTTTGGTGGAACGGGGCCGAGTGGTACAGCCAGTAGTCTGGCATTCACCCCAGTGCAGGGGATCGAGTTGATTGATCCTAAAGTTGCGGCAGAAAGAAAGAGAAAGGCTGCAGCTGAGGAAGACCGATACTTTGCTGGGGGAACCTTCAGTATGGTTGGTGGTGGCGTAAGTACACTCCCGAACAAAAAGCTTGATACTGGAAAGGCAAAGGGGTTGATGCTACCACCTTCTATGCCAAGAAAAGCTTGATTGAAACCGAAAGAATTAAAGATTTAGCTCAATTTGATAAACATCGGAACTGGCGACATCTGATGGCTCGAATTCGGAAAGGTTGTATGTTTCTCGAGAAATTAGGGACTCGTCGTTTGTATTTCGAAATCGAGATGGAAATGGGATTGGCGTTCTGAAATGGTACTAGTTCTCTGTTTGGTTTTGCATCCGCGTTTCTCTTTTCTTTTCTTTTATATTCTCTTTAAATAAGCTATGTGTTAATAATGTTTGATCGTCACCGGTCTTTGAGGTGAAGGTAATGAGGAATATACCCACAAGGCAGTATTGATGCTGGAGGTGCTAGATTTGTGGAATATAAAAGTCAGCCTAGGGGGTCTGATGTGCTGTTCCACGGAGCTGTGGCGACTAATAAAGATTTTGGTAACCATAAACGAGTGATCGTCTGTGATCGGGACATATTCCTAGGGAACATTGAAGATTTAGTTAGAGAACCCCTAGATGCCGAGTGGAGGTAAGAAACTACATGAAAGGTTCAGATACAAGCTTTTGTCTAATCATCAGGGTTTACATGTTACATGTTGTACGTGCTCTACAACACTTGAGTTATGTTGTTCAAAGGAAAGGGTTAGGGTTCGATACATGACTAAGAAACCACGCGACGCGCAGAAGAAAGAAAGCTCCCTTCCCACGATGGTTTCCTGAATCTCAGCTTTCCCTCCTCGTCGTCCATGCTCAATAACATCGTCCATCACACAAACCACCCCAACAGCAATCATTCCCGGCGCTGACCTACAGGTTTATATTTACGCTCATCTCTCATTTCACACACCCTGTTGCTAAGCAATGGAGGACGTCGTGGTTCAGTCAGTTGTTCGCCTCCCATCCCCCCCTCCTCAATCCCAAAGCAAGCGCAAACGCTCTCCGCCCTCTCGATCACCTTCACCTCGTCGTTATCGCTCTCCTCCTCCCCGAGGATCAACTCGCTCGGGCCCATCTCTCCCTGATGTTGACCCGCAGCGCGCCATGGAACGCGAACGTCAATTGACCGAGCGAATCCGCCAGAGGGAAGCCGAGAAAGAAGGAATTGAGAACAAGCCGAAGCCCGATCCGAAAGCCGAATATGAAAAGCTTCTTTCTATGAGGTCTGGTGGCACTTACATCCCTCCCGCTCGCCTGCGAGCTCTGCAAGCGCAAATTACCGACAAGAAGTCAAAGGAGTACCAGCGTATGGCCTGGGAAGCGTTGAAGAAGAGTATCAACGGGTTAATCAACAAAGTGAATGTTTCCAACATCAAGCACATTGTCCCGGAGCTTTTCGAGGAGAATTTAATCCGTGGTAGGGGACTTTACTGCAGATCCATCATGAAGGCTCAGGCTGTATCGCTTCCCTTCACTGCAATTTACGCTGCTATGACCGCCATCGTCAATACCAAATTGCCACAGGTTGGAGAGTTGCTTCTGAACAGGCTTGTTGTCCAATTTCGGAAAGCATTTAAGAGAAACGACAAAGCTGTCTGTCTCAGCAGCACCACTTTTATCGCGCACCTGTGTAATCAACAGGTTGCCGACGAAATTTTGGCTATTGAGATTCTTATGCTACTTTTAAACAAGCCAACAGACGACTCGGTCGAGATTGCCGTTGGTTTGATGCGGGAAGTTGGCGCTCATTTAGAAGAGATGTCGCCCCCAGCAAACAACGCTGTTTACGAGCAGTTTAGGACTATTCTCCACGAAGCTAGCATTGACAAGCGCATTCAGTACATGATCGAGGTACTTTTTCAAGTCAGGAAAGACAAATACAAAGATCATCCTACTGTCAGAGAAGAACTCGATTTAGTTGAGGAGGAAGACCAGATCACACATAGGACTGAGCTAGACGACGAAATTGACGTTATCGAAGGACTAAATGTGTTTAAATTTGACCCGGATTGGGAGGAGCATGAAGAGCTCTACAAGAAGACGAAGGCTGAAATTTTGGGCGAAGAGAGCGAGGAAGGGAGCGATGATGAGAACGACGATGATGGCAGTAGCGATGAAGATGACGAAAGGCAGGAGGATAAGAAGATTGAGATTCAAGATCAAACCAACACCAACCTGGTCAATCTTCGAAGAACGATTTATCTTACGATTATGTCTTCGGTCGATTTCGAAGAATGTTGTCACAAGTTGATGAAGGTATGTTACTTGTTGCCCTCAATATTAACTTAATCGAGACTGATAATCCTACTTAGGTTACACTCCCTTCTGGACTGGAAAAGGAACTTTGTTCTATGGTCATTGAGTGCTGCTCTCAGGAACGCACATACAGTAAATTCTATGGCTTGATTGGTGAACGTTTTGCAAAACTGAACCGACTTTGGACGGAGTTATTTGAGGACTGTTTCCGGACGTACTACGATACCATTCACAGATATGAAACCAACCGTCTTCGCAATATTGCGCGATTCTTCGGACATCAGTTGGCAACTGATGCCTTAAGTTGGCACGTTCTTTCTGTTGTCCATGTGAACGAAGAAGAGACATCTTCTTCACGAATTTTCATTAAAATCCTTTTCCAGGATTTAGTAGAATGTATGGGAATGAAGAAACTGCAAGAGAGATTGAAGGATCCGTTCCTTCAGGGCGATTTCACTGGACTTTTCCCCAAGGACAGCCCAAGGAACACTAGATTCTCTATCAATTATTTTACGAGTATTGGGATGGGTGAAGTTACGGAGGATATGAGGGAACATCTCAAGAATAATGTTACGGCACAAGCAACCATCGTGCCTCCACCGGCTATAGGTAACGACACGTCTGCCACGGATTCCGTTAGTTCAAGATCAAGCTATTCATCATATACTGGGAGCTCACGCTCGAGATCGCGTTCGAAATCATACGATAGCCGCTCTAGGAGTCCGATTAGAGGAAGGGTGAAGGGGAAGGGACGAGCAAGAAGCTATACGAGATCCGTCAGCACGTATTCCCGAAGCAGTCGAAGCCGGAGCAAGAGCTATGATTCTTATTCTGATAGATCAAAATCTTATTCACGTTCCAGAAGTCGATCTTTGTCACCTTACACCAAAGAAGGGAAACGAGGAAGCTCTTTGTCGAGAAGCTCTTTGAGTTCTGGGTCTAGATCTAGATCACCTACGCCGACAAAGGAGATCGAAACCCCTCGAGGAAGGTATAGGTCTAGGTCCTACTCGTCGTCGTTTGATGAGCCTGCCCGGAAAACTGGAGCTAGGAACCAAAGTTATTCTTCTGCTGGCCGCAGCCGCTCCCGCAGCGTCGCCAGATTTTCGTCCCCAAAACGATCTGCTAGGGCTAGGGGAGATAGTTACTCTCCGCCCCTAAGAAGTAGACAGCGAAGCCCCGCTATTAGGAATAGTACGAACCGGAATAGAAGCCGGAGCCGGAGCCCTCACAAGGATGCCGGGAAATGGGATCGCTATGATGGGAGGCGGGACGGAGGAGATAGCTATCGGGAAAATGGGGGTAGAGAGAGAAGTTTACTAAGGTATGGGAGGGATGGAGACACGAGGATGCGAGACGCTAAGAGAAAAGAGGTACCTGTCGCCGCGACTGGCGGACAGGGAGGAAGAGGCGGAGGAAGAGTTAGGGCTGCCGATTTTTTGTAAACGGCAGGTTTTCCCCAGTTATAATATCCTTTTTCCTTCACGTTGATTTGGCCGTATTATCTTTGCAGCTGTTTCCTTTTTCCTGTTAATTCGAGCACGACTGGCGTGAGTCGTATACTATTTTAGATGAGAGATACTTAGTCGATGAATTTGGAAAGCTGCTGTTAGATCTTTGATTTCTATTCCTGGATGGGAGGAATAGTATTTAAATGGCAAAAAGATTCGCAGAATAGGGTGGGAATGAGATTAAATAACAAGACCTTATGAATAATTTTGAGAGGGGGTTGTGCTAGGCTAGCAACGCTTCCGTAACTCTTGATACAACACATCCTAAACTACTGGTATTCCTAGGGTGAATCCCTAGTGATAGGCGTCGCCAAGACGGAAGTGTAACTTTGTTGATCTTTTGGACAAGTCATTGCGGTTGAGGCTCCTGAGGTACACGATATGTAACTTGTTTAGTTTGTGTTTCTGCTGTCGACTTACGTAGCTATTTGCACGTACTTTTACCTATAGGTACTGTGGGGCAGCTTCGAAGGTATATGTAATGTAGTAAGTCTTCGGTTTGCTTTTATTCGCTTTCTTGATTTGTGGCTTTAATGCCAATGGCATCGGGCATGGTTGCTTAGAATACAAATCCACATGCCCATGTTTCCGGGTTCTTTTCCTGGGAGACAAGTACACATGTATTATGAAGGTGTCCGTATTACGGCGGCAAGCAGATAGGCCTTTCCCATTCGATAATACTCCACCATACTAACCTTGGAGGGTTCGTGACTAGAACTTTGTTCTGGGGGGGGTTTATACGAGTTTATTCCGAGTTATATGGGAAAACGATAGACCCTTCGTGGGTATTCATCCTACGGCACGGTTAAGCCAGCCATCCTATTTTATAGATTTAGTCCTTACTTGTATAAACGGAGTTAGTATGACGTATGATAAACACCTAAAGAAAGAAGAAGAACGTCTCTCTGCCTTTTCGTTCAATTTGTTTTTATCGGTTTTTAGCCTCATAGGAAACATGATTGGCTTCCGACCCATGCAGATCGCTTGTTCTGGGGTTCACGGTATGTAAAAGTACATGTATATAATGGTTAATAATGTTAACAATGATCCTCCTAGTTCAAAACAAGTACCGAATATCTCGCAGGAAATATCCGTGGATTGAATGGCGAAAGCGATTTACGTAACTACATGTACATATAGTACTCATGTTGCTAGATTTAAATTGCGTCATGTGACCGGATTCTGGACCGGTTATCTATGAGAATCCAGTCACGTGACGCATTATAAATCTGGCGACACGAGTACCATGATTCCTTACAGCGGTTTGAGTTGACAAATTAGGTCTGGTGACGAGACTACATGTAGTTAAACATTTTAAAGGTCACTGCTTAAATAAAAGCGGCTCTTCGATGCCAAGACGCGATTGGTTATATTTGTTTCGCGACAAAGCTCCCCTTCTCAAACTTACAACAACACCTCTCCTGATCGTCAATAGACACCCTTGTTTCCAGCTGCAAATTATCTACAATGGCTGTAAGGCTCACCCAAAATTGCTACATTAGAAGCCCGAGAAAAGACTGATGGGATTTCTTCACTAGAGCCTTGGAATCACTACCGTTGGCGAAGCCAAAGAGATTCGGGGTATGAATCTTATAGCAGCCCACTCTCACATCCGAGGGCTCGGAATCGATCCTGACACCCTTGAACCACGACCTGCATCGCAGGGTCTTGTTGGCCAAGCTCGTGCCCGGAAAGCTGCGGCAGTCATCTTGCAGATGGTGAAAGAGGGCAAAATTGCTGGAAGGGCCGTTCTTATGGCTGGGCCTCCTAGGTAATTACTGAACTTTTATATGGTACGCTTTTGTGTAGTATTCTGATCTTATTTATTATGCATATAGTACAGGAAAGACTGCGATAGCGATGGCCATGGCGCAAAGCTTGGGACCCGATGTGCCGTTCACTATGTTGGCGAGCTCAGAAATATTTTCGCTCGAGATGTCTAAAACCGAAGCTCTTAATCAAGCGTTCCGGAAGAGTATAGGCGTGCGGATCAAGGAGGAAAGTGAAGTTATTGAGGGGGAAGTTGTGGAAATACAAATCGATAGATCTATAACTGGGGTGCGTTCTTCCCGAATATCTATAGCTATTTCTTAGCGGCTTACATTTAGCTATTCTGAATAGGGCCAGAAGCAAGGAAAACTCACGATGAAGACACAAGATATGGAGACTATGTATGACCTTGGGACAAAAATGATAGATAGTCTCAGCAAGGAAAAAGTAATCGCTGGTGACATCATCAGCATCGATAAATCCTCCGGAAAAATCACCAAACTTGGCCGCTCCTTTACTAGGTCCCGGGATTACGATGCAATGGGCCCAGATACAAAGTTTATCCAATGTCCCGAAGGAGAGATACAGACCCGGAAGGAGGTAATCCATACCGTCTCACTGCACGAAATTGATGTCATCAATTCCCGCACTCAAGGTTTCCTTGCTCTCTTCTCCGGTGATACTGGTGAGATCAGAAGTGAGGTTAGAGATCAAATTAACACAAAGGTCGGAGAATGGAAGGAAGAAGGGAAAGCGGAGATTGTCCCAGGGGTGTTGTTTATCGATGAAGTGCATATGCTTGATATCGAGTGCTTCTCTTATATCAATCGCGCGTTGGAGAGCGAACTTGCGCCCATCGTTATCATGGCTAGCAATAGAGGCAACTCTAAGATTCGCGGGACAAATTACAAGAGTCCCCACGGACTACCAATAGACTTTTTGGACAGGGTTGTGATTATGCCAACATATCCCTATGGCCCTGAGGAGATCCGAGAGATAATTGCCATCCGGTCTGCCCACAATTGTTAAATTTGTGACGTACTTTTGATCAATTTACTGATTTATATATACTATTTACAGAGCCCAAGAGGAGGAAGTTACCCTAGCTCCCGACGCACTGAATCTTCTTGCGAAAATTGGCCAGGAAACAAGTCTTCGTTATGGTTCTCACCTTATCACGACAGCAAGCCTTATAGCGGCGAAGAGAAAGTCAAACAATGTTGAAGTCACCGATGTTCAGCGGAGTTACAAGCTCTTCTATGATCAAGGCAGAAGTGTGGCGTTCCTCCAAGAATACGAAAAGAAGTTCATTGGAAATGAAGGTTTGGCTGTACTTTCTGGAATAAATGGTGGTACTGGTGGCGATGCGATGGAAATTTCCTAGAAATAATAATTTTAGGGGACGCCCGAGTTAATAAAGTTGGTGTGAGGTTTTGAAATTTCTGGTTAGCGGGATAGTGGAAGTGAACGGGTTGTAAATAAATTTTGTACTATTATCTCTAGGATATCAACATTAGTTTTATGATTGCTAGTCCTGCACTAGGAACGGCCCTGGTTTTTTCTCGAGTATATCCACTGGCCAGGAGCGATTGTATTAAGTCCCACACATGGATACTTACATTTTCTTGCGAGCTCATTCGCCAGACATCATTCGCCATGCCAGGTGGTTGCTAGCAAAGGAGCAAAGGAGCATAATGCGGCTCTGGCCTGCAGGTTGCGGCTCTAATAAATTTTCTCAACATGCATGGTTAGTTTAGTGCCCTCGACCTCAACCACTCCCCACGCCATCCTCACAACCACCGATGCCTGGCTGTATGGATCCAGTAAGTTCCTTATATCTATTGCATTTGCTTATTCAGTATTTTTTGCTTACCTTCTGAGCCTTCAACCAGTCTCGTCCGCTCCAAAAATTGACCGAAATAACAAAGCGTCTCCGTTCTCGCGATGTACCACTTTTGTCACTACTTCCTTTCGCCCGCAGCCTCCTTAAACCCCGAAACTCCAGGGGGGGGAATGTTTATTTTCCCCAAAAAGAAGAATGGTTGCTGGAATGGGTGGTGCAAAGACTACGCGAGGAAGATGATGCTGAGATACTACAGTATGTAGATTGTCCCATTCAGCATGTTGTCGGAAATGTTTTTTTAGCTTACAATGCATTATTTTTGGCATTACCAGGGCACGATGTAACCCGGAGATTTGGAAATTTATTTTGCACCTCCTGCCGTCCTCTACATCTGCCGATTTAATCTTGAAAAAGCACAGCATTTTGCAGGTTATTTCCAAGACCTTCTCTGATGCCGCGCTTTTGCCTACACCAACGATGTTGATTGACTTAAGTGTTGATACACAAATCGATGAGGAGGATGAGGATGAGGTGGTGGTGGTGGTGGAAGGGGAGGAAGGAGAGTCTAGCATATCGCATGAGATAGTATCTTCGCCGATTTCCAGTTCTACTAAGAGCGGGTTGGCGATGACATGGAAACCACCATTGAGGTTGCGAGAGCTACTTAAGAGTGTAAGTGCGGTACTCCTCTATCTCCAAAGAAATTGGACAGCAGGGAGCAGAGAGGGCAACGTAGTGGCTGTGCTTCGAGGAACACCAGAAATCGGAGCACAGATCTTGGGGTCGTATCTCGAAGCATGCCATCACTTAGCACAAAACGAACTCGAACTAGAAAAAGATTGGACAAGCGCGGTCGTAAATGTCTGGCGGAGTTGCGTATGGGGAAATCCAAATTTGAAGAAGGTATAAGACAGCCATACCCAAGTTCTTAGCAACCGAGAACTGCTATCTAAAGTTTATATTTTTTTTTTAGGTGTCGCTGCTGTTTTCCACTTTCTGTCTCGTACCTGCAACCCAACTCATGCTGGCGCCGTTTACTACATCGTATCTTCAGAGGGAAATTGAACAGCTAATTACCGAATTTATCTTCACTTATGAAACGCCTTTTCTTGTTTCCGGTTCTGTGGCAAAATCCACGAAGCCCCCATCTGGGGATTTAAAACAACTTGTTGGGCCACTTAAAATACTGAAAGAGGGTCTTCCACATATTTTTAAGATCGGTATAATAGCCTCACAGACCAAGAAAAAAAAACCTGACAGCGATACTGTGGAAGCGATATTTGACTCTGTTACTAGCGGAGTGCTAGGAGTTATGCTTCCTACGGACAATATGTCTGATTCAGATGCGGAAATAATTGTGGAGATTCTGGAGGTCCTTATTGATACGTCTATTATGATGTCTTCGGAAACGCTAGCCAAGCTCGTCGATTCAATATCAAATCTTTCACGCTGCAAGCAGGGTTTAGTTCGGTGGAATATAGTAGCGACGGCGTTAAAACTGGATTTTGGCATATTTCTTGATCAAGGAAACGAAGTCAGGAGATCAGGTCTCATCAACGCACTTACCAAGGCTCGGCGCGACGAAGGAATGGTTTTCGAGATTTTTGAGTTGTTGATTAATGGTTTCGTTAAGGCAAGGGACTTAGAAGGATTTGCGAACATCTGGGTACGGGAACTTGACAAAGAAGAGGTACGGGGAGGGATTTGGGAAAGCGATATTGTTGCAAATATTTTCTCAGATAGGGTGGAAAAAGCACTGTTGCCAGGACAAATCGATAAAATACTCAGAACGGCATGCCAGCATGAAAGCTGGGTTGTTGTTGATGCTGTGTTGAGGGGAGTGTTGAGGGAAGAAACGGAAGATAAAATACGGGGTTCGTTACTCGATATTGCCAAGAGTATATTAAAAGGTAATGGAGGGTGGAGGGGGTGGAGAACTCTGGCCCGGGCATCACAAATTAATAAAGGTCTGGGTAAGAATGCTCGACAGAGTGCCTTGGAGGCAATAAAACAACCTAGAGTTGACGGTATTGGGGGTCAAGCAAAGCAAATATTATTTGCTAGTGAAGTCTTGATGAATAGCGCGGACATTAATAGTCAAGCAGACGTATTAAGCATAGCGGTCCAGACAATAAAGAATGCTCAGCGATGTTGGGATGGATCTGTTGGTGATGTAGACGAAGAAACCCTTGGTGTGGCAATGGTGACTAGTTTCACGGGTAGGTGGTTGGGAGTGGTCGAACTTGCTCCGTCCGATACCCGAACTGAATTCGTGGATGGATTTTTGAATATCGCTATGAGAAGGGTTGGCGAGAACGGGAAAGGAAAAATTACGAGCAGGGGCTTGTGGTTTGAAATGCTCTCAAATGGGGAATTTTACGAATATTCCGCGCTCAAAGGTTAGTTTAATCTTACTTTAACACCTGTTTTTCTAAGCTGCTAAATGAACGAAACTAAGATGCAATTATTGCTGCACTTATCACCAAGCTGGAGGGCTTCTCAGGTGTCTCTGGGGATTTGAAGACTTCTCTTGGAGATAATTTGGGAGACAGAAGTGACTCGATTGAGCGAGACTCCTCTACTGAATACGAGTTTGTATTGGATAGTATTGCAAAGTATCCACTCGAAGCGATAAAAAGAGTTGCTAGGGAGAGAATACTTGATAGGCTGGTAGTGCTGGATGCAAGGCTTAGGGCAGAACAGAAGCAAAAATATCTAGGAGTTGCCGTAAGAGGGCTTGTTAAGAGGTTGTGGAACCTTGGAAATGCTCGTTCCTTTTTAGTAAGTATAACTATTATAGTAAATCATTTCCCGAGGGTATTTGAGATTTGAAGCTGGTCTAATTGATATTAGGCGAGAGATGCTACTGGATTTATAGGTTGGGTCTTGGGTGGAGAAGAGGAAACTGGAAGAAGAATTCTAAGGTATATCCATATATCAACTCTGACTTATAAAAAGGTATAGCTATTAAATACTGTGCTGAATGGAAGAGAGTAGATATGTCCTTGCAACGAAAGAGCAGGAAAGAAGCCAGGAGTTCTTGATAAGTTTAGTAGCATTAGCAGAGAAGAGTTTTTGCCACGAAGGGCAAATAGAAATGGAGGGTTTCAGCGTTTGTCAAATCATCGTGGAGGAGTTCTGGCAGGCCGGGGAGGAAACTATTATCAACGAATTAAGGGATAGGGTCCTTCAAAAACTGCGTAAACTCATCATGGCAGAGAAAGCGAGTGGGCAGCAGATAAATGCTTGGCGGAGAATATGGATGCTTGAGCGAACTTCAGAGAACACAAACGGTAATAATCGTTTCTAGTCTTTATCATTAGTATGTGCTAAAAATAACCTGACTTTGCTTGAAAGAAGCTCTAGGACTTGCGTACAGGGTTATTGAGAATTTTAAAACGATTTTACCGAAGATCTTGACACCGGGAGGAAACCTAGGAGGGGCCGTGAATAGGGAAGAGGAAGAAGCAACAAAAGTAATAGCAGAAACAGTGATGTTACTTTGTGCGTGTTCTAGAACTGAGAAGCAAGTAGTCAATACCACAGCTTTGACAGTGAGCATGTTGGATTCACGTGCGTTTTTAATCGTCTTAATCTCGCTCCGTTGATAATTTGATTCTAATAAATCCGCAGCTATTGCAGAACCTTATAAACCAGGGATCATGGCGGCATATAGGTATATGATATCGGATATCTTAAACCCACCTGTGTATCTGGAATGTTTGGAGGTAGTTATACGTGGATGTTTTGCGTTGACGGATGAAGAACCCGTGCTACCGGGATATTGGAAAATCCTTAAAATTGTAGTCGATGGTGCTAAAAGTATGATACATCCTCTTCTTAATTACTGACTCTGCTTTTATATGGGAATTTTTGGGGCTAATGTTGATTTGGTTTCCAGAGCCAGACGACAACGAGGCATCTAAAAATATAATAGCCTCTTTGTCTGCAGTTTTTTCAAAATTAGCTTGGAATTTACCTAGAGTAAAAACAGCTGGTGAATTTCTAAATATCTCAGATTGCATGGTTATGATATTGCGTGAAAAGGTATTGATTCCATTGACGTTAGTAATAAATAAAATATAATAAATACTAATGATCAGCCCTAGCCCTGGGCAATGATGCAATATAACATTGATGAAACTTTCACATCCATAGCGATTACGGCATCCCCATCCGGACCTCGTTTTTATCTTGCCGATCTTGCTGCAGATGAGATCATTGTTCGACTTTGCAACCTCTCTCAAGCGACTTTGACGTTACACAGAAGAAGAGTCAGAGGTAGTCGTTATCACCTTGTTATAGCTGCTCTTCAGTCTATACTCCACTGTATCCATAAACGCAAGATGCCAGGAGAGCGGAAAAAATCAGACCAGATTGTCCATCCACCATGGCTCTTAGCACTCACACCAGCATGCAATAGGAAAACGAGCACGAAGCCAATAAACATGCCAAGAATCACTGGAAGGTGCACAGATGGTTTTAACCGACTGGTCATAATATTTTGCGAGCCTACTGCATCATCTGTTCGAGAGAGGACGAGGAAGAAAATTGATGACAGCCTAGTCAATAGCGTTAGGGATCGTGAGAAGCGTGAAGTCGCTAGCTGTGTTGGTAGTCTGCTCGGGGAGATGCTGAAGGGTAAATTAGAAGGGGGGTTTCAAGGCGATATCACACCAAGCATTAATGCCATATTTGAAGTGCTTGGACCAGAGGGGGTTAAAGCATTTGCAAAAACGGTCGACAGAGAAGGTAGAGCAATGCTTAGGGGATTATGGGATGAGTATAATAGGGTCGGAGGGGGTGCGGGCGAGAAATTGTGAACTTTGCTGTAAGATATATGAGGTATTGGAAACTAAATTGTTTTTGTGGTTACATCCGATTATTCCGTGTAATTGTGGTGCAGGGTATCATGATAAAAAGTCTAGAAGCAAGAAAATGGTATTTCATCGAAACATACAGATGTGCTTAACAGATTATCATATCCTTAGAAGTTAGAACTTTCTGGATTTTAGCTTCGTCAATTTGTACAATTAGTACCCCCATGGAAAAAGGGGCTGAGGCTGATCTGGTCGATTGATCAGTGCCAAAGTATTAGCAAGACCACAATATCATGTAGCTATATAATCCTTTGTACCTAGTCGCCGGTATCTGATAGTAAGAGTAGGATTTATTTATTTGTCATTCCAGTAGGTTGCTGAGAGCGAGAACTACATGCAGTTTGAGACCTATCTATCTACATCTTACGATAAGCCGATGTGTGATACGTGTATTTTGCGTATCTCCCAAATGTCCGAGACAAAGAGGCCCCTATGGTTGGCATCAATTAGTAAGCAAAACCTAACCCAAAGTACTGAAGCATCAACAATCATCAAGTTGAGAAGAAGAAATATACAGTACATTAGATTCATTGGTTGAGAACAAATATTTTTACTGGAAGCAAACCCTTGCCTGCAAGGCAAAGAGAGAGAGCTCAAAAACCGCTCCGGACACTAACCTCTCGCAGCCATAGGCGGGCGAACCTAATCTTGAAAGGGGATTATTTAAATCCAAAACTATGAGCTGATAGTAAATCAATGGAATTCGGGGCTCGACCAACCTACTGGTTCATGGGCAGACTGGGTAAGATCACGTGCGGTAGCCCTATTGCGACAAAATGTAGTGTTTTTTAACCCAGTTTTTCCGGCGATATGAAAGTAGTTATATGTGTAAAATCCATAAAAAAACCGTTTAAATTTTTTTAAGATAGCCTATCTAAGTAAGATGAGCTACATAACAAAAGCAGAAAACCACGTGATCAAAAATGGGTATGGTAGATATCAGATTCTTTAAAGAAGCGGTAATCCGCGATCTTCATTAATTAGAACGAACTAAGAGAATAAGATTGATTTTACCAGCCATTCTAAAGGTTCAAGAAGTGGATGTAAAGTGGGGGTCGATTGAGGGAAGTATTGCTTGAAATTTTTGTTGCGTACTCCCATTAAGTAGGATTTATTTAATTCCTATTTCCGCATAATATGAATATCCTGGCTTTCCTTGCTGTCAACCGCTGAACTGAAATCTTGATCCTTCAATCCCTTCAATGCCTGTCACGGTAGTTCTGGGTGTAACCTTGGTTGAGAAAACAATCACGCAATTAGCTAGACTGAGTAAAGGCTGATTGGGGGTAAAAAACTTACATTCTTGCGTCTGTACCAGGTGGTAAAATCCTGAAGGGTGTACCTAATCTTTTTCCAATCGCGGGTGGTGACCGCACTGCAGCTCGAAATAATCAGTTCAGTAGTTCGTAGGTTAATTTTAGGGCATAGTCTAAGCTATCGAAATAGAAACCATACCCTTCAAGTGTTTTCAAGAATTTCTGAGCTTCGGCGGGCGAAATGCTTCCAGCAGGCAGAATTTCTAAAGTGCGCTTCATCCACAACAACCAGGGTTCCGGACAAAGCTCGACAAGCGCCAACAAAACCCCCGAAGAGTCAGGAACGCAATCTCTTGGGAATGAATACATCAGTCCACTCAAGATCTTCTGAGTAATTGCTTCACCCTTGTTCAGAGCCATAGCTTTCACCGCATCCTGAACTGTTGCTGGGTTCTCAGGGTACGCGCTGGTTGGTGGAGAGGCCCGGCCGTATGCCAAGACATCTCGAAGGAACTGTAAGACTGCGTTCAGAGGATCTACGGATTGAAGCTCCAGAGAAGCCAGAGAAGCCTCAAAAATTGGCTGGAGGAGTGAAGAACGAATAAGCCTGTCAGGATGAAACATGACTCCATCAACCAATAAACGGAAGAAGTCCTCGATAACTAGTCAAATGTTTTGATTAAATAAAGTTATTAAAGGGTACGAGTGGGGGATACAAACCGTCGGGAATTTCGGTCGGTGATGTTTTGTTCAATAGACGGAACATAGTCAAGCATTGATGTTCTAGAAATTGATAAATGGAATTTCTAGTCGCTTCATCAACATACTCTTCGTCTGCAAACTCTCTGATGACTGCCCCAGTAACCCATAAAAAGCATCCCTGATTGGATTTCTCAAAGCAAGCCACCAATTTAGTAGCCATCTGAGGTAGGAGAGGTAACATATCGGTTCTGTAGCTAATGAGCATGCTTCGAAAACACCTAGAAACCCGCTCGCAGATTGGGATAAAGTCGACAAAGCTCTCTAGAATTGTTGCCAGGATGGGGAAAACTTCCGACCAGAAGCGAATCATGGGGTTTTCCACGCCCTTCGGAATGTGCGGATGAACAACTTGCACGAAAATCGATAGAAGCTGAATATGATCTATATTATCATCAGAATACGACACAAACTTATCGAAATAAACTCCATGGCGACGCGTACCAGCCAGTTCACATTTCGATTTCTCGTCATTGGCACTATTTGCTTTATCCATAAGCCTCTTGGCAATTGGCTCGCAAAAAAGCCTCAGCGCCTCATATATCTTATCCAGAGGTTGAGCAGCAACAACATGAGCGACACCATTAGTAACCTCATAAAGGCTTTGTAGTGGGAGATCTCCAGCGACATGTTCGTAGAATTGATGTAATTGCTCAACATGGCCGACAAGTAACTTTCCACAGTCCTGACAGAAGAATTTCAGAGCCATCGCTGCCGCGCGTTCGACCTCTTTCGAACTATGTTTGAAACCGCTAGTTATGTAGTTGAGTTGCAGTTCCAGGTAATCTGGATGTTTCGATGTCCATTCCGTGTACCTCCCCAACACTAAGGTTGCTGCAAATCGTACCTTTTCGTGCTCTGGTAGTTGGACAAGAGATGCCATAATCTGTGGCAGAACTTGCTCCTCGTCTGCCGGAACCATCCTGCCCATTGCCCTCAGACTGAATAGTGGCGCTTCCAAGTCTTGCCAATTCGGAACCTGACCATTTGCACACTTCTGGTCACTTGTAGCATACCGCTGCATCCACTGTTGAACAAGTGCAAAGGCTTTTCCCAGACATTCGGTGGACCCGATAACCTCGCAACAATCTTTTAAGACATCTCCCATCGAATGCCTGAATTCTCTAAACTTTTCCTCCGTTTCTCTGTCCCCATCAAATGGGTCCGCCTCGCTCCCTTTTGGATAGTGAAGATGTAAAACCATAATGTCTACTAGTCGAGCAAATATATCTGCTAGCTGTGCACGAGCTTCAATGTATTTCTCCAAAACCAAATAGTTCTTCAGCTCGTACCAGAAATTGAAGGTAAGTGCAATAACATCACGGTCGGCATCTCTCGCAGCGCATTCTGTGATAGCTTCGACCAATCCACGAAACTCCAACGGTAGGCGTGAAATCAAAACAACCCAGGCTTCCCCTGCTTCGGCAAATATGCGAGTATATCCCCTGAACTTGTCAATATCTTCCTCCTGGACGGCCTCTGCGATTTTCGGCCGTAAGGATAAAACTCGGGGATATAAAGCTTGAATGACGTCTTGTGATTCATCGACCTCGCGCGTTTCCCGAAAAATATTGCAAAGGCATTCAACAGCAGGATCAAGCGCTGCTTCCGAAGATAAAGCTGAGATGACCACATCGACAAGTGGTGTCTTAGCAATATCGCTAACAGGAATCTCACGGAGCCATGAGTTCAAGCAGGCGATAAGAGCGGGGCTTGGAGGTATGTTGGCTATTATTCATAAGGGTTGGATTAGCACCTACTATGTTGTGGAGGGTTTCGAAGGAATGGGGATCACCTGTTGATTGAGCATACTGGACTAAAAGTGCCAAAACCTGTGTAGCATTCTCGGTAAGCAGTTCTTGCGATCGGGTGGTAAGTTCTTCTTCCTACTCCACACTGTCAGTGCAAAGCTCAGCTCAGAAATATCGGATGAAGCGACAGCAACATACCGTCAAAGCAACTTTCCTTCCTTCTGTGACCTCTTCAGGCAATACTCTCAGAAATTCTAGCAAGCATACGCTGCTCTCCACGTCATTCCCCAACGTGCTTACAACTAAACTTATTACATCCTTCCATTCTAACATCTGTAACGCTAAACCTGCAAGACAGACGCATAGCTGGGTCCTAATGGGGCGAGAACCTTTGCGGTAACTAACTAGAAGACTCAATAGAGAATTCCGCAGCGGCACCAATGATTCCCGAGGCAGTTGGTGGATGTCATAAGTGATCTTGATTTCCTTAGCAACACCCCCGTTGCCATGGGGGGAGGGGGGAGAGAAACTAACCTTCCCCTTCAATGTAGTTGCAGCAAAAAGTTTCGCTTCAATAGCAACATTCTCGGACTGCAAAATTGCGTGGGCAACTGTCCACGCCTCGGGCTGTAAATATCGAGTTTCCAGTCAGCGCCTTCCCTCCTCCTGTGGTGTCCCTCAGTTGCAGGGTTACCCCGCAACCCCGTGACGAACCCCGCCATCATATAGCTGAGCCTCAAAGCAAACACCACCATCACTCCATCACTCCATCACTTTCACTCCACCATCTAAAAAGCAAGAATATCCGAATAAAGACCAACCGATTTCTGAAATTGTTCCAGGAACTGCGTAGCTTGGTACTTCTGGTCCCTCTCGACGTTTCCCTGCATAGTAGCCAAGGCAGCGATCACGGGCGCGAACTGGGGGTCGGCAGCAGGGCCATTTGGAGAAGCCATGGTTCGGTCAAGCCAAATGAAAGAAAAATAGAGAGAACAATGAGAGTGGTGAGATTTGGTAAATACTCAGTGATATTAAGGGAGGTTGTGGGTTGGTGAGTGTGGTATGGGGTCGAGATAAAGTCGGAGGGTAATAGAGAGAGCGGCACTTGTTTTGGAGCTTGGGGTTACATACATAATTTTTTGGGTGGCTGTAGCAACAGTAACAGGTGCGCCAACACAATCCAATTGTTGAGCATCGCTTCAGGTACCTGGACGGCCACCAACAGCGGTGTAGGGGTAAATATGACGAAGTGTGGAACGCCTTCCTGACCTTTCAACAATCACATCTCTTTAACACCAATACAGTTATCAATTTCTATTTGGCACAGGTAGTATTTGTAACAAAGCTTACTTTACCTATTTATTACTATTTTTATGATCGGGCTAGGAATGTGGTTTGTATTCTATGTTATTGAAAGCAACTTCTGCGCCACAGCTCTCGTCATTTACCCCCTACACCCGTAGTCCATGATTGGCGTACTGGGCACGGGTACCGTATAAACTGGTCAGCCAGATACAGAATAGTTCCTGTCTTTTTTTACCACATTCATCGCTATATCAGGTATAGTTTTAAGGTAATGCAGGGTCGTATCTGGTTAGTATATAGGGTATGTGCGATGGTAGTACTCACTGACGGGCATACAAACTAGAAAATATGGGAGGTGTGGCTTTGTATGCCACGGCATCAGGCACGAATTTTGTAGCACACAACCCCCCCCCCAGTTTTCTGGTTCGTATACCTGTTAACGAGTATGATGGAATGAGGTTGGGGGAAACAAAAGCTCCCGGCTATCTGGAACGAAGTCCCAACCAAGCCAGAAAAAATAATAATCAACGACAGTTACTATTCCAGGAGGAGACTACCTGCAGAATTTCTGGCTCCCACGAAACAGCTACCAAGCCAGTTGCCCGGATAGTCCACTATGATGGAGTGGTGTCCATTGATCGGAATGCGATATCCACTGGCAACTCCCCTGAAACCAAATATATTTGTAGTACATACACACAAACCCGATTTATCATGAGGGAACCCGTCTCTCTATTATGTTAACGGATTGTATCTACATTAAACATAGATTACATCATTCGCTTATCAGGATAAGGCTACCGCGCGCCGGGGAAGTCTTCGTGGAGGAGCCAACCACCCAGCGTGAAGAATAGAAAAGCTCTTGACATACAGTACCAAAAAAAAGGGGGATGCAACTGGCCCAGAATATGTGCAGCATTCTTAAAAAAAGCTTATGCAATACTAGATTGCTAGCGTAAATAAGGTAGCTCTCTAGAATCAAGCACGCGTTTCCCAACAATATAGTAGCAAATTCACCCGTTTTCTCATATTGTACACCTAGCGATGCCTCAGAGGGATCTGAATTAGTATGCAAGCGGTTCTAAGCTACCGTTTCAAGTGCTCATTCCTCACCTGCACCTAAGGTTTTAGTTTTTGCTGTTTGTTTCTTCCAAGGCCAAAAAATTGAGTGAGGATCGTAGGTGCATATATATACCGTAATATAAGAACAGTCATCCATTGACATAGCTTCTTAAAGCATCTTTAAGTAGAGGATGGTGTTCTTAGAGATTGAATAAAGTATAGCTTTGTTTTCTTCTACTGGTAGAAGGACCTGATACGTACAATATTATACGCATACTTTTGCCACTGACTCAATAATACATGTACTAGTATCAACGGAAACAGATGGGTAATAGGAATATTTTCGTGCTCTATGGTAGGTTATATTCACTATGAATTTTGAAATTATAATACACATATAACTATTTCTACCTAATAACGTGTTTCCGTAACTAGGGCAACATAAAACATGCACCAGATCCGCAAAAGCGACATATACATCTCTATTGTACAGTATATTTATTTTTTCTATTTTTCATTATTGCTTGGATAGGTCGTATATATACTGAGCGACCTGGTTTCTGACTTGCAAAGCGATGGATTTATTACTATAGAAGAGATACGGTACCGAAAATTAAGGTGTTTTGATACCGCATTGTGAGAGAGTATAGGAATAAGTCAGGATGACTACTATATTAGCTTTGAGGACTCCGTATCATTCCCGATTTACTCCCACATTCACGGGAATGATGTACGAATACAACACCATTTTCACCCCGCTTCCCGGCCGCGGTACTGTGGTTTCTTAGGATGGAGGCCAAAGCACGCTGTTGGCTCAAGAGCTCAATAATCGAAGCCTAGGAAAAAGTTAAACCCGTCAACTGCGTCCCGTGAACACCTACTTCATCTCCCACTACGGCGGCTCTCAGCCAAAACGGATAGAAGACGAAGAAAAAGCTCAATGCTGCTACTTACACTGATTCCTCTCTTGCTTGCTTCAATCAATTTCGCCAGTGGTTTCAACAACGTGATGCCACTCACAGGGACTTGGTCATCTAAATCGAGTACGGTTTTCACTGGATCAGTGAGTAGACAATTCAGATCCCTGATTTACCGGAAAATAAAATGAAATCATAATCTATGCCGTGCGATGTATCGCTTGACACTACCTATTAACTTAGTCTAGAATTTCTATAATCCTGTTACAGAGGAGATGAAAGAACCTCGACTTCCTGGCACATCGTTTTCCTTTACAGATGATGGGTATTTCGAGGAAGCGCTATATCTAGCTATTGCAAATCGTGAACTATATGGCCAATCTATTTCATCAAAAGCTGCATATAACTCCCGCTGAGACTGACTGAAGCTGGTATATACGATAGCTACCTCTCCTGAATGTACAAAAGCAATAATGCAATGGCAACATGGGAAATACGAAGTTGCAGATAACGGTTCACTGATTCTCAACCCCATTGCCGTAGACGGGAGACAGCTCTTATCAGACCCGTGTAAGTATTCAAGTTCGATATACATCAGGTTCAATACCACTGAAATCTACAAGGTATACTACTAAAGATGCTGAGCTGATACTATTCTGATCAAGGAGGGTGCTAATGTTTTTCTAGCACTGGGAGATTTTACTGGATGAATATCGTGGCAAATATCGGCTCAATCTTTATAAATTCGATGGGGCACCAATGAACCCACTGTAATATCCCTGTTTACTCCACTTTCTGTCTGAAAAATATGCTCAATGCCGAAACTGTTATATCTTAGATACTTAGCATATCGGCCACCTCTAATGCTTCCAACCCAGACATTGAGACCAGTATCAAGGTGACTGAAAACCACTGATTCAAAGCTGAATCTCATAACAGTCATTCACAAAAACAGGGAGAGGCGGAACAGACAGGCGTAGGTGGATGGTGGTGGATTGGAGTTGCATTACCGAAGGTTAGGCTTTTAGGATGCATTGTGTCCGACTGGGCTACTGGTTTCTTTGCTTTTGCTTTAACACAGATGTTAAACTTTACAGTACCTACTGGATAATGCATAGGGGTATTTCAAATCTCAATCTATTGATCTCTATGGCCTCAATATCACTCTCCTGATGATCATTGAGTGAGTCGCTCGAAGGGACAGGGTTTGCTATTGGTCTTACGTTTTAGACCGTAGATGCCCATACCAATTCCTCAGGTGAGTGATTCGGTTTCAGACGCAAAATTAAAAAAAGAATTGCTTGATATAGAGTAAAAAGTCCGCAAACTGTAATCGCCCTCACCAAATTTCTTGAGGGCAAGAGGGAAATTGAGCTCAATTTCTACATGTGACTCCCAAGAAGCCACTTCATAGAGATGCTCCGTCTATCTTCTGGGTTTTGAGAGATTTCAAGTCTAATCCATGAGTAGTGCGGGCCTAGATTATGCAATGGTACCGTGTAATCAGTTAATTTGCGCTTGAAGTATTTATGGAGATACAACGTTGGACTTACATTTACACCATACTGCGATCGATCCTTAATATGGCCGAACAAATGCGAACCGCAGTTTTTACAGAATCTATACAGAATCTGTTTCTTGTTGAAGGTGTACGGTTCGCTCAGAGATTCCTCGCCTGTGATTTGAAGATTTTCACCGCTGACGAAGAACACGAGCGCAGCACGGTCCGTGCAAAGAGAACAATTGCATTCGGTCAGAGAACTGTCTTCAAGCGGCGGTGTGGTGGTAACAGTGTATTGGACTGCTTTGCAGTGACAGGAGCCTGTGTAGGTCTTTGAGACGGGGTTGGTAGATGACATATGGTTTTTTGGAGGTGTCTATGGTTGGGCAAGACAACTGAAATAAAAGCAGAGACTTTAATAGTTTAGGCGATTTGCAACAGAAGGAAGGTTGGTTGTATGGGTAGAAGATGTGTGTGTGGAGATCATGACATTTTATAGTAGTGGGCCCTAGCAGAGGGGAGTATGATTTGAAGGGTTGCGATTATTGATCAGGATCTTTGGCGCTGTGACCTGCAGAAATACCTGCAACCGGGCAGAGGTGGCTTCATCCAAGTTAATATTCGTATTTTATATCACCATCAAAGTCAGTAATGGAAGTTACCTGGAATCCGGCCACGATGGGGAAATCGGCCACGGTTGGAAATAGTTTAAGCGAGAAAGAGAGAACCATAGACTCAATAACTAACAGCTATCTATCTACTCGTGCTGCCGATATATTATTCAGTCACGTGCGCGCAGGGTAGGTGTACAAGCGCTTTAGCAACCCCTCATCCAACCCCGCTGCCATCAATGCCACAAAACCAAAGCCATAAGCATCGCGAGACCACTGAAGAGCAGAGAGCAGAGATCATTATTCTGCGCACTAAAGGGAAATCTTTTGCCGAGATTGAGGTTGAAACAGGCATCATAAGACAAACTGCTCAAAAGATTGTGAAGCGATTTGAGCAACGCAAAACATTAAAAAATGCGCCAGGCTGTGGAAGAGTTTCACGGATCAGGGTCGGATATTGGGTTAGGGTTTAGTTATATTTGGAAGGATTGATCGAGGATATTATAATGTCTTTGTGTTTCGGTTGTCATTGGGTATTGGTTGTTGTAAGGAAAAGTGGGGTATTTAAGCAAGAGATTTTGGTCATTCTTTGTCTTCTTCTTGTTCTTTCCTTAAGCAACGTTCTCGTTTATCTTCTCTTCTATTAGTTGAATACTATCTCGATTCTACTTCAGAATCCTCACTGTCGCTGTTCCTGTTACACTGCACTTAACTCTCCTTGAGTTAGACCCTTCATAGAACTTGTAGAAATCACGCACTCTTCAACCGTTTTGATACCTCGCTTAAGTAGCACTGCTCACCTTCAGGGATACTTAAGGGCTTAATGAGGGACTCAACCCTGAAAAAGTGGACCCAAATTAGGAGAAAGAGATCTGCGAAAAATCAATCGATATCTGAAGACTAATCCTCACGCTACAATCACTGATGTCACTGTTGAAGCCACACTAACTGCTGCCCCAAATACTGTAAGGAAGGCATTCAAAGAATAGGGCTACCGTTCCTGTATTTCTCGGCGAAAATTTTGGTTAGATAAGCTAATGATAAGGCAACAAAAAAGTGTTGTAGGGCAAAGAAGGATTGGACTTTAGAAGATTGGAGGAGGATTGTATGGTGTGATGAGGTCACAATAAAGGTGGGAGCCCTCCAGACAGAGTATATACTCGCATTTCCAGAATGAATTCAGCAGTTGGCAACATGAACTTTCAGACCCAACAACAACAACCCAGCAAAACCCATACGACATTTTTTCAGTAATTATGACATAATTTTTGACCTTTATTAATCGCAGGGTAAGGAATACATGAAGTTATCATACAGTAGTGTTGTTGCTAATTATTTGCATGTAACAGGGTTGATATTTTCGGAAAAACACCTTTAGCGATCATGGCTCCCCCTCATCTCACAAAGCCTCCCTGCTATGGGAGAATAGTGGATCCAGTGAAAGCTGGCGCGGTACATGAATGCCATAAGTTAGGGGTGAATTATTCCGGAATCTTGAAAGAAACTGGGATCAAGCGCCAAATTGCAGCAGATATTGTTCACAGAGCTGAAACACGTGCGATAAAGAGGCTCAGCAGTGGACGTTTGCAGCCATTGTTAGACATCGCAAACGATCAACCATTGCCAAAATCTGGACGTCCAGAGAGTGCCTCCATGCGCGACAAACATTATTTGATTTGGATGACACAAAAACCAGAAAATTGACATTGTACATAGGGTGCACAAAAGTGATGCACATCACAACCAAGGGCCACGCTTCTCCACAACACATATTCCTAAGAGCTGCCAGGTTTCAGGGAGGTCAATTAGATGGTGTGGATTTCATTTCTGGCAGGGTTTCATGGATTGACTTGGAGAATGAATCGCGGTCTGGTTGAGGAATACATTGTTGTTCAAATGGTTGTATAATCTCTTTGTTGTTCGGTTATATTTTGGTTGTTGGAATAATGTCTTTGTATCTTGGTTGTTTTCGGGTTGTTGTTGGTGTTACAGGAAAGCAGGGTATTTAAGTGAAGGATTTTGGTCGTTCTTGTTTCTCTTTTTCTTCTTTCCTTAAGCAACGTTCTCGTTTACCTTCTTCTGTGATTATTGAAATACAATCTCGGTTCTACCTCAGAACCTTCGCTGTCGCTGTGAAACATCGCTGATACTTCACCTTGAAGTATACCCTCCGTGAAACTTGTAGAAACATCGCACTTTTCGGACGAGTTAGTATCTCGCTTAAGTAGCACTGCTCACCTTCAGGGATACTGAAGGGCTTAACGAGAGACTGAACCGTGAGACAGGGAAGTAATTAAAAGTATTGTATTTTGTACACATATCTACAAAATTTGATAGTGACTTTGTTTTCAGCACAACCTCAGGCTTTCAAACAATAGGGAGCTTTTTGCAACATTAACAAGGGATATCCCCTCACTGAGCATAGAATATATAAATTCCGGTCAAAATCCATGGTTCTCTTAGGGATTGTATTGTGGGAAATTGTAGCGATGTGCTCGCGAAGAAGTCAAATGTGCATCACTTTCGTGCACCATATGTACATTGTTTGTGTAACAGTTCTACAATAACCGTGACCTGCAGTGAAGCATAATAGTATCGGGCAAGCAGAGAGATAGTAAGGATCAGCTTGAGTGGTGTAGCTACCACATGCTAGAGGATACCTGCTACCCTGCTGTTCCGATGGAATGGAACAAGCGAGAATAGCATTAACTGACCAGTTAATGATATATCTGCGGTGATACCAAACACAGGTAGCTCCTGTGGTGGTGTTCCCAATCTATCTGTGCATGTACCAGCAGTCCAGAGCCATTGGCGAGGCAATAGGGAAGCTATTAAGTGCAGGACACCTCACATGCAACAGTAGACTGATCAGCGCCGATTCCTGCATCCAGCATAGGCATGGCATGCAGCTGGCGGATCCAGAAGGTCTAACTGGACAGAACAATCGAGGAGTGCCGGAGAGCGCCGAAGTGATCATTAGCTGAATCCTGAGGTGCCCCGCCAGCAATAGCTTGGCATGTTCTCAGGGTCTTGACAGGTCCCCAGCAGAGTAGAACAGAAAGAGGACAGCGAGTCAGCCGCACTATAAAGATAGTGCATGACCCCGCCACCTGTTCCTCTTCTTCTCAGTATAATCAGGCAGAATACTACTGAGTAGAGCCCTTAAGATTATTGAGTACCTTGCACGAAAATACTCTTAACATCTCAACCTGATTTCTAGTATTTGCAACGGCCGTCTTCCTATACCTATTCCCACTACAGAGCAGTAGGACTACCCCTGTTACACACGGAGACTATACCACAAGACCAATTGGATTAAATTTGACAAAGGCATTCAATGCATAAACCCTTCGAGCATGTAATGGCAGACATCCAAGGCAACATTAGAATCAGCTAACACAGTTCTTGATCAAATAAGCCTGACGATAGATGAATGCACACCAATGTCTAAACCCAAAACACGTGCAGTTGGGTGGTGGACACCGGAACTTACAAAACTCCGGAAGAGAGTCGCTGAGGTACAACGATATCATCAGAAGGAACACACCTCAAGATCATCTGACAAATTGAAGGAATGTGAGAAGCAATGGACAGCCAAAGTACAACTCACCTATTGGACTTATTGGGACCAAAAGATTTCCTCCACCACTCAATCTACAGGCTCGCAAGTAATATCTAGCTAGAGAAAAACACCATCATGTACTGCACCCTCTATCCTAGGAAAAGAAAGCTTCGATGAAAAATGCCAACTCTTCATGGAATCCTTTTTCCCACCATCCCCTGCTATTCTGTCCCCACTTCCTCAAGGATGGATCCCCAAGATACCAAGTGGAAACCCAATAGATTACCTACCTGTTACTCCTGCAGAAGTTAACCTGGCACTAAGGAATGCAACTGACAAAGCACCTGGACCTGATGACATATCATATAGTATTGTACAAAGAATTCAGTCAGCTAAGCTGGATGTCCTTCCCATTCTCTTCTCCCAGCTACTTTGGCATTCAATTCTCCCACCTCAATGGTAAGTCGCAAAGATCATCCCTATACCCAAGCCATCAACAGAAACATAAGACCACCCAAAGGCATACAGGCCAATATCCCTCATCTCATGTATCTCTAAGATATTGGAGAAAATTGTCACGAGAAGACAAGTTGATAATGCTATGGAATTAAAAGCCTTTTCCAGTAAACATATGGGCAGCATACCCAAGCGATCAGCGATAGACGCACCCATGATGATTCTTACCCCTGCACAAGCCAACACCGCCACACAAGTACCTGGAAGACGGATAAAAGGGACTGACAAAAGAGCACCTACCATCTCAAGGCCTTCCCTCCTAACCAATAACGTCGATGGAGCATTCAATTGTGTTGTGCACTCTAGGCTTGTTGAACTACTGACCCTAAGAGGATTCCCTCAATATCTTTGTAAATGGATTAATGACTTCTTATCCAACGGTGGAATTCAGTATCACTTCGATGGCCAACAGTCAAAAATCATTCCCTTCCTAGCTGGAGTCCCCCAAGGATCCCCTCTCTCACCAGTTCTATATGTACTTTATGCCTCGAATCTAAGCACTGCAAGAGCAACCCCGGGTGAACTGAGCATGGCCTACATTGACGACGAAAGACTTTTACAAGTGTCTTTTAATCAATCATTTGCTACACAAAGGCTGCAAGAGCGCGTTGATGCCAGAGTTGAACGAGCAAAGCATCTTAATATCCGCTACTCCGCCACCAAAACAGAATTGTTATACATCATCAATCTGAATGGAAGACCGCCAGACAAGAATGCCTGTACTATAAACGTCCATGGATTGGTAATCCAACCCAAGCCTATCCTCAAATCCCTTGGAGTATGGATTGACGAAAGATTTTCGTTCTACCATCATGCCACACTGATACGAAGCAGACTCAGTCTCACGGCTTGATCCCTTGTTAAGCCCTTCAGTATCCCTGAAGGTGAGTAGTGCTACTTAAGCGAGAGGTCAAGCGACAAGAGTCACGATGTTTCTACAGGTCCTACGTGGGTCTAACTCAAGGCGAGTTAAGTATAAAGGTTTTCACAATGACAGCGACCGCGAGGATTCTGAGATAGAATCGAGGTAGTATTGAAGTAATACGGTAGAAGTAAAGTAAGAACGTTGCTTAAGGAAAGAAGAAGAAGAAGACATAAGCGAAGAAAATCCATCTTTTAAATACCCCGCTTTTCAACCATTATGACTCATAGCCAAGAAATAACCGAAGACAAACGAAACACAAAGACATTATAATCTTAACTGAAACCACAACCCCTTACAAGATCCTTGACCCGATTATTCCTTTGTATCCGTGAAACTCAGACAAGGAGCGGCAGCTCTAAAAGCCTTTGCCTGGAGAACTAATGCCTCCCCTCAAGCATTGCATCACTTTGTCAATACAACTTTCCTCACTGGTGTGTTATGGGGGAGTGAAACATGGTGGACCGGACATAATAACATTGGAACAAGACTCCTATCACCATACCTCTCCCTTGTACGATCTCTTACTGGCCTTCTTTGTTATACCAAAGGACAAATGGTGTTACGTGAAGCTCATCTCCCACCTCTCAAACTTCTCCATGATTGCAAATCCAGAAAATATGGAATACGCGTCATCCTCTCAGAAAACACATTCTCATCAAAACATGCTTGAACAGCTTCTATTAAGCAAACCCCTCCCTTTGTCTGCACAGGACTAAGAAGAATTGCTTCCCTACTCCATGAATTGCTTCCCTTGTCACCAATCCTTGAAAGCCTTACCCCTATTGACCCTCACCTCTACCTCCTGTATGAATGTCTGGAAATATCCCTCCTCTCTAAAGAAATTACCTCAGTCAACCATAGGCGGTGGATAGAGACTCTCTCATGCTCCCTGCTTGTATACATGGATGGCTCTAAGTCAACAGAAGGAATCGTTACATCTGGGTGGGTGGTATATGACCCTGATGTCTCTCTCCCATCACCCATTACCTCAGGCAATTACAACCTGGGGTACCATGCAGAAGTTGTTGACGGTGAAACCCACGCCATTTAGGAGGCACTCAGCACGATGACCGTTGATGTCTCACACAATACAATTTACATCTGCGTTTACAACCAAATTGCTCTCAAATCACTAACCAGAGGCCGCTCTTATAGCTGAGAGTTCCTCCATCAGACCCTTCAAGTCATCAAGTCCTACCGACAGCATGGCCGGAACATTAAAGCCATCTGGACACCATTGCATGTCAGAATCATTGGCAACAACAAAGCAGACTCCCTGGCCCAACAAGCGCATACCTCTCCACCATGCAAATGGACTCGGGCAACTCTAGCCTGGCTCAGAAACGAACCAACTCAGCATATGATATGACACTGGAAAAATGATACACCAAACGACAAAGTGAACCTCACCTTTTCTGGGCCTGAAGCTTCCATACGATTTCCCATGGCACAGTTCCTTCTTAAAGCTAGAACAAGCAAGACCAGGGCAGATAGGACACCCTTTGACACCAAAAAGAAAACCTGTGACTGTGGGGATACCCTTTCCTCCAATCACTTGATTTTAGAATGCAAATTGTTCATGCAGCAGAGAGAAGTTGCCCTGAGGGAGATGGGTGTTAATTGTACGAAGGCGGATATGTTGTTTCCGAAAAAGATGTTTTTCCTTTATTGAAGTTCTTGAAGCAAATAGGTTTATGTTTGTTTGAGCCATACAGGGTGGAAGAAGGCGCAGTGGAGGAGGAATTTATTGATAATGCCTAACGTTTTGTTCATCTCTTATGTTACTTGGCATGGAAGGCCATGCGAGATTCTTTTGTTTATGATGTGTGACGGAGGAGGTTGCAGTTGGGTTTGATTTGTTTTTCCAATGTTTTTCCCATGTTACTTATTTCTACAATGTATTGGGGGTGTAGGGTGGAGGATGAGGCCTTGTACCGTGTTGTACTGTGCCATTCGGGTATGAGATGGAGGATTGGTTCCGCGTGGTTGTGTAGTTCATCTAAAATTATATTATTATTATTATTATTATTATTATTATTATTATTATTATTATTATTATTATTATTATTATTATTATTATTATTATTATTATTATTATTATTATTATTATTATTATTATTATTATTATTATGAGCTCCCGAAATTGGCTGCTTGGAATGTCACCCTGACTACTGCCAATCGCCTTAGAGCAATGACAGGTCCCCAGGCTGAAGGCAGAGAGGTGAGGAGACCGCAGAAGCAGATCCTTCTGCCAATGCAGTATTCTGCAACAGGCTCGGTCGCTTGGAATGTCCGAGTAATCCTCCGGCTTCAGTCTACCATGCGGTACGACCAGCCATCGGAGATAAGCATTCTCTCAGCGACGGAATGCAAACCTGCCGGAGTAGAACCTGACTGAAGTAAGTACAGGTTGGTTCAAGGCCATGGGTCTGGATTACTGGTATAAAAGTATCAAAATCACAGCCACCTGTAAAGAATCCTCATCTTCCACACAATAGTAGCAATAGTGAGTTACCTACCAAGCAAAACCTTATTTATATTAAGTTTGGCGAGCTACAACTTTCTGCTGAAAAAATTATCTTTATCCCTTATACACACACATACATTCGCACGGCTACGCTCCAGAGTCCTGGTCTCAAGGAGGGTCCCCATTACACTTTGGTACACTGAAATCATCAAACCTCTCACATTCAACAGCCTGGAAACTGTGAATGGGTGTCTCTCACGGTTCGATCCCTCGTTAAGCCCTTCAGTATCCCTGAAGGTGAGCAGTGCTACTTAAATGAGGTATCAACACGTTCGAAGAGTGCAATGTTTTCTACAGGTTCTACAGTGTGGTCTATCTCAAGGCGAGATAAGTGCAGTGAGGTGGACAGCGGCAGCGAGGGTTCAGAGGTAGAACTGAGATAGTATTGAACTAATGCAGCAGAAGTAAAAAGAGAATGCTCCTTAAGGAGAGAAGAAGAAGACAAAGAACGAATGAAATCCATCGCTTAAATACCCCGCTTTTCCATACCAAGCCTGATACCCGATGACAACTGAAACACAAAGACTTTATCCAACAAACCTGAAATCCGTAACAACCATTTATCCGAACCCTAGCCCTATACCCAATCTTAATTCGTGAAAGTAGCCCCCCTCTTTAAACGTGAGCTCCTGCGAACATTAGAAACAATCGGAGTTGCCATAGCCAAAAAGGTGTCGAGTGCCGAAGTTTCTTGAAGGTCTTCGGCTGGTTCCCAGGTGGGATGCGCATACCCAGTCCATTCAAAGAGGTATTGTAGTTTTCCTTGACAGGTTCTTTGGTCGAGGATTTTCTCGATGAAATATTCCTTTTGTTCATTGAAAACGATCGGCGCAGGGGGAGGTATAACTTGTCCTGGAAGAGGGTTCGTTGCAGCAGGTTTCAGCAGGGAGACATGGAAGACAGGGTGGTTCTTCACAGTAGCTGGAAGGTTGATCTCATAAGCAAAGGGAGATACTATCTTTTTAATAGAGTAGGGTCCCATCCACTTCCAGTCTAGTTTCATGGCATTCCATATGGCCTGAATATTCTTTATCGAAACAAACACTTGGTCATCGATCTGATACGCTGGGGCTGGGATCTGGTGTTTATTCGTAGCAGTTTCCTGGATGTCCTGGGCTGTGTGAATCTGTGTTCGAAGATAATTGTACAGTTCTCGCATCGTTGTTGCGAAGGTAGAAGAATCTAGACTTTGAGGGAGAGTTGTAGAAGGAATAATAGAAGTATGGAACTGGGGGTGGTAGCCATAATTGGCAAAGAATGGGGAAACCTTGGTGCTGGCTGATTCTTGGTTATTAGCCGAGAACACTGCCATGGGTAGCCATTTGCTCCAGTCTTCCTGTTGATAAGATATATAGGAGCGTAGGTATTGTTCCATGACTGCGTTCAATCGTTCCATTTGTCCATCTGTTTCTGGGTGAAAAGCAGTAGACATCTGGGCTTGGATCCCGAAGCTTTGGCAGAGTTCCTTCCAAAAATGAGCTGTGAATTGTGTACCTCCGTCAGAGGTGACGTGCGTGGGGAGTTCATGAAGTTTCCAAACATGTTGGAGGTATAGATCAGCAACGTCTCAGGAATTAACTGTGGTATTGCAGGGGATCAGATGGCGCATCTTCGACAGGCGGTCTACAATAACTAAAATAGCATCATAACCATTGGATTCTGGAAGACCCGTGACAAAATACATTGAGATCTCTTGCCAAGGACGTTGTGGAATGGGTAGAGGTTGGAGAACACCTTGGGTGCATTGGGTAATCAGCTTAGCTTTTTGGCAGGTATGGCAATTACGTACGTAACGCCCTACTGTTTCTCTCATTTTCGGCCAATAAAAGTTTCTTGCCAAAAGTTCAAAGGTTTTATCCTGTCCTGGGTGTCCTGCAACGGGGGTATCGTGGTGTCTTCTGATGAGTTCCAGTCTAAGCTGATCTAGATTAGGAACGTAGATGCATCCCCGGTAATATAGTCTTCCATTTTCCTGGGAACATTCACTGAGGGTGATTTCCTTCAATTGTTGTTCCTTATATTTCAGGGCTAGGAGTATTTTTTCCTGGAACTTGTCAGCTATATATCCCTCTTGGAAGAGTTTTCTCAGGGGGGCATCCAATTCAGCGGCTTCATTTGATAAAGAAGCTGACAACAAACTTAGCTTAGGATCGATGTTTTCTTTCTTCAGCACCACTTGGCTTTGATGTGCCAATCTTTCATCCCCTTCCTTGGGGAGGTCTCCTGATCTCCTTGCCAGAGTGTCCAGCTTTCCTCCCTGGTTTCCTGGTCGATATGTGATCACAAAATCAAACCTAGAAAGATATTCGGCCCATCTTGCTTGATGGCGATTAAGCTGTTTTGTACTCATAAAGTACTCGAGGTTTTTATGATCACTGATTATGTCGATAGGGTGTTTGTAGCCTTCTATCTCCAGGTGCCATTCCTCGAACACGCGGATAATGGCGAGCAGATCCTTGTCTTAGATCTCATAGTTGCATTCAGCAGGTGAATGCTTCTTCGAGAAGAAGGCTACAGGGTGCAGAACGCCGGCGTCATCATATTGCGATAAGACTCCTCCGGATACAAAGTCGGAGGCGTCAGTTTTGACGATAATCTTTTTATCGGGGTTGAAGTGGATTAGGATTGGAGCTGTGGTGAAGGCATGCTTTAAATTTTCAAAAGCAATGTCTGCCTCGACGGTCCATTCAAAGTTGAATCCTTTCATTGTTAACACAGTAAGTGGAGAAGTGAGTTTTGAGAACCCAAGGATAAACCGCTGGTAGAAATTGGCAAATCCTAGGAAGGCTTGGACATCTTTGACACTCTTTGGCGTACCCCATTCACGGACGGCTTTGAGTTTCTCCTCGTCCATCTTAATGCCATCAGGGGTGAGTATGAGGCCTAGGTACTTGGTTATCTGTACTTCGAACTCACACTTTTCCAGTTTTAGGAGTATGTCATTATTTTTTAGCGTCTGGAGAACCATTTTGACATGGACTTGGTGTTCAGCGAAGGTGTCGCTGTAAATTAGTATGTCGTCAAGGTATGCAGTGCAAAAGATGTCGAGGTACTTGGTGAGGCAGTCGTTGACAAAGCGTTGGAAGGTTACAGGTGCATTGGTTAGACCGAAAGGCATGACCTGGTATTCATAGAGGCCATAGTGGGTACGGAAAGCAGTTTTCCATTCCTCCCCTTCTGCAATTCGGAGTTGGTGATAGCCATCGTGGAGGTCTAGTTTGGTATACCATTGTGCCTTGGCTAGCCTGTCAAGGGTTTCCCGAATAAGAGGCGAGGTATACCGATCTTTGACCGTAATAGTGTTTAGTCCCCGGTAATTGACACATAGTCGAAGAGAGCCGTCAGCTTTTTTGACAAAGAGTACAGGGGAACCGGCGGGGGAAGAACTAGCGCGGATAAAGCCTTTTTCCAGATTATCTTCAATGTACTTTTTGAGTACAATGAGTCCTTCTAGAGACATTCCGTAGAGGTGTCCAAATGGGGCGTCTTTTCCTTCCATCAGCTGTATCTTATGATCGTAGGAGCAGCGTTCTCACGGTTCAGTTCTTCGTTAAGCCCTTTAGTATCCCTTAAGGTGAGCGGTGCTACTAAACGAAGTCCCAACATGTTCAAGGAGTGCGGTATTTCTACAAGTCCTACGTGGGGTCTAACTCAAGGCAAGTTAAGTGCAGCATAATTATGACAGCGACAGCGAGGATTCTGAGGTAGAACCCAATAGTATTTGAATGATACAGCAGAAGGTAAACGAGAACATTGCTTAAGGAAGAAAATGAAAAGTACAATAATCAGTAAAAACCCAGCCCTTATATACCCCGCTTTTCCCCTATTCCAACACATAACCAAAACCCAACTGAACAACAAAACATTATACAACGAAGACCACACTTGACAACTAACACTTTATCCCTGTCCATTACCCGGTTTAATCCATGAAAGTAGCTCCCCCCTTCAAGCATGAGCTCCTGCAAACACTAGGAACTGTAGTAGGTTGTTGGGCCAGGAAGTGGTCAAGGGCTTTTACTTCATGAAGATCTTCCTCGGGTTCCCAGGTAGGATGAGCATAACCGGTCCATTCAACGAGATATTGTGATTGTCCTCAATGGATTCGATGATCAAGAATTCTTTCGATAAAGTATTCTTCTTGGTCATTAACGACAATTGGCGCTGGAGGAGGAATGATTTGTCCCAGAAGAGCATCGTTAGGTGCAGGCTTGAGAAGGGAAACATGAAATACAGGATGGTATTTGTCTCAAGGAGCGAGATTCTCGTCAAGCTCTCAGGTATCCCCCGAGATAAGCAGTGCTACTTGAACGAGAAACTAACGACAAGAGAGTGTGCGAAGATTCTACAGGCTCTACCAGTGGTTCAAGTTATGATGACTTGAAGACGGTAACGGCGAAGGATTACGAGGTGTAATCCGAGTTTGTATTTGTAAAATACAGGGAGTATACAATAGAAGACGTTGCTTAAAGAAAGAAGAAGAAAAAGTACAACAAGAGGGGAAAACCCTTCGCTTATATACCATATCCCAACTCTTTCGATGACAAAGGCATGACTCATTGTAATAGGAAACCCATGGAAACATAAAGAACAAACATCAAAGTACAACAACCATATACCCATATATCCGACCCATCAATAAAACATCCATCCATGAAAATTTGACCGAAGAGGGAAGATCAATCTCATAAGCAAAGGAGGAGACAATCCTTTTTACCACATAGGGGCTCATCCATTTCCAATCCAGTTTCCTAGCATTACGGGTTGTTCGGATGTTCTTTATAGATACGAAGACATGGTCTTTAATTTGGTAAGCAGGTGCTGGCGTTCGGTGTTTATTGGTAGCCGTTTCTTGAATATCTTGTGCCGTTCGGATTTGGGTACGAAGATAGTCGCTTAGTTCTTGCATCTTACTAGCAAAAGAAGCAGCATCTAAACTTTGGAGAGTAGTCTTAGTCGGAACGATGGAGGTATCAAAGTGTGGATGGTAACTGTAATTGGCAAAGAATGGGGAAACTTTGGTACTGGCTGATTCTTGGTTATTAGCAGAGAACTCAGCCATTGGTAACCATTTACTCCAATCTTCCTGTTGATAAGATACGTAGGAGCGAAGATATTGCTCCATCACAGCATTAAGTCTTTCCGTTTGTCTATCTGTTTCGGGATGAAAAGCAGTGGACATTCGAGCTTGGATCCTGAGACGTTGGCAAAGTTCTTTCCAAAAGTGGGTGGTGAATTGAGTTTCGCGGTCAGAAGTAACATGCAATGGTAGCCCATGAAGTTTCCAGATATACTGGAGATATAGTTCCGCGACGTCTCTAGAGTTGACCGTCGTATTGCAGGGAATTAGGTGTCGCATCTTTGATAGGCGATCAACCACGACCATTATTGCATCATATCCGTCTGATTCTGGAAGGCCTGTGACAAAGTCCATTGAAATCTCTTGCCAGAGACGATTTGGGATAGGGAGAGGGCGGAGGACACCTTGGGTATGCTGGGTAACTGGCTTCGCTTTTTGGCAGATATGGCAGTTGCGAACATATCTGCTAATCGATTCCCTCATCTTTGGCCAGTAATAACTTCTCAAAAGGAGTTCAAATGCCTTATCTCGTCTGGGATGTCCAGCTGCTGGTACATCATGGTGCCTTCGGATAAGTTCTAGTCGAAGGGAGTCCAGGTTAGGAACATAGATACATCCTCGGTAGCATAGCCTTCCATTTTCCTCGGTGCAGTCACTTAGGGTGATCTTTTTGGATTGTTGATCTTTGTTCATTAATGCTTCGAGTATCTCTTCAGGGAATTTATCAGCAATATATCCTTCTTGGAAGAGTTTATTTAGGGGGGCGTCCAGTTCAGCAGCTTCATTTGACAAAGAAGCCAACAACAAACTTATCTTAGGGTCTATATTTTCTTTCTTTAGCACCACTTGACTTTGGTGTGCTAATCTTACATCCCCTTCTTTGGGAAGATCTCCTGATCTTCTTGTCAACGCATCCGGTTTTCCTCCTTGATTTCCCGGTCGATATGTGATAACAAAATCGAATCTGGAGAGATACTCTGCCCACCTTGCCTGGCGACAGTTTAGTTGTTTGGTGCTCATAAAGTATTCGAGATTCTTATGATCACTGATGATGTCAATAGGGTGTTTTGAACCTTCAAGTTCCGGGCGCCATTCTTCGAAGACACTGATGATAGCGAGTAGTTCCTTGTTGTAGATTTCGTAATTGCACTCAGCAGGTGAGTGCTTTTTTGAAAAAAAAGCTACAGGGTGTAGGACTCCGGTGCCATCATATTGTGATAAGACTCCTCCGGACACAAAGTCTAAAGCGTCAGTTTCGACGATGATCTTTTCATCGGGGTCGAAGTGGATCAGGATTGGTGCGGTGGTGAAGGCATGCTTTAAGTTTTCAAAAGCAATATCCGCTTTGACAGTCCATTCAAAACTAATCCCTTTCCTCGTTAGGGCAGTAAGTGGGGAATTGAGTTTTGAGAATCCAAGGATAAATCGTCGGTAGAAGTTGGCAAATCCTAAGAAGGCTTGGACATTCTTGACGCTCCTCGGGGTGCCCCACTCTCGCACGGCTTTGAGTTTTTCCTCGTCCATTTTAATCCCGTCAGGGGTGAGAATGAGCACAAGTACTGAGCGGTTTGTACCTCGAATTCACACTTTTCCGGTTTAAGTAAAATGTCATTTTCCTTGAGGGTTTGGAGGACTTTCCTGACGTGGATCTGATGTTCTGCAAAGGTATCGCTATAGATGAGTTTATCATCAAGGTAGGCCGTGCAAAAAATATCAAGGTATTCTTTCAAGCAGTCGTTGACAAAGCGTGGGAAGGTGCTGGGGGATTTGGTTAAGCTGAACGGCATAACCTGGTATTCGTAGAGGCCATATTGGGTGCGGAAAGCTGTTTTCCATTCGTCGCCCTCAGCAATATGGATTTGATGGTAACTGTCTCGGAGATCTAATTTAGTATACCATTGTGCCTTTGCTAACCAGTAAAGGGTTTCTCGGATGAGGGGAGAGGTATAGCAATCTTTAACCGTGATGGCATTAAGGCCTTGATAATCCACGCATAAGCGAAGAGACCCATCAGCCTTTTTGACGAAAAGGACAGGGGATCTAGTGGGCAAGGAGCTGGCTCGGATGAAACCTTTCTCAAGGTTATCTTCAATATACTTTTTCAGGACTATTAGTTCCTCTTGGGACATCCCATATAAAGGGCCGAAAGGGGCTTCTTTTCTCTCCTGGAGCTGTATTTTGTGGCCATATGGTCGTCATGGGGATAGGCCTTGGGCTTTCTTCTTGTCGAACATATCCAAGAAATTGTGGTATTCTGCGGGAATCCTTGCTCTCCATTCTTCCTTAGTGGTTTTCTCCTCTTGAACTTTATTAATTTCATAGAGGGACATAGCATATGCTTGTAAAGACCGTTTTCGAGTCAGAGTCCTAAAGCTAGCGGCATTGATGAAGGAAACGTTAAGTTTGGCTGGAGCAGAGATCGAGGGGGCGGATACAATGGTGGTGTCAGGGGAACAGTGGGTGGTGCAGAGGTTAGAGTTAAACTCAATGCGCTTGTCAGCAAAGTGGAGGTGGACATCATGGTAATTCATCCAGGGCATTCCTAGGACCAAGGAGTAGTGACCAAGCTGGGTTACAAAACAGGGGGCTTGTTCTTGGTGTTGTTGGATGGACAAGTTGATGTTGGCGATATGGGAGATGGCTCCTGAAGCGACAGGACGGCCATCTATAACTTCAAGTTGTCGATGGGTCTTTAGGGGGGAAAGAGGTAGAGAGTGGTGACTCGCAAATTCTTTATCAATGAAGGCGAATCCCGAGGCTCCAGTGTCCAATAGTGCATGTGTTTTGATGATTTTATTGCTATGGGAAATGCTACAAGAAATAACAAAATGTTCCCCATCCAACTGGTCCTCCACCCACATATCCGATACCGAAAAACCCGAAATAGAAAACGCAAACAAAGGTAAAGAAAAGAGAACTGAAGCAGGGTCACTGGGCAACTTCAGTTGAACTAGTTTAAAGCCTCCTCGGAGGCGTCTGGGGCGTCAATAGCAAAGAACTGGGGCGGCAATGGAGGAGGAGGAAGTTGGTGAGCAGAGGAGGCGGGAGGAACGGAGGCATTGGCGAGATTGGTAAGTGCTCCCCTCATGGTGGGTTTCTTTGGAGCAGAGGGGCAGTTGGCATAAGAGTGGTCGGGGGCGGCACAGAACATACATTTCCCAGTGGAGTGACACCACTGTTTTTCTCCTCCGAAAGCTTCCTTCTTCCGTTAACCATAGTATACCTTTGATCCTGAGGGGGGCGAGAGACATTGCTGGTGCGGCTGAAAGAGAGATCCATAGGGGCAAGGCCTCCTGGTACAAAGGACAAGGCCAGAACAAAGGGGGTTGCTGCTTGGGAGCTGAACTGTCCCATGACATCGCGCATGTTGCCTTGCTTTTCTGCCTTACGAGCTCGGATACGATTATCAAGGTGAGTAAGGGTGAGGATCATTTCGTTGAGAGTAGTGGGGACCGTTGTGGTGAATACCATGGCTTCCTTAAGTTCCTCTGACATGCTGTGTTCCAGAGCATCCATCTTTGAGTTCTCGTCGAAGTTCAGCTTCCCCATGATTCTTTGGAAATCGGCCAGGTAAGCGGAGAAGTCTTGCTTGCCTTGACGAAGCTGATGCAATTCCCGTCGGACAGTGCCAGTGTGATCTGGGTCTCCGAAAGCCGTTTCTGAAGAGGCGATAAGCTGTTCCGCACTGTTCCACAAAGAAAGTCCAGAGGGAAGAACGGTATGGCGGACCTGTTCTAGGGCTGCTCCTTCTAGGCGATTGATGGCATCCTCCGTCCCCGCTACAACCTCTTCGATTGAAAGTTCACCACCACCTTTTGCGTTGCAACGGTGTTACACACAGCCAAAAGTCTTTAGCACTTCGGCTTCATTCCATTACCCCTCTTCCACAAACAATTTGGATCATCGTTTACACAACACCCCACGGTCGCAATGCCTCCCAAAGGTAAAGGCAACATGTTTACACCCATATTCCCCCATCATCAGGTTGAGGGAACTCCAAACCCATTCGTTGCCTCCTCCTCTTCATCTGCGGCGGATCCAAGAACACCCTCACCATCAAAAAGACAGAGAGCTGACACCTCTCCCCCATCCCCTCCTGTTTTCGGAAAGCCAACCCACTGGGTGGGCCTCTGGAATAAACCAGGGGAGGCCATTACCACTCACCTAGGCAGTGAGCCAGCTTTTGGGTTTGATGTTTGCAACGCTCTAGAGAGAGCCGACAAGATCAACCTCCTCCACTTCCAAAAACTCCTTGACATGATACAGCATCTACAAGGGGAAATCACCACCCTCAAGGAAGCAGCAAGCAAACCAGCTCCTGCACCTCTCCCAGACATGTTTCCAGAGTCCCCGACTTTGAGCAAACTAGAGCGTGACCACCTGCTGCTCACAGTAGGGAAGGCAGTGCCTTAAGAACCACCTGCACCTAGTGCTCCTCTTCCTCCTGCTCCTGCTGCTGCTATCCCAGCACCTCCTCCTGCCCCAAAGCCCCTGCAATGGGCTCAGGTGGCGGCCAGCAAACCCAAGAGAAAATCCCAACCAGCAAAGACCAAACAGGCTGCATCTGCACCTGCCCCTAAGACTCATGTCTCCCCTCTCACCATCGCTCCCACCATGCGTGCACGCCGTTTAATTGTCAAACGCGACGGCACTCCCCTTTCTCAGGGGTCACCCACGGAACTCAGAGATAAACTCAACTCTGCCATTGGTTCCATCACCATCCAGTCTGTGGCAATAGACACACATTCCCAGAATGTGTCGTTAACGGTCATGAACAACATGTTTGCCAACACCCATTACCGGAAAGTTGGCCAATTTCTCCACATCATCCCTGGAGCTCGCTCCCTACACCTTGACGAACCACTGCACCAACTTGTTGTACATGGTATCCCTACCTCCATGGAGCCCTCTGCCATTCAACAAGAGCTCTGCAATTTCAACCCCGGCCTCATCATGGACACACCTCCAAGATGGCTCACCCTACCAGAAAAACGAAGAGGAAAAACAGTTTCCTCCATTGTCATCACACTCTCTGGCCCCAAAGCTAATGAGATCGCTAATCGCACATGCCTTTCTGCTTTTTCCACCACTGTCCGAGCTGAACGCATACTCCGTTTTGGACCCTCTACCCAGTGTTTCCAATGCCACAAATTTGGACACCACACAAATAAATGTCCCAACCAACCATGCTGTCGCTGGTGTGTTGGACTTCATCCTACTGCAGCACATACCTGCCCCACCCTCACTTGCTCAACCAAAGGCCGCCCCTGCTCTCACACTCTTGTTAAGTGTGTCAACTGTGACGGACCCCATGAGTCACACCTGAACAGCTGCCCATCACGCCCTTCAAAGGCCTCACCGCCCCCTCCAGCAGATGACCAGATGGACCTTTAGGTTGCTTCACCAATACTTTCCCAACCCCTACTAACTTTGATTGAAAACTTTTTCTGGCTACTCTCTGCTTCCTTTGTGGCTTTACTATGGACTTTCCTCTATGGTTTCTCATTGTTTTTCGGTTGTTGGCTGCAAGTCTCTTTACTCTCATAGGCATACGCTGTCAACTTTCCCTGCACCTTTAAGTCGTTTTATCGCAGGAACATCGTCCTGTTCTTTTGGAAGTACTTAGTTCGCTTCTCTTTTGTGTTCTCTTTTGTTACCCAGGCGGATAAGGGTGTCTACTTGATGGGGATAGGTTTTTTGACTTCATAACCTTCGTGTTGCATAAGCGGTTTTGTACCTAGAAACAATAATCAAATGATTTAAACAAAAAAAAAAAAAAAAAATCTAGGCGATTGATGGTGTATAGGATCATGGTGGTCTCATCGGCGAATCGGTCTCGGTTGACAGTGAGTTTAGAGTGGAGTTGTAGTATGAAGCCAGGAAGCTTGCTTCTAGACCCGTCGAACTTCTCTGGATCTGGCATCCATTCTGATCGGTGAGTCATTGATGGCGGTGGTGGGGTGGCCGTGAGGTTATGTGGAGCAGGAGGGGCTTGGGCAGCGGTGTGTGCTTCATTTCGTTCCTGTCATAGCCTAGAAATCAGGCTTGCTGCTTTGGTGACTTGTTGGTCTAGTTCCATGGCACAGCGTGAGGCATTTTCGGTTTGGATTCGAGCGGTATTGAGTTTGACCTCTGTTTCCCGTTCACTTTCCTGGAGGGCGTCAATCAGGTCTTCTAGAGCCTGATTTAGATCCCGGAGCTGATTATACAGCTCAACGGGGTCTTCTCTCATGGCCCAGGCGAAGGCTTCCCTTGTCGGGAATCTCTGGATAGCAACTGCGGCTCCTTCACTGGAGGGGTCAGCAGGAGCGGGTGAGCTCATGATGTTGGCGTTGGGCGAGGGAAGGAGTTCGTGCGTAGGTACTCTTGATCGAGCCACTCGGGGATAACTTCAACGAGGGGTTTTCGCAGAATTAAGTAGGGGAAGATGCTTAGTATGGATTGGCGAATCCGCGCGATGATTTCCATGCAAAGAGTTGCTTCGAGGTAGAAAGTGTAGATATATTAAGTAAGGTAATCTCACGGTTCAGTCCTTCGTTAAGCCCTTCAGTATCCCTGAAGGTAAGCAGTGCTACTTAAGCGAAGTTCTAACACTTTCGAGAAGTGCGATGTTTCTACAGGTTCTACGAGGGGTCTAACTCAAGGCGAGTTAAGTGCAGTGTGATAGAGACAGCAAAGGCGTGGATTCTGAGGTAGAATTGAGGTAGTATTCAGAGTATTACAGTAGACGTAAACGAGAACGTTGCTTAAGGAGAGAGAAAGAAAAGAAACAACAAGCAACCAAAAACCATCCCTTAAATACCCCGCTTTTCCCATAGTCGGACCTATAACCAAAGCCTAACCAAACAACAAGGACATTGTAAGACCGGTACTTCTTACCACACAGGAAATCTCCAAGAAGCTTTAGATAACAATCTAGACGCTATAACCTGCTCGGTTGCTATCCGCAACACAATACACAGGTGCAAGTCCTAACTGCTTCTTATGAACCGCTAAAAGATAATCGTAGGGTTCAAAGTAGGGATCGAGCAAAGTTCCTTGAAGAACTTCCAATAGTAAGGTTTTAATAACTAACACTGAAGGGACAAGGCCTTGCTAAGCAAGATAAAAGTAATTCACAAGTAAAAGAGTAAATTGCACAGAAGTGATTTTGCTAGAAACAATATAATATTAATAAGGCTCGTTCTTCGTCGCTAATGATCCGACTCAGAGTTTACACCCACTGCGAGAGTATTTATAATTCCTCCTCTCTACTATGTTGGGGTATTGTGTGGTGTAGAGGCACTAACTACTATGACAACATGAAACCACTTCGCCTTATCTCCATACCTGATGCCATTTTGAGTTCCCTGGCCCTGATCTGTGATTCTCTGAGCAGTATGCATGTCAGTAACATGGGAGTTACGTATTCTTCTTCATTGCGTTCGTCTCTTCGAAATGATCATTTCGCCTATCCGAATCGTCGCGTAGCATTGCGTTCCCTGATCTTTGTCAGTCTGCAACTCCGCCAGTTTTGGTCCGATTCGCAATCCGTTTGAACCACAGCGAAGCCAGACACTTCCCCTACATACTCTCCGGGTCCTATTCCGCCGGACGGTTTTGCTTGACGGCCTAGGGGTTACTTTTGCCCTCCGGGACAGGTCTTTTCTGGTGCTGTCCCCCCTTCTCCAAATACTATACCTACTGGAAGGATTGGAGGCAGGGTAACAGGCTCCAGTCCCGATCCGGAAGGTGCTAAAGTAGGGTAACTCCAGAGATAGGGTAACTCCAGGGCCAGGAACTCCTTCAAAAGGTACAGGTATAACACACATTGTATAAAAGAAATAGCCCATGACAACCAATAACTCCATCCTTACCCATAGCCCAAATTAATCCGTGAAATTGCCATGTTGATCTTAGTTGGGTCTGCGGTTTGTAGAGGTCTGCGGTTTGTAGAGGTCCTTTGTTTGTACAGGTCTGCGTTTGGTAAGGGTTTGTCTGTTAGTTATCTATTAGTCTAGTCTGGCGTAAAAGTGGGAGGTGGTCTACCTGTAGAATCTCTTTAATCCATAGTGAATATAGGTTGATATTGATCGAATATTTTAATTGAATATAATAAATATAAAAGGCAAATATAGTAAATTTCTTGCGTTTCTACCGAATCTGGAGCTTCGATTTCATGGATTGACTTAGGAAAGGAGTTGTGGTTCGGATGGTTATATAATTTCTTTGTTGTTCGGCTATGTTTCAGGATAGTGTAATAATGTCTTTGTGTTTCGGTTGTTGTCGGGTTATTGTTGGTGTTACCGAAAAGCGGGGTATTTAAGGAAGGATTTTGGTTGCCTTTGTTTCTCTTCTTCTTCTTTCCTTAAGCAACGTTCTCGTTTACCTTCTCCTGTACCCGTTGAAATACTATCTCGATTCTATCTCAGAATCCTCGCTGTCGCTGTCGCTGTCCATCTCGCTGCACTTATCTCGCCTGGAGATAAACCCTTCGTAGAACTTGTAGAAACGCTGCACTCTTCGAACACGTTGATACCTCATTAAGTAGCGCTGCTCACCTTCAGGGATACTGAAGGGCTTAACGAGGGACTCAACCGTGAGATTACGTTGCTTCCAACATCTACACCTTCTACCACTCTACCATCATCTGTACACCTAACACTCTTCCATCATGGAAGGAGCCGCCGTCGCTGCGAAACGCTTCCCCACTAGAGAAGCTTTCGCTCAGGCCTACCGAGACGACCCTGCAGAGCTATACAACGAACTCAGGGAACTGAACCAAGCCCTGGAAGACCAGATTGACGTCCTCCAGGAAAGCGAACGGGAAAATGAGGTAAAACTCAATACTGCCCGGATCCCAACCGATAATGCCCTCCGTCATGCAACCGAACAAGACCAACGGGTTACCGAAGCCGCTAGCCTAATTGCTCGACTTCGACAAGAACGGAATGAAGCCCGATCCGTCACCCAAGTACCCCCCGCCCCACCCAACCTCGCAGCTACCCCTCCCCCGCCGTCAAATACCCACCGATCAGAACGCATGCCGGACCCAGAAAAGTTCGATGGATCCCGAGCAAAACTCCCCGGATTCATTCTCCAATTACGCTCCAAATTAACCGTCAACCGAGACCGCTTCGCCAACGAAACCACGATGATACTTTACACCATCAATCGACTGGAAGGAGCAGCCCTAGAACAGGTCCGTCACACTGTTCTCCCCTCAGGCCTCACCACTTGGAACAACGCAGAAGAGCTTATCGCCGCCTTGGAAACCGCTTTTGGAGACCCAGATCCGACTGGCACTGCTCGACGAGAACTCCACCAGCTCCGTCAAGGAAAGCGTGATTTTTCAGCCTATTTAGCCGACTTCCAAAGAATCATGGGCCAGCTGAATTTCGATGAGAACTCAAAGATGGACGCATTGGAACACGGCATGTCGGAGGAATTAAAAGAAGCCATGGTGTTTGCACCGATTGCCCCTGCTAACCTCCCGGAGATGATTCTCACCCTTACCCGACTGGATAATCGTATCCGAGCTCGCAAGGCAGAGAAACGAGGAAACGCCAGAGATAATATGGGTCAATTCAGCACCCCCGCCGCCTTCACCCCTGCTTCCTCTTTTACCCCAGGAGGACTAACCCCGATGGACCTATCTTTCGGACGTACCAGCAACCTTTCTCGCCCTCCTCAAGACCAACGATACACAATGGTTAACGGGTGGAGAAAACTATCGGAGGAAGAAAAACAGTGGCGTCGCGCCACTGGGAAGTGCATGTTCTGTGCCGCCCCGGACCACTCCTATGCCAATTGCCCCTCTGCCCCCAAAAAACCTACGATGAGAGGAGCACTCACCGCCCCACCTGCTAACCGTACGCCCCCGGCCTCCTCCTTACCGCCGCCACCTCTCCCGCCTCAATTTTTTGCCCTAGAGTCGGCAAACGCCTCAAGCGAGGCTTTAAACTAGTCCAACCAAGGTCGATCAGTGACCCTACCTTGGTTTCAAATTTCTTACCTTTATCTGCATTTTCTATTTCGGGGTTTTCGGTTTCCGGTATAAGCGTGGAGGATCAATTGGATGGGGAACACTTTGTAGTAGCATGCAAGATTTCCCATAGCAATAAAATTATAAACACCCACGCTTTACTAGACACCGGGGCCTCAGGATTTGCATTTATTGACCAGAAATTCGCGAGTCACCATTCTCTTCCCCTTACCCCCCTAAAAACTCCCCGACAACTTGAAGTTATCGATGGACGCCCTGTCGCCTCCGGAGATATCACCCACATCGCCAAACTCAACTTATCCATTAGAAACCATCAAGAACAAGCGCCCTGTTTTGTAACTCAATTAGGTCACTACCCCTTGGTCTTGGGAATACCATGGATGAAACATCACGATGTGCATCTTCAGTTTGCCGATAAACGCATCGAGTTTAATTCTAAACTCTGCACCACCCACTGCGCCCCTCACTCCCCTGTCGTCGTCTCCCCATCAATTCCTGCTCCCCCCAGACTAAATATGTCCTTTATTGGCGCTGCCAGCTTTAGGACTCTTACTAGGAAACGCACCCACCAAGCCTACGCCATGTCCCTCTATGAGATAAACAAACTTATAGACAATACAACAACTAAGGAAGAATGGAAGTCTAGGATTCCCGCTGAGTATCATGACTTCCTAGACATGTTCGACAAAGCAAAAGCACAAGGACTCCCCCCACGCCGCCCCTACGACCATAAAATACACTTAATGGAAGGAAAAGATGCACCATTTGGACCACTTTATGGGATGTCAAGAGAGGAACTTATCGTTCTTAAGAAATATATCGAAGATAACCTAGAGAAAGGCTTCATCCGCGCTAGCTCCTCTCCCTCCGGCTCCCCTGTATTGTTCGTGAAAAAAGCAGACGGCTCCCTCCGACTATGTGTTGACTATAGAGGCCTGAACGCCATTACAGTCAAGGATCGATACACTTCCCCTCTTATACGAGAAACCCTGGACCGATTAGCGAAAGCTCAATGGTATACCAAACTCGACCTCCGCGACGGTTATCATCAAATTCGAATCGCCGATGGAGAGGAATGGAAAACCGCTTTCCGAACCCGCTATGGTCTCTACGAGTACCAAGTGATGCCCTTTGGACTAACCAACGCTCCCGGCACCTTCCAACGCTTCGTGAACGACTGCCTCACTGAATACCTGGATATCTTTTGCACCGCATACCTAGACGACATTCTCATTTACAGTGATACCTTCGACGAACACCAAACTCACGTTCGAAAGGTTCTACAGACGCTAAAGGATAATAACATTCTCCTTAAACCCGAGAAATGTGAGTTTGAGGTACAGACGACAAAATATCTAGGCCTTATCCTTACTCCCGACGGCATTAAGATGGACGAAGAGAAATTAAAAGCCGTCCGAGAATGGGGAACTCCGAAGAGTGTTAAAGATGTGCAAGCATTCTTAGGATTTGCTAATTTCTATCGCCGGTTTATCCTGGGGTTCTCGAAACTCGCTTCACCTCTTACTGCCCTTACAAGAAAAGGCATCAACTTCGAATGGACCGTCGAAGCCGATATCGCCTTCGAAAATCTAAAACACGCGTTCACCACTGCCCCCATCCTCATCCACTTTGATCCTGACAAAAAAATCATTGTGGAAACCGACGCTTCAGACTTCGTGTCAGGCGGAATCTTATCTCAGTACGATGACGCAGGAGTCCTACATCCCGTAGCCTTCTTTTCAAAAAAGCACTCCCCTGCGGAATGCAACTATGAGATTTATGATAAGGAACTGCTGGCTATCATCCGTGTTTTCGAAGAATGGCGCCCCGAGTTGGAAGGATCAAAACACCCAATCGATGTGATCAGCGACCATAAAAACCTTGAATACTTTATGAGTACCAAGCAACTCAATCGCTGTCAAGCTAGATGGGCTGAATACCTATCGCGCTTTGATTTTGTGATCACATATAGACCAGGAAGCCAAGGGGGAAAACCGGATGCGTTGACCAGGAGATCAGGAGATCTCCCCAAGGAAGGGGATGAACGATTAGCACATCAGAGCCAGGTGGTGCTAAAGAAGGAGAATCTTGACCCTAAGCTAAGTTTGTTGTCGGCTTCTTTATCAAACGAAGCCGCTGAACTGGACGCCCCCCTAAAAAAGCTATTTGCAGAAGGATATATCGCTGACAAGTTTCCTGAAAAGATCCTCCTAGCGTTAAGGAATAAGGACCAACAATCCAAGGAGATTACCTTAAGCGAGTGCAAGGAGGAAAACGGAAAACTCTATTATCGAGACTGTATCTACGTCCCAGAATCTGCCCCCCTCCGCCTTGAATTGATTAAGAGACACCATGATACCCCTGCCGCAGGCCATCCAGGACGCGATAAAACCTTCGAACTCCTTGCTAGAAGGTTCTATTGGCCCAAGATGAGGGAGTCGATCGGGCAATATGTCCGTAACTGTCATATCTGCCAAAAGGCAAAACCAGTTACCCAACGTACCCAAGGAGTCCTCCGTCCCCTACCTATCCCTAATCGCCCATGGCAAGAAATCTCTATGGATTTCGTTACCGGCCTCCCCGAATGAAATGGCTATGATGCTATTATGGTAGTAGTCGACCGACTGTCCAAAATGCGCCATCTTATCCCTTGTAACACGACCGTCAACTCCAGAGATGTAGCTGATTTATACCTACAACATGTCTGGAAATTACATGGGTTACCTACGCATATTACATCAGACCAAGGTACCCAATTTACAGCCCATTTTTGGAAAGAGTTGTGTCAACGCCTTGGGATTCAGGCTAGAATGTCTACTGCTTTCCATCCTGAGACAGACGGGCAGACGGAGAGACTAAACGCGGTTATGGAACAGTACCTACGATCTTATGTATCTTATCAACAGGAGGACTGGAGTAACTGGTTACCTATGGCCGAGTTCTCAGCAAATAACCAGGAGTCTGCGAGTACTAAAGTCTCCCCTTTCTTTGCCAACTATGGGTACCATCCTCGCTTCGATACTACTCTCCTCCCAACCCAAGCGACCCCTCAGAGCCTAGATGCTGCCTCATTCAGTCAAACGATGCAGGAACTCTATAACCATCTACGAACACAAATAAGGACCGCCCAGGATATTCCAGAAACGGCCACGAATAGACACCGCATACCTGCTCCAGCTTACCGAGTCGATGACCATGTCTTCGTTTCAATGAAGAACATTAGAACTTCCTGTAATGCTAGAAAGCTGGATTGGAAATGGATGGGACCCTATCCGATTAAGAAGATGATCTCCCCTTTTGCCTATGAAGTTGACCTTCCATCATCGGTCAAGTACCACCCTGTCTTCCATGTTTCTTTATTGAAACCTGCGGCCCATGATGCTCTTCCCGGACAAATCATTCCTCCCCCGGTGCCTGTTGTTGTCAATGACCAAGAAGAATATTATATCGAGAAAATCTTGGACCAACGGATATACCGCAAGAAGCAACAGTACCTCGTTGAATGGACCGGATATGCTCACCCTACCTGGGAACCCGCTGAAGACCTAGCAGATACGTCGGCATTGGAAAAGTTTTTAACTACCCCGACCTTAGCTATACCTAGTGTTCGCAGGAGCTCACGCTTGAAGGGGGGAGCTACTTTCATGGATTGACTTAGGAAAGGAGTTGTGGTTCGGATGGTTATATAATTTCTTTGTTGTTCGGCTATGTTTCAGGATAGTGTAATAATGTCTTTGTGTTTCGGTTGTTGTCGGGTTATTGTTGGTGTTACCGAAAAGCGGGGTATTTAAGGAAGGATTTTGGTTGCCTTTGTTTCTCTTCTTCTTCTTTCCTTAAGCAACGTTCTCGTTTACCTTCTCCTGTACCCGTTGAAATACTATCTCGATTCTATCTCAGAATCCTCGCTGTCGCTGTCGCTGTCCATCTCGCTGCACTTATCTCGCCTGGAGATAAACCCTTCGTAGAACTTGTAGAAACGCTGCACTCTTCGAACACGTTGATACCTCATTAAGTAGCGCTGCTCACCTTCAGGGATACTGAAGGGCTTAATGAGGGACTCAACCGTGAGATTCGATCAATAGGGGAGCAGAGCGAGGTTTATATAACCTCTCTTTTCGTCAGACCCCCGTATCCAAGAGCAGCGATACAGGGTTCATCTTGAAAATATATGAGGATGGAGATCCGAAGAAGCATGGTGCTCTTCTTGAAAACATGACATCATGAAAGTGGGAGGGTATGAAACATCTCTCTCCCGTGCAGGCAATGAATGACGAAGGAGGCAAATGGAGGTGATATATTGGCAGTTTGAAGAGAGAGTTTGACTTGGAGAAGCAAACCTCCCACAGAGGGAAGCGAGTTGCTATTTTTGGTGTTTGTTAGGGGTTCATGAGGTTTGACGTTGGTGGTTGCAAACGCACAAAGGTGTGGAATAGGGTTGCAGACCCCGCTGCCAAGAAGTGACATCATTGGTTCGGTTAGCTTCTTCCATGTTTGTCATCTGTCAGGTGCCTTAGAGAGTTTGAAAGTCACCCAAACACGAAGACCACAACCACAACCACAACCACAACCACGAACTTGACAGCCATATGACATTGCCTGCCGCTTCATGCTTCTACTGCAGAAAGAGATGCAAGTCTTCCAGCAGTCTACAGCTTCATCTCAAATACTGCTATGAGGCTAAGTTAGCGGACCAGCCTGATGTTCATCGTCAGCAAACCCCTGATGGTATTACCCCTGACCGCGTACCACTGGAACCGTTAGGATTTTGAAGACAAATAAGCAGTCCCTAAAGAAGCTACATCCATGAGTGTATATGACTGGGGTTTAAATGACTGTGATTGGGAAGATGGTATAACCTAATTTGCCCTTATTGATCGTGGATAACTGTGCTGATAGAGAGTAGTGGAGAACGACTGCCAACCGCAGACCTATGATCTCAATGAAGATCTTGGCGAAGAAATCCGAGTTGAAGAAACGGAAGTGAACCTCAAACCAGAAACCCAAGACCTGACGTGTTCACCAAACCCAACAAAAACGTTTTGGTATATGTCTGCTGAAGGACCTGACTGTGCAGGCAGATCGTACGGTCTGGCAAAATGACTGTATAAGAAGCATTTGGAGGAAAACTGGAACCAGTGGTACCCTTTTGTGAACGGCAATGACTTTGAACTCGCTCGCTGGATGCTTGAAAACGGGGTTACGAAAATGGCGATTAATTCGTACATGGACAGAGGGCTTGACACTGACTGCTGTAAGTCCTTCCAAACCACTGATGAGCTTTGGGAAAAACTAGAAAACACTGATATTGGCCTAGGCGGCAATAGCTGGATTAAAAAGCAGCTGTCAATCAGCACTTTCTACACACGGGATCTCTTGGAATGTGTCAAACATCTTCTTGGTCATCTCCCTTTCGCGGACCATACGACATATGAGCCAGTTTGCTACTACGATTCACAGAGTCGGCCGATTTACAACGAAATGTATTCTGGAGACTGGTGGTGGGAAACAGAAGGCAACATCCCTGATGGCGGAACCCTTATACCTCTCATTAGCACTTCCGACAAGACCTCCCTGACAATCTTTTCAGGAGATAAATCTGCCTGGCCGCTTTACATAACTCTCAGTAACATCAGCAAAGAGGTTCCGCTCGAGAGATCGAAAATGGCGTGGATCTTACTCGCCCTACTTCCCATACCTGCCAAAGACCAGGAAAGCGGTGCCATACAAGCTTCCTGGCATACTGCTATCGATGAAGTTTTCAGGAGCATGAAAGACATTGATCTAAAGCGTCCGGGATTTGAAAAGGATTGCTCGGATGGAAAGGTCCTTCACTGCTTCCCGGTAATAGCTGCATGGGTTGCTGATTATCAAGAACACGTGATTATTGCGGGTATAAAGAACGGAGCTTGCCCATCCTGTGAGATCTCAGTCACTCAAATGAGGCATGAAAATGGTCCAACTTGTGGTCGGGAGAGGGAACACGAGGAATATCAAGAACTGATTGCAAGGTCCCGGACCACATCTACGGAGGTACATGAGGATTCCTTGCGCCGTCTGAGCGAGAAAATTGTATTACCTGTCGACAATCCACTCTGGAGCTATCCACAATGCAACGTATATTAGTTATGGATGGTTGATATCTTCCATCAATTCAATCTCAGGCTTGTGAAAAAGCTCATGAAGTGGCTGATACCCTTTCTCAAATCGAAAAAGCTATACCAACGATTCAACAAGCGATTCAAATCGATGCCTGTGTACTTGGGATTCCAGCGGTTCCACAGGACCTACAGCGGCGTTAGCCAATGGCAAGGGAAAGAGATACGGACCATGGTGCGCTTTCTTCTGGTTACTGTAGGTCCTCTACTAGCCCCGAAGTCTCGCGCCTGCAGAGCAAAGAGTCAAGAAGAGCTGGAAGCCCTAAAGTGCGTCAGGGCGTTGTGTGAGCTAGTTTTAATCTTACAACAATGAAGTCACTCAGACTATTCCCTGTCGCTGTTGCAGAAAGAGCTCTCGATGTTCTATAGTTCCAAAGCGGTATTTTGAGGGACCAGGGCAACTGCGGCGCAGACCACAGCATTCAACACTCTATGGGAAAAATTACTCGTGGAAAACGGTTCGACATGGTCTGAGAAGAGGAAACAAGCAGAGAAGAAAAGACTTGAGACGGAGATCTACCACTTCTCGTTCCCAAAGATGCATCTAGCCAGGCAAATTAGCAAAAATATCCATCGCATGGGTGTGCCAGACAATTATTCAGCGGATATATCAGAATTACTCCATGTTGAGCGTGTCAAAGACGCATACCGAGCATCTAATCGTGTCGATTATGAAACACAGATTCTGCTTTTTAACGACCGCCAATTAAGGTTGTCATATATGGTCCAGACCTTGGAATACCTTGCTATACAGGGATACTACAGATCTAAGACTGCGAAGATACTGCAGTTGCAGGACAAGGAAACCCGACACGCAACCACATGGGCGGGAAGGCAGAAACAACGTGAAATCAAGATACCACAATCTGATGTTCTGATGGTACCTGAGAAGTGGTAGGTGAACCGGTCACCTGCTCCCAGTCAAGCAGGAAAACTCACAATTTCTATAACCTTGAAAAGAGCAGAGGAACTTTAGGGAATCGCAGACCTGGGTTCGCGTTTCCATGATTGGCTCATTGGCAAGTGGGGGCGGGAATTGGTGGATAAATTAGGTGGTGAAGAGTTCAAAGAGATCAAAATCAATCTATACAACGCAGTGTCATGCTGGTACTATCTTTTTCAGGGTCCGGACACAATCAAGAAACAGCTGCTTCGGTGTCCCAAAGGTGGAAAACGGAAGGAAGAAGGAAGGTTCATGGATCACTCAATTTGGGTTCAACAATTTGAAGATTATTAGATGGATAGTTTTCAGAGGCGAAAGGCATGTTTCCCTCTTCTATATTTTGGCTACAGGCCACCATCATGGCTTCTGAAAGAACTGCTGGTGACGCCGGAAACAGTGTCGACGGTTGAGCAAGTTTGTTTGTTTCAAGGAAAGAAGGTATTGGTGAGGAAACAACAAGAGCTTGGGTTCGCAATCGTGCAAGGTAAGAAGTTCACTAATAAAAATAGCAAGCCAGATCCTGCTAACGGATTTGTTGAAGTGGTATTGGACCGAAGAGATCAATTTATCACTTCCATTGAGAGCATTGAAGGTCCGGTTCAGTTAGTTGAAGAAAACCAGCAATTAAATTCAAAGACCTGGCTGGTAAACAGCCATATAGATTTAGAAACATACTACTATGTTTACTAGGAGGGTTGTGCACCGATGTATGTATCTAACGAATTGAGAGAGATGCAAGTCAATTTCAAGATTTATGATTGGGAAAGAGATACTAGTAAACACAGACCATGCCGAGACCTGACCAACGAAAAACGTGGATAATACTAGGAGATCATAATGTGCCTGAAGCCCAAGACCAAGGAAGATTTGTCCAAGAGGCTCAAAGATATCCGAATCACAACTGCAGCCGTCATGACAGAGGAAGATTCATCCAATCAGTTCAAAGATATCACACCTGCAGCCGTCAAGATCGAGGAAGGTTCATCCAAGAAGTTCTAAGATATCCGAACCACGAATGCAACTTTCAAGACAGAGGAACGTTCGTCCAAGAGGCTCGAAGATATCGCACATGCAGCCTTCAAGATCGACGAAGATTCATTGAAGAGACTCGAAGACACTGCGAATGCAACCGTCAAGATCGAGAAAGGTTCATTCAAGAGGCTTGAAGATATCCGAACTACGACTGCAGCCATCAAGATCAAGGAAGGTTCTTCCTAAAGGCGTGAAAATATCATACCTGCTACCTTCAAGATCAAGGAAGGATCATCCAAGAGGCTCTAATACACCGCAAATGCAGCCTTCAAGACTGAGGAAGGTTCGTCTGCAGAGGTTTAAAAATATGACATAAACTTAGTACAGATAATTATAATTCTTTGTAAATCCTGAACCAATATATTCCTACAGGTTCGTCCTATAATTGAAGAGTGTGAACAACTGTTTTTCTACATTTCCTTGATTCTAGTCACCTGTAAGACCGGTACTTCTTACCACACAGGAAATCTCCAAGAAGCTTTAGATAACAATCTAGACGCTATAACCTGCTCTGTTGCTATCCGCAACACAATACACAGGCGCAAGTCCTAACTGCTTCTTGTGGACCACTAACAGATAACTGTAGGGTTCAAGGTAGGGATCAAACAAAGTTCTGTGAAGAACTTCCAATTGTAAGGTTTAGTAACTAACGCTAAAGGGACAAGGCCTTGCTAAGCAAGATAACAGTAATTCAACATTAAAAAAATTGAGTAGGTGTGTTGATCCTACTGTTTAATATAACGCTAAACCAGATTAGACACTTTTTGCCAGATTTGGAAGCACATCGATTTTCTTGATATTTAGATTTTATATATGATATTGCTATATGTATCAAAACACATGTTATTGTTATAATTACTTTTATAAGGTATCGTGAATGGTACATCATCCAAATAGTTTGCTTTAGAAATATTCAAATTCACTTTTGAACCTTTTCCCTTCATGTTTTTCCTTCGAGCCAATCCTAACATAAAATTTTAGTGTTTTTGTCTTCTCACTTCAATACTTCAACGCTAATTATTGCTCGATTCACCATTCTCAACAACATTCAAAAACCCTAACCCTTCGTGATGTCATTCCCCAAACCTTCACAAATATCATTCGTATGCTTGGATACACAATCATACTAAACATTAGATTGTGTTGCTTTTTCAGCCTACGTCACCTACAATTTTGTTGTTGTATGAATAGCGTTGGACATCGTACATTTTGCACCAGATCGCTTCTTATTCTTTCTTTTTGCTCTGAATCAGCTGATTCACCTCATTCTTAGTTTGAGCTATCAACTCTCACCATGTGCCTTTCCACATTCAATTTCCTATTTTAGCCCATGGCAAGTTATTTTCTGCTCGATTAAACCTTTTTGGTATGTAGTACGTGTGATCTTAGAGTGGTTGTTAAGCTCAATTGCACCTACTTCTTTGATATCTGTACATAATCGGCATAATTTTTGGTTTCTCTTTCTCACGGTTGAGTCCCTCGTTAAGCCCTTCAGTATCCCTGAAGGTGAGCAGTGCTACTTAATGAGGTATCAACGCGTTCAAAGAGTGCAGCGTTTCTACAGGTTCTACAATGGGTCTATCTCAAGGCGAGATAAGTGCAATGAAGTGAACAGCGACAGCGAGGATTCTGAGATAGAACCGAGATAGTATTCCAACAAGTACAGGAGAAGGTAAATGAGAACGTTGCTTAAAGAGAGAAGAGAAGAAGAATAGAACACAAGCAAAATCCACCGTTTAAATACCCCGCTTTTCTTTAACAAAAACCCGATAACCGATAACAACCGAAATACAATAACATTGTACAACAACCCAAAATCCGTAACAACTATCGAACCGAACCCTAACCCTATACCCAATCTTTAATCCGTGAAACTCTTGCTGTAACGGATCTACAATACCGTTACCTGCAGTGAAGCATAATAGCACTGGACAAGCAGAGAGGTAGTAAGGATCAGCATGAGTGGTGTAGCTACCACATGTTAGAGGATACCTGCTACCCTGCTGTTCCGATGGAGTGGAACCAGCGAGAATAACATTTGCTGACGAGCCAATGATATATCTCCGGTGATACCAAACACAGGAAGCTCCTGTGGTGGTGTTCCCAATCCATCCGTCCACATACTAGCGGCTCAGAGCCACTGGTGCGGCAATAGGGAATCTATTAAGTGCAGGACACCTCACATGCAACAGTAGACTGATCAGCGCCAATTCCTACATCCAGCATAGGCATGGCATGCAGCTGGCGGATCCAGAAGGTCTAACTGGACAGAACAACCAAGGAGTGCCGGAGAGCGCTGAAGTAATCATTAGCTGAATCCTGAGGTGTCCCGCTCGCAAAATCTTGGCATGTTCTCAGGGTCTCGACGGGCCCCCAGCAGAGTAGAACAGAAAGAGGACGGCGAGTCAGCAGCACTATAAAGATAGTGTATGACCCCGCCACCTGTTGCTCTTCTTCCCAGTCTCATCAGGCAGAATACTACCGAGTAGAGCCCTTAAGATTATTGAGTATCTTGCACGAAAATACTCTTAACATCTCAACCTGATTTAGTATTTGCAATGGCCGTATTGCTATACCTATTCCCACTACAGAGCAGTAGGACTACCCCCGTTACACTTGCTTTCGCTTATTGCTTCTCTTTTGGTGTGTATGTTATAATTAGTTCCTGTGTTATAGCTTTGGACATGACGTGTTAAATACCCCATGATTCCCACCTGGGTTTTCATTCTCCGCTTTCTTCTTCTTCTTTCAAACATTCGGGGTTTACTTCAGTCACCCTTACCTTTACCAACTCACACTTTTGGATGAACATTTTTCACACAGTATCAATTGTAAGTATTATTTCCACATGCCTATTTGTTATTCTTTCGTTGGCAGAATCTCCTCAATTTCTGGTGTGGGTGGATTCAAATTGGCAAAAGTCCTTCATCATGATGCAGATGGTGCATCCCGTGAGGTGTCTGTGAAGTACTACCAAAACACCGACAACACTCTCTATCCTGATCGAGTATACCTATTTTATGGCACTGTTATCTTTTTCGCTGGAAACACTCCAAAGGTTGGCTACCATCTATCATCCTTTTGTATGCCTCATACTTTTTGATTATGCTAATAACACAAGTAGTACTCATTGATCCGTAATGTCGAGCTTATGAACAACGCACCTGCAGACAAATTTATTTCCAATGATCCATTCTGTACATCAACTGTCACTATGCTCTCGGATCTTGAAGATATGCCCAATACAACGTATTCTCACTTTCAAGGTCAGATGTATCAGTATAATAGTGAGGCTAAAGAAGATGTGCTGGTAAGAGCTTAAATTATTCCACCCGTTAAAACAAATTTGACAAAGCTAATTTGAATCTTTTAGTGCGCTCTCACCTTTTTGATTGACACCAAAGTCCTATTGTTCGCAAAGTTGGTTAAATATTTGCATTCGGGGAAAGTACTGGATATAGCTTTCAGGTATATTTATGAGAGTGATATAGATAGAGGTAAGATCACATCAATTACTCAACACCAATTTTTTAGCTCTCAATTTACTAAATATTTGACATTATAGCATATGGGATAACTCACGCTATAAATTTCTCACGTGATGGTGTTCCCAAAGATGACAAAGCCTCCATATTCCAAACTCCGAAGTCCAAACGCAAGGTTTTATTGGGCCCAGTCAATACCTCGCCAAGTCCAATGAAGATAATTAAGCCAGATCCAGACAGTGGTCCTGCAACACCTACAAAATCGGGAGTGTCTTCAAGCACAATACCAGGATCGCCAGGTCAGTTTCACATATAACAAGTATTGTGGATTTTAATACTCACAACTCCTATTAGTAGGGCCCATTCGAGCTAAGCTGAACTTTGGACGAGATGCTGATAGAAGCAATCTGTTCAAACGACCGGAAGCAAGAGCGAGTCGTACTCCTTTTCATAGTCCAGAGCGTTCCGATGATCAGCCATTACCTATGGAAACTATTGATATGGTTGATTCTTCTTCGGACGAGGATGAATTGTCTGCTGCAGTGTCCATCCAGTCTTCAAAGTCTAAACGTGGTGGTAAAGGACAAGGGAAAGGAAAGGATAAAATGTAACAATAGAAGGATTGGATACTGTATCTTTTTTTTATATTTTTTATATTTTCAATTTTGTCATGGTGGAATAATATAAGGGCTTTACTGATAGAGAAACTTTCATGGATTGATTATTGGATAACGAGTCGTGTTTTGGTTGTTGGTTGTATTGTGGTTTAGAGGGTTGAACAATCTCTTTGTTGCTCGGTTAGTTTTCGGTTATTGGTTTTGTTAAGGAAAGCGGGGTATTTAAGCGAGGGTTTTGGTCGTTTGTTGTTCTTCTTTTCTTTCTTTCCTTAAGCAACGTTCTCGTTCACTTCTACCTGTATTACTTTAAAATACCACCACAGGTCTATCTCAGACTTCTCGCTGTCGCTGTGAAACATCACCGATACTTCGCCTTGAAGTATACTCACCGTAGAACCTGTAGAAACGCTGCACTCCTCGAACGTGTTAGTATCTCGCTTAAGTAGCACTGCTCACCTTTAGGGATACTAAAGGGCTTAACGAGAAACTGAACCGTGAGAGAAACTCAGTAAACCAAAATGTCAATTCGCTTTCGCTCATATGTCCCTCATCGTACAACTAGCACCCAAATAGCAGGTGATATGAAGAATATATCACAATCCATTGCATTGACAGCTGTACCATCAGATGATATCCTGATGGATTCTGGTGGCCTGTTTTCTACTTTTAGTTTTGTTCAACATAGTAATCAACAATCTCGCCAATACGCAGAGTCTACCAGTAATAGAAGACCACGATTGGACAACACTAGAAAGGAATCCTCACCAAAAACCAACATCCACAGCTCCATCCAAAGCATCTTTAGCCCTGATGTACCTTTTCAACGGCTTCTTTCTAGGTTTCGAACCACTTATGACACATATTTCCCTAACTGTCCATGTTCTTTTTGTGGCATATTGATGCTTCCACGTCACGTCAACTGGATCAATAAGGATAATAACAAAATTTATCCTCTTGTAGCTGTTTTAGGCTTTTCAGTATCCGAGAGAATGAAAAGTGGATCACCACAAATCGCTGTCTGCACTCATTGCAAGACAACTCCCAGGGAACCACCAGCTGCAGGCCCATGGCCTGACGTTCTTATCAGTTTGTCTCAACGCTCTAGGATTTTCCTAAGTCCTGTTTCTCTGCAGACAAGCTTGGGCCGCACACAAAGTCACTCTCAGACAATTAATCCTTATGCTACCTACCGCACTGTCACTGGTAAGATTTCCATCTCGTGTTCCAAATACATTGAGTGCTGAAATTAGGTAGGGAAGATGTCATTATCGAATAATGAACGTGCTGTTGCATTGTTTAGTGGCTGTATTGGTGCTTTTTTGGAAAGTTCCAATAACTCGGTTGATCAAGGTCATGATATTCAACATCTGCAACACTGCCGTGACTGGCTATTAGCAAACAATCCACTATATCACAGATATGATGTTCGTACTCACTTGCAACGTCATCCAGTTCCCACTGCTTCTATCTCATCATTAGCTCCACCAGAAGAGTCACGTCCAATGAATCGTCCAGATCTTGTCCTCCATCCCTTTGACTATACATCAGCAACAGCAAACGAAGATCATCGTGGATTCAGACTGCCTGTTGGATCTTTACCAGGTCCATCTTCAAGCCCTGAACATCATCATATAGGTCTCACACGATCTGATCCTGCCTTAGAACCTCTTTTGTTTCCTGTTCTCTATCCATGGGGTCAGGGTCACTGGCAGTTGGCTTCACGACAAGAAAGGATCCCTTATCAAAACACTCGGTTGGTGGACACCAAGACAAAGTTAAACTCCATCGTTTCACATTATCGGGATGACCACTACTGGCCTGCATGGACTTACATGGAAATTGAAGCCTCTCGCATCTTCCAAAATAATTGCAGATTAATCAAAGGCCAAGCTCAACGATCAGCAGATCAACGATATACTGCTTCTCAACTACTCCAACCCAGTCAATATGGTTCTTGGTCCATCCTGAACGAAGAACTCACTATCAAAATTCCCAAGTTTATTCGAACTGGTGATACCTTTTTTAGTACTGCTGAGGCCAAGATTCGTTGTATGCTTCAAACATTTGGGGTTCCAACACTATTTGTCACAACAACCTTCTCAGAACGTTGGCCAAAGTATCAGCAAATTCTCCTTCAAACTGGCAACCATGATACCTTACCCTCCAATCGCCCATGGGATGCTATTCAATACTACTATGAACGTTGGCACTGGATCAAAACAACCTATTTTCGTGGATCAACTGTCTCAGGCTTTGGTCAGTTGCGGGAGCTGGTGGAACGTCATGAATTTCAACTGCGTGGTGCTATTCACACTCATTCACTTCTTTGGACAGAATTTGATCAATCAGAGTTAATTGGCAAAGCCTTTATCCGTGCAGATATTCCTGATCCAGAAATGGAATCTGAGTTGTATGAGCTGGTCTTGATGCATCAAATACATCACTGCCATATCCATCTTTGTGGGCGTGATGATACAATGACAGGCCCATGCCGTAAAGGCTTTCCTGCAGAATTGTCACCAATCACGTTCCAAAAGCCAGGAGAAGTCAGATACACATACCGCAGGCTGACTGAAGCTGATCAGTATGTTGTTCCGTACTGCCCACAACTTCTTCTCCTGTGGCAGGCTCATTGCAATGTCCAGTACTGCACTTCCGGAGGTCTGGCAAAATACATTTCAAAGTATGTCACAAAAGCTGAACCAAAATCTTTGGTTGATATCAGGAGTGAGAATCATACCACATCACATCTTCTTTCTCGTAGGATGGGTTCAATGGAGTGCATGGTTTTGTTATTGAGCTTTCCCATCTTTCAAATGTCGAGTGGCTGTTTGTATCTTCCAACCTCTATTCCTGCTGAACGAACATCAGTTGTCAAACCTGCTTGGCTTCTCGAACAGCAAGCTGACGATGACACACCCTACTATCCCGATGCATTAGAAAAGTATTTTGCTCGACCAGCACATCCCATGTTTGAGAGACTTACATATTTCCACTATCATTCTTATTATAAGCTGGAACGGAGAAAAAGGAGAAGTGAAGGCAATTATTGGCCTGACAAAAATGGAAACTTTGTATATGCCCGTAAAAAGGTAAAGTTGTGTCAAAGGTTTGCTTGAATATTTGTTAACATGGAATATAGCCTGTCCTGATCCGTACTGTTCATCGTCGCTTAGCTGATGGTGATTCATTCTTTTTCGTCAAACTTCTTCAACTGAAGCCATGGAGATCTGACGAAGAGATCTTTGGTAACGGCAACTTCACTACTTACAAAGATCACATGTTAGCTCAGTTTCCAAATCTCTATCATGATTTGATGTCAACATACCGGTCAGGAATCCATCAACATTCACTTCAGCAAGCAGATATTTACCTGGAGCTCCTTGATACGATTGTCGATGGTCATTGCGTATCTGTGAAGTCAGTAATTCAAGACCAGTTAATTATGATGCAACGTTCTCCACTCCCAGTCCCCAACTCAATGGCAATATTTGATCTTCGTGGAGATCAATACACGGCATACTGTAACATTACTCAAGCAGTAGCTCAAGCTCACTTAGGCAGCCCTGGAGTGAAATTGTTTATTACTGGCCCTGCAGGTACTGGCAAGTCCTATTTGCTTCGTGCCTTACAGCAATGGTTTTCAAGTCAGCGTATGGAGTTCCTGTTACTGGCACCTACTGGAATAGCTGCCAACAACATAAATGGTCAAACGATTCACTGTGCCCTTCACATTGGTGGTCATGGAGATGGTGGTGGACTGAAATCGAACATCTTTCAGTCAACGGAAAAGCTTCACCAACTCAAAAAAGTCAGGGTTCTGATTATTGACGAGATATCCATCGTTAACTCTGACCTATTTGAATTCATATCCTCTCTCTTTGCTCGCCTTCACAACAATATCAAGCCTTTTGGTAACCTCCATGTATTGTGTTTGGGCGATTTGTTGCAATTGCCTCCTGTCACCGGAAAGAAGATTTTCTTTTCACCAATATGGAGGCTTTTCAGTCCAATATTTCTGAGGGAATCAATGCGTCAACGTGAGGATCCTGCCTTTTTTAACCTATTAAACGATCTGCGCTTTGGCAACATCAGTCCTGCCAGCAGTGAAATAATTCAACAAAAAGTTCAAGCCTTTCACGCCCCTGCAAAAACCTACCTAACAACTTATTTGGTCTCTTTTCGCCAAACAGCCAACAAAATCAACAATCTTCTTCTTGATACCCTACCTGACACTATGAGACATGTCTTCCATGCAATTGATCGAGAGGAAGGACAACTTCTATCAAAGGAATCACATGAACGTACCTTCAAAAAAGGTACCAACTATCCTGTGGAGGTTGTCTGTGTACTTGGAGCAAAAGTAATGTTTTTAAATAACACATTACTCTCTGTTGGAGTATCCAATGGGACCTGTGGGGTGATTGTTGCCATTCGAGAAGAAAGACTACCGACTGTAGCATTCCCTACTATTGAGGGTATACGGGTAAGATGAAAATATGCATTGTTTAGTAAACAGTCAGTAACTAACATGCAATGTAGATGGTGGAAATACAACTTGATACAGTCCACTTTCGCAGTTATGGAATCCTATATTCCAGGACTCAGTTGCCAATTCAAAATGCTTTCGCACTCACGATCCACAAAACACAAGGGCTCTCCTTGAACAATATTAGCGTTGCATTAGATCAAACCCTTTTTAGTGCTGGTCAGGCGTATACTGCATTAAGTAGGGCCAAACGCTGGGAAGATGTCAGTATCTCCTGTTTTGATTCATTAGCAGTAAAATTTGACATTGAGGCTGTGAAAGAATATGAGAGATTGGCGGTGTTGGTATCATAAATCATAGTAGTGTGTTCAGTGCTGGTGCCAATTGTCGTGAATATTTGATGTCAAAAAAATTAAGAGATCGAGAAGTGGAAAGTAGATGGTTATACTGTAGCTAATTAGTGGTAACGAGGAAAATAAGGTCAGGAGAGTTTAATAAACTAAGGGGTGATTAGTCTCAAGAGAATGGTAAATTGTTCCGGGACTGTTAAAATGATTGTGGTGGTAACAAGGTAACAGTCTCAAAGAAAGTAGAAAAACAGTATTTAGTAACGAGGAAGTAAATAGTGGTAGCCAGGATGCTGCATGTGGCAGTTGAAAAATTTGTAGTAAGGTAAAACCATGCAGATAATGCTGTTTGATGTTCTTGCTAAAACATTGGTAACAGTAATCATAATTATATTAGTAGTAGTAGTTGGAGATATAGAACACTGGCATAAAAGATATTCATTTTCTTGATCGTTAGTAGAGTAAACCTGTTCGAACAGCATCTAAATATAGAGGGTTAGTACTTACTGCCTAGTGCCATGCAATATAACACACAAATGACCTGTTAACATTCCATACCGTAAAGACACTCAACTCGTAAATCACACATGAATACAAAGAAAATCCACTAATTATTACATCTTGGCTTTTCCTGCCTCATACCCTTTTGCCTTTCCCTCTTTGCTTCTCGTAGCTCAGCTCTATGACTCTTTCTATCCTTTTTTTTCTTTGCCAATCCTTTTTCCATTCTCTTTTTCCCGTTACTCCTACCGTACTTTTGATTTCCTACCTTTTCATTGTATCGATCAAGTTTGTCAAAATTGCCTTTTGCAGTAAAAAGATCAATAGAGTTCCTTGTCCCCTCTGTGATCTCTGTCACCTTGTGAGCAATTAGAGTTCCCAAAAACATAAAGCATTCACCAACGCCAACCTGAATCTTCATTTTCAGTTGCCATAAAACCAAATCTCCACCTTTGAATCCTGTCCCATATGGTGCCATTGCATTAAAACAAGTAGGCAGGTCCATCCAATCCTGATGTGTAGCTGATACATCACCTTGCTGCCCTCTATTGATACAAACCCCATGCCAGGCACCTGCAGCAGGTGTTAATGCCTTCCCCGCTTTGGTTTTGTATGTTGCCATATGTTTAACAACAGGGCCCGTGAACTTCACCCACTGTTCTGGTGCTTGCATTCTCAGTTCGTAGGAGATTGCCTCAAATAGTTCCTGATTTTCCTTCAACCATTTATCAGCAATAGGCTGATCCCTTTTTGTCTCTGTTGTCTCCATCATTCTCTTATTGTAATGAGCCCACACACCATAATGCCTTGTGTCATATACACCCCGTGCAAGTGGATCTCCACCTCCCCCCTGTTTCCTGGTAGTGCGATCAGGCAGCAATGCATCAGATTCTGTCAAAGTTTGCACCTGTGATTTTGCAAGCTTGAATCTGTATCCCAATAAAACTCCTTCCTGATCACGGACTTCCAAATCTCCCATGCTAGAAGGGTAGAATGCAAAGGTATGAATGGCTTCTGTGTGCTCTGTGATGCTTGCCATCAACTTTTGTTCTCCATGATACCTTTCTTTCAAAAGTGTGTAAGAAATTGGAGAGCGAACAACAAAAATATTTTGGATCGCTTTCCATGACTGGTAGATGGTAGTAACTTCTGTCTCAACAGTGCTGCCCTTAGGAATTTGATATGGGAAGTTGCTGTATTTGAATGCTTTGCTGTCCATCAAGTGACGGATTCTGGATAGTGTATCATTCGAAGTGGAAGCGGAAAGGGATTTGGAAGCGGAGGCGGAGGCGAGAGCGGAAGCGGAAGCTACGGAAGCGGAAAGGGATTTGGAAGCGGAGGTTGAGGCGGAGGCGGAAGCAGAGGCGGAAGCGGAACCTATGGAAGCGGAAGTGGAAGTGGAAGTGGAAGCGGAAGCGGAAGTGGGGGTGGAGGCGGAGGCGGGAGAAGTGGAAGAGGTGGAAGCGGGGGTGTAGGCAGTAGAAGTGGAGGAAGTTGAAGCAGAGGCTGAGGCGGAAGAGGAAGCAGGAGCAGTGGAAGAGGAAGCGGAGGCGGAAGTGGAAGCGGAGGTGGAAGCGGGAGCTGTGGAAGCGGGAGCTGTGGAAGCGGGAGCGGAAGCAGAAAAAGGCATTTTAAATCTATTGGTCTCCTGTCAGCTTAATGCTGATGGTTGAATGCGGTATTGATGAGTAGCGAGTTTTTGCATGTTTGCCTCCTGCGCGAGGGTTCTTTTGCATGTTTGCCTCCTGCGAGAGGGTTCTTTGCCTTGACCTCGTGCACAGGAATTTTACCCTCTTTATTGAGCAGCGAGAAGTGGGGCCGGGAAGCCTTACACCCAGGCGGACCGTATTGCCACGCGTCACCGTCAAAAATTGACGTTGTAGTAGCCAGGTCCCTGACCAACAGTACATATACCATTGGCGCGGTCATAGGAATTCTCAACTACCTTGCTACACAAAGAACGCGAATGGAACTAGTACCAAGGCCGAAGCCAAAGCCATACAGGGACAGGGACAGGGACAGGAACGAGGTTGCGAGCGAAGAAACTGACAGGAGAACGTTAAACGAACCTTGAAGTATAATAAAAGCAGTTGGTAGGCAGAGAATAGAAGGCAGGCGGAGCGCGGTAGGCAGGCGGAGCGTTGTAGGCAGGCAGGCTGAGAGTCGTTTGGTGGGAACTGTGGGGTTAAGGTTTTGGGGTGGGCTGCTCGACCAGAGTGCTTGGGCGGGGGCTGCTAGGGCGGGGGCTGCTTGGGCGGGGGCTGCTTGGGCGGAGGCTGCTCGGGCAGGGGCTGCTAGGGTGGGGGGAAGCTGGCAGTCGAGAGCTGCTCGGGCGGGGGCTGCTTGGGCCGGGGGAAGCTGGCAGTCGAGAGCTGCTCGGGCGGAGGCTGCTCGGGCGGGTGCTGCTAGGGCGGGGGCTGCTCGGGCGGGAGCTGCTTGGGCGGGGGGAAGCTGGCAGTCGAGAGCTGCTCGGGCGGGGGCTGCTTGGGCGGGGGCTGCTAGGGCGGGGGCTGCTTGGGCGGGGAGAAGCTGGCAGTCGAGAGCTGCTCGGGCGGGGGCTGCTCGGGCGGGGGCTGCTAGGGCGGGGGCTGCTTGGGCGGGGGCTGCTAGGGCGGGGGCTGCTCGGGCGGGGGCTGCTTGGGCGGGGAGAAGCTGGCAGTCGAGAGCTGCTCGGGCGGGTGCTGCTAGGGTGGGGGCTGCTTGGGCGGAGGCTGCTCGGGCGGGGGCTGTTAGAGAAGAGCTTGAGGCGTAGGAGAAAAGCTTTGGATCGAGAGTTGATGGGCGGGCATAAGATGTGGTGATGTATAGGCGAGGTGTTGACTTCGTTAGGTGTGGCTGGAGCAAACAGAAAATCGAAGGACGGGTAACATGCCAAGGATAGTTACCCTGCCCTGGCCCAGCGGTCCCACAAATAGGGTATCAAAAACTAGTTATATTAGTAGAAGTAGTTGGAGATATAGAACACTGGCATAAAAGATATTCATTTTCTTGATCGTTAGTAGAGTAAACCTGTTCGAACAGCATCTAAATATAGAGGGTTAGTACTTACTGCCTAGTGCCATGCAATAAAACACACAAATGACCTGTTAACATTCCATACCGTAAAGACACTCAACTCGTAAATCACACATGAATACAAAGAAATCCACTAATTATTACATCTTGGCTTTTCCTGCCTCATACCCTTTTGCCTTTCCGAGGCTGCTAAGAGTCCAGCACCTCTCCCTGACATGTTTCCAGAGTCTCCAACTCTGAACAAACAAGAGCGCATGCACCTTCTCACAGTAGGGAAAGCAGCGCCCCCAGCACCACCTGCACCACCAAGTGCTCCTCCTGCTCCTGCTCCTGCTGCTGCAATTCCTGCTCCTCCTGCCCCAAAGCCTTTGCAATGGGCCCAGGTGGCCGCCAGCAAACCCAAGAGAAAACCCCAACCAGCAAAGGCCAAACAGGCTGCTAACACTCCTGCTCCTAAGACTTCATCTTCCTCTCCCTCAACATCTCCCACCATGTGTGCTCGCCGTTTAATTGTCAAACGCGACGGCACTCCCCTTTCTCAGGGGTCACCCACGGAACTCAGAGATAAACTCAACTCTGCCATTGGTTCCATCACCATCCAGTCTGTGGCAATAGACACACATTCCCAGAATGTGTCGTTAACGGTCATGAACAACATGTTTGCCAACACCCATTACAGGAAAGTTGGCCAATTTCTTCACCTAATCCCAGGAGCTCGCTCCCTACACCTTGACGAACCATTACACCAACTTGTTGTACATGGTATTCCCACCTCTATGGAGCCCACTGCTATTCAGCAAGAACTATGCAACTTCAACCCTGGCCTTATCATGGACATCCCCCACAGATGGCTCACCCTACCTGAAAAACGAAGAGGGAAAACAGTTTCCTCAATTGTTATCACACTATCTGGCCCCAAAGCTAATGAGATCGCCAACCGCACTCGCTTATCTGCCTTCTCTACCACTGTTAGATCCGAACGCAAACTCCGCTTCGGACCCTCCACCCAGTGCTCCCAATGCCACAAATTTGGACACCACACAAATAAATGCCCCAACCAACCATGCTGTCGCTGGTGTGTTGGACTTCATCCTACTGCTGATCATAGCTGCCCCACACTCTCTTGCTCAACCAAAGGCCGCCCCTGCTCTCACACTCTTGTTAAGTGTGTTAACTGTGACGGACCCCATGAGTCACACCTGAACAGCTGCCCATCACGCCCTTCAAAGGCCTCACCGCCCCCTCCGGCAGATGATCAGATGGACCTCTAGGTCACTTTACTTATACTTGCTCAACCCCAACTAACTTTGATTGCAATTTTTCCTGGCTGCTTTTTACTTCCACTGCGGCTTTACTGTGGACTTACTTCTACTGTTTCTCATTGTTTTTTAGCTGTTGCTTGCAAGTCTCTTTACTTTCACAGGCATTTGTTGTCAATTTTTCCCTGCACTGTTAAGTCGTTTATCGCAGGAACATCGTCTTGTTCTGTTGGAAGTACTTGGTTCGCTTTTCTTGTGTTCTTTCATGTTACCCAGGCGGATAAGGGTGTTTATCTGGTGGGGATAGGTTTTTTGACTTCATAACCTTCGTGTTGTATAAGCGGTTTTGTACCTAGAAACAATAATCAAATGATTTGAACAAAAAAAAAAAAACCTTGGGGGTGCTAGGAAAGCGCCTCACCATACGTCTCTGGACATTGATCTGCCCAGTAGCGTTCTTTGGGAGCACACTCAAAGACCTATGTGCCTCTGTGATCTCCATCCTGGTGCCGACGCCCAAGAACTCCAACGCCTCCCCATCACCCTAGAGCTCTATTGGCCAGCGGTTGACCGTCCTATGCTGCAGGATCGTCTGATCCTTTGGCCCCTCTGTCGATCCATGTATAAGGTGTGGGAGCGAAATGCGTAGGTCCCCTAGCATACATATGACGTTGGTCTCCCTCCCGAAAGCCTCCACATCCTCCTTCCGGTAGATCTTCGAGGTCCACACTGTGGGACCATCCTTCACTTCCCTTCGCTTCTCTACCCTCTCCCACAAAGCACGAAGATTCCTGTGGAAGCCCTCCACAACCGCGGTACAGCCTTCAGGGATCTCCTGATCCAATGACACCAAAGTCTGTATGTGGTCCACACCCACGCCCGAGTCTATTGCCTTTTGGGAATTCAGATCTATATGCCTAAAGCTTGTGTAATCCCTGGGCAGCGTAAACTTGACATAATGGGGGAAGGAAAGCATGCGAAATACTCTGTCAGATCTTGCCGCCAGGACCAGGAAGTAGTACACCGGATCTTGCCTAGCCATCTGTTGCAGGACCGAATGGTAGCAAATGCGCAGCCAGCCCATCTGATCCGACCATTGGTGATGCAGGTACAGATTGAACTCCTCAGACACCTTCTCCATGAGCTTGACATCATTTACCATCCAACGGAACGCCGGCACCACACAGTTCCCTGTCTCGACGAAGGCCTCCCAGGCTCCCAGACTACTATAGCGACAGAAAATAGCTTGCCTGTTGAACTTCGGGAGCACCCACTCTGTAGGCACATACAGCATAGAGCCCATACCGTCCACCTCCACCTTCACTCTCCCGCCCTTCCGGAACCAGCTGTATGTGTCAGGGGCGGCATGCATGTCGCCGATCGTATCCCGGCGCTTATGGAGGTATAGCAGCCTTAGTTTCACGGATTAAGGGTTAGGTTTCGGTTCGGTGATTGTTATGGGTCTCGGGTATTGAGTTGGGATAGTGTCTTTGTATTTTTGGGTGTTTTCGGTTATTTGGGTTTGGACTAGGAAAGCGGGGTATTTAAGCAACGGATTCTGTTCACTCTTTGTCTTCTTCTTCTTCTTTCCTTAAGCAACGTTCTCGTTTACCTTCTGCTGTAATTGTTAGAATACTATCTCGGTTCTATCTCACGGTCCAGTCTCTCGTTAAGCCCTTCACTATCCCTGAAGGTGAGCAGTGCTACTTAAGCGAGATTCTAACTCGTTCGAAGGGTGCAAGGTTTCTACAAGTTCTACAATGAGTGTACTTCAAGGCGAAGTATTGACGATGTTTCACAGCGACAGCGAAGGCTCGGAGGTAGAACCGAGATAGTATTTGGCAGATACAGCAGAAGTAAAGCGAGAACGTTGCTTAAGGAAAGAAGAGAAAGAGAAACAGGGGCGACCGAAATCCTTCACTTAAATACCCTGCTTTCCTGTGACACCAACAACAACCCGACAACAACCGAAACACAAAGACATTATTCCAATAACCAAAACATAGCCGAACGACAAAGAAATTATACAACCATCCCGATAACGATATAACCAACAACCAAACCATGATTTATTCCTTAAATCAATCCATGAAATTCTACCTCAAAACCCTTGCTGTCGTCGTTTACCTCGCCACACTTATCTCACCTTGAGATAGACCCCCGTAGAACTTGTAGAAACACCGCACTCTTCAAACGTGTTGTTACCTCGCTTAAGTAGCACTGCTCACCTTCAGGGATACTGAAGGGCTTAACGAGGAACTCAACCATGAGACTTAGGTCATTGCTGGGCGATTCAGGTGTTTGGTATAGAGCCCTATGAGCGACGCCAGCCTCTGGAGATGCTCCTAGCAGAGGTTGTCTAACCCCACACCTACATCAGCCTCCAAATGCCTCCCCTGCTGTACCAGCCCCACCCCCTCAGAGATCCTATACCCCCGAACCTTCGCCAGCCAGCCTTTCTGTAGGTAAGCCCCACACCCACACGCCGTCGAAGCCTGTATCTCATCCTCACCCTCCTCCACCTCCTCCACTGCCGTCTCTCCACCCGTCTTCTCACCTGTCTCTTCACCTGCCTATGACCACTGAGAAGTCCGCGCCGACGCGGACTCCTGTCCCCTTGCGCCGCCTGTGGCTACCATACCCTCCTCTGCTGCAACCTCTCTCCACTTCCGCTTCCGCTTCCCTTTTACCACCTTCGGCCTCATATCCTCTGCCCAAACCCTAATCAGGTCCTTCTCTAGGACCTCCTCCTTCATCACCTTCCCTTTCTCCGCCTGCCCCTGCCACTTGCTGGAGTATGCCACATCTTTTGGCTGGAAGTACAGAGCAAGCTGCTGACCTGAAGAGCAATCCTTCAGTCGCATCCTATACCCTGCGTCTCGGGCCATCCACACCTGCTGCATTGACTACCCCAAACTTGCTATACTTGCCAGCTTGCGCAGGAAGTGCTCCGAGAACTGGGTGAGGTGGAACTCGGTAGGGTCAAACTTCGTCTCCCAGTCGTCCCCCCACTGCTCAGATATTTTCACGGATAAAGTCAGATAATGGGTTAGGGTTCGGATAGAGAGGTGACAGCAGGTTATGGTTTTCTTTCATAATGTCTTTGTTGTTTGGCCATGTTCGGCTACGGGCTATGGGAAGAAAAGCAGGATATATAAGAGATGGATTTTGGTTGCTATGGTCGTTTTCTCTTCTTTCCCTAAGCAACGTTCTTGTTTCACTTCTACCTGTATTATTCAATACTACTTCGGTTCTACCTCAGAACCCTCGCTGTTGCTGTCCTCGTCGCTGCACTTAACTTCCCTTGAGTTAGACCCCATTGTAGGACTTGTAGAAACTCTGCACTCCTCAAACGTGTTGTTTCCTCTCTTGAGTAGCACTGCTTATCTTCGGGGATACCGAAGAGCTCAAAATGAGACACAACCGTGAGACTGGGAGGCATCCTTCGGGGTCTGGATGGCTAGGCTAGAGGATCTGGATGAAGAGAGCGAGGAGAGTGAGGAGAGCGAGGTAGAGGAGAGCGAAGGGGAGGAAGGTGCCAAAGGGGGGCTTTCTAGCGGGGGAGAAGAGGCTGTGGACCTGTATGGGAGGTGGTATGTGTCTATGGCTAAGCCTACCCGCATAGAGAAGTGGCAACCAGCAGAAAAGAAGGGGAGGAGGGAGGATCTTCGAAAGAAGGTTGAGTAGCAAGAGGGCATTGCCAACACCAGGACGCCGAGGCCCAGGGCTTACCCACCTGTCGAGACTATGGATATTGATCTGCCAAAGTCAAGGAAGAAGCAAAAAGAGAAGCCACCCAGTGTGCCTAGGAGGGCCTTCCGCAACGACATCATAGAGACCATGCCGGAGGATGAGCTCTTCCAGAGGCTGACATCAGAGAAAACTGTCACAGTCAGCTTGGCAGAGCTAGCTTCAATATCCACATCCTTCAAGCGCTACCTATACGGGAAGACTGCCCAGCCAACTCCTACCACTGCGGTAAAGGCTTCCAAAGCCTCAGTAGGAGCCTGTAACGGGGGAAGTCCTACTGCGCTGTAGTGGGAATAGGTATAGGAATAAGGCCGTTGCAAATACTAGAAATCAGGTCGAGATGTTAAGAGTATTTATATGCAAAGTACTCAATAATCTTAAGGGCTCTACTCAGTAGTATTGTCCTGATGAGACTGGGAAGAAGAGCAACAGGTGGCGGGGTCATGCACTATCTTTATAGTGCGGCTGACTCGCCATCCTCTTTCTGTTCTACTCTGCTGGGGGCCCGTCAAGACCCTGAGAACATGCCAAGCTATTGCGGGCGGGGCACCTCAGGATTCAGCTAATGATTACTTCAGTGTTCTCCGGTATTCCTCGGTTGTTCTGTCCAGTTAGACCTTCTGGATCCGCCAGCTGCATGCCATGCCTATGCTGGATGCAGGAATCGGCGCTGATCAGTCTACTGTTGCATGTGAGGTGTCCTGCACTTAATAGATTTCCTATTGACCCACCAATGGCTCTGGGCCGCTGGTTCATGCACAGATGGATTGGGAACGCCACCACAGGAGCTTCCTGTGCTTGGTATCACCAGAGATATATCATTGACTGGTCAGCTAATGCTATTCTCATTGGTTCCACTCCATTGGAACAGCAGGGTAGCAGGTATCCTCTAGCATGTGGTAGCTACACCACTCATGTTGATCCTTACTACCTCTCTGCTTGTCCGGTACTATTATGCTTCACTGCAGGTAACAGTATTGTAGATCTGTTACACTTGATGCCTGGCTTGCACCAAGAAGACTTCCACCCTGCCACCGTAGCGCCCGCCCGCTCATAGTCTGCCAAGACCAGGTCCAGATTGACTATATGCTCTTGTACAAACCTCTGGATCCCAGGGCTGGCTTCTTCGTCATTATACTGTGTGGTAGGTCCTTTTACACCAACAATGTTAAGAAAGACCCTACAGCACTCCAGAATGTTGTTATGCTGGGCTTTAGAGTTGATCTTTTGGAAAGCCTGAATGGAGTTGGTGCCGCCCTGCACTAGCCATGTATAGCGCAGTAACCCCAGAGGTGTCTGAATAGTGGTCATATCCCTACTCTCCTCCGCCAGCTCAACCTGGTCATACCCAGAAAACAGGTCAATGATTGACGAGATTGCCATGCCTGCGAACTCCTAACTAAACTTGTCAACCCCAGGTGGGAGCGCCACTCCCAGTATAGTATAGCTATTGGCTTTGGTAAACGACGTCACTAGCGTGTGCGGTCCGGCCTGCTTTTTCTTGACCAAAAATCATGGGTTCCGGTAGGCTCCACGCCCGCGCTCAAGGATCCCAGCATCCAACTGTGCTTTTAGGATGTCAATGACATTGTTTTCTAGAGCCCTAGGTGTCTTGAACGGCGCCTCCTGCCAAGACTCATGTGGAACAGTCCGGATAACATGGGGTGGCTCGACCTCTGGGCGAAACAGCCCTATTTCCGAGAAGTCAAAGGCTATAGCTGCCTTCCTATTGTAAAGCATCTCGATCAAAAGCTTACGCTCCATAGGCTGCAGGGCCCCGGCGTCTAGCTGCTCAAGCCTCTCCTTTGTCAAAAGAGTCCCCCACCGAATGGTACTAAACTTGGGGGTAAGAATATGATCGAAAGGCACAGGTGGCCCGTTTCCGCCCCTCTTTCTAGCAAAATCCTCCGCCTGTAGGTGTCTCTTTTTCCAGTCAGGATCCCCTTCCGCCACACCCCCGTCCCCCTTTACGTTCTGTGGGCGAACCTTCTCCCCCTTCATCTTATACAGCCTCCGACTAGAGACGCCACCCCCTAGTGGCAAAAGCTCTCTCCATACCACCATGCACCGCCTCAGCTGCACCTCTCCTTCCGCGACGCGGAGTCCCCAACCCGCCTATGCCTAGACACCCTAACACACTGCCTTTCTCGCCTCCCTTTTTGCCCTCTCTCCCTACCACCCGGCACCCCACTTCGCACCCCACGCCTCCCTGTTCTTGGGGGTTCTCGCACCCCTCAATAGGCACCTCCGCGCCTACTGAACTTCCCCTTTTCCCGATCTCGTGCGCCTTTCTTTTCTCTGCCAGGGACCTCCTCCTAGCACGTCTCTGACCGAGGTTCTGGCATACCCAGAGGCGGACACTGCCATGAAAGTCGCCTTCTTACGGTCTGTAGACCACACCGTTCTCCAAAGGGATCCATCATCCCTATTCTCCCACTGCATCAAGGCAGCCCTTTCGAATGGGCGCCCCAAAATGAACTCCCCTTCTACTTCCGGAGACGCGAATATGGGCGTGTATATGACAGCCTCTCCTACCTTTACCGGTGCATCGTGTATACAACAGGAAAGTGGTGTCTGGTGCCCGGTAATGCCAGTCATGGTCCACTCTACTGAATCATCGTATGGAAGGCCCAGGCTTACAGACTCCGACCACCCCATTCTGTTGATTTCGAACCCACTATCTCCTGTGGGGTGTAGCTACACCCCATTGATTGATATGGGTAGCAGGCCCGACTCTGCAGCGTATTCGACTTCTTTTCCCCTCCGGACACTGGCTACCCTGGAAGAAGCTCCTGCAGAGGAGGCTCTGTAACGGATCTACAATACTGTTACCTGCAGTGAAGCATAATAGTACCGGACAAGCAGAGAGGTAGTAAGGATCAACATGAGTGGTGTAGCTACCACATGCTAGAGGATACCTGCTACCCTGCTGTTCCAATGGAGTGGAACCAATGAGAATAGCATTAGCTGACCAGTCAATGATATATCTCTGGTGATACCAAGCACAGGAAGCTCCTGTGGTGGCGTTCCCAATCCATCTGTGCATGAACCAGCGGCCCAGAGCCATTGGTGGGTCAATAGGAAATCTATTAAGTGCAGGACACCTCACATGCAACAGTAGACTGATCAGCGCCGATTCCTGCATCCAGCATAGGCATGGCATGCAGCTGGCGGATCCAGAAGGTCTAACTGGACAGAACAACCGAGGAATACCGGAGAACACTGAAGTAATCATTAGCTGAATCCTGAGGTGCCCCGCCCGCAATAGCTTGGCATGTTCTCAGGGTCTTGACGGGCCCCCAGCAGAGTAGAACAGAAAGAGGATGGCGAGTCAGCCGCACTATAAAGATAGTGCATGACCCCGCCACCTGTTGCTCTTCTTCCCAGTCTCATCAGGACAATACTACTGAGTAGAGCCCTTAAGATTATTGAGTACTTTGCATATAAATACTCTTAACATCTCGACCTGATTTCTAGTATTTGCAACGGCCTTATTCCTATACCTATTCCCACTACAGCGCAGTAGGACTTCCCCCGTTACAGGCTCCTACTGAGGCTTTGGAAGCCTTTACCGCAGTGGTAGGAGTTGGCTGGGCAGTCTTCCCGTATAGGTAGCGCTTGAAGGATGTGGATATTGAAGCTAGCTCTGCCAAGCTGACTGTGACAGTTTTCTCTGATGTCAGCCTCTGGAAGAGCTCATCCTCCGGCATGGTCTCTATGATGTCGTTGCGGAAGGCCCTCCTAGGCACACTGGGTGGCTTCTCTTTTTGCTTCTTCCTTGACTTTGGCGGATCAATATCCATAGTCTCGACAGGTGGGTAAGCCCTGGGCCTCGGCGTCCTGGTGTTGGCAATGCCCTCTTGCTACTCAACCTTCTTTCGAAGATCCTCCCTCCTCCCCTTCTTTTCTGCTGGTTGCCACTTCTCTATGCGGGTAGGCTTAGCCATAGACACATACCACCTCCCATACAGGTCCACAGCCTCTTCTCCCCCGCTAGAAAGCCCCCCTTTGGCACCTTCCTCCCCTTCGCTCTCCTCTACCTCGCTCTCCTCACTCTCCTCGCTCTCTTCATCCAGATCCTCTAGCCTAGCCATCCAGACCCCGAAGGATGCCTCCCAGTCTCACGGTTGTGTCTCATTTTGAGCTCTTCGGTATCCCCGAAGATAAGCAGTGCTACTCAAGAGAGGAAACAACACGTTTGAGGAGTGCAGAGTTTCTACAAGTCCTACAATGGGGTCTAACTCAAGGGAAGTTAAGTGCAGCGACGAGGACAGCAACAGCGAGGGTTCTGAGGTAGAACCGAAGTAGTATTGAATAATACAGGTAGAAGTGAAACAAGAACGTTGCTTAGGGAAAGAAGAGAAAACGACCATAGCAACCAAAATCCATCTCTTATATATCCTGCTTTTCTTCCCATAGCCCGTAGCCGAACATGGCCAAACAACAAAGACATTATGAAAGAAAACCATAACCTGCTGTCACCTCTCTATCCGAACCCTAACCCATTATCTGACTTTATCCGTGAAACCCGGCTAGGACTGGGGCTGAGTCCTGCCCAAATATGCCGAACCCCTGGCTGCTGCGCCTGAGCCTTCTCTCTTTCTCTCTCCTCAACCCGCCACAGCATATTCTTCCCTCCTTCCCATACGGGCAACTCTGCGCCTCCCAAGCCTTCCGGCCCCCAGTGGATCATTCCGAGAACCATATGTACCACTCTCGCCTACTCCTTAGCTAGTAAGGCTGGGCACTAGTGTTTCAGGTGGTTCAGGTCCGAGCAGAAGATACACCGAAGAATTGGCATGGCCGTCTGGGTACCTAGGGGGTACTGTGGTGGGCCCAAAGCACCTCCTCGGAGAGGAATGGCATTCACCCCCGAGGCTAGGCTGCCATACACAGGCGTCGGCTGCCCCCCTGCCCTATGGAAGTTCTCCATAAACTGTGCCTGCTGACGCAGCACCATGTCCTCCATGCCTTTGGTCGTCTCATCCATGGCCAACGAGAAGTCCACCTCCTGCCTCTGCGGGCCCTGAAGCGGAACTTACTCTCTGGCAGTGGCACAGGTGCCTGGAAGCGGCACCTCTCCCCTGGGAGCAATGCTTTTGATGTCCTGTGCTAAAAGCTGGTCAATAATCCCTTCCGCAGAAAACTCACCTTTCCTTAGTAGCTCTTCAGTCCGAAGGTTGCCCAGGCAGTAGTCTTGGGCTTCCGCCCTCAGTGTGGCAAACTTCCCATGAAAGGAAGAGGGCACCTTCACATCCAGCTTAAGCTTGACAACCAGTTTTTTGGCGAGATCCTTATGTAGGGCCCCCAGGAATAGCTGGATTTCTTGGTACTCAGAGATCATACCCGTGCTCTTCAGAGAGGCACACACGGTCGAAAACGCGCATATGGAGGAGCGAATGTCGCCTGCCTTCTTTGCTTGCGCCGCTGTCAGCTTTTCCAGGAACCTTACCGTGTAAATGTGCTGCTTCTTGTCATGCACCCTGTATTCCTCCAGAACCTCTTCTTTGACCTTCTCCCAATCACCATCCGCATAGCCCTGGAGGTAGCGAACCTTTCCTCCCACTGCTCTGGAGCAGTACAAGGGAAGCTTCTTGACCGCAGGCTTCTCCGCCTCGCCATACTCACGGACGAGGAGCTTGTAATGCTGCAAGAAGTCTGTGGTGTCCTTCCCATCAAAGTATGGGGCTTCTTGGGAGCCAGGGAGCGGCATATGAGCGAGGTGCCTGCGAAGGCCTTCCAGGATACCCTCTGTAGGGCATGTGCCGGAGAGCGCTCCCACGCTAGGTGCTGTTTTCTGAGATCCTGACATGTTGCGTTTTTTGTAGGCGAGCGATTTAGTATGGTGCTGTATACGATTCTGCTAGTGATTCGTGTGTGATCCCTGGGGTGAGGAAAAAGGGGACGGAAAGAAGTGCCTTGAAGCCCTCTTTTCAGGGCACCCCGCCCTACCCTCTCGCTGTGAAAGACTCTGCTGGTGAGCGAAAACTCTGCCCGCTAGCCTGTGAAAACTCTGCCCACTAGCCAGCGAAAACTCTGCTTCGCTCAACCGAAAAAGCCCCACTTTTGGCTCCGGCCCTCTTCTCGGTACCGTCCTCTGCTGTCACTCCTTTCACAGATGAAACCGGATTAAGAGTCTAGGATTAGATAAGGGTATTCGGTTGTAGTATAATGTCTTTGTGGTTCGGTTATTGTTCGGTTAAGGGTTAGGGAAAGGAATGCGGAGCATTTAAGTGATTGATTTTGGTTGTTCACTGTTTTCTCTTTCTTCTCTCCTTAAGCAACATTCTCGTTTACCTTCTCTTGTATTGTTTGAATACTATCTCGGTTCTACCTCAGAACTCTCACTATCGCCATCTACTCTCACTGCACTTATCTCGCCTGGAGATAGACCCTACGTAGAACTTTTAGAAATCTCACATTCCTCAAACATGTTGGTACCTCGCTTAAGTAGCACTGCTCACCTTCAGGGATACTGAGGGGCTTAACAAGAGACTAACCCTTGAGAGCTCCTGCCTTTGGCTCCTTACAAAGGGTAGGCTGCGCGGTCTAGTCATTGCGACGGCCTTTCCCTACCTGTACCCTACAAAGGAGGTGGGCCACTAAGGCTTCTCCTGTCTGTATCCTGCGAAAGAGGGCCAAGACAGCTTCTCTTGTTTGTATCAAAAGAGGGGTGCCACGAAGGCTCCTCCTGTTTGTATCCTGCGAAAGAGGGCCAAGAAGGATCCTTCTGTCTGTATCGAAAGAGGGGCCACGAAGGCTTCTCACGTCTGTATCGAAAGAGGGGCCACGAAGGCTCCTCCAGTCTGTATCCTGCGAAAGAGGGCCAAAACGACTACTCCTGTCTGTATCGAAAGAGAGGCCACGAAGGCTTCCCTTGTCTGTATCCGGCGAAAGAGGGCCAAAACAACTCCTCCTGTCTGTCAGTGTCCTCTCTATGCGTCTCCTCCATCCCCGCCTTCCACTCCTCCAAGAAGGGCTTTTTAGTCAATCTCCCTGGTCGAAGGGACCATTGTGGGCAGGCGGTAGGGACGCCCTAGCAGTAACCTTGAGATCTGACATCGTACTCCTTTATGGTAGGAGGGCGCGTCGACGCAGACTTCCATTAGATAGGTCTTTCCTAGGGACTTTATCACCAATGGCTCTGTGAGCGACACCTGCGAGCGACATCTAAAACATGCTCAATAGTGGGGAGGAGGCGAGAGCCCCCGAATGGCGCGCCCAAGAATAGACCTCCGTATATGGAGTAGGGAATAGTATATAGTATAGTAAAAGAATAGTGATGAATGATCTACAAAAACCCGCGACCCCGTCAAATGATATACACGATCCCCCCCCCACTACCACCTCCATACCCTAACCCACATCACGTTATAAGTCACATGACATCGTCTCCCTACCACGCCTGCAATCTCACGCCCCACCACACCGCCGCCGCCGCCAACTCCCCCGTCGCCAACCCCCTCGTTGTAGAGCCTGACTCCTTCTCCTCATCAAATTCCTCCTTCTCCTCTTGCTCCAGCTCAAGCTCTAACAACAACAACAACAACAACAACAACAGCACTAGTCCAACCTCTGTCCTGCCAAGACCAAGAAGCCCCATCAGAAGCCAAAAACAGGTGCTAAGGGGGCTATTCCCAAAGGCATACACCGCCGTAAGCCAGGGCAACGTGCCCTGCTTGAAATCCACAAGTATCAAGAAAAGGGGGATCTGCTCATTCCCCGCGCCCCATTTGCCCAAGTGGTATGCCAGATTTCTGAAGAGTTTGCAGGAGAGCATCTGGGGTGGGAAGCCTCAGCGGTAGAAGCATTGCAATATGTTGCGGAGGAGCATCTAACAGTCCAATTTAGTAGTAAGTTTCATTGATCATTGACCCTAATACTTGCCAACTACTAACATTCTGCAGTGTCGCAGGAAGCCTCCTTCCACGCCAAAAGCCAAACGGTTCAGATGAAGGATATGGTGCTCCTCAATACATGGAAGAGGAAGAGATCTGGGGGGATTTAGAGGGGATATGACAATACATGTGCCATATCATACGCCACATGCCCCGAAACTACTAACGAAAATTACCCAGAAATGGGACACGGTGGGGAGGTTGGCCACCTGCAAGGCAACAGGTCCCTGCATCTCCATACTACCCCACACTTGACACAGCAAGCAAAATGCCCCGAGTTAAAGTGGGAGAGAATTCTGAGAAGGAGCTGCAAATACAGCAAGCATTAAGCACTTTACACAGTGATCCAGAACTTTCAATTCGGGCGGCAGGCAAAAAATATGGTGTTCCCTGCTCTACTTTGGCAAATAGATACCATGGCAGGACCAAACCCAACTGGGAGGCTCATGAAGACCAGCAGCTAATGACCAAAGAAGAAGAGGCCTCAATGGAAAAATGGATTGGCCGATTGGATGATTTGGGGATTCCAGCAAGAGTGTCGCATCTTTACAAAATGGCAGCTTCTATCCTACAGCAACGCAGCCCCCTAGAAACCTCATCTAATATCCGTATCGGGGATCACTGGGTTACACGATTTCTAGACAGGCATCCTGAGATCGCATACCGATACTCTGCTCGTATCGACAATGAGCGGGCCGCTGCAGGGAACCCAAATACAATAAATCAATTTTTTAATCGATTATCCGAAGTCAAAAGCCAATATCACATCAAACCAGACAATACATACAATGCAGATGAGAAAGGATATGCAATTGGGCAAGCAAAGCAGGTTCAGGTACTTGCTTGAAGGGTTAGACGAACTTCACGCATCAGGCAGCCAGGGAATAGAGAGTGGGTGTCTGTTTTGGAGTGTGTTTTTGCATTGGGCAAAGTTATTCCAGCCTATTTGATTTACAAAGGAAGAGCACACCTTATGGGAAATCATGACTATGAAGAACGTGATGAAGTGTCATTTGGGCTATCAGATACTGGCTGGAGTGATGATAAACACGGCCTCTTGTAGCTTTCCACACATTTTGACCCCTGGACAGCTACAGCTAACGACGAACACCGTTTACTTATCATTGATGGACATTCATCACACCTCTCATTAGAATTTATCAAATACTGTCTCGATCATGATATTCACCTATTATGTCTTCCTTCTCACTCTACGCACCTCTTACAACCACTTGATGTTGGTCTCTTCTCCCCCCTGCAACAGTACTACTCAAATTTCCTGGATTTTTGAACCAGAACCCATCCCTACCAACAGCTTAATAAAGGAGACTTCTTTCCTTTATTAATGAAAGCTCTAAGGTGTGCTTTTACCGAGAAAAACATCAGATCTGTGTTCGCTACTACCGGAATTTTCCCCTTTCGAAGGCATCAGGTGCTCGATATTCTTCAACATTTATCCACCTCATCACAACACAACCCAAAACTTCAAAACAAACAGGAAGTATCTCTCCCTCGTACCACCAGAGAGATTCAGCACTTGAGACAGCTTGCCGAGAAATCTGAAAGCGTGGAAGAACTTAGAGAAATATCCCTTCAGCTAGCAACCGCAGCTGGCACGGCATTGCAAGATAGAGTGATCGCTCAGGAAACCATACGGCAACTCACAACTGCCCAAAAGAAAAGCAAGACCGATAAAAGGCATATCAGCAAAGCTAGAGTTCTCTCCCGAGCAGATCTGGACCGGTTACGCAAGTTGCGTTTGGAGCAAGAAAAGAAGAAAGCTGAAGCATTGGCCTGGAAGGAAGCACTCAAAGCCAAAGGTAGGCAGTCCTACACCATATATTATTTTAATTCTAATAGTATTCAATAGGAAAAAAGCGATCGCGTAACCCTCATAAAGATCTCCCTGCCTCGAAACGTCAAAATGCACGAGGTTCAAACAGACCACACTCGCTCAGGGGGGCCATCGGTGCCCTTGACAGCGATAGCGAATAAATATCGATCGGCCTTAATGGGCCCACAACAGGAGGCATCAGCTATTCTTTCTATACCGCAGGTAGGTTCTCAGTCTCGGTTCTTTATTATGGAATAAGGTGGTTCTAACCCATAGACCTAGTAGGAGCTGACTAGGGGACACCTCTAGGGATTCAAAGGCCAGCACTTTATTTTCTCCCTCTCTCTTCTATTGGAATACAAAGCTCTAGATCTCTATTGTATATTAAATATATATTTTTATCGCGCTCGCTGCTTGTTGTTGTGTCTTCAGCTTTTTTCTCCCGCTTAGTTCAGTTGCGACCGTGGCCAACCTCCCCACTGTGTCCCATTTCCGGGTAATTTTCGTTATATTCTTAATTTTTGCTTTGCTTCTTGTAACAGTACAACCATTAGTTACATGTCATGAGCAGTATTATCTTAGTTGTGTGCAGTCATTGAACTTAGTAGACAGCTGGAGCCTGGCATGGCAGGGTAACAGCTAGGAGCAAGTTACCCTACCTTGCAGGGTAACTACAATGGCTCAGTTACCCTACTTTAGTTGGAGAAGTGGAGTATGGTGCGGGATCACACCCATGTGCCACACCACCACCTCATGACGCATATGACCTATGAGGTAACAGCAGGAGGGGTTCTGCCAATGGCCAACCACTACTGGTGCAAGACTTGGATGGTGGAGACTCTCTTCCATAGGCCAAGAACTCTAGGTATGTGACTAGCTGATGATAACATTGCAGACACTCATGGCAGTTGGATTGGATAGCGCTTGGAGTTACCCTTAAATAAGAACCACGGACATAGTGGGTGCACTGCGCCCAGCGCAGGCGATCCAGTCCAAGCCAACACATGTAGAGGGCTCAGAAGAAATCTTGAGACAGTTCTATTGGGTGCTACTAGCCCCACTGTGACAACAAAACCATCCTGATCCATGTCATTGGAGAAGGGGTGACATATGCTAAAAAAACGCGTCCCGGAGGGTAAAAGTAATCCCTGGGTGCTCAAGCCAAATCGTCCAGCGGAACATGGCCCGGAAGGTATTTGAGGGAACTCCTGTGAAAAGATGAAGTTAATCGGACAAGTAATGGTTGAGTTATGTGCTCCCGAAGTTGGCTGCTTGGAATGTCAACCTGACACCTGCCAATCGCCTTAGAGCAATGACAAGTTCCCAGGCTGAAGGCAGAGAGATGAGGAGACCGCAGAAGCAGATCCTTCTGCCAATGCAGTATTCTGCAACAGGCTCGGTTGCTTGGAATGTCCGAGTAATCCTCCGGCTTCAGTCTACCATGCTGTACGACCAGCCATCAGAGATAAGCGTTCTCTCAGCGACGGAATGCAAACCTGCCGGAGTAGAACCTGACTGAAGTAAGTACAGGTTGGTTCAAGGCCATGGGTCTGGATTACTAGTATAAAAGTTTCGAAATCACAACCACCTGTAAAGAATCCTCATCTTCCACACAATAGTAGCAATAGTGAGTTACCTGCAAAGCAAAACCTTATTTATATTAAGTTTGGTGAGCTACAACTTTCTGCTGAAGCAATAATCTTTATCCATTATACACATACACATATTCGCATGGCTACGCTCCAGAGTCCTTGTCTCTAGGAGGGTCCCCGTTACTGTAAGACCAGTACTTCTTACCGCACAGGAAATCTCCAAGAAGCTTTAGATAACAATCTAGACGCTATAACCTGCCCGGTTGCTATCCACAACACAATACACAGGCGCAAGTCCTAACTGCTTCTTATGAACCGCTAAAAGATAACCATAGGGTTCAAAGTAGGGATCGAGCAAAGTTCCGTGAAGAAATTCCAATAGTAAGGTTTTAATAACTAACGCCGAAGGGGCAAGGCCTTGCTAAGCGAGATAAAAGTAATTCACAGGTGAAAGAGTAAATTGCACAGAAGTGATTTTGCTAGAAACAATATAATATTGATAAGGCTCGTTCTTCGTCGCTAATGATCAGGAAGAAGACCCTTCACAACAGTAGAACACTGGAATTCTTATAGTAGTCAAGCGTCGAATACAAAGGTTATGTAATAACATGAACAAACATGGAGATATCCCATAGACCCTGAACGCTTTCCTTTGCTCCTACCCCTCTCATTATCGTATGGCATGATTGTCGGAATTAACCGGCAACGCAACGTATAAGCGAATTGGGGAAGTGTTGATAGAAAGAGTCAGCCATTGATGACACAAGGAAACTAAACATCCAATCTGAATCTTATTAATAATCAACCAAGATTAATAATAACCGACATAGTCGGGGATTAAGCGCTAGTCCATATGTGTGCATCGTAAGCGAACTCAAGTCATAACCAACTAAGCTACCAATAGGTATAACAGTTACATACCCCGCCTGCAATTGCTTGCCATGTTCTCAGAGTCTTGATAGCCCCCAGCAGAGTAGAACAGCAAGAGGACGGCAAGTCTGCAGCACTATAAAAATAGTGTATGACCCCACCATCTGTTGCTCTTTTTCCCAGTCTCATCAGGCAGAATACTACTGAGTAGAGCCCATAAGATTATTGAGTACTTTGCACGAAAATACTTTTAACATCTCAACCTGATTTCTAGTATTTTCAATGGCCATATCCCTATACCTATTTCCATTCTAGAGCAGTAGAACTATCTCCATTACACAATTAATATCAAACCATATTGTTTCTAGCAAAATTACTTCTGTGTAATTTACTACTTTACCTGTGAATTACTTTTTTCTCCCTTAGCAAGGCCTTAGCCCTTCAACAATAGATATTAACTTTACTATTGGAAGTTCTTCAAGGAACTTTGCCTGATCCCTTTCTTGAACCCTCTGGTTATTTTTTAGCAGTTCATAAGAAGCAGTTAGAACTTTCGCCTGTGTATTATATTGCAGATAGCAACTGGGTAGGTTATAGCACCTAAATTGTTATCTAAAACTTCTTGGAGATTTCCTGTGGGGTAAAAAGTACCGGTCCCTATCAACTGGCAAGCTGGAAGTGTAGTGAACAATGTTGGCAATCAGAGTGAAAACATACATAATAAGCTGCCACTTTCTTTATTTACATAGTGAATTTTTTCATTGTGCTGGAAACAGTGATTAAAGCATCTCAAAACACCTTTGTTAGGGTAAACGGTGATCAAAGCATCATGTCTTAGTATTTACTATTGAGTATGATTATGAAACCTTCAAGTTTACTTTCACTGGCATTAAAAAAGTTGAGTGGTATCCGGCAGGAGGCGTTGCACCGAGCATGGTATGGAAAAGGTTTTCTCTATTGTAAAGGTTTTCTCGACTAGAGACTGTACTTTGGGTGTAGGGCAAAATACGACAAAGTGTGGCAAGCCTTCCCGACTTTTCAGCTATCTCATCTCTTTAACATCAATTCAGTTATCTACTTCTATGTAACATAGTGTTTAGAGCAAAACTTACTTTGCCTACATGTATTTATTACTACTTTCATGATCGGGCTAGGATTGTGGTATGTATTCTATGTTATTGAAAGCAATCTCTGCACCACAGTTTTAGTCCTTTACTTCTACACCCGTAGTACAGTTGCGTCCAACAACTTCATGCGCTTTTTGAAGTACTGCAACCCATTGAGGTGATGCCAAACCTTCCTCAAAAAAAAGTCGAATTTTATTTCAGTCCCATTGTCAAGTAAATAAGTTGTATATGTGTTTAGTTATCTCACAATTTATTTTCTACCTCACAACAAATACTTTGGTTGCGTTTGGTCTATTTTCCTTGAGTCTGTTAATTGCGTCGTAGTACTTCAAAAAGCGCATCGACTTGTTTCAAGCAACTGCACATTCCCCCCCATTTCCGTTGTGTGAGCGATCATCCTCGAAAACCATTATTCTCTCGTTATTAGCTTCACTTGCTTTAACTTGAGATCCAACTAGAAATTTGTATAGCCCCCTTAACAAACCTTTTGGCTGGAATTTCTTTAGTGTCTCCAACAGACTTTCCGCACATGAGTGGTTAGATGTAGCTTGTATTGGCGTGGGTCTTTTTTGGTGCCGTTCCTGGCCCAAAGACAACCCTTTACTTCCTTGGACCTTGCTCGGAAGGAGATCTCCTGCAGCTACATTCTCGATTCGCCCCTGGCTGGTAGCCGTATCCGTCGAGCTTGCTCTAACTCCAGTACTCCTCTTGGTGCGGCCCGTGCAAAGGAGTTAGAAGAGCTAGACTAATCCGTATATGGAAAGGCGGGGCTGTTAGCAAGGTGCGACGTGGATAGCAAGCCGGTCTGAGCGTCTGTCCAGCGAACCCCGCCTCCTCCCGAATCTTTCTGACGACCTACCTCCCTTCTCGCCATCTTTCTCCTTTCCTCAACAACTTTCCTTGCAACCACACCTTTAAAATTTCAACGTCTATTAACGAAATAACGGCTGCAAAATCTAGCAATGGGTGATTTCAATGAGGAATATGATGTTGTTATCGTTGGCACTGGTAAGATTCCTCCCGATACCGTTTCTCAATGCAGTATACCTTGAGTTAACATGTCACTCTAGGCCTGACCGAATGTATCCTTTCCGGGTACGCAACTTTTTGACCTGATCTTATCCATCGTCTCTAATTATTTCACAGAGTTTTTGGAGCTGAAGGCAAGAAGGTTCTCAACATTGACAAGAACTCTTACTATGGCGGGTGTGTACTTTACTGGTCCTCATTCTTTCATAAAATTTGTTAATTTCTCTACAGTGAAAGTGCAAGCTTAAACATGCTTGAGGTCAACCTGCAGCCTACCCAAACTCCCTCCACTTATTACAGTTTCTAACGTACCACTCTGCAGATGTGGAAAAAATTCCGGTGGACCGAAGACCAGCGACGGAAAGAAATCGAGAAAGCTAAGGCTGAAGAGGAGCGGAAGCCAGCTCAGTCATCCCCTGGAATGGCCGGTTCTGAGCCACCACAAGTCTTCGGCACCAAGCCTAGCGAGTGGAACCAGTGGCACATTTCTTTGGTGCCTAAGTTCTTGATGGCCGACGGTGAATTAACCAATATCCTCCATAAGACTGGAGTTACTCGTTACATTGATCTCTTGCAAGTCGGTGGAAGCTATGTTGTTAGGAGTGGGTTGCCTCATAAGGTCCCTTCAACGAGGATGGAAGCTGTAACATCTTCGTTGGTTTCCAAATTCCAGAAATTTTACATGCAGAACTTTTTGCAATTTATTGCAAATTATAAGGAAGACGATCCTATGACCCACAGGAAGGGTAACTTCGCATTTATTTATTCCCCACATTCAGTGTCATAGTCGTTAATATAGTTGATCTAGGTCTTGATTTGGATAAAAACACTATGCGGGAGGCGTACAAGATCTTTGGTCTTGACGCCTGGACTTCTGAGTTCGTTGGCCACGCTATGGCCTTATACGTAGACGATTCTTACCTCGATAAGCCTGCTCGCGAACCCATCGAGCGTATTATCCTCTACGTCAGGTCGATGGCCCGATTCGGAAAATCTCCCTATATTTTCCCTCTTCATGGCTTGGGTGAGCTCCCCGAAAGGTTTTCCTTTTTATCGGCGGTGTATGGCGGGACATACGCTTTAAACACACCTTTGCAAGAGATTCTCTACGACGAGAACGGACAGGTTTGCGGCGTCAAATTTCCACATCCAAATACCAAAGAAGAAGTCACCGTCAAGACTAAAAAAGTTATTGCCGATCCCAGCTACTTCTATGGAGATGATAAGCGGATCCGTCACGTTGGGCAACTTATTCGTGCTATATGCATTCTTACGCACCCAATTGAGGGGACGGGAGAAAATGCCGATTCGGCACAAATCATCATTCCAGCAAGCCAGACTGGACGTCAAAATGATATTTACATCTCACTAGTATCTTCCGCTTTCAATGTTTGTCCGAAGGGATTCTACCTAGCTAGTGTTTCCACTGTAATCGAGAACCCCTCCGCTGGTAATCCCCACTCCGAGCTCGAGCCGGGTTTTGAGCGACTTGGCTTGGGATCTGGGCGCCTTGGGGATCGGGAGGAGAAGTAATACTTCCCTCTTTTTTTTTTTTTTCCTGGGACCATTTACTGAGTTTAATGGCAGATTCATTCAAGTTGTGGATCTATACGAGCCTGTTGAAGATGGTACTAAGGATCACGTCTTCATCTCCCGTAGCTATGATGCTTCCACGCACTTCGAGACTTGTACAGGTAAATACATAGAAGTGTAATGGGTGTCCAGTTATTTTTGCTAACAAGTATGGTATAGACGATGTCAAGGACATCTACAAACGTCTTGAAGGTAAGGATCTTGTCATTGGTGGGAGAAAGGAAGAATCAGCGGAGGAGTAGGAGCCAACCACCAGTGTTCACGGAGTTTCTGCTTTGTTTTTCTTACTTGTCTCTTTTGTTCCTTATTCGACCATCCATGTGCTAGCTCCCTTGTCTCATCGACTTTGAGATATAATATATATAAACTTTATGTAGTCGAAGCCCTTAACTGTCTGAAAGGTAGCCATGAAACCCTTGTATTAAGCCGGCTATATGCTCGCTCGGCAGGGCCTAGCTGATTATTAATTTACTCTTAACCTGTAACCTTACAATGATCTTAGTTGTGGATGTAGTCATTAGTCAGCCCAGAATCCTTCACCAGACACAACTCTCGAGAGTCTAAAAATTAACGAACAGCTATAATCATAATATATAAAACGTTCCAAGCGCTACCCAAAGTTTCTGCCACCTAATTGATTTTCAAGAAAAACGAGATGAGAGACGGCTTCGGATATTGCAGCGCTCGGGATCCAGTAATTACTACCACCCGTAATCAATTTTTCTTTTTCGTAGTTCTAAATCCTCCTGCAAATCCCATCATTCTTACCATAGCCACTGTATCCGCGTCCTCCTCGTCGACATTTGCTACGGCCATATATCCCCCAGCATCCTTCTCTTGCTTAATCTCCACCCTTTTCTTCTCTATCCTTTTGGCCTTCCTCATCTCTCTTCTTTCAACCCTCTCCTTCTCCTCAGCCCTAGCGCGGTCGGCCAGCTTCTTCTGCAAATCAAACTCCTCTCCTGTCTCCTGTTGACGTTTTCTTGAACGTAGCCACTGTAATCTTTGCACTATCTGCTCAAGACTCGCGCGTTGAACCTCGGCTGTCTGGCCAGTGGCATGTAGATGCTGCTTGGAGTTCAAGTGGTCGACCCATTGTAACGAGTCCTTGAATGTCAGGTCACAATGCTCGCAGTAGAATCCAGCACCCTTTCCCCGTTTGCCAACACCTGCACCGGCTGGGACTAAAGTCGTTTTGTTGAGATTCTCTTCAAGGTTTAGTCGCTCTCGGCGAGCCTCAATCATAGACGCATCTGGAGGTGTGGGTTCGCGGTAGTATTTCTTGCCTTGGGCTTTGGCCTCGGCACGCAGCTTGCCTTCAGTCCGTTCTTTTGCTTCACGTTCTTTTGCTTTAGCTGCCCATTCTTCGCGATCCCAGGTTCGGCGGAAGTCCTAATGCCTTAAAGTTAAAAAAGACTGCCTCGGTGGCTGTTAGGGGGAGCTCGGGGGGGGGATAAAAATAGGATAGTACGAACAGTATCTCCTGGCGTCCCGTACACGTTACTTTTAGAATCCCCCATGTTTTTTTTTTCTTCAGTTTGTCAGATCGGTTCAGCAAGCTTATAGACTGTGGAGGTATGTGTTGTACAAGATATGAAGGGAGAACGTGGGTTTATATCTAGTTAGCGGTGTGCCGAGGCTTCGGGGAGCACAGAGCCGCAATTCGGCTTCAACCTTATCTCACAAACACATAAATAGAGTAGTCCGGACTAGATAGTTGCTGCGCCTAAACTATATAGATACAGTCGTTCATGGGTGACGGCGAATCCCGTCTGATGGCGAACAGGTATTTCCACAGTATACTTGGGTGCAGAGCTGCAGAGTTATCATCTTAACCAGGTCAACTATTGGTTCAAACCCCTTATTTGCCATTAGACGGGATTCGTCGTCACCCGCGAACGACTGTATGTACCGTACCCGGACAAAAAATTTCGTAATTGTGCCGTTTTACACCAAAAGTTGCCACTTTAGCAGTGTCAAAAGTACAGTCTACCCATAGCAAAAAAAATCCAGAACTTGGCAGGGATTTGTAAAATATTTAAGCAGTATCCTCTAACTTTTCTAGCCTTTTTAGTGTTTTCCCTGAATGGTTATGACTGTTTGACCCTTGAGGATCCTAGAATTTATTGGTTTTGTGTAGAAACCCATACAGATCTTCCATAGCAACAGAATTCAGCAACAAGATATTTTCTAGCACTCAAAGTATTTGCTCTCTCCTTCAAAAATTTCTCAAGAGTAATCTTTACACAATTAGCTTATCCTAAAAACATGTCCTGATTTAATTCATTGAGTCCTGCATTTTGTGGGGTAGTGGAATAAGGTTACTTTTAGTGTGAATCGCCTAATTACGAAATCTTCTGTCTAGTCACTGTATGGTTTGTAGGGCCTGTGTCCATGGGATGTGTTTCTTAGACCACAGCTTAACAGGTATTCAAAACAAGGATGTGGAGTGAGGCTTATTAGGTCCATTTAAGATTTATTACAACAGGTGCATCATTCGCCCTATCCGTCGGAAATTCCGCCCAGGCCTGTACGTAGGTAACAAGAATATGCATACACTACAAACATGACATCTCACCCGCTAAAGCCATACTATTCCAAAAATGGCCATCCCTTAGGTACAGCATCCACCCCCAAGAAATTCCTCTTGAACATATTATATACAAAGGAGTGGAAATTTTAGGGTCCCCAATTTAGTATGAACAAAGTGATACTTTACAATAACGTAGGAGAAAAAAATTAACGACAGAGACACCAAAATAACTCCCCTATACTTTTAGTTTCCCCCCATTCTCTTTCTATAACCATGCCATCAACGGGCCTCCACATGCCTATCGGATCTACACTCATGATGCCATTAAATTTAAGTGATCAAGTAGAAACTGTTTAACCAGATCCAGCACCGGAAGCCTTCTTAGGGCCCTCCTCCTTTTCGTTCGAGGAGCTACCGCTACCGCCACTACTTGGAGGCGAGGGATCATTATCCTCGCGGTGTGTTAGATTATCCCAGACACGCTCTAGGAAGCCTTTGTGCTTGTGGCCATCGTCAGATGAGAAGCTATTGCGGTCGCCAGGGTTAGAATCACCAGGAGAACCTTTGCTGATATAATCTTAGCACTGGAAATCGCCTTAGATGAAACGGTGACAAGGAAAAAAAAGACAGGAACTCTATAAAGCAGACTTACCAATCGCTAATGTTGACGTTCATTATCCTCTTAGCGTTCGTGTCCTTGAGCTCATCCGCCAGCAATTCCAGCAAGGTTCGCTGAGTTGGTGTGAATGACCTACATAATCCACCTAGTTAGTTAAGATTCTACTTCTAAATATTTCGCAATATTCGGAGCGGGGAGATACTTGGGCATGTTGATCTTGTATTCGACTCTCAAATCCCCTGTAGTATCCCTTCTTCCTCCGAGCTTTTTCATTCCTGCGCCACTAATAGTGATTTTATCGCCCGTATTAGTACCGGAATTAACCTTCAAGTCCACCTCTCCTTCGAGCGTCGGTATCTTAACTTTCCCACCTAACAAAGCTGTCGTGAATGGGACTGTGGCGGTATAGAGAATATCGGCGCCCTTTCTACCAAATTTCTCATGAGGCTCAACCTTAATGTAGACATATAAATCTCCCCTCTGGGTCCTTGTAGCTCCCGTATTGCCCACTGACGGAGCGTCTCCCTCTCCAGTAACTTTAAGCCTCATGCCGTCCTCAATACCAGCGGGAATATCGATCCGGATTGTCTTCTTTTCCTTGACAATACCATTTCCCTGACAACTATCGCACTCGGAACCCTTCGGAGCCGTTATACCAGCACCACCACAGGTCTCGCAAGTGGAGGCCATCTGAAACCCACCCTGCATAAAACGGACTCTTGTCCCGGTACCTCCACAGTGACCACAGTCTTTCCTTCGAGCCCCTTGTTTTATACCAGAGCCGTTGCAGGTGGTACAGTTTACCATGGGCTGAATTTTTACTTCCTTGGAAGTGCCCTTGGCGGCTTCCATAAATGATATTCCGAACGGGACCTACCCATTGTGAGTTCTCCACCAAAATATCAAATTATGCAATTCTGAAAGAAACGTACCTCAATATCAGATCCCATCATTATGTCCTCCGCAAAGGGACCTCTTCTCCTTCGCCCACCAGCGGCTCCTCCGGTGAATGCATTAAACAAATCCTCAAATGAAATATCCGCTCTAAATCCACCTCCGAAGCCTGGAAACCCCTCAGCGCCTCCCCCGAATCCGCCAGCCCCTGTACCGGCGCCGGGATGGAAGCCTCCATTGGGATCAAAAGCGGACTCTCCGTACTGGTCAAACTGCTCCTTCTTCTGTGGATCCGATAGGATTTCGTAGGCGGACTGCACCTCTTGGAATTTTTCTCTAGCTGCAGGGTCTTTATTTTGATCGGGATGCCATTTCTTAGCCAGGCCATAGTACGCCTTTTTGATTTCGGGAGCGGAGGCGTTTTTATTGACCCCCAGAACAGAGTAAGGATTCTTCACAGCAGCTGAAGATATGGATGAAACGTGAAACAGCTGTAAATGATATATTTTCGTTAGTCGCCAAAGTTTGCAGCAATTTGAAGAGGAATGGCCACGACCAAGACTCACTCGTTTCTTTGGCTGTTTCTCATTTCTCCTTCTTTTCGGTAGTAGCAATGGCCTTGAGTGATTCGCTAAGATTGAAAGATATCGGTAATGGCGAATGGAATTTGAGGCACCATGCAGCAAACGAACAGCACGAGGAAGCAGTGGGGGAGCAAAGCTCATGGTTGTTCTCCGCTTTAATTTTTTCTCCCTTCTTTTTTGTGATTCTTTCTCTCTTTCCCTCCACAATTGTCAGATTCCGGATGTTTTGAGGGGAGTTGAGTGAATCGATGCTCGACAAACTTATAAAACATTTGGCGGGACCTAAAATTTTCGGAGGTGAGTGCTGAGTAATCGCAGAAAATCCCAATTGATTGGTTATCTGAAGGTCACGTGAAGATTAGCATCGAAAGTTCTCGATGACCACTGGAAGGCCGCATCCTCGAAGGCTTGCCTCAGCGTTCGAGGGCAGCCTCCATGCAGGTAGGAGCAGGCTGGCAACTGGGACACTGGAGATCTTAAAGTAGGTTAAGTAGGCAGATGTAGCAAAGTATTACTGCACGTCCCACCTGTGCCACCCCATTCGTGCTGAGTAATCTCGAATCAAGTGATTGGCTGGCACAAAGTCACGGGGTCCCTCTCCCAGACATCGAAAGTTCTCGACGCACGTTGCAACAACATCTGGACTGAAGCTGCAGCCTGGACAACCCCTGGCTTAAAGGTTCAAAGACAAACACTACAGTAAACCATCCCATTTCTCCCCCACGAGAACCATCCGCTGTTTCTCCATGTCACAATCACAATCCGACTCTACCGCTGGTCTCGGCCTTCCTCAGGTTGCCGCCTGTCTCCTCGTCGGCTATTTCGTCTTTCGATGGTTCTTTAAATCCAACGACCCATCAGGCACTGCTCAGCGCCGTCCGCCTCCTGTCGATCCGCGACACCTACAGCAACAGACAGAAGTTGTCCGGGGTATGTTTCCCCAGGTTTCGGTGGCTGCTGTCCAGGCCGAGCTCATCAGGAATGGGGGTAACATTGAGATCACCACTGAGAAAATTTTGACGAATGGATTCCTCCCAGAGGTGAGCTAATTTTCTTCCTTCCCCGCATATACCTGGAGATGGGATGGACTAACTGATTATATCTAGCCTCCGGCCCCCCCCGCTTCCACTCCGGCCCCCCCTGCCACTCCGGGCTCTAGACCAGCTGCGCCTACAGCCCGGCGGCAAGCTGCCCCAGCAGCTTCATCAGCCTCATCTTCCTCGACGATATTCTCTCAATACACAGACCTAATAACTCGCTATAACCTTCACAGCCGCCTCCAGGAAACAGAGTCACCGTCTACTCTTACGGGAAAGGGTAAAGCTCCAGCGACGAAATCTGATAGACAGCTAGCACATCACAACAAACGTGACGACATGATCCTCGCGGCGCGTCGGAGGATGGAAGATATGGACAAAATGTCCAGGGCTGCAGGCCAGTTATAATAAGACATCTGTGGGGAATGGGCTTGTTTCTTTTGTTTTATTCGAGGAAACTAGTATCACTAGTATTATTTCAACTATTTTTAAAGCGTGGAAGGCATGGGTAGGGGAGACGGTAAAATCTATTGTCAATAATTAGTGTTGCGGGCGTTTAGGATTCTCTTATGATTGTCTAGTAGAATTTTTGGTTTGATACTTGCGGGAAACGAAATCGAATTCCACTTTAGAGTCATCCTTGATGGTGTAAAATGCGAAACCCTTGTATTAACATAGATTTGACAATCACGGTGGATCATATACTTCACACATATCGCTGTATTTTCTCCGCACATTATCCAGGAAGAATATATTTCCCAGTTATCGACCAATCCATGATATTTGTGAGGGAAATTTGTTCTTGTGTTCAGCGACCGTTCTTGTAACCTGCTATTGTAGCCCAGGCCCGCAGGTGCTACAATGAATTAAACGAAGCCGTCTAAGCTTCCACTAAACGCCTACCACCAGTTCCCATTACCATCACAATATGCATATAGAAAAGAGAAGCCCTTAGAGAAACAGAAAAAACAGTCAGACTACATTGTCTGAACAACTGAAGTTCCGTCCACGAATCGTGTTCTGAAGATCCTACGATCAAAGAACCGTTAGCGAATCTGGGAGCCGAGCAGTAAAATCAATAGAGTTTTCAAGATACCTATTCGCGTTTTGAAACATTCCATCCTTTAAGCTAACGACGATGAACTGAGAACCTTTGAATCGCGTCTTGATCAACCTTCCGATATTCTGCGTGTGCGAAAGATCTAGCGCTGCATCCACCTCATCTAAGATGTACATTGGGGCTGGCTTAAACTGAAGGAGTGCCATGATCAAGGAAAGTGCGATGAGTGACCTGCAATTGACCCAATCAACAATTAGAAATGGATAAGAAAGCTTAGCCACGAACCTTTGGCCACCGCTAAGCTCGGTTAAACTCTGTTTCCAGACCTTGCCCAGGGACACCTTGACTTCTAACCCATCAGATACCTCTTTCCCTTCTGGTGGCTCTAACTTTGCAAAGCTTCCCGGAAGTAGCTCCGCAAATATACTACCGAAATCTCCGGTAACCTTCTGCCATGTTTTGTGAAGGGCCTCCTTCTTGTACTTATCTAGGCTTTGTATAGTTTCCTCGATCTTTCGCTTGTCCTTGACGACCGTCCTTAACATGTTCTTCAGCGCAACCTCCTTCTTCTCGACGGAGTCAATCATGTTCATGACCTTGGGATTGATTTTCTTTTTCATCCCCTGAAACCTTTCCGTAAGGTTCCGTAGCGAAGATCGACATTCTGAGATATTCTGGCCATGAAAGTCGTAAGCGGTCCCTCGGCGACCAAAGTTATCCTTCTCATCCTCGATCCATTCATTCTCGCGTTCCATTCTGATAACTAATTCCTTAGAAGTCTGTTGGTCCTTGTGGAATCGTTCTATCTCGTGGCCAAGCTTCTGCTTCTCTAGCGCTTCCTCTGCAATACGAGAGGACTTTGAGCGAATTGCTTCCTCAAGTGCCCGTAGCTCCTCGTCGAAACCAGTAAGCTTAGCTCGCTCGTCTTCCAAGTGTGCGAGTGCTATATCATGAAGATCCTTAATATTAGTTTGCTCCTTTTTTAGTCTAGAAATCTCTTCTTGTTGCGCTTTTAAAGCGGTATCAACCTCCTCTAGTTGTTCCTGGGCTGCCGCAAGGTCTCCTTCAGTTTGTTCTATGCCACAATTAGCATACCCCTTGCAGACACTCGATAAAATCAAGCAGTACCTGTTTCAAGTTGCGCAGTTTGGAACTCTTTCTGCATGGCTTTTATTTCTTGTGACTGGTTGCCTACTTTCTTTTTCAAAGCTGCCACAGAAGCCTACATGTAAAAATCAAAATCAAAAAAATAGTTAATTACCGATCAAAATCAGCAGCAGGAAACGTTGGCGAACCTGTAGCTCTGCAAGTTTGTCACCCTTATTATTCTTGAACTCGTTCATATCATTCTCAATCCTCTTGACATCAGCCTTCGCTTGATCCTGCCGTGTCTTAGCGTCGATGATGTCTTGCTTAAGTTTTAGAGTACTAGCTTTCATCTCCTCAACTGCTTGGATTATCTACCTCGGGAAAGATGTCAGCTCGCTTTTCGACTCATATCTGTAGGAGTATAACGCACATCGGATGAAGAGTTGCTATTTATCTGCGCTTCGGTCAATCCAATTTCATGATTCTTAAGGTTCAGTTCCTGCTTCAATTTCTTTGTGGTATCCAGCTTTTCCTTCCCCCTAACCATGAATTGCTGTAGTTGGTTCAGCTGCGCCATCTCAGATGCAATCTGCCGATTAAGCTCATTCAATTTTTGAAGAGTAACCAGGACTCCGCTTGAGTTTGGTGCGGAACCTCCGGAAAGTGTGCCTGAAGGATCGTAAATGTCACCTTCAACCGTTACCGATTTCATCCTTACGCTGGGATCAAAAGTAACACGTTTTGCAGTCTCAACGTCTGCACAAATTAGTGTCGAACCAAAAACGAATTCCATGGCAGCGGAAATCTCCTCATCATATCCAATAAGAGATAACGCAAGGTGAACTCGCCCCGGCGCGAGGCGTTGAGCCGTCGCGATTTTCTAAGAAATAAATAAGTTAGCTCCCTTTGAGAAAGTGTGGTTCGGGAGATGAACTACCTCAGCAGAAGCTTTGAAAGCCGATATTTTGTTGAGTGGAATAATGGTCACTCGTTTTCTCAACTTTCCATTCTGTAATAACTGTGTGCCCGTAACTTCAGTATCAACGACAACATTATACAATCTCCCACCTGCTGTGATTTCTAGGGCAGTTCCTGCTTCCGATTTGTCCTTATCTAGTGTAAATAGCTGGGCGACCAGCCCTTTGACACTTGACCGATCAAAGTTTGGTGTAGGATCCGCATAGTTGAAGTCAATATTAGCCACCCGTCGTTTCAATCCATCGGCTTGTTCCCGAAGCTCCCGAATCTGCTCTTGGATTGAAGCTTCCTGTTTGTACATATCATCCTCCGTACCGCTATCATAACCCAGTTTGCTCAAATTCGCTTCAAGCCTTTTTGCAGCTACTCGAAGGCCATCAAGCTCTTTGTAGAGATTTGCGTTTTGTTCCTTGGCCTTCTTTGCCCAAGGTTCTTCTTCCTTTATTCGTTTCTCCAGGTGAGATATCTTGAGCTTCGCTTGTTGCTGTTCCGTTGTAGCTGCACTTACTCGATGTTTTGCATCTGTACTTCCTCAGCTCCTAGGATCTTTGAAAATTTGATACTGTTCTCACCTTGTAGCTGATTTTGGTAACCATTTTCCTGTCCCTCCTTCGAAGCAACACCTGTCAATAAAGTTTGAAGCAATTCCTCCCTTTTTTCCGATTCATCGTTTAACGCGTCAAACTCTCTTTTCGCGGTGTCGTAAGCTTCTTTCAATCCATCATATATACGCGTCTTCTCCTGCAAAGCCTTTTCGAGCTCTTTGACATTCTTCTCGATCTCCTTCCGTTTTTTTGATTCTTCCTTTATATTTGTTGTTTTTAAATCGAGTACAGTAGTCAGTCGAACGGATTCGTGAGATTTTTCCTTGACTTCGTCCTCAAGCGCCTGAAATTTCCCGCCCTTTCGGAGCTCCTTTTCACGTTGACCCTTGACCATTTTGATGTCTTCAGCTAGGTTTTCTATCTCAAGTTTTAGTCGCTTTGCCGACTCATCTAGATCTCTACCGCGCTGTTTTTTGGCTTCGAGGTCTGCCGCTGAGCGATTTACTTTTTCCTATCTTGGCATTAGCATGACCAACTGGCTCTAACCCGACGGTGACAACACTTTATACCTGGTTCTTAAGGTAATCATGGGCAACAACAATCTTATTCAAGCGTTCCAGATCGCTCTGCGTCTGTTGGAAGTCTAAAAATGCACGTTTCTCCATCCGCAGTTTCTCCAGCTTCGGCTCTATCTCTTCCCTCAATAGATCGTTGATTTCCTCGACCTTCTTGTCTTTCTTTGCCATTGTTTTGAGTGCTTTGTCCCTTCGGTCCTCAAACATTCTAGTGCCAGCAGCCTCCTCGATCATGGACAATATCTCAGTGGGCTTCATGTTGAGCACCTTCGTGATACGCCCCTGCATTATAAGGAAATTAGGGTTGTTGATGTTGAGCTGGACGCTTTGGAAGAGGGTTTGAACGACGTGCTGTTGAGTTCTAGAGCCATTGATAAGGTATTTGCTTGTACCACCGAGAACAATCTGGTTGAGCTTGTCAGCGTTTGGCCCCAGGGTGGGTCGTCGTCGTCGTCGAGCAACCCTACCTGCCTTGTAACACTGATTTGTGCAAAATCCTGGTAGTTAATTGGGCTTTTCGCCTTGTCTGAGTTGTCGAAAACTATTGTCACACTCGCTTTGGTGACACCTGCTTGTCCACGCTTATAGATCAAATCCTGGAGATTCTGGGCTCGCACAGTGGTCATGTTGGTAATCCCCAGAACGAAACATATTGCATCAAGGATATTTGACTTTCCACTCCCGTTGAGGCCCGTGATTGAATTGAAGCTTTCGTCCCTATGTAGTAACTCAGCGCTGCGATGACGATATGTTTAACGGTGCAGAAAGATACCAGCCTGTGATGACCGTTCGTACCGCATACGACTTGAAGCCCTGTGGGATGGTTAATTTTCACTCCTAAAGCTTTCATACAGTCTGGGACCCACATCGATAATAATTTCAACAACCCTCATGATTCTTTGTCGCAGACCAGGGAGTACAACTCAGGGTTTTAAGGTGGGAGGAGGTTTGTTTATGTTGTTTTATTTAGGTACCTCTCGTTTTCCACCACCAGCTATCCAAGCCGGGTAACGATGGGGTGTAGAGTAGACAATAGAGACTTTGCGCGAGTCTTTTTTAGAGGCTTGGCATGATCTTGGCATACGTTGTAACATCCAGCCACCTGTTTGACTCCACATCATATGCCAAATCGATGAATTTGACCTCCACCACTTCTGGTCACTACAGCTCAACAAAATCACAAGATTTTCCGGTCGGTATTTTTTTTATTGATAACTAAGACCAGAATAACTCCCCCCCCCATAAGTATAAATCTTTAGGAAGCTTCAGTATTGTATCAGAAATAAAATCTGTTGCAACGGTGATCAACTTTTGGTAGCAAACTGAGGCTCCAGCTTCACCTTAGTGTCCCTTGGCGCACAGCCACCTTGGTGGATGCATCCAGCGCAAAGTCTCTACTAACTTTATTCAATGTTTAATACATAGCATTCACCACCTCTTACCATTTTCATTAGGTCTCTCAAAAAGTTGTGGAGTAGGAAGAAAGATTGACAGCTCCTACTTGCACCGCCACCTGTCATCAAACTTACCCCCACATCCGTAGTAAATTTCTGAAGAAAAAACTTCCCATAATAGTTAGCCAGCTTCGCCACATCTTATTCTAACCTCCTAGCCCGTTGTCGGTTCTTGTCAGTTTATGCGGTACATGTAGTTCCTATAGTATCGTGGAATACAAGTACACGGATGGGAGAGCTATTAGAATTTGACTACACGTAGATAGCTACTCAACGCTTATCGTAAATCGAATTTATTTAGCAAAATTTGCTCTCATACCTAATGCATGTGACCGACTCTACGGCACGGAAGAAACTATGTATGTATATCAAAAAACATTTCCTTAGCCTCCCCAAATATAGAAAACTCACTACACTAGCTAAAAAATGAAGTCTATTCGGTTCGGTACAAGCAACGGAAAACACCTCAACAACAGCGAGCCCCAATTTCTGCATAAAGATTAAAATTCGCCTCTATTAATATGTTTTCCTATAGCCCTAAGAAGTTTTCTTACATACCTGCTGGCTTTAGTGGTTATAGTGGGGCTCAATCTGTCTGAGGAGTGTCGCTGTTAGGTACATGTATCAAACCGAACAGACTTTATTTTTTGGCTAGTACACATCATACATACTCGGGTATGGATATAAAAATCGGAAAACTTTAATCCCTACTCAAGCGGCCGAAATCTTTTCAGCTCATGTGACCCGATTTGACAGGTTAACTTCTCATCAGCCGATCACATGAGCTGAAAAGATTCCGGCCGCTTGAGTACTCTCATAGAAATTTATATGAGAACAGGTATTAAAATTTTCGATTTTTATGACCATTTCCGCGTACTTAAATTTTGAATGTATTTAGTGTTTCGAGCTCATTTTGTCATTCCCCATTAGATAAAAGCTACCACACCTCCATGGTTGCCATACACTCGTGGGAGCCTCTACACCCGTAGTACTACGGGTGTAGGGATAAGTGATTCAAAGCGGCGGTGCCCTAGGTCTAAACCGAACTCTTCCTCACACCAGTTATTACAGCGATTTTCAATCATTCTTGTATCTTCTATCTTTGCATGGTTTCCTTCCTTCTATTAACTTCATCATGATAGTGATTTTGGGCACATTTTGTAAGTGAGGGCTGGTGCTTGCGTACCTGCAGCACCGCCACTTTGCATCACTTACCCCTACACCCATAGCACATGTGTGTTTCTAGTCCGGGTAACATTCTTTCCATTGTTACCTATTGACAGAAAAGACAGTCACGCTCGGTTACCCAGCCCACACATATCACTCATTTGCACTTACACACTATCAAATTGTAAAATTGCCAAACTCCACCAATTTCCCTGTTACGACGACGACGACGACTCGACAACTAACCCTCCCCATCCAGGACCTCACCAACTAGCCAACAAGGTCAGTAACCCCTCCACATTAGCAAAACAAATTACTACGGAATCTCTCGATAAAATAAACCCCACAACCACGAGCTACCCTTGCTAACCTGTAATTCCCTTCCCCGAAAACAAAGATGACCGCCGCAAAGAAGCACGTCCCGATTGTCAAGAAGAGAACTAAGAAGTTTAATCGGTACGACCAACCTCCCCCATTTTCGGAACTCCTCTTCCCTCCTCTGGGGAATTTTTTGCCTCGATTTTCAACACTTCAAAATTCCCGTAACTGAATTAATAAACAACAACAATAATAATAATAATTCAAAATCCTCGAAAATTCCGAATATTCAAATTCAAACTAAACGAAGAGAATAACCACTGACATCCATACTTTTGTCACTTTAGCCACCAGAGCGATGTCTACAAGACCGTCAAGTCGTCTTGGAGGAAGCCTAAAGGTATCGACAATAGGGTTAGGAGACGATTTAAGGGCCAGGCCGCTATGCCGAAGGTATGATCAATCTTATCAGCAGCAACTAGGTAACGATGATTTCGAAAGATCGAGAATTCGGGATTTGACAAGTTTTTTTTTGGGAAATTTTAGATCGGTTACGGATCCAATAGAAAGACCCGCCATATGATGCCTTCTGGTCACAAAGCATTCCTTGTCCAGAATACCTCGGATGTCGATATGCTTCTCATGCACAACAAGACATACGCTGCCGAGTACGATCGTCCAAAATACCCTTAAATTCCTAATCCTAGGAGGATCGCTAACTGATGTTGTTTTTCTTTATAGGATTGGTCATGCCGTCTCATCGCGGAAGCGTATCGAGATCATCGCGAAAGCCAAAGCGCTAGGTGTAAAGGTCACCAATCCTAAGGGAAGGGTTACCACAGATGCTTAGATGGGTGATGTTGGGCTTCTTTCTCCTTTTCTGTCATCATACAAGGAATTTCAAAAAGTAAAAGTTTCTGGGCGCTTTGAGAAAATGCGGAGGGAGTCTTTTTTCTCTTATGTGGTTGATTCTGAAACACAGTTCGGATAAGACATCCCCCGGGGTAGTATTGGTTTACAACCTCCCTTAGTTGTCTGGGATTTTCACGGCGTAGTCAAAGCTCGCCTGCAAATTGCAGGTCAGATGCTGGTGTTCTTGTGAGAAGCTCAAGTTTCGCGAGCAGATGTATTTGGAAAATTTAGAACGCTTCCAGGGCCTAAAATGCTCGGTAATGATTTTTCCCTTTACATACGTTCTACATTCAATCTACATTTTGTAGTTCTCGCCCCTTGTATGGTTTGTATCAAGATTCTCTAATGATGGATCGGGATCTCCAATCCTTTGCTGTACAGAATCATAAGTCCCCCACGAATTATTTTACTTCATGTAGTCTCATCATCAATTATGCTTCATCCTTTATCTTCTTTTCCCAATCCAGCCAACTCCCTCGATATTCTCCCACCTTTCCATAGCCATTCTGCAGTGCCAATTGAGCCGCTGCACTGCACCTCACTCCAGCCTTGCAATAAAACACGAGTTCCTTGTCCATCCCCGGCTTTGTAAACCCAAAGCGATCTTCGAATTCATCACCTGGGAGCGAGAGGGCCTCTGGCGCTGATGCAATAGGTAAATTTATTGCTGTTGGGATAGCGCCCGTTCTGAATTCGCCTGGCTCTCGAACATCGATAAGTATGCGCTCAGATGAGGGGTTTGAACAAAGCAATTTAATCTAATATTTGTCGGTTAATACAAACACCAAACAAACGAAAGGAAGGGCTACAACGTCTTCAAATTCATAAACAGCTGAACTACTTGCAGATGCTGGGCGGGAATGATGCCTGATAGTTCCCCCAAACCCCCAGGCCTGTGCAGATGGACGCAACCGACTGGCGAAACTGGCGCCGAGAAGTGGCTGGTGGCAAGCAGCTGACCGGAATAGAGGCGGAGCTGCAATGCGGTAGGTGAGAATAGTTGCAATTCTTTTGGATGTCATATTCTGCACGTTGTGGGCTATCGATTCGATGGTAGATTGAGAGAGGTTTTAAATCGCCAGGTCAAGTACAGATTTCGTTGTTGCCAAGGGATGTGCCAAGATACTCGGACGTCGAGTGCGACCATGTGATTTATCGCAACGGAGGGCTAAAAGCGCAATGGCTGATTATTTATTTATTTGTAAACAAACTGAGACGAATACTCTACGGTCATCATCATTTGGGTGCTACGAACACCAACCCTAATTGCTACCTCCCCATCTTCAGGTGTAATCCCGTATGATAGTAACGCCTAGAGTAGTACTAGGGGCAGGGGTGCGAAGATGATACAGGTCTCAGATTATTTGTATGGTGACCCTATTGAATGCAAAAAACCCCCACCCCACCTCCACACCCCTACATGTATGCCTTGCATACTACCGAAAGTTGTGTAGGTATATTCAAAAACAAGATGATCACGGAACCTCCAATAGTTAACCGTGTAACCGCTGCTGTTAGTAGCTAGATTTAATTACTTATATGCCAAGAAAATAACTCCCACCTCTCATTCAAGAAAATACGAGAAATCGCGATTATATCCTACAAGCGATAGAGAAAAATAGCTACCTGCGATTCCGGTCGCTTCTCCATTCACCCACAAAGCCAACTATTATAATCTGCAATTCACTGTTACATCATGATCGGCCATTGTAAGGGCTCCCATCTACCCCGTTCCGCGGAAGTTCTAACCCTCGCCCACTATATGGATGCTCATTTAATAACTGCCGTTCATTTCTCTCCCTAGACGGGTCGATCATGAATCTTACGGTGCCGTGCGTTCCACGATCTGTTGCATTCGAAACTTGTCCATTTGCTAGATATGATGAGACATCACTTGGGGATGAAGTCAGTGATTCTCGTCCGTGGCCATTAGATTTATGATAGCCATTCCCATGAACACCACGTTCCTTATTAAGGTCAATGCGGTGGGTAAGATATGTGTTGCCGTCGTAGTGAGGGCCAACTAGAGTAAATGCCCGGTGATTCGTATACAGGTCCAATAGATCGTCAACGATGGCTATTTTGAAGGTTAGCTTTGTGATTTTCTTTCCAGGCTGGCAGAAATATTCATCAGCCACACCCCTTTAGGCCAGTTGTGGCTATAGAAATAGGGGAGAGCTTACACAACACCACTTCTCGGGTCACTTCGAATCCCTCGTATCGTATATTGATCTTCCGCCCCCCGAGCCTTGTCGCAAGGTCTAACGCCGCGAGAGCCAGAGCATGTGGAGTAGCCTTCAGCGGTGAAAGTGTTTTATAAACATCGACAGAAATATCCCATGCACGCTGCGTAGCATCCTTGGGGCATTTGAAAATCCTAGCAAATTTGATAATAAACGGCTGAGCATGACGATATCTAAAGTCGAAAGACGAAGATTCGAGGATCATCCGCTCAATACCAATGATGCGTTTTGTCGCATCATCAAGTATCTGGCTCCCATATCGGACAGTTAGCCTTGCCCACCGGATAACGAGAGCGGTCCAGTATTACCGGGTTGTCCGAGTTGATCGGCTCGTTTTGAGGATGACGGAGGTTGTAGCTCGCACATAGGATTTCTCTAGACTTCTTGAGCGTGTCCTCTATCTTGCATGCCACGAAAAGCGAAGTTGCTGCAACGTCCTAAATGCTCAATTTTTGTATAAGCCCTTTACCTTGCCCAAGAAACGAATTCCGCAAAGAAAAGAAAATCTACCATATAGTTATGCTCGAGAAAGGGGGAACGGTTGAATAATCGGAATCGGTGGTACAAAATCGTCGCTGTGGCCATCGTTCGTACCGGACTATCCATGCCAACAATCAGCACTCGATATTTCTAGTCCTCCTTTTGCCCAAGAAAACCCACAACTGCATGTTATGTCCAACTTGCATAATCCAAGCGCAGGCATTTAGTCGGGTAGCTATATCCTTTGCCTCAAGCTGGGAGTCCTTAGGCAGTAAGGCCTCGATTTGTTCCTCGCTTAGGTATGGTCGTGATCTCTGGATGAAAGTATTGGAGAAGCTTTGGACGTATGTGGATGGAGATTCGGGTGAATTCGGGCTCCTTGAGGGAGCAATCTGAACGCTGTGCATTGTTGGTGGGCTTCGCTAGAGGTTTATAGGCACCCTGTCATGAAGAATGGATGGGGGATCTCCAAATGCCTGGCGTTGATGCTCAAAGCTGTGCGGCTCAACATGGAAACACTAGTATTGCTCGAGTCTTGGCCGGGCCATATCAAGTTACCAACATATGAGCCAATTGCGATACCATCGAGTCTCTTGATCATAAAGACCAAAAATTCTAAATCATCTGTGCAAAGCAAGTGATTCTTCAAATTCAGTCATCTGTTACAAGGGTGGTATACCACCCAAGCATGCAATCTGTTTTCATCCGAAGCCCCATGTTTGCTTTTACCCCAATACCACGGACCACTAACGGATATTAGGAGTGAATTGCTTGGGCAAGATGCGGGTATACTGCCAACATCTGATGATAAAGCTCTAGAAAGTCCCACATAAGGATCTCTAGGTTATGGGCCATACTTGTAAAGGCGATTGCCACTCTAGACTATTTCACACAACCTCTATAGTTAGTTCTCGATATGGATATTCAAATTTTTTTTTTAGAATGACAGAATATACCTTTAGCAGTATCAAGAAGGTGTTGCAAATCTGTAGATCAACAAGGAATGCGAATGCCATAGTGATAAGAATCGTTAATCCAGTAATGTTAAAAGCAAGCGTTGTAAACAATAGGTACATATACTCAATGAAAGTGCACATAATCCCTACGAAAACTGATGCCATACTCAAAACTGAGCCCACCTGAACTCGTTGCACAATCAGCGGAGATATTAGGTACATGAGGTGTTTTATTCCCCATCACATGGAAACGATAGACCATTGGGTAAGAAATACAACCAAACGAACTTACTAGGCAATCTTAGACCAAGGCGTCCAACCCGTGATCTTTCATCATCTTCCATTTTTGTTTCTCCGATGCAACATACGCTTTACCATACGAAGCGATATAAGAATAGGCATAATGCTATAGGTTCCCGCATAAATCAGTAAACCTATCACGCTATGAGAAAGGATATTACTCCTACATTAAATTTTTTTACACATGACTCTATAATATTCAGCATTACGCAAGGAAACAAAGGACTGTGCAAGAAACTAAACAGTCCTCCCCTTGATTCATTCGAGCAATTGAGCACAATTGGAGGATGAGCTGGATAGCTGATACAATCAAGGATCCAAAGGATATCGATCCAAATGAACACGCCATCGCCCGCTTGAAGGCGCTTAGTATAGGATGATATGGCATGCCTTGGGGTGAACGAGAACAAAAGTACCACGATCCATATACTAAAGACTCAGAAGTTATCAGACGGAGTTTCAGCGAAACATGGATATGACAAGAATGAGCTTACCTCCTGAAATGCTTACATGGATGCCGTTTTTAATGACCTCTGATGTCCAGTAACCGCTAAACGTCACAAAAATCGCCAATCCAATCACGTTAATTGACGAATGGTTAGATCCACTTCTACTAGTCTTACACAATAATCTATCTACCGCAGTTGGTGCGTACCTAGTGTTAACGGCTATAAGTGTCACGAGTACCCATGCCCCAAAGATGACTGCTGTCAGTCCACCAAGTGCCGAAACCACGTACACATAACCATAGTATTTTGCAACATCAATACTTGTTTGCAACATCAATACTGCGAATAGTATTCTGTTTCTCCATGTCCAAAAACAGTATGCATAGAATAGAGCGAAAAGAATAAATATGATAGCTGTTGTATATCAGTGCCTCGCAAAATAGTAGGCTACAGTTCCAGCTCCTGAACCAATACTAGCGGGAGTTAGCATTTTGAACTCAAAGTAATGTCCCGTAGGCAATTTTACTTTAGAATTGTAGTAATATATATTACGGTAAACATGCAGAATAACACAGATTTTGGGTAGTATGATGCAGAATAACACACAATTCAAAATGACACACCTTGGCTGGTCTAGGCGCTTCAGCTTAAAGTTTCCTTTCAACTCCCCTACTCTGCAACCTTTTGTAACTCTCAAGCCATTAATGCTGTCTAGCCGCCCATCACAGAGGTCATCTAAAAAGGCATCCAGAGATTTGATTTCTGCCCGCTTTCTGTTAACTACATACCAAGATACTTATGCTATCAACATCCGTCCAGTCGATACGGCAAATCTAGCATTTACACAAGAGTGCCTACCCCCTCAACTTCAAAACCCTCGTGGTTGGCCCCATACTACTAGGAAGCGAGCTAGGGAAAAGGGAAAGGATTTGCAGATCTCCAGTCCAGATTTCTCTGCCAGTGAGCATGCTCCACCACATTGCAGTCAGCGTACTCTAAACAACTAGGATATAAAAAAATACCTGTCGCTCACCTCCTGTACCATTGCTTGCAGTATAGTTAGATTCAGATTAAAAAATTTGCTTGCCAAGGTGTGCCATTCTGCATCACACTACTTGAAATCTGTGTTATTCTGCATGTTTACCGTATATATTATTTTCCTAACCCAAGACCGACCTGCTACAAAATAAGCATATGAGCAGACAAAGGCAAGCCCCAATAACAAGCATCAACAAGACGAAAATATTGCTAGATAACTAAATTCGCTTAGCTATTAGTGCGACTTAGAGTGGCCTGGTATTGATGGACATAGATGTTTTTTTTTTTGCGAGAACCTAAGAAACCCCATTTACCCCAAAATCTTTCTGTTCGTCGCTATAGACACCCACCAGAATTTCTTTTTGCTGTGAGTAGCTACGCAAGCTAGTTCCACCCGCAATTATAAATCCAAGCACACCCTAAGGAACTAAAATAGATCAGTTAAGCACTGTTTAATATGGTGTGCCATCTCATCCCAAGCGTATATACTAAGCGTTACATGGAAACGAAGGAGAGAGATGATAGCTACAAGGATAGTCGTCCATAGATCGCTGTGCTTCGGCTTTCTCACTAAAAACTTTTCCTCAAAAGAGTATGGAGGTAGATTGTATTATAAATTTAAAGAAACGGGATCTGGTGTTGGAGATACCACAGGAGGTGCCTATTTTTGAGGTAGCATATGGCCCTGTGGCAGAGATACCTGGTTTCCATAGTAGTTTTGTGGCTGTGGTTGTAGATTATGTTCACTTAGCCCATGATTTGGTCTAATAGGTGGGTTATGGCCTATATCCTAATTTGCAGGATTGTAGGTCATCGTTCATAAATGCGTGCATATGGGAGATAGAAGTAAAGAAAACTAAACAGGATGTTTGACAAGTTGCTCAACCCCTACTATATTTTTGTTATCTGTTGTCCCGTGCCAAGCGGGGACCTTTGTCTCTCGCATTAGCTAAATTTTTGTTCCTCATGCTAGTCTCAGCCAGGTATGTGTAAAATCAAGTGATAGGATTTGGACTTGGGGCCGGTAGGTCACATAACTCCTCTAATGCTTTGCGGGCGGATCTTTCGACGAAGGCTGTCTCATTGAGGTTCCTTGAGTTGAGTTTAGTGATAGAGAAAAAGAGCATAACAACCCAGTTTTAGAACAGTCAACTTATTTAAATGCCCAAGTGGTCACCAGATCTCACTCGAGACCTAAGCCCTTGAACTTTGATATCGTTAATATTTTACAACAGGCCGCGGGGAGTTCTTGTACGGGTTGAAGAGTTCTATTTTAGAAAAAGTCGGGACATGCGGATTTGTGAACCGAGTTATCGAGCTTCGGACAGTGGGCCGCCCGAAATCTGTGGCCCCAGAGTTAAAACTGTAAATGTTTTTAGGTCACAATGGTAGGTAACGTTAATCTCCAGACATTCCAGACGTATTCAAAGACGTATCCTAGGATTCGGAACAACCTGGACTGCGAAGATTATTACTGGATAGTAAATATATATTTTCCAATTTTCTTAGCCCACACCCTCTTAGTCCCTCTCAAGATTTATAAAATTCATAACCCTGTCAAGACTTGGAATAGAGGACAGAGAGATTCAGCTTTCCTTTTTCAATTCCTTTAATACTTTGACCGCCTCCTCCTCTGCCATTAGATCTGTATAAAACCCCAGAATAATGATGGTTTTATCCGTATCACCTCTCAACTTGAATTCTTTTAAGGCGCTCCCTAGATCTAGTAACAAGGTGCTTCTAACTTGCTCGGCCCTCTCTAGCTGAACATTCAAGAATGGATGTCCTTCCGGAACACATGGTACAAGATGTTGCGTAACATAACGGTACCCCGAAACTATTCTTTTCAGCCGTCTGATACTCGTCAGTCCTTCATCCTCTTCTGCACTGTTGTCACTATGAAATAGTGGAAGAGTCGACTCTACGGGAGTCGACACGTCGAGCAATAGCAACGACAAGAGCTCATCGAGCCTGTGCGAAAGCGCCAGTAGAGTTCTTGCAAGCATCTTGATAACCCCAAAGCCCATGCCGTTAGTATAGATAGATAGCATTTTTCAATTCGCTCTCCAACGCTGATTATCGACACGACAAAAGAGGGTTCAGAAAACACACCTTTCCCCTCCTGACACGTTCTATGGCCTTCAACTCTGTCTGAACCTCCCTAGTAACTTCTTCGATCCGGCCTACGACACCCTCAATATCTCTCTTGAATCCCCACAACCCCATCTTCAAGTCTTCAACTCTCCCATCCCCACCACTCAATGAACTTCCTAGTCCCACAAAATCCACATAGTCCTTATTGACGAGCTCTACAAGTTCTTTTTCGAGATCTTTGCTTTTTGTTCGGAGCTCAGCGCGTAAGTCCTCGAGTGTCTGGTGGCGATGTCTTAGAGTGGCCAAGAACACTGTCGGTGAGAAGGGCGCGTTAATGTTGGTGGAGAAGGCATCACGGGAAAGCGGTGCGGGGAAAGGCAGCGAGTCTGGATTATCATTGTCGCTATCCGATTCAGAACCAAAGTAGAACCTGTCCATCCTGCCCGAACCTTACTCTTAGGGAGACGGGCTGTATACTCTTTTGTTTGTTGGATAACAGGTATATATTAATAGCTGTACGTATCTCCATGTATGTGTGTACCGCTGAATCTTGGCGCTACTTATTAAGCATGCTTGCAGTCCCTATTCAAAAGTAAAGGTGATCTGCTTAGTCAGCGCGACCCATCGAAAGAATCAACCAGTCTCCATTACACACAAGTTGTACTCTACAAGGGTTGGATGCGTAATTGAAATTTACTTACTTACTTACTCTTTCAACAGATACATATGCCCTTGTCAATGCTAGAGTGATAGTTTGTGATCTTGCTTAACAATACTGAAGGACATGAGTCTATGCACATCAACTGGAGAATTAGCTCTGGTGGCTATCTAGGGCTGCCTCTTGCCTGTCGAAGTTTTGACTATTTTTTGTTCCTGTTGCCATTACACGCGTATGTACTCGGATGTGAGGGTAAGTCTGGCGACAGGTGGCGGTGCAGCCCTATTCTCAGTGGGCTCAAGCTAGTTTGAATTTCATACTTTGCTAGTTTACTTTATTTAATATTTAATACATATATGTAGTATTCTTAATCCGTTAGGCATTTTTATCAGGCTTCATAGGGAGTTGTGGAGGGCGGAGAAGAATTGGTATCTCTTACCAGCACCGCCACCTGTCTCCAGACTTACTTTCACACCCAAGTACAGCTGCGTCCAACAATTGCAAGTCCCTGCGGTTTTTGAAGTACCACAACACAACAAATGATGTCAGGCCATTCCCTCTAAAAAAAAATCAAAAATACATCCTTGTTTTAAAAACACAGTAGTGAGGATAGCACCATCATGCTATTGAGTTTTTATTGCTGCACAAGAAGAGGAGGTTGTAATAGCTTGTTTTTTAGTTGAATTCAATGTTCGTTCATCGCGTTGTGGTGCCCTAAAAACCCCAGGGTCTTGTTGGGCGCGACTGTACATGATGGTCTTAAGGTATAGCTACATGTAAATCGATAAAAACAAGTTATCACCGATCTAGGACCTGACATAAGTTCTTTAAAGAAAATCCCCTTGTTATTTATTGCGAACGTCTATGACCGCCAGTTTATGAGAGATTCTCTATTAACATTTCCCTATCACTATCGCCCTAGAAGAAATTTTTTAAGGAAAAGAACGTCTAAGACCAATTCTTTTTCATCAACACATTAAAAAATTAGCAACATCAAAGAAACCGGCCAAAAATCATCGGTAGACAAACACCCCGAAAAACACCCATAGAAATCGAAACTAAAAGCTAGAAAATATCTCGAGACTGTACAGAAAAGAGCGGTAGGGGAATGAAAATTAAGCAACCTATGCAAAATCCAAGAAATATTCGAGCAGACATAAAAATACCTCTCCAAAATAAAGTTAGAAAAAAAGCTATCTTTCAGCTACCATCATGCCAATTCAGATATGCGCAGAGCGTTTTTAGTAGTCAATCTACGAAGCAACAAAAAAAAAAAAGCAAGATTGGGAAGGATATGACACAGTTCCAAACGATCACCTCTGGGAAGTAAGTGACCCAGAAACCGAATACGGGTAGTAGTAGATATAAGAGGTTTGCTTGGGAAAGCGGGGCCAAATATAAAACATTGTTTTGACATAGAAATAAAGGCCAGGTAACAAAAAGCTGTATACCCCCACCTAAGCCTATCCTACTCCATGAAGACGGCAGGGAAGGCGATAGACAGGAAACTCTTAGTGAGTTTTAATATTTGAGAAGTGAAAAAGATCCCGTAATATATTCTTTTTTAACAAAGGAGAATTGCGACAGAAAACCGGGATGACAAGACACCCAGACCAACTATGTGAATAGCTCCTGCTGGAGATCACTAACATGTTTCTGGAGTTCCTTCGCAATTACCACTGATTTGCACTACTCACAAAAAGAAACGAATTCCCCATTAATGATTAGCTACTTATCCACCAGCTACAAAATGAAGAGCAAGGAGACCAGACTATCATACCTTGATAATCATGTTTACGGGCTTTCCATTTTCCAAAGTCATAAACTGCAATTGATTAGTTGTGGGCACGCCTCCATTTATATCTCCCCCGAATTTCATGCCCTTGTATATTGGTACGTTCAGTACAACAAGGTAAGTGCCCTCTGTCCGCATTATTAACCTAGCACTATCTTTCTGCTTGGCTCCCTCCCCTGTTTTCAGATCTTCTTCGTCTCCTTGTCCCCTTGTGGAAAATGGAATAGATCTATTGAGTTTGAGTGTTCCTCGGCCTCGCTCCTTCCACTGTTTGTTTTCCTTGTCGAAGAAAAATATTTTGCCAGGACATTTAAAGATGGTAGTCTCGTTTTCCTCTCCAGTCACGACTGTCAGAAGTTAGAATTTGACAAAAATAAAAATAAGTGTTTAGCGGGTTCACGCTCGCAAAAAGTTCAGTCTTTTTGCAGTCCTTTTAGTAACCTTCCCTTGAAGCTATTCCAAAGGCCACTAAAATAAAACTATTAAAAGGACAAACACTTTTTGCGGCTGCGAGCACCCTACTAAATATTGGAAAAGCGGGAAGTGATTGCACTCACCCTCCTGCTCTGTGAAGACTTCTTTCTTCTCTTCGGTCGCGGTATCTTCTCGCTTTTCCTCGGTATCCCCGTCGCTTCCCTCATCGTCTTCGTCATCCGTATTTCGTTCTTCATCATCAGGAGATCCGAATGGTTTAACCGTAATACCGCCAACCGGTTTCGTCAACTTCGGCGCCGAGGAAATGACATCCACCTTTGAAGCAAGTGCTCCGAACCCAGAGGAGCCGTATGCGCCAAAACCACCCCCAAACCCAGTAGGCTTAATCTTATTGCCACCACCCAATCCACCGACACCGAAGGGACTCGAAGTACCGGACTGAGACAAAGCACTAAATGGTGATGCGGAAGTGAACGGAGATGACGAAGATGAAGACAGAGTACCAAACTTTGAGTTCTTGAAGAGATCCGAGGTGCTCGTTCCAGGTCCAAAAAGTGGTTTGGCACCGGCACCTGCTGTGGCAAAAGGTGATTTTACTGATATGTTCGCAAATCCACTATTCGAGGGAAGCTGCTACATTCGATTAGCATCCTGCAGAGAACGTTGCCAATGAATATCACTGGCATCTTTAGTGTCAAGCGTTTACCTCTCCCTCTGCAGGCTTCACGATGATAGGTTCTGTATTGACGGCATCCTTTCCATTGGATAAATCGTTGGTAGAAACACTGATGCTTGTCATACCTCTACTAGCGGATGGAGCACTCTTCTCGATCGCCCTTTGCCACTCTTCCTCCTTCCTAGAGATCTTCTTTTTGGGATCCACCTCCTTATCCTTTTCATCATCATCAAATCCACCTCTACCCCTCTTCCTTTCCAATTTCCGCGGGCTGGTCATTGACGAGCTCGTTTCTTCACTCTGGGACATGACCTCATCTTCTTCGGGATGTGTAGGTGGAGTCTTGACCCTATTGAGAGCTTTAGCAGCCCTAGCCATATCATCCTCTGAGATTTCTCTACTCCTTTTCCTCTCATGAACTCTATGCCGAGAATGCTGATCTTTGTTGCCACCACTATCCCCATCGCCATCACCGTCAGTTTCGTCAAAGCTCCTCTTCCTCCGTCGTCGAGTCTCATCTTCTTTATCATCGCTCATATCCTGATCTGTCTCTGACACAGTCGTGCTTTGTGGGGTGTCTACTTTCTCCCTGTGTTCGCACGCAAGAGAAGAGTCAGACCGAACATTGGCAATAGAAGTCTTCTTCAGCTTCTCCCTGACACGCTCGTTGTCCTGTTCGCTAGACGTAGATTTCGCGTCATCGTCCTCAGAGCTCTCGACCGCTTTGGCCGTGTCACTTGTATCCTGGCCGTTGGCAGTGTCATGGCTTCCTGTGCCGTTGTTGGCGAGTGAATCCGAGTGCGATGGTGGGGATATAGGGGGAAGCGGCTCTGCGTCTAACGCATTGGTTGTCACCCCGCCCTTCGTCATTGCTGTTGAGGTATTCCGATAAGGGTTTATGTTCCGTCTAAGGGTAGCTGCAAATTATCGTTGAAAGGAAACGATTATCAGGAATTGATAAATTGATTGATTTTGATTTTGATTTTTCGAATCCGATAATTCTCTCCCTATTCACCGGAGGGAAACGAGACGAAGGAGTAGATGGGTGACGTGGAAAGGAGAGGAAGTGGGACGGAAAGGAATTTCAGACGGACGTCGCGCTCGGGTCAGGTGAGTTTCAGTAGGGCGCGTGAGCGTGAGTGGGCGTGAGGATAGGGCACGACAAAGAGGGGTGGGATGAGTTGGGGGATGCGTGTGGAGGGGGGGATTTCGCTAGGTTCGGTATTTGGATTACTGCGTGAGGGGTGTGTGAAGGATGATAAGTGTACTGTATCGCGTAGTATATGACCTGCAGCAAGCAGTGGCTAACGGGTAGTCAGAGGGAATAATGGTTGCAAGCAGCGGTAGGCCGAATTAGCAGGAACGATATATTGTTTGTGGCAAGAACCACGGGGGGGCTGTCGGAGACGAGACGGAGATGTAGGAGCAAGTAGGGAGTGAGAGAAAAGGTATACTATCGGGAAGCGGAGAACGGGGATGCTGTGGGCTGGCTGAGTTGTATGAATTAGGATGTAGGAATTGTATTGCAGGGAGCGAGAAAGCAGTCGGAGCCCGAGCAAAAGTACGCACGCAGCAACAGCAGCAATGTGGGAATTGGCAGATGGGGAAGGGGGAGGGAAAAAAACGAAGGAAAAGAAAATCACCACAATGGAAGGTGCATTAGGATCTGTAGCTGTTCTGATTGGGTTTGTTTGGTTCTACTTTCCTTTCCGTTCAGACTGACGAGCTGACCGACAGGTCCTAGAACATGGAAGCGACGGAGCAAAAGAGTGCTTGGTAGTGGGCACTGAGCATTTGACAGTGGATACAGTGGTTCTTGCTGGGTTGCGTGGGTGGTGGGGTACAGGCCTGGGCTACTGGAGTGAGTGAGAGAAGAAGACGGCAGACCCCATAGCTGGCCGTCAATACATCATGTACATGTACTTTATTTAAATACATGTATCATCTGGACATTTTCCTTGTTGGTGCGGTTTGGCATTGGGCTCTGGTGAAGCTCATGCTGACCAAATTCGTTGGTTTATCAACTCAGTTGTACTCAGATGTTTCTTCTCCAACTGAACCACCCTCATGTTTCATTATTAATCGAACATTTGACCACTAGGTACTTTGTCTTGGGACCCCCCTACATGTAGGACTGGAGTCAATCTGGTGTAGTAGGCCTACGAGTTGGTTGCCTGCTCTCGATTTGGCCATACGCGGTTATCGATATCGGTAATAAACTAACTGAAGCCTTGGCCTTATATTTAATCCCATAAAGCTATGTGGAGAGGGAAAAGAAATAGATCGGAAAGGAAAAAAAAAAAGAAAAGCCTCAGAAAAACTGGATGGCCAGGAAAGTGCTCTTTCATTGCGATACGGCAGATGAAATACGCAGTATCTCGTCTAAATAAAAATTACTCTCGTCATCAAGATAGTTGTAGTGACCCTAGGGTAGGTATAAATCTCCTCAGGCTCATCTTTAACTTCGGGTTCGATTCCAAATGCCTCATCCGCGGACCAGTCGGCAGTATGAGTGTCTACTAGGGCATAATACAATGCGGCTGTAGGATCGCATACTTTATGTACTCGTATTCTCGTGACGTTTTTAAAACGGTCCAGGCCTGCATCCCACACAAACTGCCCTGAACCTAGCTATTTTATATGGGATGCAGAGGTAGCCCGTTTTAAAAACGCCATGAGGATACGAGAGAGTATTCTGGAGTGCTTTACCTCTTCATGTCATTCTACTTTTGAAGTGCCCCGCACCCGCCGCAATCAACGATGATCCATGCAAGATCGCAACATGGAGCGCAGGTCAGCCCTGAGTGCAGCGGCACCCAAGCTCCAACAGGCGAGCTCCAAACGCCATATCGCGTCGTTCGTTGCTTTTTAGAAGCAAAGTATTTTTTTGTTGGAGTTTCCATCCATTTATATAGCTCGTCGTTCAACCTTAACCTTCGTCTTAATCTTGTGATATAAACCAGTCTAAACTTTCCTTCAAATCCACATCTTTCAAACCCCGTCCTATCAGCACGAGTTTTCCGTCCACATGACCCAACCCCTCTTGACTCGGACCATCAAAGATCTCGAAAACTTCCCTGACACCTTGTATCAACTGCTGTTTCCCGGTTTTCATAGCTACTCTTCCCTTCAGCCTGTGTATTTCGAGTGTTGATGGCCTTTCCTTGTCCACTTGCAATCGCGCTGATGGAAGCGGAATCTCGCCCTCCCAGAGCAAAGAACGTATCCACGCATCTAATAGATCCAGCCTTCTTTGATCTAACACGGGTAATCCAAGCGAAATTGTCGAGATGGTCTGTCAGTCGAATAAGCCATAGCTCCCTAGACTTCCAATTAAATGCTCCGAGGAACTTACGGGGTCAAGAGTCGACTTGACGTTTGTCTTTAGGGTGCCAACATCTTCATAAGCTTTTAGATCTAGCAACCATCCTTCCAAACCTTCAACCTTCCCCCTTTCCGTAACTAAGATCCTCGCTAACCCATTTATCCCCACGATCCTGCTCCTGACTTCCTCCAACTGCTCTTGCGTTACCAAATCAGCTTTGTTCACCACAATAACATCTGCATGCGAGATTTGCAGGTGCGCTGTGGTTATTTGCTTTTCCTCCATTCGATTCCCGAGAAGTGTTGCCTTGTCATCAAGAGAGCGGTGGATATTTGCCGCGTCAACCAGGGTGACGATACCATCTAGGAAAATGGAGGAACCGAGACCTTTATCGAGCCAAAAGAGCGGTGCAATGTTGCCAGGGTCTGCTAGGCCGGTCGTTTCCAGAAGGATGTAATCGAAATTTCCGCGGCGCTCCATGAGATTTTCAATTGCAGCCACACCAGTATCCCTAAGAAAACGCGTAAGCCATTTGCTCCACCGGGAATCGGTTTGAATAATCAAGGTCTAGCATGATAAGTACTTTACAGAGCAACAAATACCTAGGTTTCAGCGACGGGTCATTAGTAAACCGATCACGCACCGATCACGAAATACAGGGGCGGAATAAATCAATGGGGGCATAGACTTACACCCATTAGCTAGTTCCAACCACTCTTCAACTTGTTGACCATCCACCTGGACGGTCAGAGATTTTTCGATATCCACGGCTGCTCGAGAAAAAGAAGAAAAAAATTTCATAATTAACCAATGAATGCGCTTTATAAAATTAGAAAATATCCATGAATACATGTACTCACAATCACCAAACTCTGATATTGATTGGTTGGTTAGCTTGAAGTCTATGAGTTTTCTATGCTGAAGGGAAATGGGGGGGAGGGGCAACACGCCATTCAGAATTACAGCGATCTTTTTCGAGTGCTGCTCAGTAAGAATATAATTCAGCAACGTCGTTTCTATCCATACGAAAGAAAAAAGAAAACAAAGAAAAAATTAGTTCTCAAACCTAGTACGCATTTGCTCCAGAATTTTGAACAGGACAGGGGCTCAGACATACTTCCAGCACCGAGATATCCCGTGACAATCGTAATAGGTGTCCTCCCGATTGCTTCCCCTTGCTGAGTATCACTAGATCCCACTAAAATAGGGACCTCTTCCCCATCTTCGTCGAAATCGAGACTCATCCTGTCTTCTGCCTTTTGTCTTTTATCCCTGTTTCTTTTCCTTCCTTTTCCTTCCTTTCGAGTTGTGGGTATTCCCATACAGGATGGTAGATGGTAGTGTGGACGGAAGCAGATTAGTTATGTAGAGTATGCTCTACACCTCACGTAGTAGCTTATCGGAGTGTATGGCGGGGTAAGCCCTGGCAATCTTGTTGAATGAGGGGAGTTGGAAACACAATCACTAATTCTTGGCTCTAGCAATGCCGGTGCTCACAGGTGGGGCAGGAAGGAAGGGAGAGGGAAAGTACATGTAGAGCACATGTACCTGTCTTACAATTACATGTAAAGCGCTCATGTATATATATGACCTTCCTAGCATACGAAACTACCACTGCCACGACGCCGTAATCCGATACGAGTGAGGGGTCGTAAATTCTCTCCTCCCCACCCCCACAGCGATTCCCCGTGAACAGGTACATAAGAGCTTCTTGACCGGCTACTTGCTTTGCGTTCCCCTTTCTTCAAAACAAAACACAACCATTACCATTACCACTACTGCTGCTGCCCAAAATGCCGTCCGTGGAAAAAGCACCTTCTACTTTGTATGACAAAATATATGCCGACCATTTGATTCAAGATCAGACCATCTACATTGACAGGTGGGATTTCCACTTCTATTTACTCATTTATATCAATTTATTTCGGCGTTTGCGGCACTTGTTCTAACGATGTGATTCCCATAGACATCTCGTCCACGAGGTTACTTCACCGGTTAGCCCTACCTGTTATACTAAGATTTTCATAAGTATCTTATAAAAAATAATTTTGACATCGTATTTTACAGCAAGCCTTTGAGGGTCTCAGGAACGCAGGCCGAAAAGTCAGGCGGCCAGACTGTACTCTGGCAACTGTAGATCATGTATGAACCCATCCCCCATTCAGTGATAGCTCTTTCAAAAACATTAACACTGCTCTCTGCCTCCCAGAATATTCCTACCTCCTCCCGTGCAAACTATAGAAACGCCAAAACTTTCATCGAGGAAGCCGATTCTCGTACACAATGCCTTACGCTTGAAGAAAACGTCCAAGCTTTCGGCCTCGCCTACTTTGGCCTCGGAGATAAGCGTCAAGGCATCGTTCACATTGTTGGCCCCGAACAAGGCTTCACCCTCCCCGGCACCACAGTTGTCTGTGGGGACTCACACACCTCTACGCATGGCGCATTCGGCGCCCTTGCTTTTGGCATTGGGACTTCAGAGGTTGAGCATGTTCTTGCTACTCAGACCCTTATTACCGGGAAGAGCAAAAATATGAAAATTCAGGTTGATGGACCACTGCTGTCAGGCGTGACGAGCAAGGACGTCATTCTACATATCATTGGAAAGATAGGCACAGCTGGAGGCAACGGGAGTGTCATCGAGTTCTGCGGATCGACAATCAGAGCACTCAGTATGGAAGCGAGGATGTCAGTATGTAATATGTCGATTGAGGGCGGTGCGAGGGCTGGATTAATTGCACCAGACGACACCACCTTCGAGTATCTCAAAGGAAAGCCCTTAGCGCCAAAATATGATTCACCGGAGTGGCACCGAGCACTCAAGTACTGGCGTTCCTTAAAGTCGGATCCTGAGGCGAAATGGGACACGGAAGTATATATTGAATCGAAAGAAATCATCCCGACAGTTTCGTGGGGCACATCTCCTCAGGACGTTGTCCCTATCACGGGAAAGGTCCCTGATCCAAACGACTTTACGGATCCCGTAAAGAAGGCAGGCGTTGTTCGTGCTCTCGAGTACATGGGTCTCGAGGCTAACACCTTGATGCAAGATATTGTGGTGGACAAAGTCTTTATCGGCTCCTGTACCAACTCCCGTATCGAGGATATCCGTGCTGCAGCCAAGGTTGTCAAGGGTAAGAAAATCGCTTCAAATATCATGAGGGCCATGGTTGTCCCCGGCTCGGGACTCATAAAGAAACAGGCAGAGCGGGAAGGCCTTGATCAGGTTTTCATTGATGCCGGATTTGAGTGGAGAGAAGCAGGATGCAGCATGTGCCTAGGAATGAATCCAGATATCCTATCTCCTCAAGAGCGCTGCGCGAGTACCAGCAATCGTAACTTTGAGGGCAGACAAGGTGCTGGTGGGCGTACTCATCTCATGTCGCCTGCTATGGCTGCCGCCGCAGCAATCACTGGCAAGTTGGCAGATGTGAGAAAGTTTGCTCCCGGGAGCACCGAGCCAGAGAAAGAGCACGGCTCGCCGAAAATTCCTATACAGGCGGAGCATAAAGACCCCATCACTGATGAAGATTTGGATAAGCTCGATGATATTCCTACTGACGGAGAGGCTACAAATGCGTCAACCCCAGTTGATACCATCGGTGGGATGCCAAAGTTCGAGACCTTGAAGGGAGTCGCTGCCCCGATGCCGATTGCGAATGTTGACACGGACGCTATCATCCCCAAGCAATTCTTGAAAACCATTAAAAGGACTGGCCTAGGTTCCGCTTTGTTTTACCAGCTCCGCTTCAATCCTGATGGCACCGAGAACCCGAACTTTGTTCTCAATAAAGAGCCTTACAGGCGTGCGAAGATCCTCGTCGTCACTGGACCTAACTTTGGATGTGGTAGCAGTAGAGAACACGCTCCTTGGGCACTATTAGATTTTGGGATCAAGTGCATCATTGCCCCATCTTTCGCGGATATCTTTTTCAACAACACGTTCAAGAACGGCATGCTCCCGATCCCCGTCGAGGACCCCGATGCGTTGGCACGCATCGCAAAAGAGGCCGAGGCTGGCAAGGAAGTTGAGGTGGACTTGCCAAACCAGGTCATACGTAACGCTGAGGGTGTGGAGTTGGCACAATTCCAGATTGATAGATTTAGGAAGCATTGCTTAGTCAACGGCTTAGATGATATCGGGTTGACGCTCCAGTTAGATGCGAAAATTACAGAGTTCGAAAAGAAGAGGAGTTTAGAGTGGTCGTGGTTGGATGGAAGTGGATATTTAGCTCGGAGGAAGGGAGATGGACCGGTTAGGATTCAAGCAGTGAAGGTACCAAGTACAAATAGGGGCGAAGAAAAGGAAATTACCGATTGGTGAGGTGGGTTTATTCGCACCCCTAATTGTTTGTAGCTTTACAAGAAAAGTTAATTATATCTTCCCAATGATGGGTGGATTGAAGATTCTTTCTCTTTTATTTCTCCTTCGTAAATTCTTTTCCATATTTAGCCCTATTACGGATCCTATTTCAACTACCACTACTGCATGTACTTTTGAACATTGTTTGTGGAGAACACGGCTGCTTTTGCCCATCAAAATTACTACATTCTCCGTTGGGATCTTTTTTTTGATTCGCTTTTCTTATCGCTTATCAATCGCGGCTCAGCGGATAACTTACTTTTGAGAACGGAACTTCCCGCTTACATTCTAACTTCACGGAGAGTAAACCCACCCAAGCATAACCTTTTCTAGCTCACTATAGTCCTTTCATACTTTCTCAACATTCCAATAGTTCTCAAACCCATTGGTATGTTGGAATTTGCCTCTAAGCCCTTGGGTTCTTGGATGTACGTATTACCAAGTTAACTGCATACTGTGAGCTATACGGAGTCGGCTCTTTCCAGGAGAATTTTAATTCCTACGAAGGAAAACAATGTCATCAAGCGTTACGCCAACCTTCAAACTTTCAAGATTCGCGTGATATCCCACATTCTCTTGCATCATCATACCACATCATCCCTTACATCACCCCCTCCCACCGATGCCTCTCAAATTCCACTGCAGTAAAAAGCCCCCTCTCGATCCCCTTCCACCCATCCCAATACCTGGGATGGATGGTGTCATGAGCAATGACGGTGTTGCTATAGTATTTAACCTCGATCCCCGTCTTCAAGAGCATGAGTGGTCTAAAAATCCCAAAATGACTCACCGCGGAGGTGGCTTTCTCAGCAGCCTTCGGGCCTCGTTCTCCAACAAAGGCCCCAGAATTGATGATACTCTGGACCCCCGTCTTACCACCCACTCCAAAAATGAGAGACAGAAAAGGGGGAAATCAAAGGAAAAGGAGAAAGATCTCTCTTTCGTGATCCTCCCCCGATCAGCATCCTCCCTCGTTCCTGGGAAGTCTTCGAATATTGTAGCCTCGATGCTTCCTCCTTCTACACGGCTGTGGAGGGAGGACAGGCTACCCAAGCATTCAAACGTATTCACGGGCATCCCTACTCCTACTGATTCCGGCGTTACCTCGGCGAGAAATAGCCAACATATTCTTAGCAAACCCGGTACTCCAGTCCAAGAACATCCGCTAAGGCCAAGCCGCTCTGTGCCTGATTGGACCTCAGAGCAACGGAGACAGTATTGCTATTTTGAAGACGCAAGCGAGAATTCGTTGCCTCGTATGCCCTCTGCATACAAACCACAGCCAACTTCAAATCCTGGAATGACGGTGGAAGGAGTCGAAACACTCGAGAGAGCAACAAGAGAAAGAGACACCTCTAGAGATGATTCGCCAAAACTAACACCCTTTGGTCGATACAAAAAGCAAAAGGGCGTCGAACCAAATGGAGACGAAAGCCTCCACCAGCAGAGAACCTCGAGAAAATCTCTGAAATTAACTCAGGATGCGAACGATGGGGCGCAGGAGAAAGAGACACCAAACACTTTTTTAGGAGCGGACAGTTTAGGAAAAGGGGTGAATGTCCTCAATGCTATTTCCCTTCCAATACACAATCAACCCCAGCAACAACCACTAGACCACAGTCTGAATCCTCAAAACTTGTTACAATCCCAATATCAGATTCGCCGCCGAAGTACCGCCCCCGCCAGTGTCACCGACGACAATCAGAGAAATATACCATCCACATCCCAGCATCGCCCAGAACGACCTACATCCACATCCATCTACCAAGCTCATCACGGACATCCTCTATATCCTGTTATCGAAGAAACCCCCTCATCTTTGCCACTGCCGAAATGGGACAGAGACTGGAGCCCCCATCTTCAGCAGGGCTCAGAACTATTTTTCGAGACGGGCACGGGGGTAATTCATCAAAATTCGACGCCGTCGGCCCAAGGAACATCACCGTTGGTAGAGATGGGGATACCAAGCCCACAGACAAAGACAAGGCCGGCAAGCTGGGCGTGCCCAATTCGGCCTACTGCGGGCGTGAGCTTTGATCTTGTTAATACCAACTTGGTCCGCCACCCACATGAGCTTGACATTTTGTTCCCACCCACACCGCCCAGCAGCACTGGGGATGTATGGGATGACACTTGTAATAATTTGGATATTGCAACTAGAGAACGTAGCCTCTTCTTAGAAATATTAAAGCATTCTTGGAATGTCTTTATTTTGATTTGGGCATTGCTGCTTATCTTCAAATCAGCGCAATTCGTAGCAAGAGTCATCGAGGTTGTAATCTTGGAGCCTATGAGACTTTTCTCTAGCTTTCTAAGAAACATCTCTGAAGGGTGATTACGGAGGGGAGCCACTTTCATTTTTCGAAGGCTTCTTTTTACGTTTAGTTCTATTACATTGTCATTTCTTCCGAGACGCCTCTGGAATAAAGATGTGCGCATTGCGATGTACACCTGGTTTCAATGTATTATAGTTTATTGACGCTGGAAAAGAGATAGTATGCAGGGTTGACTGGCTGCGTTTATTGAAGTTGAAGTTGAATTCCAATTGCTACACCATTCTTTACTTACGTCTCGTTGACATACGACATAGGCGAGCTGTTTACCCGCTAAAAAAAATGAGTCTTACCTCAGGGTACCTGATCAATACCGTATTTTGTGCAGTTACGAGATTGCGCAATGGCGAGAATTAACCAAATAAAGTCTGGGTGAGGGGGGCTCCGGTGTGAGGGTGGGTGGTGGGTTAGGGTAGTGTCGTCATAATTATCTCAAATAAAATTTAATTCACACCACAGCAGTCATGCATGATGTTCGTTATCATCACAACAATAAAATCAAAAATGCCTGTGCCTTCTAAACTCGAGTTCCAGGGGCCTTTACTTTAGGAGAGCGAAAACACATAGCTCAAGCTCTTACATGGATTGATAGAGAACCCAGAGAAGGAAAATCCCGAACAGAAAAATGATTTCTGAGGCATATAGCATTATTGCCCTGAATTAACATCCAAAGGTTAGTTAAATCCCTAACCCACCACCCACCCTCACATCCCGGAGCCCCCATCGCCAAGACTTTATTCGGTTAGTTCTTGCCATCGCACAATCTCGTAACTGCACAAAATGCGGTACAGGGGGTATAGTGAAAACCGGTCATATGGCGGATCCGGGGTGTGGCGGACAGGGGTGCTCTGAACAAAGGGACACAATATTCCTGAGCCGCACAACCAGCGGATATTGTATCCCTCAGCCAAAAAAAATACCCCTGTCCGCCACACCCCGGATCCGCCATATGACCGGTTTTCACTGTAACGGCCGGATGGCGGACACGGTCTAATGGCGGACAGGGGGCTTGGGGCTTGGCACAGAACTATCAAGAGGGTACAGGACTATGGATAGGGTACTGGTTTTCTAAAAATTGGGTAGCTTTCTTATAGTCCTGTACCCTCTCTATAGTCCTTGCCAAGTTTTTGCCAAGTAGACCTGACCCCTGTCCGCCATTTGACCGTGTCCGCCGTCCGGCCGTTACCCCCTGTACGTGACAACCACAGAACCTCGCCAGTGAACCATCACACAACTCAGCTATTGATGCCAATAGGACTAGTCAACCAAAAAATGAACTACAGGCTAGAATGAGGATGCTTGTTTATTTGTTTCCTTTTAATAATGATTGTAATATGTGCTGGCAGTTGCAGGGTTCACTTAGTCTCTCAGCCGACTTGTCACGTGACAATCTTTTTCTATATTGGGTGTTGACGGATTGTCTCTATCCTGGGTTTAGCGAATGGACGTCTGATTGCGAGACTAGGGTTCATTAATGTGGTCCTGCCTACTCATATCGCTAGAATTAATGTCGGTCAACAGCTGACTAATAGGCGGGATTCGGATTTGATTGGTCAAATCCGTCACGTGACTGACAATAATACTAGCAACATGAGTACAATGTACTCATGTTGTACTCCGAGGTAAGACTTTTTTTTTTAGCGAGTACCTGTGTGCAAATTAGTTAAGGCGCCAGTCACGGTCACTAAAACTCATCTCCGATGCCTCATTGTCCCAAATTTACTTGGAATATTTTCTCTAACATAGCGCAAGTCTGTTCAGGGAGGAGATACTAGTTTTCCTCCTCCTAGCAGCCAAACTGGTATCATGCTTGACAGAGGAATTTTGTTAAATCACGCTGACTCTTCTTCCCACGTTTAGAATAATTAGGGGTAATCAAACGTTGATTTCCCCCAGGAGTTGAAGGTGGGTTGAGACTTTTAGTCGAGAATTGTGAGACAATGAAAGTTGTCACCCAGGTTGAAGGATTGAGAATCCAGTTCAACGGAAAAAAAATCCCTGGCTTAGCACAATAGGGCTAGGGTTCAACTCGAACTAAACGAGTGAAGGGCATACGAAGTCCCAATTTTCTCGGCACTACAAGGATCACTCCCTGTTATCGGAGTTCACTTTCTCAGAAGTAGTATAGGTCTATCGGGTTTCAACCAGCTAAACTCGTTCATCTGGCCTGGAAGCCAGATGAAGAGTTGAAATTTTTTTCAACTGCACTTTTCTACAAACGGCCTAGAAACGCTCCCCAAAAGTTTCAACTCACCTTCAACTCCCGGGGATTTTCAGCGTTTGATTACCACTATTGATCAATCTCCTATCTACAAGGAAATAAGTTCTCTATAGCTTAATTATATGAAACCCATCGCAGAGTAGCAGGCTTCAACCCCAGTTTCTTGGTACTCTTTATGTTCTTTCCAGAGCACCTTTGCAGACGTTCTTTCCCACAGTTTTCTACATCAGCCCCAATACCTCCACCGTTAGTACTAAAATAGACCGAATGGGGCGAGCTCCAGCAGCACTAAGCAGGCAGAGGTTTCGAGTTTTTCGTTCTTTAAATACATGTGCTTGAGCTCCGGATCGCTACGTAAGGTCTGCCTCGAAAGATACTTTTCAACCTATCTGAGCTCCCTATCTAGAAAAAACTTGTATCTCTTATGACATAATACGTAGATTGGGCCCTCTAAGTTCATACATCATCACTCGAGTACTTAGGGCCTTCAGGTTACTTCAATTACCGATACCGATTCGCAACCACGTGCCATCAATCTTATTTGAATAGGTAATTTGGAGAAATTGCATACTCTTCTCTATGGATAAGAATATTATTATACGAGAATAGCCAGCAAAGGTCTTTACTTTGCTTACGTACCTCCCGTTCTGATGAGATTAAAAAATATCAATTCAGGAATGCCCTCCAGGTTTTCCTTTCCGCACCCTAAAGTTTCGCGGAGGGAGCCGAAATTCGAAGAATTGAATTATAAAAAACCCCTAGTAGAACAAAATTCAATCATCGAACGTCACTTGATCCCCTTCCCACCTGCTACTGCATCTCAGTCAGCCTGCACCCCTCACTTCACCCCAGTCATATTCAAGAGCGGTATGTACCTAGAACGATGAGAGGCAATAACGGATAAGCATTGAAACTTCCCAGAAAATGCTGCTTTCCACAACCTAATATTCCCATCATCCCCAGCGCTACTCAACACAGTCCCTGTAGCATTCCACGCAACCCTCCACACCTCCCTATGATGGTCCTCAAAGTCTGCAATTAGATCAACATGCCAACGCTCATCTTCTCCGTCACCCCCGCCGTCCTCTGGCTCTACGACTGTTAGCAATTCATCTTGGCCTCTCAAATCCGCGCCTAAGCCTGCACCTGCGCCCGGCCTAGGCCGCCGCCCGCTCCCGCCACTGTTTGGATATTTGCTTTTTGGAGCAGCGAGGTTACCGGTGTTGGTCGTGAGTTTAAAGATGCGAACGTGACCATCCTTGCAGGCTGTTGCAATGAGGTGATAGCTCCGGCCCATTCCAGCAGCCCAGCTAACGTCACGGACGAGGCCCCGGTGACCTTGCAACTCTTCTGCGGCACGGAATTTGCCGAGCTTATTGTGGCGGTATACCTGTGCTTTGTCCATAGCACCAACGACAAGTTGTTCACCACCCCAGCGAGACGGGCAAAAGTCAAGGCAGAATGAGACCTCATTTTCTTTGCCCAATGTGGCGGGGAGAGCATGTATCACATCGACTGCGATCCAGTGTGTGAGATCTTGGGGTTCACGGCACTCGTAGATATGTACAGTACCATCAGTGGAGATGAAAGCGAGTTTTAAACCTGTAGATGTCCCGGAAGCGGAGCAGGCAGACATAGGCGGGAAGGAAATATCGTATACAGCAGTATGAGATTCAGATGTCGTTTGGAATTGGCGTTTCCAGCGGAGGTTAGAGCCTTTAGGCTCTGCAAGCGAAGGTAATTAGCCTCCAGGTACGGATTTTAATGGAATGATTTGGGTAGGAATTACCCATTTCCTGCTCTTCCCATATTTTGACGGTTCGATCATAGGAACAAGTTGCGATGATTTGACCATGCTCTGGCGGTCCCCATATTACCTGCATGAATCAGCAACGATACCAACAAAGAGCCCCGCTTTCAAGCCACGTACCCTATTGATGCTCGCATCATGAGCTCTGAAGGATTCGCTTATAACCCATTCCCCTTCATCGTTTAAATCAAAAACTTTTAGCCGCTGATCAGACGAAACGGTCGCCATGCGCCTGCCGTAGAAATCTAATGATCCAGAGACACCCCATCACTCGTCGCACTCAGAATTAGTTAATCGAACGTGGGGCAGAATTCGACTGAGTGCAACGAGTGGGCGGAATTAGTAAATACCATATGCGACATCGTGGACGAGGTCATCGTGACCGGTTGAGAATTGGATGTAGCTTGCTTGCGACGAATTTAGGCTTCTCCCAGACATTGGTGGACTGGTATCGTGGTACCTTGTTTGGATCGAAGCTGTTTCCGAGGTGGCTGATACAAAGAGTTTTCCCTTCAGATAGATGGAGGGAATTGGACTGCTTTGAACACAAAAAGCGATCGTTTGTTTCTTTCAACACAGTGAGAAGTCTCTGGGAGCCCACCGACACGCTGGAAGAAAAGGATAAGAAAAGAAAACACAATTCAGCCGTTGCCGTTCCAGTGCAGAGCCTCCTGTCTCGCCTATGAGCTTGGCGGACATGTTTCCGTTATCAGTTATCAGTTTAGGGCAGAGTCCTTTTATAGGTTATCGCCTCATCGGGGTAGGCAAAAAAAATGTTGCATCGAAACAACCATGCCCGCTCCCTAATAAAATCTGGTACATGCAAATAGAAGAGTCCCGATAGTTTACGGACGTAATGCTAGGCAGTGAGAGAAAATGGTACGCAAACAGAACAGGAATGAAGAAAATGGCGACAAAAGGAAAGAGGTATCATGTTGTTCGAGAAAGGAAGATGCTTCCTCATAAAATCGGTTCAAGTACGCTCTCCACTCCCATAGCCTTCCAAAAGGCCTCCCTTTCACGGAGAACATCCTCAACCCACTTTTTCACAAAGCCGTTCTTGATGCCCACTCTAACATGGAAAAACTCCCCCAAGTCCTTCTTGGCTTTGTATTTCTTCTCGTACTCAATTGTCTGGCAGATTAGTTCGAACCGATCCACTAGGATATTGTAGATGGAGTCAACATCAGCTGCGGCTGAATTCCAAGAGAAGAGGTGAAGTGAAACTAACCATCCTTAACAAATATGGCTTCTTTGGTTTCTCCAGTTTCATATTCTTCCCACAGGCTCATGAACTCCTTCGCAATAACCTCAGAAATTGGCCTCAGAAGCTCCCCACAGATGTATTCCATGGACTCGAGTTCTCGCTTGTACTTCTCCTCTACCGAAAGGTCGCTCTTTAGTACGAATGTCTAAATAAAGGTTATGGTATATTTACAAGGGTACACACCTCTGGGAACATTGTCAGGCGGGGTGATGTCGCCAACTAAAGCCTCGGCCATGTCATGGATCAACGCCAACTTCACACAACGGTCCTTATCGATATTCTCCTCTGGTGGGCAAAGCATCGTGATAATCGACATCCGGTACATATGATCTGCTATAGACTCTGTATATTACCCATGATAGATCAGCGCTAGGAATTCTGACCATACGAGGGCATTAAGAAACATAGAATTGATGAAAGACCTCCATGCTGAATATCAAATCTCCGCCATCCCTCCCTGGGGGTTGTTTTTAGGCGCTCGATGACGTGCAAAAATGCTAGGGGTGAGCTTGATGCTGAAGTCACTGGTTTGGGAACCGAATTGAGAACTGCAGGGAATAAATTGATAGTGATAACGTCAGCGAGATTACGATCAGTTGTTTTTGCCTTTATTCTTTGAATAGACTACAAAGACATACCTGCATCAAGTGACCAATTCTTGACAAAGTTGTTGGTGTTGGAAGGGACTGTTTAGAATCCTTCAGTGAATTCCAAGTTTTTTTTTAATAGTAGCGGGGTACTTACGTGGGGTCTCTGGCATTGCTTCAAAGGAACCTAATGGATAAGGATTACGAAAATAGCAAGCAATAATGCTCTGGTCTAGGAGGGAGGAGCACGTAGAAGCGCGATACAAGGGGGAAACTGCGGAGAAGCAGAAGAAGGAGAGGAAGAGGAAGAGGAAGAGGAAGAGGAGAGAACGGGTATTGGGAGAAGGTAAGTACATGTACATGTTGCTCTTACATATTATACATGTATTATCTGTTTTGAATCGCCTATGTAGGGTACATGTAGGTATAGCTGCCCAACTGGACTTGCCTAGACAAGGTTCGTAAGATAACCCGTACGTGCAGGATGTGAAGCGGCTCAACCAAGATACAAACGTCCACCTGCCCAGTTATGTATGGTGATATCGGTACTCCACAACTTATTACAAGGATCCTCGTCGGAGCTAAAAGGAACAGACGTCTTGCCAGGTACTCTGCATAGAGGATACGAACTCCAGAGTGGAGTAGAGAGTACTCTGCTTTGCTTAGAGAAGAGCTGATGGCTGTGCCCCTCTACATCTCGGGAAGCCGCCATCACAATCGTCACGGCTATTCTCATCGCCCATTGCCTAGAAAAACCAGCAACACATACATATCGCTCCTTCTAGAGCATGACGACCCTGAAAGTGACAAGGTTTAGCCTAGATTTCACAGCTCAAGCAAGCAACCAAACCCAATCTCATTCTCAAGATTCCTACCGCAAAACCCCTCTACCCAATCTAAGTATCCCCTTATCCATAATTAGTGCGCCAACAAAACATCCAATGAGGCCATCACCAACAACTGTGTCGCTGCTTCTCACCAACTTACACCTATTAGACTACGACAATGATTCTGAGGAATCCTTTCCCATCACCACCGATATCTTTACCTCGCTGAAAAACAAGAGTAAAGCCTTCGAACACATTGTTTATCATCTGCTGCACACCTTTGATCCAGAGGAATGCGCTATTGTATGCAACTCTACTCTTATTTATGCAATGAAAACAAAAATACAGTATTAAAGGCTAATTGCGCAAACGTCGACATTAGAGATTGGAGACATGCTGGCCAATATACGAGCCCACTCAATCGCGAGAATTGCGGAACGTCGTTTTCAAATGGCTCACCGACCTCAAAAAGAGCGGTCAGTTGGGAGGGGGCATTTTGGTTCGGCGCACGCTCTTGGATGATTGTTCTGGGGATCGCTATGAGGAACTGTTGTTGTCGTTGTCCACGATGGTGCTACGGGACCAAATCGAGAAGGGGAGCTTTGGAGATGCAAATCAGAAAACCTTTGGTGCGTTCACGGGCATGTAGGGGAAACTGAGTATCATCCTCGTACTTTCGTAGGCTGACCAGTGATCAAACATAGCATACAAACAAACATCCTCACTTGCGCCTTCGCTTAGGGGTTTGACGGTCTTGATTCTCGCGTACCAATCTTCGCTTACGCGTCTCTTGCTCTCCCGGCGCCTATCAAAGTCTCAATGGTCTTCTTTCTCTTCCTTCCTGGACACTAAAGAACTACAAATTTCCACGTTGTCAGAAACCTTATCGCAGCTAATGCCTAAGGAAGCTCCAAAAATTTTACCCAGAGGGTATGAAGAAGAGGTCTTCCGGAAATGGAGTAACAATTGGCTTGGTGACCAGAGGTGGCTCGATATTTTATTGAAGGGGGATCAGAGGTACATGAGGGATCAATTTTTTGAACTACCTTTCGAGAAAGCGCTGGCAAAGCACCACCATTTTAAGAACGGACTTGTTGGGATGGGAAGTGGCGAAGTCAGCCTCAGAGCTTTGGAGAAGCAAGTACAAGAGCAAAAGAGCAGGCTAAGAGAATTGAGGCACATGAGGGAGGCAGCTTTAAGAATTGCCTCAAATTTGGGTGCCATGATTTCTCCTAGGGCAGAGGTTGAGGGAGAGACTTGGGCCAAGAAAACAGAGTTGAAAGTGGTGTTCGACCAACATCAGGTGGGTTCTTGGTTACTTATTATTACTATAAACTCATTAGACTGACACGGTTGCAGCACTTGCATAGTAGCCAATTGAAGATTGTTAACGATCATTTAGCTACCCAGAAAAACGAATGTATGTTTCGGCCTCAAGTAGCTAGACATATTTTTTAATTTTTGTTTACTGATATACAACAATAGATACCGAACTCATGGATTCACTACGAGAGGATCTTGCGGCAACCGGAATTCTTAGAAGACGTGAGGTGTCTACCACTTCGGAATATCAACTCCAGCTACCACCCAGCCAGCCACCGATGGCGAATCTCGAACCAGAATATATGGGGGGATTTATGAAAATAGATCCCATGGATATAGATCTTATAGACACAGATCCAATGGATGTGGACCTAATGGAAATGGATGACGAGAGGCAGGAACCCAAACCTCCGATTTATGAAAGTTCAAGACATGATTACCGATCAGGTTGGGGGGCCGAGTCTTTCTCGCGTTTACAGAGGCAGTGCAATCCTTTAGATACTCCGTTGATAAAGGTCTCCCAGCAAATCGAAGAATATGAACCGCACCCAATAAGTACAAGTGATGCCTCGTATCCAGACGACGATGACGACCAGGGTTTCAGTGCATTTGAGGGCTCGATAGCCATACCAGACCCACCAACAAGTCATGCGGACGTTTTTTCCCCACAGCCACCCCAACAAAGCAAATCACTGCGAACTTCGTTGGGATTTGGGGATGACGAACTTTTGGCTGAACAGGTTGGCTTGGCTGCTCCATCTGTGACACAGATTCATGGAGGCTGATTTTATAGATTGTGTCAACTATGGTCGCGACCACATTTTCGCCAGAGAAGCCATCACCAGTCAAAAGAAGCCAACAACATCGAATGTCATATCAACCGCCACTAGATAATACATTCGACATGGATGAGAGCACATTGAGCCTAAGCGCCTATTTTCCGCAGAGCACTCGGCACCAACAAAATGAACAATTGCCCTTGTTTTTCGCCCCAAGGGAAAATTTGCTAACACCATCGAGAAATTCACTACTCGACAAAACTCGTAAAGAAGACCTGTTGCTTTCCTCTGATTACAATTCCGTCTTCAAGTCTCGGCCAAAAATAGCTGTATCACCACCTTTTACGCCACTTGGTGGATCACCCAGCATGCCGCCAAACCTATCATTAGCGCACGAAATGAGTGAGACCCCAGAAGGAATATTTTCAAAGGAGGATATGGCAGATTTTGCAGCGGAGCACATCCCACAGCAAGTAATAAAAAAAATTGATAGAGGAGGATGAATCTAGGGTGTTTACTCTTTGTATGTAAAAAATAATGTATTTGGTTTTAGGCATGCTCAACTCCAGGACGAAGTATGCCAATATGCACGCTGTAGCCGGAGGTAGACCTCAAAGAAGGGGCCAGAAGTGAGTCAGGTATACGATATGTATGAAACGACTTTTGAAACACTTCCAACCAGTCTTCAAACACTTCCGGGGATCGGAGTTCCTGAGCGACTATGGCTACCGTGGGGATCGCAGTTTTTTCTGTGCTTTGGTGTGATAGAGAGCAAGCAGCCACGCAGGTGTCTACAAATGGCTTGACGAGGCTTTCGTTATATATGGTATCACAGGCTATTACTGCGGATAATGGAATGCATCCCAAGAGCGTCGGGTGGTAATGAACACGGTCGGTCTCCCAGTCTAGGGTGATTGCGGAGATTTTCGGCGCTTGGTCTTTGCATGTGGTTCTTGCAAGTTTTCCCCGCCTTTTCGATGGCCCACCTGGTGTCCTCCCTATGGCCGACAGGTTCTCATCGAGATTTTTCTGGACGAGTTTTAAGACGTAGTCTTGATCGCTAATGATAAAGGTCCCAACTCGTGTGCCTAGAGTCAATGCAAGAAGGGCTGAGGATCCACTCCCGAGTTCCAAAACTGATGATGATGATGAAAGTATCCCATGGGTGAAAAGTGGATTCTGCTTATCACATATCCAATCCGCAAACTCAGGCGTGATTTTCCATAGGACTGCCCAGAACTGAATCAGTTATCCCAGTGATAGAAATAAGGTTGTGTGGGCTGTAGGGCGTAGCTTCCATGACTAGTGCCTAACTCTGCATAAACATACCAGCACCTGTTGTACCTGTTTCACGAGACGACGATAAAAGTGCGGGGGATTGGTGGATGATCAAATCTTGACCGGCAACGGTCAGCGAGAGCGAGGGAACACTGCGATTGATAAACCCAAGATTCCTAGATGAAGGGACGGCAGAGAAAAGGATGAAGGATTCTGATGTCGACAGGTGATGCTTGAAATGTTAGCTGGGGTAAAAGATTGGACGAGGAACGATGGACAACCTTCATAGACATCCTCCACTTCCTCACCAAGAAGGGACAAAAAGGAATCGAGAGTCATGCGGAAAGAAAATGTGTATATACACGCAAACAGGAAGCGGTCCCTTTTAACTCTGACAGCTGGGATTGTCTGCGAAAACTCTGTGCACGATTGCCAAACGTCTTAGTGATAGGGTGGCTTTTCCATCCGTGTCAAAAATACTTTTCCTGTGCTTGTGTTACGTGTATCACGAATGTTGGGTATCAATCCTCCGATGTCTGCTCTCCAAGATCACCAATACTGGACTGTCCAAGCAATAAGTTGTGCATGCATTACATATCTGCTCAGCGTGCATAATATAGGACAGTACACTCTATCCCAGCTTGTCAATACAGTAGTAACTCTCGCTTAGATTAAACATTTTGTACTTATAGGCTTGCTAAAATCTTTTGGGTTCTTGTGATATATGCAACCACGAACTGCAGGGATGGCTGTTCGTAGCCAAGCGATATAGGTTCTTGGTACGGTTATCCCCGTTTTACCTCCCCAGAGAGGACAATCGTGCCAGAATGTCTGGATATTGTTGGGGTCAAAAATAACCGGAATTTGGCGTAGCAACCAATACATCACGACGCAACCATGCAACTACAAATGAAGTTATAAAATTAAGGTAAAAAGTAGAATAAATCTCCAACATATATGGATATCTCATGCACCATTCCTGCCTCAGCAAGCACTTAAAGAGGGATTGAGGAATCGTGTCGCACCGTGATGTATCGGTTGCTATATCGAATTCCGGTTATTTTTTGACACCCGACAATACATACATGTATTTTGGTCACAAACTTGAACACACAAACACGAACTTTAGAGGCCGAAGCTTCAAGTTTCGACTTCTGGGGGCTTTAACTGCTGGTGGCATAGAAGAGGCCTCCTGTGTAGACACATGCTGGTGCTTAACAAAGAATTGTTGGGAAAAGAACACGTTTCGATTTCCACTTTGCCTTGCCCCCGCCAGATGACTCCGTGAAGTGAATCCATGTACAACAACCAAGAGATATCACGGTACCCGAACAGGTGAAGGGAATTTTCGTAATTATACAGCTAAACCCGAGGAAAAGGTCGTCTATACTCTGGTGCCAGAGTAGAGTAAGAGGCATCTGATACCGAACCGGGTTGGTATTATCCTCGTCGTTCTTCCCTCAAGATGGAAACCAGGGATGCTGATCATGGTGCCGATGCTAGCCAGGAGCTGAGGTACAGTTTTCTTCCAACCCACGCCAAAGCTCTGGACTTGCCGCTAATGACCTCGTCCATGGTCTTACTGGTTCACTCGTTGCATCCACACCCACCCACACGTTCTCTCTTGCTCTCCTTGTCTCCCCCAAAATCCTGATCCCTTGCATACATAAAGACATCACCATCCCCCATCATCAATCGTCAAGCATCGAGAGACCTCCTAATCTCTCTTTATAATATCTCCTTTCCATCTCTCTGCATCAACTGAACAGTCTCGTGCTGTTATCGTAGCTCTCTTTCTTTCTTTCTTTCTTTTCTATACCTCCTACTGCTCCATCGCGTCATAGGTTGTCGTCATCATGGCTAGCCAAAAGAAACAAATTCTACAACCGTGCATCACTCACAAACCTCCCTTCAACGTTCAGGTACCTAATGTACCGCCAAAACAGGGCGAGGGCATCCCTCGCCGCCACCCGAAATCCATAGATGGCCTGAAGAATCGGTTGGAGCCTGACGTCGCCACCATCTATGATATTGTCAAGCGTGGAGCAGCAAAATTCGGTGATGCCCAGGCACTTGGGACTAGAAAACTGATCCATCTTCATGAGGAGCAAAAGATGGTCAAGAAAATAGTTGATGGGGTTGAACAGGAAATCCCAAAGAAATGGATTTACTATGAGATGAGCGGATACACGTATCTTTCCTTTAGCGAGTATTTTGTTCGTGTCAACACTATTGGCTCTGGTCTTAGGGCTCTTAAGCTGCAAAAGGAAGACCGAGTTCAAATTTTTGCTGCCACCAGGTACGTTAAACATGAGATTCAAGTCATTCTAGAAAATATATATGCTTACGAGGTTGGCTGTAGCGCAAACTGGCTTGCAATTTCGCACGGTTGTGCTTCTCAGTCTATGCCAATTGTAACTGCATATGATACCCTCGGCCAGTCAGGTCTTACCCACTCTCTCGTACAGACCAAAGCGAAGGCAATTTTCCTCGATTCGCATCTGCTCACCCAACTTATTGTTCCCCTTAAAGACGCGACCGAGGTCCATACCGTTATCTATAATACCGATACTCCCGTTAAGCAGGAGGATATCGACAAACTGAAATCAACTCATGAGAGGTTAAGGATCCTGAGTATTGACGAACTCGTGAAGCTTGGGGAAGAAACCCCAGTTGAGCCCAACCCTCCTGAATCAGAGGATCTTTGCGGTATTATGTATACCTCAGGTTCCACTGGTACACCTAAGGGAGTACCTCTTCTTCACAAAAACGTGATAGCTGCAGGTAGGTGTTCCGTAGCACTATCAATAATTAGCGGGGTTAACTTGTTTGAATCTAGTTACCGGTGTGACGGTGATTGTTGGTCCTTATATCGGTCCTGGTGATCTTCTTCTTACTTTCTTACCCCTAGCCCACATCCTCGAGTATGTGTTTGAAAACGCCTGTATCTTTTGGGGGGGAACTATGGGTTATGGAAATCCGAAGACCCTATCCGACAGATCCATGCGTAACTGCAAGGGTGATATCACCGAATTTCGTCCTACGGTTCTCGTTGGCGTTCCCGCAGTCTGGGAAACTGTCAAAAAGGGTATTTTAGAAAAAGTGGCACAGCTACCAGTGATTAGTCGGAAATTATTCTGGGGGGCCATGTCGCTTAAACATTTCATGTTGCAGTCGGGAGTTCCTGGGTCAGGTATCCTGGATTCGATTATCTTCAAAAAGATTAGAGAAGCCACCGGTGGAAGATTGAGGATCACCATGTGCGGAGGAGGGCCTATCGCCCCGGAAACCCAGCATTTCATCAGTATGACCATCTGTCCTATGATCATGGGCTACGGCTTGACCGAGACCTCAGCCATGGGCGCACTTATGGATCCTTGCGAGTGGAACACCACTAGTCTTGGGACTATCCCTGCTAGTATTGAGATTAAGCTTGTGGACTTCCCAGAGGCTGGGTATTTTACTTCAAACAACCCTGAACAGGGTGAAATCTGGATCCGCGGCGAAGCAATTGCCACACATTATTTCGAGAACGAAGAGGAAACAAAGGCAGCCTATGAGGATGGATGGTTCAAAACTGGGGATATTGGTGAATGGGACGCGAATGGCCACTTAAAGATTATTGATCGGAAGAAGAATTTGGTTAAAACTTCGAACGGTGAATATATCGCTTTAGAAAAGGTAAGCTTTTAAGTTAACGAGATCTTCCGTGCAGACTGTCCCTTAGCTAATCGTTTTTTTTCTTTGATTGTAGCTAGAATCTCTCTACCGTGCTGCTTCTGTTGTGGCCAACATTTGCGTATACGCAGATCAGGCAAAGACAAAACCAATAGCGATTATCGTCCCGGTTGAAACCACATTGAAGAAGCTTGCTGCTGAGAATGGCATTAAGGGGGAACTAGAGCAACTTGTGCATGACGAGAAGTTGAACAGCATTGTACTGAAAGAACTCATAGCAGCGGGTAGGAAGGGTGGCCTCGCAGGCATTGAGTTAATTCAGGGTGTTGTTATGTCCGATGAGGAATGGACACCGCAGAATGTAAGTTTCGAATCATTTTTTCTGTAGCGTGTGGTATAGTGGTATACTAATGTATATTTTTCCGAAACAATTAGCAACTAGTCACCAGCGCCCAGAAACTGAACCGCAGAGGAATCCTTGAGAAGTACAAGAGAGAAGTCGATCACGCCTATTCTACTGGGTCATAATCGATTGACCTATGAGTTTATTGATATAATACGAGAAGACGTGATTTTGACAAACCCTTTTTTTTCCTTTAACCATCGGGAGCTTGATGTATGCGTACAGTGTTTTGTGTTTGCTATAATGTTTTATTTTTCCTATGCAACTATATCGTCTATATAATGAGTTGGGGAGGGCACGCAATATCTGGATACCATGGCTTGAATGCGGTGAGACTGAGTATTAAATCAAATCAAATTAGGCAACTTATCTGTTTATAATGTTGCGACGAATGGGTGTGTGTGATCACTTATAATTCAGGGGTCAGAACTACAAAATACCACTCAATTACATAGAAATGACATTATTTACAGTGTTCCTACCTACCGGCGCTTCCTTGGTAACGGCGCGGCGTTTGGGTCACAGAATTTTAGAGGCACTAAAAAAGTACAAGTTGAAAAATAATATTAGTTGTGATGCAGGAGAAATTATTCCTGGCTGCAGTAGCCCAGTTCTGGATTTTGGGGTTTGTGCGGCTTGCGCTGAGAACCACAACTACAATGCTCAGCTGCAAGAATAGAGACATAGCACCAAGCTCGACAAGTTTGTGTAAATTGAACCCTGTACTCATGTCGCCAGATTTATAATGCCTGATGACTAAAATCTGGCTATGAATATTGAGTGTGAAATTGGGTCCCAAACACTAGCACTGGCACTGATGAAACCTCCACAGGAAGCTTGGTTCTTCGACGGCTAAGGGGTATAGAAAATTATAATAGTTAAAATGCATCGTCTAGAGTGTGCTGAAGTTACTACCGTTCTCAAAATGCCACTTCTTCCCGAATCCCATACTGCGGACATGATAATTCTGACCTTAGTCAAAATTTAGTCATCCAGAATTATAAATTTGGCGACATGAGCAACAAACGTGCAGAATCCGTCCAAAATCGTTCGGTATAGCAAATTCTTCGGGACAGCAAATTTGACCACATTATCCTTAGGGGGCTAGGGTTTTTCTATGAGCTCGGTGTACTTGTAGCTTAAACATGGAGTGATAGAATTTCTTACTTCATACAAATTAATGAATTCAGCACAATAATCTAGTTGTTTGTTTTTTCTCATGAGACAATGAGCTTGAAAGTGCACTGAGAATACCACCATCCAGGTTAGGATTTAGAGCCGAAAAAGTGCTTTGTATTTTGTCCTGAATCTTGGTCCCAGACCTGACTTGTTAGCCTAAATCTGTCTCACGGGCAAGAGATCCGAGTGTTTACAGTGTCCTGGAGAGTATTATATTCACGTACTAACCGGGACCCTCTAAGGATTTTTCTTATAAATAGTGAATGAGATGAAAATGAACTTCAACATATATACAGGGGGTAACGGCCGGATGGCGGACACGGTCTAATGGCGGACAGGGGCTTGGGGCTTGGCAAAGAACTATCAAGAGGGTGCGGGGCTATGGATAAGGTATTGGTTTTCTAAATTTTTTGGTAGCTGTCTTATAGTCCTGTACCCTCTCTATAGTTCTTGCTAAGTAGACTTGACTTCTGTCCGCCATTAGACAGTGTCCGCCATCTGGCCGTTAACCCCTGTACATGTAAGGAGTATAACTTGCTAGTTTAGTAATTTTTTGTATGAGGGATTTGTGACGACTGTTTGGCTTTGGGCGGAAATTCTGGGAGAAATTTGTTGTATTTTCTAAATTAACAGGAGAGTGCCCAGATAAATGTATGAGGTATAGTAGTGAGTAGAGATTACGAAACAGGAGAAATCAAGGAAAGAGAAGCATGAAGACCACGCAGTATGAAAAGTAAAGATAGGAAAGCCTAGGCCAAGTAGTTGCTGTCGATATTCATTGATAGGCCTATACGCTACTGCCTATTGACCCAGTGTTTGAAGCATATCGCAAAGTCGAATCATGCCCTAATTCATCCTCCGGATTCATCGCCCTTTTGCCATATCTCCTGAAGTAGACGCGTTTACAGAATTTCCATGCCTCCACGCCCATAAAGAATAACAGGGACTCGATGAAGACAATGCTCCATTCCCACGAAATAGGGGCATGCTTAAATACTATAGTATTTAGGCCGGGAATGTAAATTATCGGGAAGACTGTAATGAAACCTGCCATTATGCTCCAAAAAAGAAAGGGATTGCGCCAGGCATGACGAATCCACTGGGTCCAGGAATGCTCGGGCTTTGGCTCCATACGAAAGAAGCTACGACGCATATGAACCATTTCCCATGCTAAGAACAAAGCGAACCAAGTGAGACAGGTGAAAGTAGTGCTCCGTGCTCTAAAAACGAGCTCGCAATCAGGAGAAATGGCATTGTTGCAGTTATGGCCGAGACCACCATCGCCGAAGCCGAAAACCACGATCGAGAAAGAAGTCAAACAGAGGGCTGCCATCCAGCAGCCATAAACGGTCAAGTCAATCAGAACTTCTGCCGTAAAGATACCAGTTTTAAGCTACCAAAATGTTAGAATAGATGAGATAAAAGTTCCCGGGTACTCACATCGTGAGGTTGTCTGGTCATGATATCGTCTGAAGCAATCTCCATCCCCAGGCCCATGGCAGGGAAACCGCTTGTGATCATGATAATCCACAAAATCTCGACAGGCGTAAGTGGGAAGACAGATATTCCGGTAGTATCCTTAAAGGCCAGACCAACAAGAAGCGTGCACGCCTGTGCAATATTCTCTGCCAGAAGATGCAACACAAACTAGATTGATATCAGTAGCTGTTTGGTGCCTAAGAGCTCGCTCGGGTATACCTTTTTAATATTATCGAACATCCGTCTACCCTCTTCAATGGCATTAAGAATGGAAGCAAAGTTATCATCTGTTAGAACGATATCTGAAGCATCTTTTGCAACGTCACTTCCAGCCATACCCATACCGATACCAACATCGGCACGCTTAAGTGCAGGAGAATCATTGACACCATCGCCAGTCATAGCCACAAATCTCTTCCGTCTATGCAATGCCTCTATCATTCGGACTTTCGTCTGTGGCGAGCAACGGGCAATCACCAGAGGCAACACAGGAAGATTGTCAATCTCTTCGTCTGAAAGTCGGTCGAAGCAGGCTGCAGTCATGACCATCGCAGATATGACGTCTGATGCGAGCAAATGAGTGTTACTTGGAATGATACCCACCTGCATGGCGATAGCTCTGGCGGTTTGTTGATGATCTCCAGTGACCATATGTACATTTATTCCAGCGCGATGGCATTGCTTGACGGCGTCAGCCGTCTCAGTGCGAGGGGGATCGTAAAGCCCAATGAGTCCGAGTAGTGTCATGTCTCTTTCAACACCGTGGCGCGGAAATTCATCCCAATCATCGGTTTGGGTATTCAAGGGTCTTTGTGCTAAAGCAAGAACACGAAGACCTTGCGAAGCCAGGGATTCCATGTTTTCGAGGATATTTTTCTGCATTTCATCGTTGAGTGGGGCCATCCTGTCGGCAAACTGGACGGAGGTACAAGTCTCCAGAACCCTCTCGACTGCACCTTTCATGAACACCCATTCTTCGTATCCCTTCTCGGTGTTGTTGCTATAGTTACGGAATGTTACGGTCATGCGCTTTATATCAGAGTCGAATGGGTATTCGGAAACCTGAACCCAAGCGGGACTTTTACCATCAATGAACTTACGACGCCCCCAATCAAAGCGGCTGGTAAAGACTTGGATCGCAATCTCGGTAGGGTCTCCCCGAGCACCCCATTCATTTGTATCTTTATTTCTGTCCACAGTTGCAAGATTGCAAAATGTTGCGACATTCAAGTACTGCTTAAGAAATTTTTTGTGGATGAACTCGGTAGGGGGGTGAAACGGTGATTCTGCTCTCCCTCGTTCTTCTGTTTCCTGTGTCTCAGAAGGATTGCATGGAGTAATCTCTGTAAAGGATATCTCCGCAGAGGTGGGATCAACCGAGTTGCTGGATTCTCCGACAGTATACGTTCCTTAAACTATGTTAATATAGGTTGGTGATATATTATATCGATGACAAACCTTCCGCGATAACCCAAGCTTTTTTCACTACCATTTTCCCTTGTGTCAACGTCCCAGTTTTATCGGAGCAGATATTGGTCACAGCCCCGAGAGCTTCCAACGAGTCGAGTTTGCGGACAATTACGTTGCGCTGGACCATGATCTTTGTACCAACAGCCATGGTTATAGTAAGAACCACCACCAAACTTGCAGGAATCATAGACAGACCAGTACTATTACCGAAATCTATCAGCTAAGGATCCATTCGAGGGAATAAATCCATAAAGGATACGTACGCAACAGCATAAAGAATAACTTCCCGTGAGTTGCTGAAACTATTCGCAGCAAGGCAAATGAGAGCAAATACCACGGCGACAATAAACAAAAAGATCGCTAGCCAGCTGAGTTTTTTCTGCAAAGGTGTTCCAACAGACACACCGAGAAATGTACCAACTTGATCCTGGATCATTATGAAACCAGCCGCAATATATTGATGCCACGACGCATCACCGTCCTCGCCACGATGCACACTGTACAGTTTACTCTCACTCCCACGCAAAAGTTCTGCAATCTTTCCAATCTCCGTCTTCATACCAGTGCTAACAACAATGGCTTTAGCACGTCCTTTGGAAACCGTAGAACTCGAGTAGGCCATATTGGCGCGATCACCAACATCTACCTCTACGTTTTTTTTGAAAAGCGTGTGGACGCTTTTCGCCACAGGAAGCGACTCTCCAGTTAGAAGTGCTTCATCTGTTTCAAAATGTGTAGTTCCGTTAGCCTAAATCTTCTTTTTATATATATATATATATAAAGTATACTCAAATGGAGTGGTAAGACGTATTCATTGCTTCAAACAACCTCATATCAGCAGGAATCGTGTCTCCCATCTTAACTTCCACAATATCACCCGGGACAAGATCAAGAGAGCGTATGGTTTTTAAATGACCGGAACGAACGGTCGCTGCCGTCGGAGAAGACAGGGAACGTAGCGAATCCATAGTTTTTTCCGCGCTGTATTCTTGGAAAAAGCCAACGATGATATTCATTGCAACTACTGCAGTAATAACACCAGCTTCAATCCAGGATTTGATTGCGAACGAAACAACCATACCCATTATGAGAATCTACCGGTCAGTTAGAATCGTTCCTCACAAAAGAGGGCAACCAAGGCAAATCTACCAAAACCATGGCATTGAAGATCTGCTTCATGAGAATCTTTGTCATGCTAACACCGCCACCAACCTCCAGCTCATTAGGTCCATATTTTGCAAGTCTGGACTGGGCTTCTTCTTCAGATAATCCATCCTCTGAATTTGTCGCGAGCTGTTGGATAACCTCCTCTGCTGAGAGGAGGTAGGCTGGAGCTGAGAGCTCTTGAAGCACGGGTCCTTCACAACTTCGGGGGTAAAGATCTTGGGCATCATTTTGCATACGCAGATGATGGTGATCGAACCTAGGAGGGGTTTTAGAAGTAAAAATAGGAGTTGTGTACTATCTGGTGGGGTGCGGAGGGGTCGTTGGTTGGTATGGGAGAAAGAGTAACTTGACACTAGGCGTTCTGTGGTCAAGGAAGGGTACGTGAGCGAAATCTAATAAGAACGAAGGGGCACAGCCGTTTAAATAGAAATCGAATCTCAACTTCAAGGTCTACGTGTAATTGCCAAGTTAAAACTGACAACTGGGTATTGCTACGCATGTGGGACGTTGATATCATGATCAACATCACTAAGACACTCCCAAGAACGTCTACCAGATATCATATATCAATCACCCAATCAAGTTGTTCCTGTGCCAAAATACTGCCAAATCCTTCCTTGCGTTTTTTTCGCCAACGATTCTTGTCGGAATTAGGGTGGGCAAGCCAAGCACGATTTGCCAGTAAATTACCCCTATACCCGTAACCAGTTCAGCATTGTTCAGGGTGCTATGTTTTGGTTCCCATCACCAGCATCCACTCCTGCTCCCTTGGACGTAAGCTCTTCCTAGACCATTAGTATTCTCTTAGGATGTGAGAAGGATTTCATCCTCTTGCTTTCGCTCGTCCCAGACAATCCGTGGGGATGCACGATAGCCTCAGTCTTTCGGGATCCTCCGTCTATGAGAGTGCACGTGCCGAACCTCAGTCTCAAAACTACATGTAGCTACACGTGCATGTACATAAGGTGATGGGATGGACTGAACAGCTATGGTGCGGGAAGGCGTGGAGGGAGTTAGGCAAGCTATCCACACCCTCTTCAAAAAAAGATTTGTTAGCAAAGCCACAATCAAAAAACGCAATCTAAGGGAATGCCACTAAATTTGTGGCTTTGGCTACACATCCTCATCTCTTGGTAGGCCGCTAAAAGCCTCTTTTGCTGTTTTCAGGTCATAATCATCTAAAGGCGTGGACAAGCTTGCCCAGCTCACCCTCTCCGCCTTCCCGCACCATACATTTCATATCTACGGAAAGTACTTTACATGTAAGACCCCCCAAGAATATTACGGATCCAATCCCCTGTAGCTTGAGTTCGGGAAATTTCGGTAGTGCCGTCCAAACGGCACTACACGTGACTATATGATTGGCTCTTACTTAAATCGCATATCTTGGCCAACTACCCCTCGGGAGATAGAGAAATAAGAAAGTCGTCTTTTCTCTAGGTGTACACCAATTCAAGCGCTTTTCGTTTCAAACACTATCACTACGAGTTTTGACAACGCAATGTCACCTCAGTTAGCATGGATCGGCTTGGGTAACATGGGGAGGGTAAGACTCTAATGCCCTGCTAAGGACAAACAAAGGATGGGATAAGGCGGGTGGAGAGATAGAGTACATCAAGCCTAAGTTACCGGCCAAGATGCTAAGACTGCTTCTACAGGGAATGGTTAAAAATATCGTCCTAAAAGCTGATCTTGACAAACCACTGATTGTCTATAACCGCACGACAAGGCGCTGCCAAGATCTTAAAGCTTCCTTGGAAAACCCGAACCTATTGCAGGTGGCAGAGTCAATCAATGAAGCTGTTAAGGCAGCAGATATCATATTCACGTCCCTTAACAGCGATGCATCAGTCAATTCGGTTATCGAGTCCATATTGAGGGTACCAGGCGGGGTGAATGACAAGTTGTTCGTCGAAACCTCCACGGTATTACCAGAAACATCAGATGGTATTGCGCAAAGAGTGCGGGATGCGGGTGCGGAGTTCGTTGCCGCTCCAGGTAAACATACCTTGCCAATGAAGGCGCGAAGAAAACTTTGCGCCTGTAACACACGTGGGGCTTATCCGAAGAATCAACCGTTTAGTTTTTGGAGCACCAATGATGGCAGACCAAGGGAAACTTATCGTTGTGCTTGCAGGCTCATCTTCTGCTGTTGACCGCGTTCTTCCATATTGCGAAGGAGTGTAAGGATATTTCTTTCAAAGCCTCATGCCTCTAGATCTATATACTACCAACTTTATTTTTCTCATATTCCCAGGAACGTATTAACAAATCAAATACCAGTATCGCTCGTACGAAGATAGATCTCCGCGACCAAAATCCAGGAAAGGCATCACTATTGAAGGTTACTGGAAATTCTTTCATATTGGCTATGGTTGGTCAATGCCAATTTCTTTTCCTTCTTTTTTCCCGACGATGGTTTGATAACAAATTGTGGCCTCTTAGGTTGAAACACTTGCAGAGGGCCACGTCTTTGCGGAGAAATCTGGCCTAGGTTCAGAAGCCTTGCATAAATTCCTCGAAGTTATGTTTGCTGCACCGTACTCTGCTCGTATGATGACCGGCGATTATATGCGTGACGAGGTAACCGCAGGCCTATTCCTTCTCTTGAATTGTCTACTAAGAGACAGTGAGCTTTAGCCATTGTTTGCTGTAGACTTAGCCAGGAAGGATGCCGGACATGCTATCGATTTAGCCGCAAAAGTCGGCGTAGATATGAAAATTTTGAGAGTTTTTGACAACCACCTGAAAGAATTGAAAGAGGAAGTCGGGCCATGCGCAGACTTGCCAGCGTATGTTTTTCTCGAAAATCTAGAATCGGTTATTTTAATTACTCGAATTGATGTTAGACTGACATATACACTTGGAAAAGGGTTTATGGAATCATTCGCAAGCAAAGCGGCCTTTCATACTCGAACCAGGATTAAGTTATTCTCTTCAAGTATGATCAGGAAGTGGGGGGCAGATGATACAGGGTTTGATTGATTGGCGCTTTGATATATGTAGATCATATTCAAAATAAATAAATTTAATACTCGTATTTGACTGACGTTTTTAAAACGGGCTGCCTATGCTTCCCATACAAAATCACAGATTCGGTACAATTTTGTAGGTATGCGGACCTAGCCCATTCTAAAAACGTCAGTCAAATACGAGTACAGTCTCGTTCGAAAAGTCTTGGCACACCTCGTCTCTATTAAGAACGACTGCCGATGGATTGAAGCTATAATTTTTGTAGAAAATAGTTATGTGAGGTAGTTAGATGTTATTCAGCATCTGAGGATCTCCATAGTTTCCCACCCTTTTGAATTACTGTTTTCCAGTTCGATCCGTAGCTATTTAATTTATTATCAACGATTAGTAGGGTGCCAGGATTTTACGAACGTGACTGTACATACATGGCAACTTATTGAGTCGATCCGTCGCCAACGCTCGGGCCGACCCAGACCCTTACCACAAGCACTGAAATGCACCTGCAGGGTCAATGCACCGAAATATATCGCTCAGAATCTACTTGCACTCAACAACAAGTACCTAAAAACGAGGGCGCGATTCTAACAAACCAAATTGCAAAGCGCTTCCGTAAGACAAATTAAAGGGAAAACGTTCAGGATACCATGTTTCTGACGAGTTTGTATGCCGGATACCACAACTACTTTGCTCTGACCGCGCCCACCTACCGGTACCGGCCATCACAACGCTATTATGTAGAATTCAGACCTAAAAACCCTCTTCCTCGCATACTATTTTATTTAAGAATATTAAGAGAAAAGTAGAATAGTGCTCGATTTTCTGTGATTTTATTGCTTGAAATCTGAGAGTTTCTTTGCCTAGTTGGGTGGGTTGAAGGGGGTAAGCAACTGATGGTATAGGTTTAGTTGTGGTGGGCACGGTCGAAGCGAAGTAGTTGTGGTATCTGGCACACAAACTCATCAGAAACATGGTATCCTAAACGTTTTCCCCAAATTAAAAGACGTTGCCACCAAAAAGCATTTTCAGGTACTCATGGTAGAGCACGAGTACCTGTGGACAGGTTAACACGTTTATAGTCACTCGATTAGCTGAAACATGTTCATACAGCTACTTTTCAACACTGTGTGTACTCATTATATATCCCGGTGCCAATAATGGGAGGGCCGCCTGCCACTTCAACTTTGCAGACCTACAGTGCCAAAAAAAAAATATGTACGGTATTCTGAAAAAAAGGCTCAAGTCCGTATTTCTTAACAATGCCGTGGCAGATCCACCCGATTTTTTCGTACTGTGCACTACACTGATAAAATTTAGTAATTTTGCTATTTAAGTACCTAGTCAAATACATCTCTAACCATGTCGCTCTTTTAGATAGTAAACTGTAAAGTTTAAACATTAAGTGAACGTGTTCTATCGAAATTACCAAACGATTCCCTATACCGCATTAACTTGAGCAAGCGAACTTCATGTTAAGGCGTTGAAATTTCCTCTACTGGCCAAGCGGGGTCAAAGCTGAGGCGGAATTTTTGGGCGCTTTGCCTATAGAGCGCAATTCCAACGTCTTTCCGCTTGCTCGAGTTAGTACGGTATATTAACAATGGCTGATCCCCACAAAGAACCAAACAAATCGACTTACAGGTTACCCAAAAAATGTTATGCCCAGAAATACCCCCAAGCTAGATCATACCTGACCAATTTATACGGCATTAGAAATTGAATTGTTAACTTAAACGAATATTTGTAGCCATTATGGTATAGTAACTTCCAAAACCTCCTCCTGGTTCTAGGTCTACATGCAATTAGCTAGATCCCTACCAAGAGAAATCAAAGTCCACGTATGAACGTGCTGCATGCTGCTGCGCACTACGTGAAAATTTATACAGAAAATTTTATAGATCGGTTGTTTTGGTATCTTCGTACCGGATACCGCCAAGCACTAGGACATGTATTAAAGACCTGATATTATCTACTTGTTCGCTTCTTAAGCTTAAAAGGATAGCAATTTTTTGCGGTTAAGCTCTTACCGGCGAGTGAAGGTACTTTAGGGCCGACACTTAAAAGTGGGATAACCTAGATCTACACATTTGCCCTGTATACCGATTACTCTGATCCTAATCCCTATGGAAAGGCCTCAAGGCTAAACGCACTATACGCGAGATAGTACGGCACCTACAATTGTCAAAGATTCCCCACCACAATTAAACACAGACAAGCTTGTCTCAATCCAGACCAAATTGGGCCTAGCTCGTTTCTGTGGATTTGCTTCACCAAGCAAATCCCCAGAAAAAGTAGGCTATGGCCAGCGTACATTGAAACTTAAGTCGATTGAGACATTTGAGTATGATATGATCGCGACATAAGATATCAGCGTTTTTAAAATATACCAGTTTAACGTTTTGTATTGATGAATATGGAATACATGTATGCACACACTACACGTAGTCAAAAAATAAAGTCGGTTCGGTTCGGTACAAAGCAACAACCCTCCACTTATTGAATAATATCTCGCTATGATCATGAAAATTAATAAAATGAAACAGGAGAACCCCATACGATTACAGCGAGGCATACTCATGTGAATCGGGAGGCATAGCATTGAAGAGATTCGTTGTTCTTGAGGTTTTCTTCCGCGGTGCTTGTATTGAACCGAACAGATTTTATTTTCTCGCTAATAGGTACAAGATACATGTATGTGTTTGCTTTCCTATGAATTCCCCCCACGGTCCCCACCTGCTAAAATGGTTTATATACATATATCTACATCACTTTCGAGGACATGTTCAAGAATGCACGAGCAGCCACCCCCAACTGCCCCCAGCCACCCAGGAAGCTCGTGGGAAGCAGATTTCGAGCATTGCCAGTGGCGCGTAGTATTCGAGTGATTAGTCGTGGCGCCAGTGCATAGACGCTATCAAGGTAAGAACTTGCGAGAAACCCCCTGATCATTTCTGAGGTGGTCAGTTTCACAACTGATTGTATGAGTGATGGAAAAATAGGGTACATATGGCTTTCTCCCGGCAAAAAAGACTCCTGATGATTGTACTGCAGTCTGGCCTAAGAGTTTTGGGTATCTACGGCAACAATTAAACTATATGCAGTACTAACACATGCGCATCAGATCCTCTAAATAACCGCGTGCGCCACCATCCATCATCACTACTTGTTAGCAGGCATACGAACCAGAAAACACGGGGGGTGTGGCTTTGTGCGCTGCGGCATTAGGCACGGATTCCGTAGCATACGAAGCCACACCCCCATGTTTTCTGGTTCGTATGCCTGCTAACAAGTATAATAGAGTGACCTATTTTTAGCTGCTACTATGTACATAGGGTGCACGAAAGTGATGCACATTTGACTTCGTAGCGAGCACATCGCTACAATTTCCCACAACACAATCCCCAAGAGAACCATAGATTTTGACCGGAATTTATATATTCTATGCTCAGTGAGGGGATATCCCTTGTTAATGTTGCAAAAAGCTCCCTATTGGTGCAAAGATTGTGCTGAAAACAAAGTCACTATCAAATTTTGTAGATTTGCGTACAAAATACACTACTTTTAATTACTTCCCTACCAGAAATGAAACCCACATCATCTAATTGGCCTCCCTGAAACCTAGCAGCTCTTAGAAATATGTGTTGTGGAGAAGCGTGGCCCTTGATTGTGATGTGCATCCCTTTCGTGCATCCCATGTACACCTTATCCCTCAAAATAAATGCTTATATCTCCTAGGTCTGAAATTTCCTCTACCCTTGTTTAGGACTTAACAGTAGGCCTATCATAGCCACACGCACATGATGCCGGTATTTAGTCCCCGCTAGTGAGAATTCATAAGGGCACCACCTCCAAATAAGAATCGCTAATTGCACCAAAACGCACCTGGGATGGAAGGGGTTATTACACTAGCGCTAAAGATTTACTTACAACCAGAATTCGAACGATCAAGAAATACACGTACGTGTACATGCAGTTTATCCTAATTGCAGGGAACATATCCATATTTATTTTTGAACTAAACGATACACAAAGTAATAGCAAAGCAAAATAATCTCGCCAGGTTCCTAGGTAGGTAATAATGGGTACATGTACATGTAGTTACTTGTTCGGAAGATTCTGCGCTAAAGTACCGGAAAGTGGGTGCTGGCTTGCTTTTGATACCGGATTCGATATTCACGTTAGAAAGTGCAGGAATAAGTCAGGATGACCACAGTACTAACTTCGAGAACTCCGGTCATTATCAATTCACCTCCGCCTTCCAGAGAGTGATTTACGAATACCGCCCCAACTTCATACTCCTTTCCGGTACTGTAGTTTGTAATTTGCTGTAATTTGTTGCTAGATATAATTTTGTTAGAACGGCCACGCAGCTACTAGGATGGTAACTAAGTCTCCTATCAAAACCAATTTCAATACCGAAACCAGAATTCAAAGCATAATTTCAGAAGCAGTGACCGCAAAGTGATATTTTCAGGGTAGCAGGGGAAAAAAAAAAGAATCGAAGCAATTCCACTCAGTTGCGATGGAACGAAATAGAAAGCAGCTACATTAGGTAAAAAAAAAAAGGCCTCCGCATGCAAACCCCAACGTAAGAACAGTAGAATACTAATCGAGAAAAAAAATGCTAAAAGGTTATATAAACCGCGAAAAATAAGTCAGTCCTCCCAATGCTCTTCAGAAAAAACCCCACAACTTCATCATTCGTAAACATAAATGAAGCGCTTCAACTTTTTGTAGTGAGAGTGATAAAATAACCTCCACTTCGTCAATATGGCGAAACTTTTAATGCGCAAAAAACAGTTGCTAGGAAGTGAGAGAAAATATCTGGAAAATGGCAGCAGGTTTATCCTTTTAGAGACTCCCATAACCAAGCCCACTTCCACAAATCAGCGATCATAACCGCCTGACGGTTTGTCAAGATCATCGACACCTTGGTTGCGGCGATTCATCTTGTGTTGATGAAGTTCAGTCGAAGAATCTCCGGGAAATCCCGATCCCGGGTCTGTCGGACCCTGGTTTTGCGCAAACTGAAGTAGATTCTCGTTGATGCTTCTCAGGCTCCACGCGAAAACCGCTACTTGGCGTATGCTGTCCATAAAATCACCCGCCGGTGGGCCGCCCGGTATCGGAACTTGCTGTGGAGGTGGGACCAATGGGGCGTGGGCCCATGGTGACGCAAATACGCCGTGGTATAATGGGGAATGATGAGGTGCAGGGATGATCGGCCTAGCCTTCCGAAGGACGACAACAAGCCCATCCGAGGTGCATGAAACAACAGCTTCTACTTCTAGCACTGGTTCGGGTGACTGTGAGATGCTAGACTGGGAAGTCGAGTTTCCACTCATATATACACCATCGTCATCATCTGCTTGGTCCCCGTCACTCCGCATGTCTGTGTCATAGCTCCCGTCCGGGTCACTCATTCTATCTCCCATCGAATCATCCCTATCCACCCAACTCTGTACAGCTGCGGGGCGAGATCCCTCAGCTTGATGATATCCATGGACCCGACGGTTTCCATGTTGATTTTGCTGAATATTCCTGCGGTGTGCCTGTTGCCCTAGTGCTGGTACTTGCCTAGGATCTCTCCACTGAAACCTTAAGTAGGCAATCGAATCGTTTTCCTTCGCTCTTTCGAGCGCGTCGACAGCTTCCTGGAGGCAATTTTCTTGGATACACTCATAAAAGCTCTTGCCTATTGCCTCGTCTGGCGGAAAGTTGAGTATATCCCCTAGAGCATGGGTAGCGTAAAGTATACTCAAAGTGCGCGTGAATCGATTGAGGATCAAAGCTGCCCGTGGCTCGTGATGTCCTGCAGGCGCAGAACTGAATTTTGCGGATAAATGGGTGAGCATATGGTATCTTGGGTCTCGCTGTGAGGCGGAGAAAACCCGACGAATAACAGGAGCGGCAATTGCACGACCTGGTGACCCTTGGAGTTAGTAAAGCCCCCAAAAAGGAGTGGGTGGATAAAGGCCACAATTCGATTCGAGGTCATTTTTGAACAAAAAAAAACATGGAAACGGCGACAAACCGTGACTTTTATTATTGTATCTGTAGAGACTAGTCGAAGCTACAATGACCGAATATACAACGGTGAAAACGCATTCGCATGTGACATACTCGCCAGTAATGCTTTTCAATTTGCAGTAAGACAAAACGGCGGCCTTGTCTAAGTGTACGCCCCGTCCGTGGACCGAGCGAGCGAATGGCATCTCGTCTGGGTGAAAGTATTCAAAGCAAGACCTCCCAACGACATCGTGCGGACTATATCCCAGAACGTCGATAATCGAGTCAGATGCGAAAAGAAGTCTCGCATCTTTGTATAAGGCATCTCCGTCAGTATAAAACACGCCCCACGTCGAACCCCAATCGAAGCTCGCACGACGAGAACGGGTGCGCATTACCGGGCGATAGGTCATGCATGGTAATAAATGTGATATCCATGGTGACGGGAAACCTTGCTCGAATGCAAAAAAAGTACCTCCAGAAAAGCCAGCGAGGACAAAATAGACAAAACAGGAACAGAGCCCAAACAAAAAATATGGATCAGTAGACTCGAAAGGAAGAAGAAAGGAAGAAGAAAGGAAGAGAAAAAAAGATAAGTCCGACTCGATAAGAATGAGAAGCCTGTCCTGCCCTTTTTAAATGTAAAATGGGATTGTATACGGTTGAAATTAAAATGAGAGATGGCCGAACAGCGTCCGCGCCAACCAGGCTCTTGCAGAAGAGCAGCAGCAGCAACAGGCGAATTAAATGAAATGTTGAAAGTGTGGGGGACGCCGGAACGGACAATTACAGGGGATTGACCGTTTTGCGTATCACAAAGTTGCCCTGGGGAAGGATAAAACGGAACCTCCAGCAACAGCAACAGCTGCGGGCAGAGAAAAGTGACCAAAAGTATCAAAGTGCGCCAAATGCAAAAACAATCCCAGTTATTTTGCGATATTTGAATGGCAACTGAGTTGGTGCTTTGGCAAAAGCTCCCTATTCATATCTTATACTTAGCCGTGACTCCCCGCGAGGGTGGAAGCACACCACGACAAAACCGGGCAGTAGGGCTCAAGGGACATGGAGAACGAACCTCAGAGAAGCAGGAGAGTCGCCTACTCACCAACAACGAATGCGAGCCAGCCTGCCAGTTTAAGACATGGCGGCAGAACGGGAAGAATTTGGAGGCTCCAAATAATAATTTGTTGATTCCGACAGACAATGAAAATGGGGCTTTCTCCCGTTCCTAAGCCATCTGATCGATGACAGCGACAACGACAACGACAACGGCAGCATGAGAATGGGATTTTTAAATGGGATTTGGCCTACTAATCGGTGGCAACCCCCAAAAATCAATTCAGGCAGACAAGCGGAAGCGAAACCTGGAGCTCTTCCCAGGAGAACCCACGAACCATGGCATGGCCAGCGTACCTGACTGGGTTTGGACGATAGCGGGGGCAAAAATTCGAATGCGACTAGAAGCGGAAAGTTACCCTGCCTGTGGGTCAATTTGAGATGCTGGTCGCCGTTGTACCCCCCCGGTTACCGAACCGGTGCCCGGCTCAGACATGACAGCCGTTTTTATTTATTGGTTGGTACGCACTGGCGGGACATTGCATCCCTCAACAACGCATGTACAACCAGGAATTCGACACTTGTTGAGACTTTCTCGGCCCGAACCCGTCGTTGACAGCTTGGTAACGAAAACTGTGTCTCCCTCGCGACGAAATTCTTTCTTCTTGTGGAACGTGCCACATTGTAGCTCTTGATGTTGTTGGAAAACTCCTTGCATGGACAATACATACGGTTACAAGTTTTCTGTAGGGAATACGCATATGGTACCAGCTGAATATCAGAACTCAGCATTTCGATATAAAAACAGCATTTTTCCTAGCACGTATCATGTGCCTTAATCCTTCGATCCTGAGAGTAGATATTAGAAAAACGTCCAGGCCCTTTTGAAAACAATCTGCTGCAGAGTTACCCTTTTAAATTGACTGGCAATGCAGTGAGACGGAGTACTCATGCCAGGCGAAATTGCAACATTGCAACAGCAACAGCAACAGCAACTTGGGCTTTGGAAGACCAGAGCCCAACCAGCTTGAGTCGGGCTTTTCAGCGCCGATACAGGTTAGGGTTAGCTACCACGTTTGTTGGTTTTTTTTCCTTTCTTCTTTGGTTCCACCCTACATGCATGTTACTCTCCCACGGCAGCCACGCGGAATCTATCTGTGCCTCGTTTAAGGCTTCCTTATTTGAAAGAACTGTACAAGCGTACACCAGCTTTCTAAGGTCTGACCGAGCGTTCCAGTTGGTCGATTTCTCGTGTACGGGTGATAATTGGTGATTCTGAAGACGCAGCAATGTTTGCTTTGTCTGTGTGCCGTGCATAATCGGCGATGGCCACCCGAACCCTTGTTTGTACCCTAGTTAGGCTTCTTTCCTCTGGAGGTTCAAGCTTTACAGGAGTAAGGAAAAGTGAAATTGCTTTTTTTTTCGCGACTAGCATCTATCAATACCTACTTGGACTTTCGAGTTTTGTGCATGATAAACAAATTTTGGCATCTAAGAAGACCAAGGTGAAATAAAATAATAACTGGCGATAACCGCTCTGTTTCTTCTTAAAGGTTTAAAACTTTAACCATGTTTCTATCCTTCCCAATAACAACCCTTAGCTGTTTGCCCTCCCCCCCCAACGCCCCCCGCCGCAAGGAATCCACATAAAGCTCGTAGGCGGGCATATCTGCAAAAGCGATCAATAATCATGCTTTGTGAACCAATATGGCAAGTGAAATGTCGTACAGCCATCCACGAATTCTGTAATTTGATCATTCGTCATCCCGGAACCACGAGAGGCGATCAGGCCGTGCTCTTGCTGAATACGCCAATCGTAGACGAAGGATAGGTCCTCAGCGTCACTGGTCGTCTCTTCAGGACACTTCTCCGGATAGCGGTAGCGAGAGGAACAGGGGCTCACATGTGGATCAATGCGTCTAGAAAACTTTGTTTTTCGTTAACAATTCACTCTCAGTCTGGCCTGCTCCGAACTGAGACTCGGCCGACCACATTCCGCGCAACTCTCGAGAACGAAGAAATCTCGAAAAGGTCGAGAAAAGCAAAAAGAGGCATCAAAGGATACATTACTTTGTCAGTAGATCGTAATCTTTCAGTTTCACGTTGGCAAATTGCAAATGCTCTAATGCGTGTCTGCCTACGGTTCCTTTCTGGCTTTGCCTACTTTTCTGCCATTCTTCTTCCAAGTTCTCATCTGAAAGCGATCGGAAACCTACACACCAGCCCTCAAATATCACTATATCGTAAGGGCCATCCACCTCTTCCCATTCGACTTCACTGACCCTATCACCCTGTCCATTGAACGCAGACTTATCGTAGAAAGGGATTTTGGTTTTCTTTTGTTCTTTCAGAGATTGGAACACCTGCTTTCCCAATTTGACATCATGGGTCCCAGGCTCGCCGCGATGCCGAACTAGTTTGTTGTTTGGGTAAAGTCTGTGTAGGGCAACTTGGTCGGCATGCGTGAGATATATGTCGTCAATTGAAAAGACCACGACATTGAGGTTGTGCGGGAGTGCCCTAAGGTTAGCGGCGAGGATAGTGGCGAGAGAAGTTTTGCCGGAACCTTGCGGACCAGAAACGCCGAGGAAGAAAGGCGGAGAGGTGGCTGTCGGATTCTGAGAGACGTGATCTGAGAGGAGGGGGAGAAGGAAGGAAATCAGGAGAGGGGTTTTATCCTTGATTGAAATTACTGACATTGCTGCAGGGGAAATGAGGTCGCTAATTTACGGCGTGCGTGTGTATTTGTGTGTATGTGTGTTGAGTATCTGTTTGTGTTTGTAAGCGCACTACTAAATATCCGGGCGGATATTGTGTTATTTTCACGAGCCAGCTGCTGACGGGATTTCGAGCACTCTACCTACTCTATGTGTGGTGGTGGTTGTGGTTTTGAGTGGAGGTGATGTGGGACTCGCATGTGATGGAAAGTTCCGGGGCTAACCGAGTCCCCGCAATCCTAGGTACATGTATGTACTCTACCACCTTGACTGTGGTGACGTGAAACGAATACTACAATGTCGTGCCTAGGTACTTGTGCCTAGCAATAACCGAGGTCCTCTCTCCATACTGCTGTTATCACATCACTAACCAGCCATAATCAGTTTCCCCAGGATACCCGAGCTCCAGCTTTTAACCCTAACCCCACCCTCGCTCACCTTCACGTGCGATTCTGACAACATCCTTTTTCAACTCGGAATCTCAACATCATCATCGTCATCATCATCTCTCCTCCTCCTCCTCTTCCCCTCCTCCTCATACTTATCCTCGCCATCCTCGTTTTTAAGCGGCTGCACTAATACCACTCCTTCAGTATTCACCAAATACAGTACCTTGACACGCTATAGACCACGTAATGAATAACATTGCATCCACGGACAACCTCCGCTACGACGGTAAGGTTGTCGTCGTTACTGGAGCCGGAGGAGGACTCGGCAAAGCATATGCCCTTTTTTTCGCTTCCCGTGGAGCTAGTGTGGTAGTAAATGACCTAGGCGGGTCTTTCAAGGGCGAAGGAAACTCTACAAAGGTAGTCTTAACTTCAATTTGAATCTTTACGAAACTGACACTTGGGGGATCAAGGCTGCAGATGTGGTGGTCGAAGAGATCGCAAAAGCTGGCGGCAAGGCCGTCGCCAATTATGACTCTGTAGAGAACGGCGAGAGGATCATCGAAACTGCCGTCAAGGCTTTTGGAACCGTTCATATCCTTATTAATAATGCTGGTATCTTGAGGGATGTCGCATTCAGGAATATGAAGGATGCCGATTGGGATTTAGTCCAAAAGGTGCACGTCAAGGGTACATATAAGGTAAATCCAACCAAGCGGTCACCTATGCGAAGAAGAAGAAATGAATAAAGGAAAAGCTGACTTATCGGGGAAACAGTGTACCAAAGCTGCGTGGCCGATCTTCAGGAAGCAAAAGTACGGTAGGATTATCAACACTGCTTCCGCAGCTGGCTTATTCGGAAGCTTTGGTCAAACAAATTATTCTGGTAAGATTTGTCCCCAAAGTGGCGTTCAGGGGGGATATATTGTATGTCCGGGAAGTTGTACTAACAAAACTCTTACTAGCCGCTAAACTCGGAATGGTCGCCTTCTCGGAGGTCCTTGCGAAAGAAGGCGCGAAATACAATATCCTAACCAACGCCATCGCACCTATTGCTGCGTCTAGAATGACCGAAACCGTTATGCCCCCCGACGTCTTAAAAAGTCTTGGGCCTGAATGGGTAATTCCCCTTGTTGCCGTGCTAGTTCACGACTCAAACGTCCAGGAGTCGGGTGGAATTTATGAAGTGGGCGCAGGAGCTGTCTCGAAGCTGCGATGGGAAAGATCCAAGGGTGCCTTATATAAAACCGATGCTTCCCTGACCCCAAGTGCAATTTCTAAGAAGTGGGCTGCCGTAAACGATTTCTCGGACCCAGACCATCCTACAGGACCTGCAGATTTTATGGGACTTCTTGAAGCAGCAGGCGAGTTGCCAAGTAATGAACAAGGCGAAAAAGTCAGTTTCGAAGGCAAAGTGGTTCTAGTCACAGGAGCCGGTGCAGGGTAAGAACAGATTGATTTCGTTTTTAGAGTTTATGGTTTAAATAAACTAACGGTTCTGCACAGCCTTGGTCGTGCTTATGCGCTCCTCTTCTCCAAGCTTGGTGCTTCGGTAGTTGTGAATGATGTTATGAACCCCGACACCACTGTTGCGGAGATCCGTAGGGCTGGTGGAAAAGCCGTGGGTGATAAAAACTCCGTTGAGAACGGCGAAGCTGTCATTGAAACCTGTGTAAAGGCTTTTGGGACAGTCCACGTTATCATCAACAATGCCGGTATCCTACGTGACAAGTCGTTCGCTGCGATGACTGATGAACAGTGGGATCAAGTTATGGCAGTACACCTTAATGGAACCTACAAAGTAACCAAAGCTGCATGGCCAATCTTCTTGAAGCAGAAGTATGGACGTATCGTTAATACTACATCAACAAGTGGTATATACGGGAACTTTGGACAGGCAAACTATGCTACTGCAAAATTGGCCATTCTCGGTTTTTCAAGGTCATTGGCAAGAGAGGGTGTTAAATATAACATTCTTGTTAACACTATTGCGCCAAACGCCGGAACTGCCATGACTAGAACCATCATGCCGGAGGTAAGCCATTCCTTTACTCGCTAGAACTAGGAGCGAGAGAGACGGCAGCTAAGTCCTAATACTTCATTCTAGGAGATGGTTCAAGCTTTCAAGCCGGAATACGTTGCGCCACTTGTTGTCTTTTTATCTTCTGACGAGGTCCCTACGCCAGGCACTGGTGGGCTTTATGAAGTAGGTTCTGGTTGGGTCGGGAGCACCCGCTGGCAACGTTCTGGTGGATATGGGTATGCTTTTTCAACTAGCTTGAACCTATAGAAATGGGCTATTCTAACTTATACTAAAGATTCCCTGTTGATACGTCTCTTACACCGGAGGCTGTTCGTGCGGCTTGGGAGCAGATTGTTACATTCGATGACGGTCGTTCCGATAACCCCGAGAGTCCGCAAGACGGGCTTAAGAAGGTTATGCAAAACCTCCAGAATCGCAAAGCCGGTAGAAACTCAAAGAAGGATGGTGTGATTCTTGAGAATATCAAAAACGCCAAGAAAGCCAAGTCTTCGGGAACAGCTTACGAATTTGACGACAAGGAAGTGATTCTTTACAACCTCAGTCTTGGAGCCAAACGAACAGACTTAAAATGGGTTTATGAAGCAAACGAGAATTTTGAGGCTCTACCCACTTTTGGTATGCTATCTAGTCCCTCCTGGATGGCGCGGGATTAATTATTACAACAGGTGTCGTCCCATATTTCTCATCTGAGATGCCATTCACCCTCGATGAAATTGTCCCAAACTTCAACCCTATGATGCTTCTTCATGGAGAACAATTTCTCGAGATTAAGAAGTTTCCAATCCCTACTTCAGGCAAACTGACATCCTACCCATCTCTTGTCGAAGTCGTCGATAAGGGTGCCGCAGCTGTTGTTGTTACTCGGTGTGAAACACAGGACTCGAACGGAGACGTCGTTTTCGTGAACGAGAGCACCACATTCATTCGCGGCTCGGGCGGCTTTGGAGGCCCAAGCAAGGTTGCCGACCGGGGCGCCGCAACGGCTTCGAACAAATCCCCCGCTAGGAAACCGGATATCGTAGTTGAGGAGAAAACTAGCGAAGGCCAGGCCGTACTGTATCGATTGAACGGTGACAGGAATCCGTTGCACATTGACCCCGAGTTCTCAAAGGTCGGAGGCTTTAAGACTCCCATCTTGCATGGGCTCTGTTTCTTGGGTATCGCTGGCAAGCACATATACCAAAGCTTCGGAGCGTTCAAGAATCTGAAGGTCAGGTTTGCAGGAGTTGTTCTTCCAGGCCAAACACTAAAAACAGAGATGTGGAAGGAAGGTAATAAGGTTATATTTCAGGTTACGGTCGTGGAGACTGGTAAGCCGGCGATTGTTGCAGCCGCTGCAGAGCTTCTAGGTAGTGATCCAAAGCTGTGAGGGGGGCTTGGCATTGCATTGACAAAGGGTTATATTTCCTTATATTTCTTGTTTCTTTTTCTTAGCAGGAGTGTACGATCTAAATGAGTGGAATATATCTGTATTTGTATTGGTACTTTTGTATCATTGAAATATATTCATACATCATGCGAAATCTGTACTGTGAAAAATTCGCGAGCATTACGGCTTTCGAAGGTCCTCCAGCAATTTTTTTTGGTGGGAAAAGGCCGACTGCAATGTATCCATGCTCGAAATACTGTTAGAAATAATCATAGGAGACGAATTTCTATGCCATAGGCCATAGCATATCACCCAGCATATGTTCTACATGCGTAACGAGATATAGAAACACACATCAGTTTACAATTTACCGCTACAAAGTGGAAAAGACACTAAATAATGCAAAAGAATAATAGAGCCCATTACAAAAACTTACCTCCTTTAGTAACTTCTCCGTACCTTCTCCGAAGACTTACTTAGCAAAGGTATCGAGAAGGCTGTCTGAAAACCGGAATGTCCCCGGGAGAGGTATTTGAGAAATAGTTAGGGAAAGGGCTCGGGGAATGCGTCAGAGAAGTACAAATATGTATAATTACCCAAAGTATGCACTTCATGATTAACCTCTCAGTATCTCTCACACAATTTTCCCCGGTGTCTAGAAGTGGCTTTCAAATACCTGCGTACGCCTCCATAGCCAATACTCTCACCGGTATTAGAAGAGGGGGACACGATATCTTAATTCGTGCTGCCGTGCGCGCATATGGCTTTAGAGCCCGGACGAGAAAAAAACCAAGGGTATATACACAATAGGAACCAAATCACCAGGTAAGGGATATATAATTTCATAATTAAACACGGTGAATTAGTTATACTAGTTATTATAATCGAGTTGAGCTTCACCGCCAGATTTTGCGTATGTTTATACATTTACATTGATCGGAGCTACGTTTTCCGCTACAGATACCTTTTCTTAGTCAACCTACCTTATTAAAAAGGCATTTCAGTTAGCATACCGGTACCCTACGAGACTATGGTAGGCTATAGGCAAGCAAAGGTCGAAAATCAACCTTCAAGCCGACGTACAGTCCCGTCTAGGAAAATCTCGGCATATCTCCTCCAATCCTAGCCGTCGACGGAATGAGGCCACAGTGTCTGTAATAGGCGGCTACACGGAGTGCTGGGATGTTTTGTATTATGTTAAGATTTACATATACTTTTCACTGTCTATTTTCTATTTTTAAGCCTACTCTTTAGAGTTTTTTTAGTTGCGATACTAGACAAGTATACATATACGTAGGACTCCCTGGGGGGGGGATTGCACACTATCTAGTCTCATTCAGCTTCGACAGTTCAGAAAGCACCGCGAGCTACAGCAATCTCCTAAAATCCTTGGTTTGCTAGTAATACCGCACCGATATCTAGATCTTGAAATGGATGTGTGGAGCCATATTTTTAGCCTTGTCTCATAAGGAACCTGGTAAATACCATCACCCACATGGAAAATACTCGGCTTCGGGGTCTCGGCTTTATCTCCCAAGACGTCGTCAGTTAGAAATTATACGTCGGTAACTGATCATATATATTCTCCAAATCATGCTGGATTCTCTACTGCTAAAATCGCACAGCGTGACAGATCATTAAATATCACTCGGATTTTATATTTTGACAAAATAACCTAACAGATGTTTGATTGAGTCGATTCCAGATCTAGGTTATCCAAGGGTGTAATCCTATGTGGGATTGGTGATAGCAATGCTATTCTGATCTAGCCTGGCACAGTACAGCAGCGCTCTAGAACCCCGCATATCCGTAGCCACCTTCGTTGCAACTAACATCGATAAAGCAGTGTAACCAGCGGTTTTTTATTTGACTTTCTGTCGTCCCTCCAAAATTCAATCGCAGGGGTTTATTTGCTCTGCTAACCATCATATTTCTAGGGTGTACTGCCTGCAGTACTGTATATGATGCGGCGTAATCCATAATGATGTGGTTTATTGACAGAAAAGCTTTTAAATATTACTCTGCAGCATGCAGTGCATGGAGTAGGCTTGGTAGATAGCCTAGACTTAAGACTGAGGAATTTTAGTATTTTCTTGTATATTTCCTAATATATTAGTATTCCCTGTAGGAACCAGGATGTGATGAATTTGAGATTAGGTAAAGCTGTGCGCATTTCCCGGGATGGGTACCTATCCAGAGATGATTTACTAACCTGCATCATCTCGCAGAGCGGTAAATATTACTGCACCACATAAATGGAATCTGGATTCATGCAAATGTATGGTTGTGATATACCGGCAGATACGTGTAGTCTCGTGTGGGATGTAAAAAAATAATAGCTACATGCAGGTAGTTATTGATCTCAAAACTTCAGCGAAAGCGCAAATAGAAGAACTCGATGTATAGTATGCATACAATAGCCATCTTAGAACGGCGCACGTCTGCTTTACATCCTCCCTTAGTCCCATAACACCAAAAACAATTAAGAATACCGGCTACAACTGAGAAAGGGGCATCAACCCGAAAAGGACCGAAATAGACAGAACTAAACGTAAAAAAGAAAACCAGAGACAAAAGAAAACGGAACATTTCCCATTTCCATTATCAGACAAATCTTACGCCTCACCACCCTATCCACCTACCAGATTTCAGAAAGCCCCCTTAGGAAAAATCGGACGAAAGAAACTGGTAGCAAAAAACAGCTACCGAGAAGATCGAAGTGTAACAAGCATAAGTACAAACGAAAAACACCCGGTTCACCCCACTTTCCCACTAAACTACTCTGTTGTTTACCCCACTCTAAAAACTGAAATCCCGTTTCAACTCTTGGGGATTAGAACTAGGTAGAGTGGGGAGGTGGGGAGACACCGGGGGGAAGGTTATTTACGTAGGATGAACATACGCACAGAACATAAATGAAAAAATAAATATGAATAAGGTAAAAAAAAAAAAAAGCCAAATCAGGGAATTTGGTCCATAGAATAATAAGGAAGCCATAAAATGGAGAAAGATACCACCAAAAAATACAAGACGCAAGGCAAGGCAAGGCAGAATGGTCTGTAGACGCTCAAACAAACAAACAAGATGAAAACAAAGAAAGTTAGTGAGTTGTGAGTCAGAAATCAAAGCGATGCTTTTACCCACATCCAGACTCCATGGCAAGAAAATCAAGAGGGGAAAAGCCCAAACACTAAACTAGGGACAAATATAATCATGCCCATTCGTTCTCGGATCCTTCTTGTATTACAGGAAAGTACTGATCTGCATCTTCATGATTTGCAAGTTGCAGGTCCTGAGGTGAAGCTTCTGAGGTTGGCGTCGGCAACGAACCAGATCCTTTCGAGTCTAGCCTCATTTCGGTAAGTAGAGCTCTCATCTCTTTGAGGTCATGTCTAGCTGCGTCCGTCGGAAACTCCGCATCCCGCATGTCAACTAATTGTCGTATTGACATTCCAATTGCGGTTTCAGTATTATTAGATATCCATGTGTGTTTGAGCTGTGGATCCTCCCAGATCTCAGCCATCCGAGCGCGGAATGCCAGTGGGTATACAAAACTGTAGTAAGTGTTATTAATAATATATAAGAGAAAGAAGAAACGCGATCATATCACTCACCCCATTTGCTCAATCTTAGCCAGTTGTTTCTGGATCCACCGGCGGTATCGTTTATTGTTTGGTATCCAAAGCGCTGCAAGTCCAAGAGGGGCTTGTGCTGCTAGCAGGGCTCCTGAAGGTGAATCTGGATATGCTTCAACGGCAGCCAATATATTACATATTGACATAGCCAAGTCCGCCAAATCCGGCGCGGGGGCCAAGCCGCTCGTGAGAGCGAGTTGATGCTTTAGCATAATAATTAGGCCATAGTAATCACATACTAGAAAATTAACTGCCCAGCGAACGCCTTTATAGATTTTTGCTGGCTTGAAGGGGCAAGCATCCTCAGGATTCCCCCCAGTTAACCTAAGTACTTCCTCCGCTCCCTCTAAAATCACCGGGTCAACTGCGTCGTACCAGTCTGAGCACGCCTGTAACAGTCGTTGCGATTCTTTCAAGAACTCTTCGATAGTCATCTGGTGCTGAGACCTTTTTGCGGTCATTATTGATATCTCCATCGCCAGATCTCGAAACGCGCATGAGGCGTTATCAACTTTAAGGCCCAAATTTTCCGGACTCGCTTCGGCAGCTTTGCGAACCGCTTTACGATTCTCTTCTGACCACTCACTCCCCACTGTTGTTTGATGCCCTGCCATCATTGCTACCAGAACATCAAAGTGGGAGAACCAATTGTAAACCATCCGCCTGTCAAATGTTTCTGACATAGTTACGGGATTCCACAGTGAAGTAAGAATTTTTGAAGCAGCATTGCGATGTTCCATGAGATTCATCCAGTCTCCTAGATATTCCTGCAAAGGCTGTCAGTAAACTCAACCAGCGCACCTTAGTCGAGAAGATAAAGTACCTCAAAACTTGCTAGCTGTAGAATAGTTATTAGAGTAGATAATGTATGCTCTCGATCCAATGATACACGGAGCAACCCGACAGACTTATTGTAATATTCCAGAAAGGTCTGGAACACCCCAGTTTTATGATGTACGCTATAATGAAAAGAAGAGAATGCTGCCACGGCATACAGGAGGGCCTCATTATTAATAGCATGCTCGAGAAGGGTCACACCAAAGAAGTTGTTGCCGTCGGCTTTCAGGAGGTAATGGTGGCAACTAAGCATTTGACGATGATAATTAAGATAGAATGCCACGTCGTGAGGAAGGTGTGCCCATTCCGCGGAATTAACGAGACTCATATGGGACGCTGTTCGGCGAAGGGATGACTCTGCAGGAGAGGTAGGCTCTGATGAATCAGGGTAATAATGGTGGTCGTTTGGAGATGGGCTTGGATCAATTGAAGAGCCAGTTTTCCGATTTCTAGCCTGTGGTCGTCGAATCTGATCTGGCGCAGGCCAAGAATCCCTTCGCTGTTGAGCTCCCCTCAGATAACCGTGACTGATTGAGCTCTTTAGTCGCGGTCGATCAGATGAAGCCGGCTTTTCCTCCTCGTGGTAGTCATCGTACTCGTCCTCCTCCTCCAGTTCCTCCAGTGATGAACTTCCTTCTCTTGATGTTGGTGGTTTATCACGTTTGTTTTTTTGTCCTCCCACGGGTTTCGATGGAACTACTTCTGGGTAGGTGCATTCCCTCCCGCCTTTTTGGCACCCTGAAGTTGACTTCCAGTCAGTAACCAGAAATCCGAATGCAGATGCAAGCAGGTAATCTTACGTTCGCAGATAGGATGTGTCTCGTCGCACTAGAATCGAGAAGTAGAACAGTCAATTCCTTGCTCACTAAAAGATGATGACGATTTGGCTGGTTGGAATTTTGATCACCTTAACACGGCGAGTACGACATGTGAAGCACCCTGACCTGGTCCGCCGATGTTTGACCGTCTCTGACCCTGGAGCACTCTTCCTCCTTACTCGAGATGGTTTCGAATTGGGGGTCATGTTTCCCCCTCCTTCTGGCACAACGAAAAAGGTGAGAGGTGGTTGGTCGAACCGTGGGCCAAAGTTTCCGTTGGGCGCGTTTGGTTGCGCCGAGGAGGCTGATGACGTTGGTAGACGGTTTACGTCTGGCGTCGAATTCGACGATCGATATAACCCCGTCATGGCCGTGAGAAAGAGAGCGAGCGTGTAGGAGTATCCAAATCTGTAAACGCTCGTCCAGGGGCTCTCCGCCTATCTTCTGCTTCTACTTCTGTTTCTTCCTGCCTGCCTGCCTGCCTTTCCCGTCTTCGTTTCTCCTTCACACCGAAGAGAATCGTGAGGTCAGGAAGGAATGCGAAGGAGGAGGGGGGATTAAGAAGCGGTGGGGGAGGGTGCGTGTGGCGGCGGAGATGGGAGAGCTATGGGAATGAACGGCCGCTCGAACTAAAGCACAGCAGCAGATGGACAAAGGCTCCCCGGCTCCTTATTGTGGCCGAATCCGAAAGAGAGAGAGAAAAAAAAAAACAGCTTTCGTTCTTGGAAAAGACAAGGAAACCCCCAGTCAAAACTGTTAGACAAATGATAAAATAAGATACCAAGCTAATCCCCCCCCCCGCGGCCGTTATGCCCTACTGTTTTTTCTTTCTTTTCCCTTCTCCCACTATGTCTCCTGGGTGAGTTAGAGCCACTATCAGCTGTCTCTGATGCTGGGAACGGCTGGGAAAGATGACGAAAAAGATACGTTTGCAAGGTGCCTGTTCGATATCGCTGAACGTCAAGGAATAATTGGGATCGACCGTATCCCCGCGGAACCCAATAGAAATAAATAGACCTGACTGGTCGAATGGAAGCAAGAAAGAACGAAAGAAGAGGAAGAAGAAAAAGCTTACAACACCAGCAAATGAATTATAAAATTAAAAAAATGCCTTCCCCCACAGCAAAACACCCTTCCAATTCGCTGTATATTCAACTTTTTCCAACTGAAAATACAAGATTGAGGAACACGGGCCTCGGAAAATGCGCAATTCTTATGTACGTACACCACCGCTCCACATTTCTGTAAGACGAAAGCACGAATTGAGCTTTGGATCGTCGTCCAAGAGGGCCACCTGCATCTAGAGCTCAGGATGTTGAACCCCGTGCGCCCTCTGCATGGCTGCGGGGGTCAAGGGGCAAAAAGAAACCTGTGGTGGTAGCGGGACGAAAATGCAAGCATAGAAGGGGGTTTTCTCGCTCGAAAAGGGCTACGAAAGCATGGATCGAGTAGGCAGGGGATGCTGAGGTGACAGCCCTTGCGTGCTTGGATTGGAGTCGGACTAATTTTGCAGGCACAAACCCCAGAAGAACCCAAGAGGGTGGGTGCTGACTAGGTACGTAAAGTAGGTAAGCTCAAGCTGCGTATGGACTCTACAGCCATAAGGGAGAGAGGAGACGAGAAAATGCGTGTTGCCGAAACCCAAAGGCAGAGGAAGCAAAGGCAAGAAGCGAATGGGAAACCAATCAAGGAGACGATTCACGCGCGAGATTTCTACAGGGTCATATCTAGTCGAGCACACATTCGAACACACCCACACGAACCATGTATTTACTTTACTTTACATGGTCTACCACCCGTCGAGATATATATGCTGCTTCATACTTTAACACAGAAAGACAAACCAGGGCAATTCGCAATCTACCCGAGCTTGCAGTAGCTGTAAAACCAACTATTCCTAATAGTGACTGGGGAAGCATGGTGCGACGATCAGAAAGGGGGATTGGATGAGTGAGCAGTGTAGTATTATTTTTTTCAGCACCTTTCGGTCGCCACGAGGTTGACGGCGGATCGTGTGTGCAGATACGCAACCTTCCGCAAGATGGGATTCCTATTGTATACCTAGATACTCCCCCAAACAGATGGATTCAGCATGTACAACCTTGGTGTGAAAGAAACAACGGCAGCTGGTTCACATGCCAACACCACTCAACGCAGGTTCTTTCGACCCTATTTCAGAAATTTCAAAGCAATCACTGTGACAGTCTATCGGGACAAGGCTAAAATCAGCCATTCTAGGTGTTAGTGTCTATTAGCCATTTTAGTCACATTGCAGCTGATCTGATACATATTCAGGTCTCTTTTCGGGAATTTATTTTTGCTTTTTTACTCATTTATTTGGCGCACTGACCGTCAACGTTGAACGGCGTCACCGATTGTGATGGGAATTCGACCAGGGGCCTGACAGGAAAATTACGATTGAGGAGCATGGCTTCATTGCCTGATGCTGACTGTTCTGTCTTGCTGTGCAACCTCACAGTCTTTCTGGTTACGCACCTCACCGCTAGAGCGGTGAGTGCCACCGCTGAGGGGCACCGATTGACTGATCATAAGAGATTCAACTCTACAAAGTTGTAGTGGTGGAAAAGAAAAAGCTGAGCTTGGAGCCCAGCGGGGTATGTTTCTTTTTGGCGTTTCTCGAGGGCTAACCTGCAAAGGAAATGGATTCTGGAGCTAAACATCTCAGAAATGTGCTGTATGCCTCAGCAGCTTTCAAGATCAATAATCTGCCGCGGGAGAGCCAAGATTGCCCTTGTAGAAGGGTAGGTAAGTGCATTGAGGAAAAGCCACATTTCTACGCATTCTGTATCACAGAATAGTGTATGTATGGCATTAGCCAACGTAAATGAGGCGCTAAAGAAGCAGACGGCGGATGCAGATCAAAGAGAGATCACCTCTGTATGTATGTATGTGCGGCAGTCGACTGTCTACAAATACCGCCCAGAATACTAGTCACTATGGAGCTGGTAGCACCGAGCAAGCACCGAGCAGAAAACACCAAGAAAATCGATCTAGCAGGCTCGATATCAAGCCGAGTACAGGTACGGTAACCTCAACAGCACTCTATGATACATATCAACCTTCCTTTCGGGAACACACGATAGTATACCGACACTAGGCCGAAAGCATGGGCCAACCATAGTTAATCACACATCCTCTGAGTGACTGCACCGCACCATCCTGGGGGGGTTTTTTTCCATGGAACAATCTAGTATCCCGCACAATATCTGCAGCATTAAAAACAGGCATAGTTATCCACGTATTATACATTCTTAGTTTACGTGACTATTGGATACCAGTGCGTCTATTTTCTGTTCTGGAAATCATCCGTCGGGTCCTTTTCACAAATCTCCGAAACACCTTTTAGAGAGGAGGAAAGGAAAGGCCTTCCGGAACCCGCGGCATAAGGTAAAGAGAAATTTGCAAGCCCCTAAGCCATGCTAACATCTCAACGTACCGGGAAAAGTCACGACAATGAGAAACGGGAACAGGGTACGGATCGCATACAGAAATTCCCCGTGTTGCTCGAAGCATGGTATTTACTGTGATACTCCCGTACATACCCCACATCTATATTCCGTGATGTAGCACCCCTGCCCTATAAGATATGCAATAGCAAAAATAATTATTGAGATATATGCACTTTATTTTTTAAGTGCGTTCTAGAGCATAATAATTGGGCAGTTAGGCTATCTACACCACTCCATTATCTGGCTGGTGTTTCCATAAAGAGTAAGATACACGAGAAAACGTGGCATCGTATTTACAAAACAAGCAAATATGAACACCGTCCCGATTAGCTAGCAATGGGGTCCCTTTTTCTGGTGCGTTTGTACACTAACCGCCGTTCGCCAATAGGAAAGCCTAGCGCTCTATCCCATATGCTTAAGCTCAGGGCCAAGGGAAGGGGATCCAGAGTCATCGCGTTTGTTTTCTTGGGATCGGAGAAATTCAAGCTTCGGCAAGAATGGGCGACGGTGATGGGAGGCAGGGACAACCGTCGGCACTAACCTATTCTCACAACCCTGCATTGCCACGCTAACGCACGTGTTACTGTAAAGCAGAAACTCTATTCCTGTATTTTGCCTCGGTGCCCAGAGTGCAATCAGCTCTCAAATTCCTCCGAAACACGGGGCCTGGAACGATCGCGTTTGAGCAGTCGGCATATTGATCATCGATATCATATCGAAGGAAATAATATAGAACTGTGAAAGCTCATTACGCCACCAACACGAACCCGTATTCTGGGATATATACCGGAAACCGACTATATATGTCATCTCCTATATATTACGATATCGGCAGGATTGCGTAACTCATCGAGTAAGTACATGTGGTAATATCTGTTTCATTCCTTAGGAGCCCCTTTTAAACCCAATGACGTATTGTACGAAATGACAATTGACACATGACACCAGAAATCGCGATATGTGCACGGTTTTATGAATAGAGTATCATTACTCTTCAGAAGATACGCCCGAGCCGTATGATGTGTCTGTGTGTATATATATATTTCGGTCTACCATCCGATCGCGGGATTGTCTAACCAAATCAACCTGCAGTATACCCCGCTTCCTTATCCCTTCCCTACGAAATTCTCCAAAGCTGTATCCCGACATCTTGGTCTGTACCACAGGACTAACATTACTCAGTCTAGTAACACCATAACAATATCGGTTTTATTCCAATATAATCAGCGGATTTAACAAGAATATGGGCTGATAGTTCATATGTATTTTTCCCATTAGTGCTGCAGCAAGCCAAAACCCTATGATATATGATATGCAGCATTCTGAGTCTAGCTACCCAGGGGGTTTAAATTGTTCAAACACTATTCATGATATGTAGCAGCCTAGTTCTTTCTTACAGATAGGAAAGGGGCGGCGGATTTAGATTGTTATAATACTCCTCATATACACCTGAAACGGTCATCGGTTTCGACCTTCAACGCCCGATCTGTAGTCCAAGCTGCAAGCAACCCCCATCAGGCGCACAGGCATGCGACATTCAACGGCATATTCCGGATAGCACAGCATCTATTTACTATCCCGTACGATATTACTAACCTGGCCCCTACCACTTTCGCTGGAATGGAGATCTTAGATCTGGCCCACGACGCTACCAGCTTATTAGCCCTACGAAAGCAGTAAGGGCTACGGTCGACGTATCCGTATCGTACATTCGTACCTCCGGCCAAGGCTCGCTCCGGAGGCCGGGCAGGATGTACCGCTGTGAAGGTTGACCTTTGTAATACCACTTTAGTAGAGACAAGGGGGAACTCCTCGTTGCAGTGTTTTTACTTCCCATCAGCCGAGAACCTGATTACTGGAATTTCGCTAGCTGTGCGTAGCTAGTGCAATATGTGTAAAAATAATATCATTAAATGCTACGATGCTTGAAATTTCCCAAGAAACAGAGGCAACTCCGCGGCCGACTCATAGTAAAATTACTGCCTAGCGGGTGATTTGGAATCCGAGGTGGCTGAATTAATTTATAACCTCGGTATGCTCACATGTTCTTTTTCGTCATAGGGGGAGATAAATGTCTACAATGTCCGTGGTCGGTATGTTGATGTGCTATTATGTATGAGAGTTGGATATCAAAGAGGAGAGATGGGGGTACCGGTTTAATTAGGGTTCTGCGTAAGACTGCGTAAGCAGATTAATTGTTATTAAGGAATGGAAAGTTGTTATAAAAACTGCTTTTTGGCGTTGGTACAATGCTATTGGATAGCAGATGCCAATCCTTGATGCCTCGCACTGCTTTTAAGGGTCTTTTAATTTTCGTACTAGGTACAAGGCGTGGTAGAGCTAAATGATCTGTTTATTCGAGTTGCTGCAGCTAATTACTATCTGGGATATGTGCTACCTTAGGAGGTTGATTACAGCCGTAGCTTGTTGTAACGAAGACAATCCACCAAGAAGTCTTCAGTACAGCAGGCTGTCCACACACCACTCACAGCAATATCCAGGGGCTTTAGGGGTTCTCTGTGGCGTTTTATGAGCTTCGTTTTGGCTTGAAGTGATGTAGTTTTCTCTTCAAGCGAGCTAGCGGAGCTGGCAAGGTAATTATGTAGGATGTTGCTTTTTGTTGGCTGGGGTTGAAAGGCGTAATAAGGATTTGCTGTTCCGCCTTGAAGTTGGGAGGTCCAGTTTGTTTGAATCTAACCCGCTTATCTGCTCGTTACTGCATATTACTTTACTATGGCTGGGGGAATCGGTTTGACATTTTCCCGGTTCAAATTTCGGATTTATTTTGTTAGGTCTAGATCTAGCTGTCGGCCAAATAGCAATATTCGGCTTGTTAGAGTTCACGATAGCAAGGTACAACTGTAGTCCGCAGCTGGCCACGCGTATCCTGCGGGTTGCACATGCTGATACCAGTTAAATGGCCGAGGGGGAAAAAGGTACGAATAATTTAAAAGTAGCACGGTGGGAAAGGCGCCTCATAGGGAGGGTAAATGCCCGAGAACAGCTCCAAAATCGACACACTTCCCGCCTGCTCCCCCATTAATGAGCAGTCTCCTAGAATACAAAAGAAATAATACAGAAGAAAATATCGTCCGCCAAAGAGTGCAAGAAATGAAAGTAAAGGAAAAAAAAGAAAGGAAAGGAAAAAAAAATTGCAGGGAAGTCAAGAGGTACAAAACGTGATATCCCAAAACGAGATTCAAGACACCATTTGTAAGATCCCAACATATTTTTGAGCAACCAGGAACGGGGAAAAGAAAAAAAAAAAACTGTCCGCACAAAACAGGACCCGAAACCCCGTAAGTAAATCCTGGAGAGCGCCCGTTACTTCTCAAGCGAAACATGGAAAAATACGGATGCAAGGAAAAACAGACAAAAGAAAGCATAACTAAAGCAAACCCTGGTTTCTCGTCGCCAAGAAAGCTACCTCAATCAGTTGCATGAGCATGCACCTTGGATGCTAGGATACAATAAGACAAATGACACAGATACATCCACCTTTGTGTAGAGAAAGAAAAGTAAATAAACACTCGACGCCGTGCCACAACAATAGATAGGAGAAGTACAGTAAACGTGGGCATTAGACATCACAAAACCACTAGAAAAACAACAAGAAACAAGATACCAACCATGCACCCGACCAAACCGTCTTATTTCCTGTTCCTGAACAAGAGGGGAAAAACATGAAGACCCTGCTAAAAACAGTAGAAGACAAAAGAAAGAGTAGATAAAAAACAAGCCATGGGGGCAACTAGACCCAGGGATATGACAGGGATAGCACGTAGTAACTAAGGGTATTGTGCCGTAATGTCAGACGAACATGGGTAATAGCCTATAATGGACCACTCTCGTGGACAAGTTACATAAAGATTCTATGAGGCTGCCGCTCCTTCGACAGGATTTCGTGGGGCGGTCTCAGTGGAAGCTGGAGGCTGCTCCTTCTCATTAACTCCCTGACTTCGGCAAAGAGGGCAGGAATTGCGACCCGTTGTCAACCACTAATAGTAATAATAATAATAGTAATCAGTATCACACATATAACGTAACAGGTGGTTCAATAAGTACCTCATCAATGCAATCTTTGTGGAAAATGTGTTGACATTTTGTAAGTAGTCTGCATTCTTCACCCCTCTCATAATCACCCAAGCAAATTAGACATCTATCATCCTCGGCAATACTCATGCTCATTGTTGTCTCTTCGCCGTATGTGAATATCCCCCCTGCCGAATTAACATCGTCGCGAGATGCAACCGGAGGCTTTGCTGGCCCGAGAAGAGAAGACAGCAACATCATATCTTCGTAAGTTGGGGCCTATTGATTAGCAGAAGGTTAGCAATTTCCGATCACAACTTTTGTGTTGATATAAGTAAAAAGATAATCCTTACGTCAGTGAACAGGCTTGGAGTTGTCAAGATAGGGTGGTCTTCCGGATAGGATCCGCCAAGAACATAGATGATCCAACTTCTGGTACCTTCCGTGTTACCCGGAGGACGGCGGGCTCCTGATCCACTCCCAGCACCACTGGAACTACTACTAGAACTATTATTATTTCCCGTAGGTCTACTACCTAAGCCAAGCGGCGCTCCACTTTCGGGGCTGCTTAATCGCCTCGACAGCCGGCGCCGGCTTGGTGTATCCCTTGCGCTACTGGCGTTTTCATCAGTCCCTTCCGCCCTACCTGCTGCGGTCTGAGAGTCAGAGGCAAACGACGAACTAGGGAAATTTGACAAACTTGGGTCAGCTGGCGTGGATGGCGGGGGATGTGGACCAGGCGGTGTATCAGAAAAGACCGAAGGGATGGGAGGCGGGGTAGGGCTTATATCCGACATAGGTCTTAAAGAGTTGGTAGATGTAGCACGCGAATGTCTCTGACTATCAAATCCAAAAGGACTGCCGGGAGTTCCGCCCATGGAAGCCCGTCTATGACTATTGCTGAGCCTTGATCTTCTGTGGATGCTTGGGATACTGACAGGTAGGTTTGCAAATGCGTCGAAGAACGGCGTCGGCCTGTTGCCTTCCCCATCTGTTGTATCTCTAGGAGTGACTGATCGAATCCCAACAATGATTACTGGAACCATACGAGACCGAGCACCTTCCGTAGATTCTGCACCATTTCCCTCATTGTTCGTACTTCCAAAACGGAACATTCGGAAAAAATTTAATGGTGCCATAAGTGTCTCTGATGGATTGGCATCAGGAGGCGCGCCTCCACCCAGCTCATTCCCTCCATTTCTAAGAGCCGCTGCTAAACGTCCATTTTGTAGAGCTCTTAGAAAAGATTCAAAGCTTCCATCCCCACCATTATCACCAGCCACATCCTGGGCTTCTGTAATCGCCTGCTCCGTATTTCCTACTAATGAAGCAGCTGTAGCGGCAGCAGCAACTGATAAAAGCCTTGATAACATTGCAGCTTGATCTTCCCCCGGCCTCACACGTGCCGGGTTGTTGAAATCGTCCATCAAACTCCCCGGCCCACTTGAAAGTCTCTCAGGTCGAGATGGCGAGGAATCAGACGACCGAGAAGGAGGTGTTGTCTCGGACGCATGAGACATATCAGTATCTATGTCATTGTTACCGCTATTGCTATTGCTATGATTGTTCATAAAAACACTATTCCTTTGAGACTGCGACAGCCTCCAAGATCCAGGACGACTTGGTCTCGAAGAGGCTATATCTGGGATAATATTTGGCCAGGAGCTGATCCCAGAGCTAATTGACGACCTAACTCTTGCCATTCTGGATGGTCGAGATTCTGTAGCTGAAGGTACATCTGCAAGAGCAGCAGGGGTCGTGGATTGTGGTGTGGCCGTCGTTACTGGCGATATATCCATCATATCAGCCTCAAATTCTGGTTCTGAAATTGGAGGGTGTCGAGCTATAGAAGGGGGGTATCGCTGCCGTGATGTTGACGGTGCCCGATTGGTGGCAGCAGATGGTGAAGGCGAGCGAAACCGTCGTGATGAACGGAAGCGACTATGTATTCGACTAGTCCCAGAAGACGGAGAAGAGGTTGATGATGTAGAAGAAGAATTAGGTAGCAAACGGCTTCCTAATCGTGTAAAATGATCGATGTGATTTCGTAATCTCCTACTCCTTCGAAGAACCCCAATAGTCGCCTCGTCTGGTCCACTGGCAGTGGAAATCATGCTCTCCCTATTTTCTGGCACGTTTTGAGCCTGTGATCCTTGACCTCTCGTACTTTCATCCTGCTGATGATTTGATCCACGAATTTGATTCTCCCTGCCATCGGTTTGGGGTGTTGAAGCACCCTGGCCCATCTGATGAGAATGCAGAATGTTCGTTTGGTGAGGAAACGCGAAGTCAAGCGAGAGGTCCCTGTTCGAAGCGGGCTCCTCGCTGATCGAATCTCCGGGTAGTGGGGCGGACAGCCTGGCGTTGAAGCTGTGACAGGCGGTGAGAAACTGATTCAGAACCTTTTTTTTGGGGGGGATCAGCAACGCGGAAGAGAGGGGGGGGGGTTATGGGTGTGTTTGAGAAGAGATGGAAGATGGGAGAAGAAATGATTGTAGGAAAGATGATGATGTATGAGTGGGAAAGGGAAAGTGGCGGTGAAGATGGGGTTAAAGGGTTGGTTGAAGTCGAGATGTGATATGATGTGATTGATGTGATGTGGGGAAGCCACGTAAAGACGAGTCGACAGCACGTGAGAACAAGCAAGCAGAAGGCAGCCACTTACCACGAAAAGTGGTGATGCAAGGGTCAAGACGGTGGGTGAATCGACAAAGCCGCGCGGGTGTTTAGGTGAGAAAACGGAAAATAGGCGGGAAACGGAGAGTGTAGAAAGGGGGGAGGGGGGAGGGGGAGTCGTAGAGGCGACGGCTGAGGATTATTGATTATTGACCACGACGCGGTGAGCCTGCAGTGGATGGAGGAGAGATAATGGAGAGATAGAGAGGGGAAGACCGAAGCAGCGGAAAGGGAAGCGGAGATGGAGAGGGAGAGGGGAGCGCGAGGGAGACCGTGGCCAGGGAAGACGGCAGAGGAGATGGACTTCAGCTGCCAGTGCAGCGGGTCAAGGAGCGAGGATAGAAAGCGAGAGAGTTGTTGTGATGACTTACGGCTGGGGCTGGACGAGTATTCCTTGGTGTTGAGGACGAGTTCCTCGGTGGTCGTCGATTGTCCGGTTTCGTGATCTCCTCAGCATCCCAACCGAAGGGCGCCTGATTGGTCTTCTTGAAACCAGCCAGTAAAAATAGAATAAACGAACCCGTCGACCATTACTCTACACAAACATTTTTTATCAAGCACACTGAATTATGGGTGTTCCGAACCGCCCAGAGCGAAAAAAGTATATATATATACATGTATATATGCATGTTGTTTACTTCTTTCACTCCTGCAAATTCTACCTTTCCCATCCAGCCTTACAAATGTAGCCTTTAATGGGGTCAATCGCCGGAAATAGGGACCCGGACCGGATCCACCACGATGCAACTCCAAAGAAGTTGAATAAAAAGGATCAGATTACAAACGCTCCAGCCAGTGGATGTTTTACCTTTATCTGGACTAGAAAGAAAAAAAATTGCACCGTTATTGCGACGGCATGACAGATTAGCTATTCGATTGCCGTCTTGAAGGGACTAGACAGAGCTTGAAGGCGGCCAAACAACAACATCTCTAAAACACTCGCTAGCCAACAACCAACTGAAAGTTTCTCCGGTGTGGTTAAACACTCCCGCCACCTTTATTTCAACCTCGCTGCAAAAAAAGAAAAGAAAAGAAAGTGACATTGGCTTCTCCACAACACGACAGTATCTTACCTCCAATAGAGAAGCCATCTCAGCCGGACGAGAACATAACAGCCGGACGAAATAATACCTGGGCAGGCAGGTAATCGGGCGATTTGAACGATGGTTATCGATATCTCGGAAAGCTTTCTCTGGCGAAGATCGATTCTGAACTACGTAGCGAGGGCCACTTCACTGTATGTGAGACACTTCAGTGCTTAATTCACGACCAAGACGCGCTCTCCATTGCTGCGCCACTTTCGTAGCACTTTTCACTGAGTCGCTAGGTATCGCTTCTCTGTTCCCCAACAACGCCATCCAGTAAGGTGGCAGTCCGAAGAGAAGGGTCAGAAAGTGTAAATTTGCTTGACTATTAGTACCGATCGAGGTCTAACACTTACTATGCCGCCTTGTTGCGCCTTAAGGTGTCAAACTGATGCTGGCTACCGATATACATGCGATAAATATATCTGAATCCAGAAATTTAATACAAAAGAAATATTTTTAGCTAAAGGATTCGCACGCATAACCATGCCAAACCAATAATGCAATACTGAAACTTGTTCACTCCTCGAGTCATGCCAAATCACTCGTGCGATCATTCCACACCTTCATGCTATCGACTCAGGCAATCGACCGTGATTCAAAGCCTGGTAGAAGAGTGCGAAGGCTAACAAGGGAAGGCTGTGACAACTTTAATCTTCCCAGAATGCTTCGCCATAAACGGCTTCAAAGGCAATCGAGATACCTACTCACCTAGATAAATAAACGATTTTGACGAGGCAGCTGGTATCCTTGTAGCTCAAACGCACATTCTCTACTAAAACCCGCTAATCATCCATTTGTACAAGTGAACACAATGTCCGAACTACCTATGAAACCATATGTCCTTCGGTCGTCTAACCTTTTAGCCCTCTAAAGATTAAAGATAGTATTGGATATAGAGTCTGCGTATGTAAGGAGGGGGATAATGTTCGTTTATAGTCGCTTTGCTGTAGAAGCATTCGGCATGCTAGTGGAACTGTCAATGATTGCGATAGCGGTGCGCACAAACACACATAGACCAAAAACCTTTCTTCACTTAGCAATCCAACCATCCGTTCCTTAAGTTGATCGATAGATTTAGTAGCCTCTAACCACCAGTATATCAGGTAAAAAATTAATATCAGAACCGAATTCGCCGACTCGCCATACCCACCCGCCATGCTATAAAGAAAAAATGACAAAAAAAAAGTGAATAGAGTCTGCAGGCTCTCATGGCTATCCACCACCCTATAAGTATCATAGTCAAGAAAAAAAAAGGCAATACATATAGCAATATTCACCTTCAAATTCCAACCCGGAAAAATACCCCCCCACCCCCCACCCCCCACCCCTCAGAACCAAAACCAAAATAGATAAAACCAAGACCGAAAGAAAAGAAGTAACCCTCCCACCTTCAGGTTGAGGATAGATACCGTTCCAAATCCAGCTAGCTAGCCCGCTACTCCAACACCCTCCCTAAAAACCTCTCTAAATGTCCATCCAGTAGATCCAGCCACGAAGTCTCAATCACACCCAACTCCGGAATACCCGCCGTCATAACTAGCCACACAGGACCAACATTAGCTCCTTCTTCAATCTCCATCCTTTCCTTTCCCCGGATAACATACCAGTCCCCAACACCGAATTTTCTGTCCGTCGGTAAACCCATCCTTTCGGTTTTCCGAAGCGTTTGAAATATTCTGATTCTGCTTTTTCGGCGGCCTTCTTGATTACGGCGGCCTCGTCTTCTTGCACGTAGAGATCGCAGGATTCACATTCATCGCATGGTGTGCCAGGGACTTGTCGGAAGTGTTGGCAGAAGTGTTTATAGCCGTCAGTTCGGATATCGGCGCGACATACATAGCTAGATTAGGGGGGGGCATTTTAACATTCAATTGTCCCATCCAATGGCCAGGGACTAGGTCTGGGTTATACGAAATACACGGGGGGTAGATACGTACCACATAACATAACCACAAGTACAAGTTAGTTTATTACACCCATCAGATTTAACGAACGAAACGTGACAAAGCGGACACTGCAACCTATCAGCATAACTCCGGATCCTCTACTCTACACCCCCAAGGAACACAATCTTACCGTCCGCTTAACGGCATCCGCCATAGCCCTCTCCACAAAGATCCTCACACCATCCTCCTCCTTTTCAAAACAACGATGAAACGGCGCCCACTCCTTCCCACATTCTACACAGCTCTCCCTCTTGCACCTACCCCCACATCTAAACAACATTCCCCTTCTCCGTCGCTGTATCTTCATCGCCGCCTTTTCCACCCTCGCCCGAATCGAAGCCCCCATCAACCAATCACCCACGCTCTCCGCCGTCTCTGTCGAAAAGAGCGGACGGATAGCCACCGTGAACAAGATGGACATAATCGTGAACAACACTCCTCCCAACGCAAGCGGGATGAGCACCGCAATGACAGCAATTACGATAAAGGCGATAACCGCCGCACTATGTTTAAAGCGGTAAGTAAACACAGGAACAGCCTCAGCATACGGACAAAAGGGACATTTAACAAGGTCGAGCCCAGAGCGATCAAGCGACTCAGTAGCAGTTTTGTCTTCAAGATTCTGAAACACGTCTGCCGGAAGCACGGACTCCAGGAGCTCAAGCGGGACGAAAGCTTTACAGGGAGGCACTGCAGACGAGGAGAGACAGCGGACAGAACACATCTCGCCTACCAGGTTGCGACCCTGCCCGTATAGTCCCTCCTGCACACTCTTGAGTAGACAGCCGTGGCAGAAAAAGTGGCCGTCGGCGCACGCTGCAATATCGTCCCACGAGTAGTCGCCATAGCAGCACTCGCATTCCACAAGTTCTTCGGCGGCGGCGTGTTCGGCTTCGTTGAGGAGCTGAGCGATGTTACGGTCTTCGAGTATCTGTTTCTCTCGGGAACCCTTACTCAGGGCGAAGAGCTCGGTATCGAGTTCCACACAACCCGTATCGACAATGGGGGGCTCGGCGGGGATGACAGCGCGGGTGCCTCGGAAAAAGTTGGCGAAACTGAAGCGCCAGGATTTGAGAGCGATCTCAGAAAGAGTAGCACGAGTGCGAGCGTAATCGCCATTATTTTCAGCCATGACGGCGCGAATGGTGGATTTAGAAAGACCTTTAAATTCCTTGTAGCTATTTGTAACATTTTGTTAGTTGTTGAGTTTTGGGTGAAATAATAGGTGGATAGATGATAAATGGAGTTTTTCTTCTGTTTTTCGTGGGCTGGGGGGGGGGGGAGTGATAAGTTGTGAAGCAGAGATGGAATAGTCAAGGCTTACAGTAACATTCTGGTAGCGTCCATATATGACTCGGTTCTAAACCTCTCCCACGGCTCCAGCTGCCCAGCAACACCGACCCGTCTTCTCGGCACTCCGCCGTCCTTTGATCGCTTCAGCAGCATTTCGGTGATGATATGCACTCGCGACTCTTCAGAGAAACTGGCTAGCATCCGGCGGAACTCGTCGCACTCGACATTGGGGAATATATCACTGAGGATTTCGAGGGCCTCGTTAAGGGAGGTGGTTTTGGCGTCAGCGTCTTTAGTAGCAGCAGTCGCCGTAGAGGTCTGGCGGAGGAGGGGGCCTTTATTTTTTGAGGAGAGGAGGGACAGCATCGGGCATGGTGGGAAGGAAGCTGTGGGGGTGGTGGTGGTGGTGGTGTGGGACGTATGGGGGTGAGCTTAGCAGACGAGGCTCTCTCCGCTAGGCAACCAACGGTGCTGAGGAATACCGCCAATAAGCCACACAGAACACTTCTGGACAGAGGTGCCTCAGGGAGAATACTCAGGAGGAGGAAGTCGCAGGCAAATACCGGTCTCGGCAAGGGCTGAATAGGGCTCTCTCTCCCTCCGGTCTCTCCCTCCTGGTCCCTCTCCCTCCCTCTCCCTCTCGCTCTTCTTAAGAACTTCCCCAGCCTCAGCCCAACGGGGCGTTGTCGATATGCGAGACTTTCCTGCAGCTTTCCGTCTCGCATCGACAGGCCCTGTGCTGCAGCCGGGTAACACCTCATACCCAACGCTTATCGCCAGAGCGCGGTACATAACACCTGCATAACACCCCTCCTCCTCCTCCTCTCCTCCTCCTTCTCCTCCACAGCCCGCCAGCCAACCATGCGCAAAGGCGTCGGCCTTGGGGCCTTAACCCGCAACACCCAAACCGCCTCCCAGTTCGCGACCCACGGCCTCGCCCTCCAGAAATCCCACATCGACGAACTCACAACCCAACTCGCCGTCTTCCAAGCCCAGCTATCCCAGTTCTCACGCACACATGCCAAAGACATCCGTTCGGATCCTGTCTTCCGCGCCGAGTTCGCACGGATGTGCACCGCTATCGGAGTCGACCCTCTCGCGTCCTCGTCGAACAAGAAGGGCTCCTTCTGGGCTGAAATGCTCGGTACCAGTGTCAACGACTTTTACTTTGAGCTTGCTGTGCGTGTCGTTGAGGTGTGTCGGCGCACCAGGAGGACCAATGGCGGGTTGATTGCTGTGACAGAGGCGAAGGATCTGTTGACGAGGGTGGACGAGGCGTCGGATGTTAGTGAGGATGACATCCTGCGCGCCGTGGAAGCGCTGAAGCCGCTGGGTAGTGGTTTTGCTGTTGTGGAGGTCGGGAGGAGGAAGATGATCAGGAGCGTGCCAAAGGAGCTGAATAAAGATCAGAGTAAAGTGTTGGAGGCTATCGAGGTGGCTGGGTTCGTTACGGCGAGCATGTTGAGGATGAACTATGAGTGGGATCGTGCAAGGGTGCAGACGGTTGTTGAGGACCTGCTGGCAGATTCGCTGGTGTGGGTTGACGAACAGGCGGAGGAGAAGGAGTATTGGGCACCGACTTTTATGAGTATGAAAAAGTAGTTGGATATTGGAGCTGGGGTTGGATCTTGGCTGTGGCTTTGGCTTTATTTTATTTTATTTTTCTACAACGGCGCGCGGGCTGGGATGGGATAGGATGGTGGTGGGATATCCGGATAAGATAATCGATTCCTCAGGTAGTGTCGTGGACGGCAACGCCTACAAGCCCCCTGGAATCGCCGCGGGCACCAGTGGGGCAATATCATGCAGCAGGATATCAGACGCGGGACATTATGTGAGGATGCAGTGAGACCTCAGTGTACCGGTCAATATCAATGGAGCAGAATCCAATAATGGGCATAGAAATCAACAATCATAGATAGATCGAATATGCCAAAGTGCAGAAAATGCCATTTCCTCGAAGGAAATCTCCGACAAACCTTGACGACGGTAGGATGGAAGAAAGATCTCACACTTCTGAATTCAAAACTCTACATCCTACTTTTGATTTCTACACGAATATTTATCATCTAGCCCTTGCTATCCTTCCCTACCCCCAGAGCCATCCCGCAACCACCCGGTATCTACCTGGTATCAAACCACACACCTAAAGACGAACACAGAATAAATCGACCCGGCGACAAATAAGGCATTTAGAAAGGCTGCAAAACCAGTCAGCGGACAAAGGGAGCTCAGTAAATTTTAGAACGCCTAAGTAGCATAGCACCAGGTCGTAATTAACAAGCCGACGTATACGGAGCAACTGTATACCCGTGCAAGAGTAGAAAGGAAGAGGAAGAGAAGAACATACGTTATCAGATGCAGGCTTCTCTCGACCAGTCCAGTAGCTACCAATCAACGGGAGCTTCTTGAGGATGTCGTTCTGGACGCGGGGAACGCCCTCGAGCAGGAAGATGACGGTGCCGCCTGCGATGGCTCCGAATGCACCAGCGGCAAATCCACTATATGCCACGTCAGAATGGAGAGGGTAAGGCAGCAGCACGGCGAGGGTTAGATGTACAGGGATCGCAGGCTCTTAAGAGGGTAGCCGACGATGTTCAGTTGGGGCCTGAATCTGGTGGTTTGTGAGCATTTGTGTTGCGACAGTGGTAAGGCGTGGGGGGGGTGCTTACTTAGGGCCATAGGGAGAGACATAGCGGGGCTGTGAGAGGGGTGTTAGTGGAAGCTTGTGTTTTGTTTCTGCAGGGTATAATGCGGGGGGGAGGGTGAGAGGGGGTGTGGATATAACTACCATTGTGGTCGATGGTGGTGGGTGGTGGTGGGTGGTGTAGATGGTGTTTTGGCTGAGGGTGAGGTTGGAGTCGAGTGGTGAGGTTGAGAGGGTGTTGGTCTGCTGGGTGGAAAGGATCACAGCGCCCCACGCCGGCCCCACACGAAAACGAACCACGGAAGAGCGAAAACCGCGACAGAAAGCCCCGGAACCAACATCTCGGCCCCGGCCCGGGACTCGCTGGGCCAAGTCACGGGCTGGCTATTTGCTTCTTCGCCTCGACGTGTGTTTATGTAATAAATGTTTCTTCCCACATGTCTTTTGTTTCCTGGCCATTTGGGGGTTTTGTTTTTTGTCGGACTTCCCACCGCCCGCTGCTGCTGCCGCTGGCTGCCACTTGTGGCCTGTCACTTTGGCTGGCGCAACTGGCTATCAGATGGCGCTAGCAACACGGTCGGCACGCGGAGCCAATCACCGCAACGTGAATTCTCATCTTTTGCGTTGTGCACGACCGCCGGTTTTCCGGCTGCTCCATCCCTGCTGGTTGGCACGCAGCCGCATCGCTTTGCTTTGCTGTTGGTACCATCGTTATTCCGACAGCCCGCTTCTGAGTGGCCTCTGCTTCACTCCGGGATGCTGAAAACAGGAATACGAGAGCGTAGGAAACACAAACCCCCAAACCCCCCAAACCCTATAGACAAGGTCTGTAGATATGTATATCAAAATAGCACTGCTGGATCCGAGTCGCAAGCTGGGCGCCAGCGAAGGGAGCCAGAAACTTGATTGATCTTCGGCTTCTCCGCCTCTTGCATCTGCTAGTAAATGTAGAATAGAGTAGAGTACTGTACATGTACCGGAATCGGCCCCCATAAAGATCCCCGCACTTATCTAAAGATTTTTCTCGATCTCCGCTGTCTTCCATCAGGCGATAAAGGTGTCCAGTTGTTTCGAGATTGCGGTTTCGAGAGGGAGTGAGTGAGCTGTGCTGAGCTGTGCTGAGCTATTCCCCTTCGGCTTCCCAGTCTCCATCACAACCACCGCGGCTGCACGTCCACACTGAACCGAACTCTGGACTGGACTCTGAAATACTGCCACTGGGCTGGGCTGAACTGAACTGTGACCCGTTTTCGCCCGATCTTCGTCTGGACCCCAAAAGTTTCCGGACAACAGCCGCGCTACTCCGTCCCCTTCTCTCCCTGTCAACTGCAACTGCTAACACATCAACGCCCCTCCTCTCCTCCACTCCACTCCATCCACTCCCCCACTCCATCCACTCCACACCACTCCAAGGCAGCCACCAACTATACCTACTTGCACACTTTCGTACATTCATACATATCCGTGCCAGTTCCCCTCTCCCTAGAAGATTCCTACCTGTTCTTGTCCTTCGTGGGGTTCATCCAAATCAAACACAGCACCCTATCACCATCGACCACCAACCCAACCACGCCCCCCTCTTATCATCATCCTCAAAGAAACATAGCAAAGCTCTCCGACGAAAGTCACTTAACATAATCACCACTATCCACAGCCTGGGCAAGAAAGGTGGAAAAATAAAGAAGAAGAAAAGAAGAAAAACTACACGAACCAGCCATGCCAACCAACAGACCTTTCCTTGCGAACCTGCTGGTAGCATTCCGTGCACATAGCGCCGCTACAAAGGCTTCAAACAACAACAACAATAACAACAACACACCATCCCCTTCCTCCTCAAAAACTACCGGCTCAAAATCCCAATCCGCTGCTGCGTCAACCTCAGCCTCAGCTTCTACAAGTGCAACCGCAACTGCGGCGGCGGCGGCTGCTGCTGCTGCCCACGCGAGCAATAATGCAAATCAGCAACAGCAGCCAACATTCACGAGCTCGAGGAGACGGAGGAGTAGCAGTAGTAGTACGGAGGGTTTTGTGGAGCCCCCATCAGGGGAGAAATGGTGGATTGGAGGGAGAAACTCGGATGGGCAGGAGAGGTTTTATCGGTTACAGCCAGTGTAGGAGATCCCACTTATTCCTTTCTAAAAACGCCCCCTCCCAACCGTCCCATGTCTGTGGGTAGGAGGTTTTTGTTTTCGCAGATATCACGGATATGCTAATTTACGTCATAGACGGAGGCAAAGGTCTTCTGATCGTTTATCGTTAGATCGACTGTCGATTTAAGGTTATCTAGTTCCCTGGTGGTTCTCTCTCTCTCTCGTCATCATTACTCATAAACATACACTACATTCTTACAAAAATATCTCTTGAAAATTCCTTCATCTGGTCACCCTTCGTATTTGAGAAGAGTTCTTATCTCTAAACTCTCATACAGCCACACGGAATAGGCCTGTGCTAGTATTCGTTGGCTATTTTCCTCTAGGGAGATTGTCTTTTTCTTGGGTCTTTTCTCGCCACGGTTTTTTTTCCCGTCTGGTTTGTGGGTTGTTTATATGACGGCTTTTCTTCCTCCTTTTGTTTTTAAGTGTTTGTTTTTTTTCCTTTTTTTCCTTTCAAGCGTTGTTACATTGGTATTTTTGTTTTGTTTTGTTTTTCGGTTTTCGGTTTTCTGGATTTTTAGGTACTGGGCGGAACAAAAAGCATGGTTTGGGGTCATTGTTTGGATTTGGAAATCACATTTTAGCACCCCTTTGGATACCGATATGGCATTTTGGCAATGGTGAACCGACTGATTGGCGGATCCCATTATGCCTTGACAACAATCTAGCACGACAGGTTGATGGAGAATGGAGAAAACCAGTTGGTAGATGAAGGATGTTGCGTTCGAAAGGAGCTAGGATTCAGGAGTTGATTGATTTTTTTTCTTTCTCGGTGCGGAAAGCATAGCGGCGCGTGTGGTATGGAGATATTGGTGTTCTTTATGGTTTCTACTAAGAGGAGGTGGGGTGGTCATGGGTGTCGCATTTGCTATTGGTGGCCTAGATGTGAATATTGAATACATCAGTAGAGGAGAGTTTTGGTATGTGTCGAAGCTAAATGTGAATATTTTTGGTTTCTTACCTAGGGGTGCAAAAAAACTTCCATCCCCGGTTTATTCCTTTAGTGGGAGGGCGATACCCGGAATTTTTCCATGGTTCAGTCCCCACTTCGGAAAATACCTCTGAATCCAATTATCGTCGCCGGTACACAAACAAACTTCGGATAGCCGGTTGTACGAGGTTGTACGAACTCTCTCTGCCCCGCAGTTTATCATTGCTTGCATATAGGCTAGAGACACTCGAATAGGGGGTTTTGCCTTGTGGAATCGACGATCGTGTGTTATCAAACCTCAGCCACCCTACCCGCATCGTCATCGATCATGAAACGAATCTAAGCTGTGAGTCGATTTTGCGGTGTCAAGTTGGAGGAGGATATTAGTAGATAGGTACCTGCAGCCGTGTAGAGCACATAGCACAGATAGATGGGAAGTAAGGGGAATGTTGTGAAGTAATCACGTATGAGCCGGTGGCTTTCCGAGTGACTGCTAAAAAAAAAATTTGAGTTTCCTGTTTTTCCATATGATCGTAGCATATCCACCACTAAACCATCATCAAATATTCAACTATTATGATTTACTACATCTGAGGCAGCCACTTCCTCCCCTTCGAGGGGAATTTAATATGCCAATTCATCCGAGTCTGCAGCAGGAGTATGAGTTTTCCGATGGACGTGAATTGTTTCGATCGTACCGGCAAGACTATCATTTTATCATTTTATCATTTCCATCAGGGAATGGCGATTATGAACTATCCATGATCGATTATCTTCGGTGATAATCAGATAGAAACACACAATGTACATACAATCTTCGCAAATATCCCCCTCCACAAATACCAGGCGATACACCCCAAAAACTTGGACGGATCGGTAAGTATAAGTCACGTAGTAGTTGCAAATGCATACAACTCCCCCGGGGGCGGGGCAGAGGGGTGTACGACATTTCAAACGTTATTATTTAGCGATCGGGACCGCCCGGCGTATGATGTGCTTGATGTAGGTACCATATTTACGCGCTTATTGGCCATTTTGTGCAACTGGGCTATTTCTGTCTTGTCTTTTTTGGGTGGATTGTCCCGTGGGGTGGGTCACGGAAGTGCATTTTCATCATGAATTATCACTCGCATTCGTTTCTTGAATGATCGTACCAGATTTATAGGCTTCCTAGGTACACGTCCTCCGGCGGGATACCGGTTCGGCTAGAAGCTTTAGCGACTATGGGGTTGCCCGGCCCAAAGAACCTCCTATAGCCCGGCTTATATGGCTTTATAGGGGGTCTTTTGAATTGACCTTTTTGTGGAATATGAGAAATAACTGAACTTTGATATGTAAAAGTAGAGGTCATTTATATCGGAAATAGCTTTGTTTGTGTTGTAATTACAAAAATAGAATATCACATTTCTCTAAAACCAGAAATTATTTTTAAAAAATACCACTGGGTGGAAATCTAACCTTTTTGCTGATACAAGTGAAAACGTCCATGCTAATCTTCGTAGTAGAGGGCAGCTCACCAAAGCCAGGGTAATCGCTGTTGAAAGGGCTATAGGGTAGAGAGGCCAGAGGGCGTGCCAATGCTGACAAAGCGGCCTAGATAGCTATAATTAAGGAAGAAAATAAAAAATTGGAAGAGTTACGGGGTCCCCCAGCACTTAAAGGTGGGGGCAGGGTTAAAAAAAAACTGTTACCATATCTTATGGTATTATTGTATATAGTATTGTGCCTGAAAATGTGGCTGCTCTGGAGGGGGAGGTGGAGTGGAGGAGGGTAGTGGAGCTCGAGGTAGATGATTTTGATGCGCCACTTGGGGACTCTACACTTCTCACAAGCCGCAAAAGGGTTAACAGACCCTGGGAAAGGGCTCAAAAAGGTAGATAGACAAGCGATGATGTAGTTATTTTTATTCAGGCTAATTATTTTCACAGGGCCTGTAGAGGTTCACGTTGTCACGCAGCCGACTAGTTTCCCAGTCACGGGCAGCTACCCAGTCAAAGACGTTACGGCGAATCAACCTGCGTATAGTGGTTTCTTGCAGGGTATGAATGGTTTGCATGGTTTACAAAGTCCATCGGTACAGAAGCTAGTGCCTTGCGCTATTTCTACATACATATATGCACGCTCTAGTGGTAATATACCAGCAAAATACTAGAAGGATTCTTCAGTTCAGCACACTAGCGGCTTTATGGGTTCAATACCTGTATTTTCTCTACTCATACTACCTATATCCCATCTACACTATATCGCGTATACCTTTAGCTAATTAGATACCGTATTTTCACGCTAAAAATCTCACTGTGGCTCATAAACCAATACGTGAAACGACGTGAAACTGCACGCATGCACGCACATACACCAAATATATTTAGGGGATTTGAGAGCTTAGTCGGGTTTTCAAATTTGTTTTGGAATTTTCTTCGTAATTCGGCCCCAAACCGAGCGCTCCTCATATGCCCCGTTTGTAATATTCGGCTCACCCCCACCCCTGAGGTGACCTGCGTTTCGTTTTTTAATAAGATCTCTTGAGATCGACAGTAGCGTAAATTATAGATTAACCGTGGTGACAACGATGGCAGTAGCAGTGAACGACCTTATATCAAGCCCAGAAGGCTGTTAGTACGAGCAACACTGAGGATCATGTGGTGGAGTCGATAGACAGCCGCTAGGGATGAGAGATCCGGTTAATGAGGCCGGTAGACCTTGGATGCGGCGGTACATGAGGGTTAAAATTAGTTCTTATACATTAAATAAGACGACTAGAGGCGTAGAGTTACAAAGAAATGGTCGGTAGACAATATTGGCGTTGAAGGGTTGATATGAAGGCGTTAGAAATAACTGATACATGTAGTCTTACTATACATCTGCGATGTTAGTGATATTAGATGCCACGTGAATAAGGATAGTTTGGCGCCATCGAAAACGAAGAGATATCAAATAGTGCTTAATGCAGCGGGTAAGAGAAAGGGGACCAAAACGGGATAAGGGTACAAGAGCCTTCCATATATACAGCACTTATTTATTTTTATTCTTATTTTTAAATCATTGTTCCATTGTTTTATCTAGGTACAAGAATGCCACATGCAACAAAAGTTATAGCGTGATATATATACCGTTTCGCCCGTAAGTCTCCTCGCCGGTCCCCCATTCCGGCCCGAAGGGGAGCCCTGCATACCCCACATTCACACCCAGCAAATGAAGACCAAGAACGGCCTATATAGGTATATATCAGATTATGTCTTATATATCCAATTGCAATAGAGGCCGCTAAAGACAACCTATACCAACATCTCTTGGTAGCTTACTTGTTTAATTAACCTTTAGCGAGAGTCTTCCCTCTATATATAGTGATCTAACCAATAATGAGAGCTTGTCGTATACTTGACCGGCGCTCGAAACGGTCCCTGCATACTCCGAACATCTGCAGAATATTCAAAAGGCTATAAGATAGGAAGACGTATTATGAAGCCTGTGCCCAACAGGGACATCTGGTGAGCTCACGAGTGATTTCTTGTGGTCGGCTTATAATACACGATGTGTTCGGACCTAACCCTAAGACCCCAAACTAAAAATCCCGTCTGCCTAGATGTGTGTTGTCACACTTGTAACCCACATGTACTAAAACACTGCTACATGATCCGAGTAAATACAACCACGCTTATAATTTGTATTCTTACTCTTCTATAGCTACACGCAGCTGGGACAGAAAATTATCTTTAAATTAATGCTGAAAGGAAGCACGGAGTAGAATCATTCATATTTGATAGCGTGTGGTCTGTAGTTTCCGGAGGTCCTTCTAAAGCCGAATCATGACGAATCACTCAAGCGCTAACCCGACCTGTTCTAGAAACCGGACCCAAGACGATTCGCGAGTTGGTAGGGCTATAGATAGGAAGGCCCTTATTCTCCCATAACTACTCGTATTCTCATGACGTTTTTAAAATGGGCCAGGTCCGCATACCATACAAACTGCCCTGAACCTACTTATTTTATATGGGATGCAGAGGTAGCCCGCTCTAAAAACGTCATGAGAATACGAGTACATGTACACATACCTATCCAACCAGAAACATCCTGAGTAGATATCGCCATCGTATTACTCGATAGGCCACTTTTTTCCTCCTTTATTTTCTGCTAGCTTCGCTCTATCTTTGCTCATTGCCTTGATTATAAGTATCATTGAATTACACGCTAGTTGTTAGCTCAAGGTTGGAGTGCTTCTCTACATGTACTCTAATTAAGCTTATTACACCATCATCTACATCAAGATAACACGTACCCTGCAGCTACCTCACCCCCTTCCGAAATTCGGGGTTAAAGTTTTTCTATCCTTTCCTTTTTTCCGCAGGATCGGATGACTATCTAGAGTAAGTATAGATACTTGGCTTAACTGTAGCTAGGGACCTTCCGTATGCGTAGAATGCATATAAGAAAACCCTACCTCCTTAAAGGTGAGCGCCTTTCGGGAAAAAGAAGCTATATCCTCTAGTGGGTCACAATTGGATGCATCATGCTAGTATATTTCTCGAACGAGTTCCGTTCACTCGAGGTCTACACGACTCTTATCAGTCTTGGTGGGATCTAGTGGGTTGCATAATAATTCGATTTTTTTTCTCCCCGAAGCTCCGAGGTAAAAAGAAGGTATGTACCTTCCGGTTGACCGTGGTCAGCAGTATGTTGCGTATTGTAGAAGACTCACCAGACTACAACCGTCATTAATTGAAGTTACAAGCGGCGCCACATGCGTGTAGTCGTGAGGCAGAAGCGAGTGGTGTGGATGTTGATGTACGCAGCAACTTTTGAGACTATTTTTGTTGGGGAACCAGAGCGTTTCTCGGCATATGCAACCTTGAAGGGTTCCTCTTTCTCGATACCAAGCATAATCGTTCTACTAGAGTCGTTCACGGAAAAATGCCGAAGACTTCGAAATGAGAATTAAAGCGAGAGAAAAAAAACCATCCATTTTTATCCAGAGCCATAATTATCTAAAAAATATTTTTATACAGTGCTAAAGTATACAGCCATTTTAATGCCGGACACAAACACATCGCACCGCAACCCGTCTCGATAACACAGATGAGAGAGGGAAAGAAAAAAGACCATAAAAGCAAACTATATAATGCTGACGCCATTCAGAGACCCTATACCTCAAACGACAAATGAAAAGAGGGCAAAAAAACCCCCCCAACCCAAGAAATTTTATGGAAACCGCCCAACTTGTCATTGCAGCTTTGTTGTTCGTGACCAAAGCCCATTTTGTCGCAGTCATTCCGCCTTCATATTACAAAACCACCACGCCGCCATGCAAAAGACCATATTATGAAATACACGAAGAAAATCGTCCAAGGAATCTAGGACGCAGGAGCAGCAGCGATCGGTTCAGCGATCCTGGTTACCTGGTCGCCAGCGCGCACGATTCTTTGGTTGTTTGAATCGAGGGCGGCTCTGACTTCCTTATTCTCCTTTTGTGCTTGTTTCCAGATCTCGACCTCACATCCACCACGAATTACAGCGACACGGAAATTTGATAGAAGGTTGTGAGCAGCGTTGGAGTGATTGTATACACCGCCGTTGAAAATAGCAGTAGCGTCTTTGCCAATTCCAGAGTTGATCATAGCTTTTCCACCGGGGTGGTCGTTGAGAAAAGAGGTCACATCGTGAACAACGCCAGCGACGAGGACAAGAGCACGGCCGTTCTTAGCTTGTTCCTGGTATTCTTCAAATTCCATAACAGGGAGTTGCTCAAGAGGAACTCCCCAATCGAGAACGGCACGCTTTTGGTCAAGTTTCTTCTGTTGCTGTTGAAGCCTGCCCTTTTCAATTTCATTCTGACGGAACTGTTTGAGATCGTAAGCGAGACCAAGCTGCTTCCAGGTCCAGATGCACCATTTGGTAGGATCGTCTAGTACATGTTAGTAGATAGTTCATATATAGTTGTCGTGCTGTGGATATAGCTTACACTGATGCCACTTGATAGCATTGCGGTAATCGCTAGGGAACTCGTGATGGAAATTGTGGTATCCCTCACCGAGGGTGACGAGGGCAGTGATGACGTGATCTCTCGGAGAGTTACGGTCGTCGAATGGCTGTTCACCGAGCCAATGGGCCAAAGAATTGACACAGAAGGTAGCCTGTTGGACGAAGAAGATACGGAGGATACCGGCGTAGACAAATCCACCAATCCAGTCATTCCAGCCAAGACCAGCAACAAGGGTTGGAAAGATCAATCCCATGAATACAACAACCCAGAGGTAATGCTTGTGCTGCCAAACAACAACGGGATCCTCGTTCAAGTCAGAAATATCAGTTCGTCCAATGCGCTTAGGGTTTTGTTGCATGACCATCCATCCCAAATGAGAGTACATAAGACCCTTACGAACACTGTACGGATCTTTATCGGTATCGGTATAACGATGATGAGCCCTGTGGTCTCGCGACCACCAACGAATAGATCCTTCTACAGCACCACCTCCAACAGCGGCAAGGAAGAGTTTAAGTGGGAGAGTAGCGGAATACGAGGAGTGAGCCCAAAGACGATGGTATCCAGCGGTGATACCGAGGCCAGTCCAGTAGTAATAGGTAATCGACCAGATGAGAGTCTTGGTGTGCAAAGGAGTGTAAAATGAAGCCCAGATACCAAGCATTGGAACAATAATAATGAGTGTAATGTTGAGCTTATGCAAGTGCTGCCACCAATTGGACATAGTGATAGGCTATTTACCAGACAGTTAGAAGTGATTTCGAGATAAAATACAAGACAATAGCAACAGAGCAGAAATAAATACCTGATCGGTGATATGCGGCTTGTTAGAGACAGGCCGTTTGGTCTTTTGATTTGCTGTGGCCCCGGAGGGAGACACAGTAGGAGCAGCCATCAGGACAAGAAGTTCTAGCTGACTGGAGGAGACAGACAGACTTCAGTGATGGATGAGATGGCGAGGTGGAGATGGAGATAGATGGATAGGAAGCTGCTGTCACCGTGAACTCCCGTTGGAGAAGCTGTTCCAGGAAGGAAAAGAATAGAAGCTCAGCGAGGGAACATTCTGTACTTAAAGACTTAAAGGGGCGTCAGTCCGGATTTTCACTGGGCTTCAGAAAGCCACAACTGATTCCCGCCAAGAGAAGCTCGTCCGCATTGGATCTCTCAAACAGCCGTTGCCCCCAAAAACCATATCAAATTTCGCCCATCAGACCGCCAGGAGAGAGCCGCATATGGCAGCCCCTATCCCAACTACAGTTAGCGGCTGTCCCAACAACCTCTCCGGACCCACTCAACAAAACGACACCCCCAGCCCCAAGCCCAGATTCCGCGTTGCACAGCGTTCAGGGAAAAACATCTCCCCAACGCCTGTCCCTTGTCGACCGCTGCAGGCACCCTGCTCCGCTGTTTGGTCCTCTCGGTTGTTGAGGACCGCGCGTTCGACCACCGTCGCCAATTGATACTTGCGGTTAGTCAACACAAGAGAACACCGTGCCATGATGTGGCCGACAGAGTGGCAGAGTGGCGAAAGACGGGTCGGGTCTGAGATCTTCCAGCTGCCTGAGAGTCGGACCGTTGCATACATGTTCCCTCGTGTTGTAACAATTGTACACGGCTAGCAGGTAGTCCCCATCATGAGTCTGAGCCCACTGCCTGATAAAAGGCTGCTATGAACTTCAGGCAAGGGGAGGAAAAAAAGTAATCAGCTTTCGGATGGTATGAGCTATTGAACTTCCGACGGTCGTTCGATTCTTGGAACTTATTCTTTCTCCCCCAACAGTTTTCCCACGGTACGAGTTGAATTTTTTTTCTTTCTTCTTAAGCTAGCACCGACCAGCGCATCGGCTCATGTTAATCTCTTCAGGCGATATTTGCATGTGTGTTTGCAGGATCAATCTCTGGTTTGCAGAATCAACAGCGAATTCCATCAGCATGCGATAATATTCTCATCATTCTCGTATATTCCTTGCCAAAGATAGCAAGATTCCAGAATAAGTGCTAAAATACTTAAGGCCCGGCGCTCGGTAAACTGTCAACACGAATACGCTAGAATTTAGCCGCAAGGCACCGATAAGATGGGCCTTAACTAATCTAACCTTAATACTATAACTATAGCCTTTATCGATAACTTCCCACTCTAAATTTATCGGCCAGATCGTCGTTTTTTATAAGTCCTTAGCGTAGGCGCCACTCAAAACAACCTTTCAAATACCTAAAACCTCGTTTCCAAGTAGGGGCATACTTTTAGATGGACGATACTTACCTCCCATAGTAGTGTGGTACCAGCGAGGGTGTGGAATTGGTACCATATTCATACACCATTCCCATGGATGCGGGAGTAAATCGGTAGTGCTGCAGAGTTCTCAAAGTCAACACTGTAGTCATCCTGACTTATTCCTGCACTTTCTGACAACACGGTCCAAAAACATCCCACTTTCCGGTAATGTATCTTGAAATGTATCTCCACCGCCGCTATCGAGAGTAGTGGTACTAGTACTAAACATACTATTGAATAGGACCATCCGATTGTTGGTCGCGCCGGTAGTACTTGGGATGTAAGGGTAAGCCTGTCACCAGGTGGCGGTGTTGGTAGTGCCAAACCCAACCGTCAACTAACTCAAGATTGGGGAAACCCTTAAATTTTTACAGCAAGCTTACAGAAAGTAGAGATGCTTCTAAGACAGAGTGAATGAAAAGCTATTTAGTGAAAGAAGGCACCAAAATATTGAGCATGAAGAGAGGCACCGCCACCAGCACCGCCACTTGGTGACTGACTTTCCTCTACCCCTGAAGTACAGGTGAATCTAACCAGGTCTTCTTATTGGGTAGGCATCAGCCCTCTTATATTACCAAATCTAATCAGGGTTTACCACCAAAATTCTTATCCTGAAACTTTACAGATCCAAGATACTCATGACAGTGCTAGTGTTATTGTCAGTCACGTGATGGATCTGACCAATCGAAACTGAATCCCTCGCTCATTAGTCAGCCTGTGACTAACACTAATTCTAGCGACATGAATATATGTTGCATCTTTTCCTACTTATGTCACCGATAAGTGAGTAGATCATGCTCGCTCATCAACGACATAAGGGCTCAGCGACCATCTTCCGGTTACGGATTGATCTTTCGATCATTGGTTTCGGTCAAACACGTCGTTTATTCTTTTCAACCAACACGCGTCTAGCAACCTTATCAACCGAGAAACTCGTTGGGGCCTACAGAAACCCGGCGATGCTAGGATAAAAACAGGGAAATGATTATAATTATTGTTGGGGTATGCAGAATGGGGTTTGTGATTGAAACCCTCGCCACAATGCGAGAATCATGCCATATCACTCTTACGACATTGAATAGGTATATGTACTCAACATTTGTTAAAATTTCAATTTCAGCCTAGCTCAGGAGATAAACTGTACCTAGCGACAACACCTGCTATTGACCATTCATGGCATGTTATCTACGAATTATCTGCCCATATCATCCGGACAGCGCGGTTTGCATAATCCGATCATGTTGGCACCTTTTCATCTCGTATAGCTACGACTTTTGTCTTCATATAGATATCTCTGGTACTAGAGTGATCATACTGTCCCTTTGTACAGGTATACACAGGAGTTGTTTCTCCATTCTTGGTGAAAACAACATAATTTGTTGGATGTTAGATTGGTCGTCCTGCCCTAGCCCTAGCCCTAGCCCCATTTGCATCTACTTACGTAGTGTAGCATGTAGATAGATAATAAATGGGTTCACAGCTGTATATCTCTGCATGTTTCATGCCAGCAGAATTCAATTGGGCACAATAGCACTAATCTAAGGACCCATACCATTGATATCCCCTTTCCAATAAACATATGCACGAGTTCTTGGTGTATCGTATCAATAGGCCTTGATATCGTCACCTCCTTCGTATTGTAACCGCGCGGCCGATAGCAACTTCCGCGCATCGTGTTTGACGTTAGCATCTGACATGCAGACCACCCAGCATAGCACCCTAATAGTAACCGGTTGCGAGTTTTCGATGTCATGAGCCAGGGGAATGGGGGTTGCTGGAAACTATCGTTTTTGCGCTCCTACGAGTGAGCAATGATTCTACGGGGGCCGATTTCGCGAGACTTGGTGGTTGATGGGTCCTGGGTCAGGTCTGGCGCAGTACCTACCGGATTAGAAACCACCGGCCAAAGCAGGGGTAATTACTTCTCTTATCGATCTGGGGTATCTACATGTATGTATGTGGCTCAAGTTGAACTTACCGAGCCCATCTAGCTAAGTTTAGCACCTGACATCAATCTTTAAGCCTCGGCGACTATAGTAAGGCTGCTTATCTGAAATTTATTGGACTTTTGATTACACCTAAGCTATTATTTTCTTGGGCATCCCATTACAATTGAACCATTACACAGTTATACGACATATAACCAAACCCCTAGGCCGGACCGGCGCCTGCAGATAAGATCGAGACTTCAAGTCAGAAGCATAGACGGCAGCAAGTGCCTTCATTGCATACATGTATATTTCCTTACGATCCTCCGTTTTCGTTCGGTTAAAGCAGCTTATACACTTAGTCAATTAATATCCCCCACGCCGACCAAATCCCGACGCTCACAATCTTATCTAATGGCCTCGCTTGAACTATTTGGCGGTTTCTCTGAAATATGCAGGCGTCGAGTCTTTAGCCTAGGGCTGAAACTTCTTTTGAGTGGGTTGCGGCCTTTCCCGGCGGCCCTAATGTTCTACTTGTTAGCAGGCATACGAACCAGAAAACATGGGGGTGTGGCTTTGTATGCTACGGAATCCGTGCCTAATGCCGCAGCGTACAAAGCCACATTCCCCATGTTTTCTGGTTCGTATGCCTGCTAACAAGTACAATAAGCACCATCCCATAGACTGTTAAAGCTGACTCCCCTGTCGAGGGGATCACTTTTATTGAGTAGGTTTCAGTTGACTCTGAGCTGAGCCACAGCCATACAGGAGGTCAGCATTTTTTAACATTCTGCGAAATGCGCGTATTAACACATGCTCACTAAATCCATACAACAAATCAATTAGCCATCGTATCGCGCGCGCTAAGACCCCACAATCCCCAGGCAACATTTTTCTACAGTATGAGCCACACGTTTTTCATGTGCCAGCACAAAGCCCCTTTTTTTATCCAACCTTATCTCATGGGTATCTATTTGAGCGCATTTACATTTCTTGCAGCTATTTCTACTTTGGGAAGGGTCTCTTATAACATGAAATCTATTATAATCACCAAATGAATAGTCTCTAGTTCTACCTTAGTGCCATCTAGGGTTGATGTTGGGGCTTGGTTCGTAAATACTAGCCACTTAAGCTTCATAAGTAGGGAAACTCTACTATATAGTTTCAACGAATCAATAAGACAGGTCTCTACCCTCTCTTTAATGGGAGGGTTAGGAGCCTTAAGACATCAAACACAAGCCATTGGAATCAGCACCTAAATACTTGCACTTACACTGCAATTCAAAGTCATTCTTGATACGAGGCCTTGAATTAGAAATACCTAAAATTAGCAAACAACAGCTCTACGTTAGCATCCAATGAATCTTGCCAATAACTGCATCTAGTTACAACTCAAACTGGGCATAATATTTAAGTCACATGCGAGTGCAAAATCGTCTACTGCTGAAAAAATTGGGATCAGAGTTGCATCGCGCGCGCGATAAATTCTGCCTCGTTGTAGGCCCAATCGCCTCCAGGGTTATCTCTATAAGCCTCTGTATTCTCTTAAAAGGACGGAGTTCAGAGAACAGATATCTTCTTCAGAACCTATCCCCTTTATGGCTAGTGCTTCTATATCCTTCGGGGATTGCTGATTCGTGGTCCATCCAACACACATTCCCTATATGTTTTTTATATCTCCGTATACGCTGGCGGGGCACAGTTCCAGTTTCCTGTATTCTACCGCTAAATTTTGGTTAAGAGATTGATTGTTATAATTGATGCTCGTTTGGTACTGGGCTCAAGGTGTCCCGATGACGAGGTACCTAGGAACGCTCGAGTTATTTTTCATGATGACGGATGCTAGAGCTTATCCTAGTAGGCATCATTGAAACATAACTAAATGGTGAAAATTAAGACCAAAATGAATAAACAACTGTCCAAGCGTGCACAATAAGCGTGACCGCATAAGACGGGTATTGGAGATGATAGCTTCGAGGAGAGAATAGATAAAGGTTTTCACTAAATCTAACATGTACAAACAAATATTTATTTTGGGAGCTTTACAAGATTTCCCTCCTACCCCCTTTTCATAACATTTATCCACACATACATAGCTATAGGGTTTACATCAGCAAAGGAAAAGAAAGATGACAGAGAGAAGTAGTCTCGTCACCATCTTAATATCTTCGGTCATAGCTACAGCTGTGGGCTTAGGATTGTGTGGGAGATCTGTTTTTTTTCCCTCCCCTTAATGTAGAGTTGTCTTTTTTATCCAGCGGAAACTTTGAGCGCAGTAACTCGATCTACTAAAACTGTATACGTAGCATAGTGCTATGTTTGGCCTATAGCTATAGCCTAATTGCTCAGACCTTAGCGTGATATTTTATGCACGCTCATCATGCAGAGAATGCTTTCTCGAAGAAATGGAAAGTGCTGCTAAAGAACGTGCGCACCAACGAAGGAAGTGCTTGTTGGCAATACAAAATTTAAAGCACCTGCCAGTTTCTAGCCTAGATAGAGATTGGTATTATCTTGTGCCTTTGTAAGTACGAAAAATGCCCTGGAATGGCATTCAGACCTAAAGCCACAGCTAGCGGTTGTTTCAAGGGTCAGCTTATCTCCTGATTTTTCGGTCTAGTGATTGATGTCTTCCAGTTGGCCCTGGGCCTTTGTATGTGGGAGACGCAACGAAGAATATATATCGAGAGAATTAATTTGCATTTCCGAGTAGCAAGGGTTTTAACGATAGATGTAGTTTTCAATACTTGTCGTTTGTACGCGTCATGTGCGAAAGGGCGCAACTTATGTAGAGCACAGTAACAACAGTCTGCCCGAATCACAATATATCTATCTCAGGAGAGATTCTCTCGATGGCTAGCTCGACTACACATACATTAGTTCAGTGCTTCCGGCTCAAGCAAAGTAGATCATCCTCGCCACTTGATTTGAGGGGAGCAGCACTGGTGGAGGAATGATAGGGAAATCGGATATTAGGGTCATTGTAATCTGCAGGTGAAGGGGTTCTGATAAGATAAGTGGTCATTGTGAGCACACTTGTCGACTGATTCCAGATCCCTGGGGCCTGAACGCAACATCACATCGGAAACGCTCGAGCCAGAAATCGGGGAATCCTTTGAACATAAAAACAAACTGCCGTGGTCAGGCTTGTTCCTCCCCAATAGCAAGACGCTCTGCCAGGGTTCAGCCTACCTCGCACCCAGAGGCAACTCAACTGGGCCATTAACGGCCAAGTCATCCATCTCGCCTCATAGGGAATATTACATTTTGCGATTCTCTCCCAGCACCCGATTTCGACCCACTCCGCTTCCCGACGTTTTTTCTTCTTCTTCCCGCTGTGCTTCACCATTGCTCCAAGCGTGAGGTGGAAAAAGAACGTTTTCTGTGTTTTGTGGGAACACTTGAGCTGTATCGCGAGTTCCGTGAGGCTTTCCCTCGCTAAACCCTTCAATCTCTTATCACAACAGAAAGTAATACATATTATTGTAAGAGCCGTGTCGTATAATTAACTTTTGGAAGGCTACATAAAAGCGAAGTGGGATATAGACTACCCCTGGATTCACTTAAGTCGGCATGCAATCCTCTCCAGGATGGCGGTTGACAAAGTGTATCTGATTGTGCTTGAGCCTTGATATTGATTGTTGGTGCTGATATTTCTTATCCTTGTCCAGGGATATCGATACGTGGGGGTTCAACTTCGATAAAATCTGAAACCACAAGATCTGTAAGGTATCCAACGCGTGAGTCTTTGGCACTAAACCACGCGACCGACAACTTCAACTTCACGCGTTTAAACTTTTCACCATGTCAGAACCGGATAGAATTGGTCCTGATGTAGGGCCCAAAAAGACTGTAGGGGATCGCCTACGTGGTATTAAGCGTGCATTTTTCACAAGGTAGTTACTTGGCATCCATACGGCCGCGATTGAACAAAATCACTAACTATTTGTCCAGGGATGGATTGATTGGAACCTATGATTATGGATTTCTGTTTCGTGTATAGCTCTCTTGGAAGCCACACGCTCCGGCAAACTTTCGCTGACATTTATTAGCCAAACATACCATTTATGAAGAGGCCTCGTAAGGGAGCCCCGTTTTTTGGCCTTGATGATCGTATGCCAGTATTCCTGGCCTTGCTTCTTGGATTTCAGCAGTAAGCCTCCCGGACTATTGTTTCTACTTTTTTCTCGGAAAGAAAAGGAGAAAAAACCAATTTACTTTCTATCATTATACTAACATCTTATTACAGTGCACTGGCAATGTTGGCTGGCATTGTTTCCCCTCCTATTATTCTAGCAGGTGCTGGTGGCGCAAACCTCGATACTGAGCTTGCGCAATATCTTGTCTCGACCTCGCTCATTGTTTGTGGAATTTTATCGTTTATCCAAGTTACGAGATTTCATATCAAGGGAACTCAGTATGTCTTTTCAGACTCCTAGCTAGACCTTACTTTGGTTATGACTAACCCTATGAATCGATATACATAGATATTATATTGGTACTGGGTTGATATCAGTGTAGGTTACTACGTCCATGAATAACCAGCACGGGTGGAATAACTAACAAATTATTAGTGTTGGGACTTCTTTCGCTATCATCCCTGTTGCTCAGGGCGCCCTTACGCAGATGTATGCAAGTGGAAAGGTAAGTTTATTACAATGTAATTGGATTCCGATAGTACGATACACAAACTAACCATGATATTGCTTTTTTAGTGTAAGTTTACTCACGAGTGAGACTGTATCATGAAGGAATAACGTAATGAATTTTTATAGGCCCGACAGGTGCAAATGGAGTGAAGCTTCCTTGTCCCGATGGATACGGTAAATCACCCCTTGCGAGTGACTTTTTGTGACTAAAATCTGATATTATAATTCGAAAGGTGCGATTATCGGCACTGGAATTGTCTGCGCCTTCCTCGAAATAGCGCTTTCATTTATGCCTGCAAAATGGCTCCAACACGTGTTTCCTCCAATAGTCACTGGCCCTACCGTCATGCTTATTGGCGTACAATTAATCGCCTCTGGCTTCCAGAATTGGGCTGGAGGAAGCGGACCGTGTTCTGCTATGCCAGAATCTGGGCTATTCTCCATGTGCCCCAGCACCGCAGCACCTCATCCATTGCCTTGGGGCTCAGCTGAGTTTATTGGTGAGCAGTCAATATATAACAGATCTACTCTTCATAACAATTGTTAACCTCAACCACAGGGCTCGGGTTTTCCGTTTTCATCACGATTATCATATGCGAGAGGTTTGGGAGTGCGTAGTCAGAGATATTTAACTATAGAGAACCTGTAACTGACGTTTGTGACAGGCCCTATCATGAAGTCTACTAGTGTTGTGATCGGACTTCTCGTTGGGTGTATCATCGCCGGGGCCACCAAGTATTTCGATAAGTCTACTATTGACTCTGTAAGTTCAATACTCTCATTATTTCGATGGTCTGTTAATGGTTAAATATTACTTACTCAACAGCTGCCTCAGCATGAAGCCCACAATCTCTCTAGCGAGGATGCTGGCTAATACGTTGAGATTTAGGCCCCCGCTGTCTCCTTTATTTGGGTACATACGTTTAAACTTTCTGTATACGGACCTTTAGTATTACCGTAAATTCCCCTAAGCCTTTTTGCTAGCTTCACTATAAGGTGTAAGTGCTAAATACTGCCCTATTACTAGGACATTAGCTGTATACATTATCCTTGCCTGTGAGGCCATTGGCGATATAACTGCGACATGCGATGGTGAGTTACACAGTTCAGAGCTCGAGGTTAAAATACTATTGGCTTAATAGTAGACTAGTTTCCAAGCTCGAGGTCTCAGGGAAATTGTTCGATTCACGGATACAGGGTGGGTTATTGGCAGACGGCCTCAATGGCCTTTTGGCCGGGCTTGCCACGATCACCCCGATGTCGACGTATGCACAAAATAATGGTAAGTTATTCTTGTTCCCAAACATCTTTTAGTAAGGGTTTGTGTGGGAATATGTTAATTGAAATTATATCGCAGGCGTTATTGTAAGTTTCGGTTGGGCCAATGACATTAGCTGTAACCACGATTTGGGTAAAAGTAGTTCTAATAAAACTAACATTGCAGGCTCTTACTCGATGTGCGAACCGGAAAGCAGGCTATGCATGCTGGTAAGTCCTCATTGTGAAACAGTGTGGGTCGTTTCGTTCCGATTGTAATTGACATTTATTCCAGTTTTTTTTTGGTTATTATGGGAATTTTCTCCAAGTTTGCAGCCGCACTGGTTGCGATACCATCATCAGTCCTCGGCGGCATGACAACATTTCTGGTAGGCGTGCTTGTTTCGGGGAAACACAAAAATAGTATAGAACTGATAAGATCTACAGTTCTGCGCAGTTGCTGTGTCTGGCATGAGTATCACGGCGACTATGCCGTTCACTCGACGCAGTACGTCCCCGCCTTCCTATCTTATTGGTGTGACGAAGAGCCGATAAACTGATTTCATCGCTCGCAGATCGATTTATTCTTACTGCATCTCTTTCAGTGGGGTGAGCGAATTGTTCCTTGGTATAGCGTTTTAAGGTGATGCAAACTGACCAAATTGGCATTCAGATATGGTGCTACCCTTGTGCCGACATGGTTTAAGTGAGTAGTGAATGCTTTCTCCCCCAATCGCCATTACGCCCTTTCGTTGTCACTGTGCTAAAACATTGATCTACGACAGTCACTTTTTTACATATTCAGGTGGGGGAAGTCTGCAAGGATTCCTCGATGCCATCAATCTCATCATGGAGACCGGGTTTGCGGTAACCGCACTGTGAGTCAAATTCGCTTCCCTAGAATACTATGCTGCAGTAGCATATAATAGACTAATCCTTTCTATCATTTTCTTCCAAAATCACAGGATCGCAATCATTCTCAACCTATTATTGGACGAGGAGATCGAAGATAGTAATGCCCTCGAATTGACCAACAGTAACGAGGTCACCAGGGTCAACGGTTCGTCAGGTTCGTCAGAGGAGAGATCTGAAGAAGCCCGACTAGCTGGAATTTCTGAAAAGAATCTTTAAATATATTTCATGGAGATTATGTTTATTAGTTTATGGTCGATGTCATGATGAGTTCTTTTGTTGTTTTGGGTTTAGCAAATTTCGTTTCAACTTGCACATCAGGCAAGGTGTATGTACCTTGATAGTTAGCATCATACTAAAATCCGGGGTTACGCTTATTGCCCCGGCTATAACTTCTGGTATCAGAGTAGTGACTATTTGTAGTCTCGAAATATCTGACGAGATAAGGAAACGCGATTAGCACGTGTCTAGATTTGCGTGCTCTGTTGATCAAGATTATCATCAATGTGCCCCTCATCTCACGAGCCCCTTTCGGTACGTTCCCCACGCAAATTGTGGGTCATTGGTCCTATTTAACTCCAAAGTCATTCATGTCGCGATAACCTAGAGCAGGCGCTATATAGCGCAGATTACCATCTTTTATATCCACCGATCCACAAATTAAATAGCATGCCTGTCAGTTTGCGGAGTGGTGGTCCTTGCAAAGGCAGCTGCAAGCGTCGACCAGTCTCCGTCTCCACAAAAGAAAAAGCTCATCATGAATTCTCATGCTTCACACTCTTCAAACCAATCCATCCACCAGCACCGGAAACTTCGGAAAAGATCGCGGCCTTTTTTCCGCCATCGCTCAGGGGAAACACGCCCACACCAGAATTAGACATTCTTGCATGGCTGGTGCCTGGTAAAACATTCAGGTCATGTCACCGAGTCCATGGGAATCCAACAATTTGCCGTTCCGCGGCTGCAGGAACCTTCGAGGGCCTGCCTGCCTGCGAGCTCGCCGACATCGACATGCTTCTAGGTCGTTGTAGTGTGGAGACCTCAGTAAGTACGGGTTAGAGGCTCGGCATAAGTTAACCAACAACTAGACACAAGAAGGGGAAGGAGAGGGTTTGATTAACCCGAAGACTAGCGAATTGCCCAGCAAGCTCGGGGGAACTAAAGTACTGCCTCGATGCAGTTAGCATGTGGTTGCGAAGCGCAGTGGCTGAGCCGAGCCTCATCCCACGAGCCGCAAGCGATTAGCTGGCGGTGGACGGCGGAACAAAAAAGGCACGGCCGGAGCTTCCCCACAGGACTGGAAAAAATTTTATCCCGTGTTTCCGTTGTTCCATGCCTCGGGTGAATCCGGGACATTAGCCGGAGAGGCTGCAAACGTCGGGTGAGTATCGCCTCAGAGAGATAAGTCTCCCTCTGGCCGTACGTGCCCGTCTGATTCTGAAGGGATCTGACCATCGTCTTGTGTATGGACATCGCTTCCTCCCCCATATTACGGCCTACCGGTCGTCTATCGTGTGTTGGAAAATCGCCAGGTTTGAGCGCTTTTCATTTCGGCCACGACCGTTGCAATTACCGCTTTCGAACTGGCCTGTCAATTTTCCGTCACGGAAAAACCTCGTCGGAGCGGAGCATAAATCTGTAACCACCACCACCTTGCACAATAAGGTAAAGTAGGTAGGTACTGCATGGGGAACTACAAGCCTGGTAGAGCTCCGATCCACCGCAAGGGGAGATTTGCGCGGATGTGGGGCATTATCCATATTTCCCGGCTGTTTGCACGTGAAGAGCATCAAGAAGCGACGAACGCTATAGGAAAGAGAGTTTTGTTTCCGAGAACGCTCACAAGTCAGGGGGCTTATCCTCTCTTTGCCTGATATCCAGAGATTTGGCATTGACGGTGCTGACAAGCACATTGTATCTGTCCTGTTCGTACGACGGAGAGGGGAGTTGAGCCTGTCGTGACGGGCAAACCGAATCGAAGGAAGCATTCCCAACGATCTCGCATGATGTGGAGACCTGGGTCGTGTATGTTCCTGGTGGCGGGGGCATGTGCAGGACTCGAGAACAAACGGAACGACTCCCGACTTTCCTCCGGTACTCGAGTCAGCTTACCCCCGCAAAACACAATATCATCTTTCGTCACCCCCCACGCAGTTGATCTAAAAAGGGTCTGATTACCATGGGGCCTAACAGCGCACATCTGGAAAGTCCCTGAACGGGCCCTCTCTAGCCGTACGGAGACAAGGCCGAGCATGAAACCGCGAGGGACGAAGGCTCATGAAACGAGCAGGAGTAAGAACTACAAAGGAGGCAAGAATAAAATCGATTCACAAACGAGACATGTGGGCGGGCGAAAAGGCGGAGAAAAAAGTGTGGAGGAGTATGGAGTCGCTCGAAACCTAACCTGCAGACCTTGATATAGAGACAGCATTGTCGAGAAACGGTTAGTTACATTATGTCCGCTCATGCATCGCTTTTCTGTCGAAAGCATTCCGTGGATACCCTTTCCAGCTGAAGTGTGCATAATAGCAGTCGAATCTGGCCATGACTGGAGGAGTCCACTTATTTGCCTGCTTGTTTCGTAGCGTTTTTTTCTTTCTTCATCCCATGGAAACTGCATTTCATCTACCGTACCCTGCCCCTTTTTGCCCCATCCCATGTTTCCAGGAGCCATACATAGCATGCTAGGAGATTTCTTCACATCCCACTGCATATCAGACACACAGCGTGCCACAGAAGCCGCACCATGAGAGGACAGCGGTAGCAGTCGACAAGCAATTTTGATTTTGTTGATGGATGAGGCTGCTGAGTGGCCATCTGCCGAGTCCCTGCCGGCCGGGAAAAGGGATTGTGGCCCTATGGGTGCCAGAACGGGGGGGGTTGTGGGTTGCGAGTTGTGGGTGGTTGTTGCCTGCCCAGGCCATGACGGCTCCCCCACACGCTGGTATCAGATGAAATTTAGTCTTGACCAGAGATAGGCTGGCCAAACATGTAGCCAACCCCACTCATCTCTCTCAGCCCGTGGAACCCCGAATAGTGCGCAGCCATCCATTTCGTTCCCGCCCAGCCTTGGACCTTGATCGAAGACTCACACAGCAACAGCAACAGCAACGTGCTGCTGCGTGCTTTGTAGGCTACTCAGGGTCATGACTCGGTGACAGTAGTAGGTAGTTGGATGCCATTCTGCTACAAAAAGACCGCCTTCCCCCATATCACTGCCCCCTCTTACCCCCCCCCCGGATCTGCCCCCAAACCCCTCTAGAGAAAGCAAGAAAAGCGAAGTTGTTGGCCATTCAGCATAGCCTGCCGTTGCCCACGCGTTCAAACCCAGCACACTTGGAAACATCTCTTATCGCAGCCAGTAAGCCAGCCCCGCGCCCTCCCCAGTTCCCCTGAGAAATAAGGTGGGGAGGAGAGTATGCCATCAAGGCTCGAGGACTAGTCACAGCTGGCAGTCAACTCGACTCGTAGTTGCGAACAGTAAGCCAGAACCTAGTATAAAAACCAAAAACCGAGAAAGTGAAAAAAGGAGAGAGATTATTTAGGCGATATATTTTTCTGCTTGCTTGCCCGCCCATCAATAAATTTGTCCTACTCGGTTTCCCCTCCGCGGCTCGTAGTCCCCACATCGGCCCAGTCAGACAACCGCCCTAGGGGAGCAGCGGCAACAGCATAACAGCGCCTCGTTTTTTTTACGTGCCCATACCATAAATTATCCTATATTTTTTTATTCTCAGCTCCGCACCCACAATCCAAGCAAACTCTTACGACACGCATACACGCATACATCCACATCCACGCATAACACATACATCCACCTCATCACAATACTCTCCCTCATCATCGTCATCAACGTCATCGTCCATAGCCGAGCGTTTGTTGTTTTGCGGCAGTGGTGGTGGTATTGTTGCGCTGCTCTACCTTCTTTCGTACTGCATCAGCGTCCGTCCCACCCTCCTTCCCAAAAGAAGCAAAAAACATTTCCCCGAACATCGGGACAGCGATCGGTAGACTGCTGCTAGTACAAATCCCAACACACGCCCCCCCTCTCCCCTCTCCTCCGCTCTTTTTTCGTCTCCCTTTCCATCCCACACCCACCGCCCGCCTGAAACCCGTGCCCGGCTACATATAACCCCGCGGTCCCCGTCTCCATTATTTTTTCTCTCCACACTATTCCTTCGCGTCCGTCATCGCTTCATCACCCACCACAACCACCACAACCACCACCATCACCATCATTCTCACAGACCAGCCATCCCCCCAAATCGCCAATCACATGCAACGACCCGGCTCCAACAATATCTCTTCCCTCTCCGCCCTTCTTCACCAATCTCCTACTCAGCAGTCTTCGATACCTCAACCAATGTTTCTCGACGATCGAAATCATCAAATGGGAATGACTTCTCTTCTCCCCCCTCTTGGTAGCCTCTCTCAGCAAGATGTGATGCAAGATGGACGACCTGAACTCCCTCGGCCCTACAAGTGCCCTCTCTGTGACAAGGCATTCCACCGATTAGAGCATCAGACTCGACACATTCGCACTCACACTGGAGAGAAGCCTCATGGCTGCACATTCCCAGGTTGCTCGAAGAGGTTCAGCCGTTCTGACGAGCTCACCCGACACTCTCGAATCCACACCAACCCAAATTCTCGAAGGAGCAACAAGAACCAGCAGCAAGCAGCTCTCGCAGCCGCTGCCCAGGCACAACATGATGGGTCAGCCATCACTACCACTGGGAAGATGATGCCACCTCCCCCAAAAATCATATCAAAGTCTGCTCCTCCATCTCATGTTGGCTCACCAAACGTCTCTCCTCCCCATTCTTACCACGGGATGCACGCACCCTCAATTCACTCTGGGCTTTCACCATTCGGAAGAGCAACGAGCAGCCCTTCTCTCGGCGGTTTGGGTAACCACAATGGACTGGATTTGAGTGTGCTGGCTCACACTGCTTCGCAGCAACTGGAGCGTGAACGGCATTATTACCCTCAACAAAGCCATAACTACTACGGAAGCCGCCCCGCGCTCCCGTCGTTTTCTCACAATGGTGCCCAGCCCATGTCCCGATCTCACTCCCACGAGGATGACGATCCATACATCTCGCATCGATCTGTCAAAAAATCTCGGCCAAGCTCTCCGGTTTCAACTGCACCTTCCTCGCCAACATTCTCTCATGATTCGTGTTCACCCACACCCGAAAGCACTCCTCTTGCTACTCCAGCACACTCTCCCCGATTATATCCTCGTGATCTTGAGTATGGCATGCAACTACCTAGCATTCGGCATCTATCGCTGAGACACATGCCTGCCCTGGCACCAATGGAGGTTGCTGATCCCTACAACGCGGGTAGCCCTCCCGTCCAAACTTCTCAGACGTCGAAAGGTCTCAGGTTAGGCGATATCATCAATCGTCCCGATGGCGCTCAACGAAAGCTACCTATTCCTAGAGTTCATGTTCATGACCTCCTGAACAATCACTCTTCGCTTGGGTTTTCATCTGCCTCGTCGTCAACATCGAATTTGATAGCTGGGGCTGATTTGGCCGAACGAATGTGATGAACTTTTTTTTTTCGAGTAGTGTAATTTTTCTTGGGGTTCGGTTTTTGGTCGGCGAATATCTATTTGTTTTCTTCTTTCTTGATTGTTATTATTAGACGGATTACGATTGGGATAAACCATGATGGAACTTTTGGGCGTTTGTTTCTGGGACATGGAAGCTTCTTCTTTTACTTTGTTTTTACATTTCTCATCTCATTCTTACATATTTTTTTCTTGTTTATGTTTTTTTTGGGGGGAGGCGAAGTTTTATAGAAGACCCTAGTGGTCGATTTTGTCAGTGCACTATACAGAAGTATCTATTATTGTTTATTCTGAAAGAGGAGGGGTGTGTAAGAACAGGATTCATGTATTGTATATCGGTTATCCCCGAGTTCATAAGGTTTTAATTTATTGGAGCCTCGAGGCTAGACAACTCGGGTTACCAACAAAGCTCATCCTGGTGTCTCTATGCAGCACTTATCTTGCTCTCGGAATAGATATGGTACGTAGATTAAATCGCGATCAGTCCACACAATCTCCTTGGCCCACCGGCTCTCGGGAACCCCACATATGTACCCGTTACCCCTAGGGGGGATTCGGGAGAATGACCGGAAGAACAGATGGCCCTTGCAGCCACCCGCATCCTCCTATCAACTATTGCTAACTACCGAAAGATATAAAACCCAATCCATTTTCAGAGCAAGTACTTGAGGAGCCACCTCGAAGTTTGGGGGGATGGGATGAAGGGGGTGGCAGTGGTGAAAACGGTGAGAATCTTTAAACAAAATACAGATAGCATCATGACTAAAATACAGAAGGGGGTGAGGGGTGCAAAGCGAGGTGAGAGAGTATTGAAAGCTGGTTGCTTTCAAGACAGTAGGCATTCCCTTATCTTGTCCCACAGCTGAAGGGAACATGTTGCATGCTCGATCGTGTTCTTTTTTGATACATCGCACCAAGGAAAGCCTCAGTCTTATCGGCAGCTCCCACTAGGCCACCCCCAAGGAAGGAAAACCCCACAGAAACCCCAATTTCTGGCATACTCGAATATAGCCGGGCTGCTAAAAAAATAACCGGATTACATATATCATTAGCGACGAACCAAACCGATGGAGAGGTGGAGGAAATCGATGCGGATGAATGAGTGTGGGTGAGAGCGCTGCTTGCAGTTTCCGAAAGCGTGAGCTGAGGGTCGGAAAGGAGGCTTCGCTGGCGCTTACTCCATCGATCCATGTTTATGTTACCTTTTTACCCCAGACTTCATTGATCTTTTTTTTACGCCCTGCTCCACCGTCAGACAAAGTTGACCGAGGAGGGGAGGAGGGAGGGAGGCGGTCGTGCTCGGAAATGGATAAAGGGAAAAGAAAGGAAAGATAGGAATAATGGGGGTTTTCTACCGCTCAGACCAGCTGCGTGGGGAAGGGCCGTGTTGCCAATTCGGATCAATGCAAACACTCATGGATGCTGTTCCAGATCCTATTGTTGTTTTCAACCTAATTCTTGATTCCACTTTCTCATGTTTTACGGCAACGACCTCCCCAATGCATATAATTATGAAACCAATGGGGGAAGCCAACCCCTTCCCTCCCAATCCACACGCCGTGCCCCGGGGGAAAGCACAATCCTAAATAAATAAAATCAAGAAGTTGCGGCGCACGGTTCCACTCTTTCTTAGATAGGGTTGAAGTGGCGGAGTATCGCTCCGATACCCCGAGGTTCGAGAACGAATCACAATGGAAAATTGTTCTCCAGAAAAACCTCCACGTCTAGCCCCCGGATCGCCGCAGCATAGCAGTAACGCGGGTGCAGGTTATATTACGACCCCATCAACTTGGAGTCGAGCCCTTTCTCACCATGGAGTAGGCGATCCTTATTGATGCGTGTGGGGGGGGGGAAACGCCTTGTGTAGCTTCCCCGTGTCCTCTATTACATGTATCTTCTATTCAGGTCATTATTTTTTTGATTTGTTTAATTCCGGCGTTTCAGAGGAGGGTGGGGTGCGGTTATGCACCAGAGTTCCCCGGGAAATGGCAATTAGGTACTTTATATCGCGTGATTCTCGAGGAGCAAAAAAGAATCCACAAGCTTTTTACTTGGTTGTTCCTTCCCCACGGCGATCGGAAATTTCTACAAATCTGCCGAACCCAAACCCTCAAGACATCTGCCGAGGAAGCAAAAAAAAAAAAAAAGAGCCCCTTATCAATCTGCCAAATGCTGTACGTAAATATCGGTACGCGAGCATCTTGGGGTTTTCTACGAAAGCTTTTATTTTTACGATTTCCAGTTTGATGTGAGCGACAGCGCATAGAAAAACTAGAACGGTTAAGCCTCCCCCTCGCTTTGAATTGATTGAATTTCCCACCTAGCCCCGTGGATGCGGAACAGTTTTGCTGTGGGTGAGGTTGGTATCCGTGGAAGTAGAAGCATGGCAGGCAATGTATCGACAGCGGGAATTGTAGATCACCTTTTTTTTTGACTATGGAACGCGGATGTACCGTGCACCATGTACCAAATATCAAAAGTACCTAGGACACGGCCAGTATTCGAATTTCAGGGCATTAAAAACACAACCAATAGACAGGGAATCCCTGGTGAGAGAGAGAGAAGGTGTAAATAGAATCCCGACTGAGGCCAAGAAAAGGTCAAGAGAATAATTAGGCTGTTCTCGGGTTCAAAAAATTTCGAGCGCCATAATTACTATAGGATGTACTCGTATCAATCATAGTGTCAACAACCTTATCGTCAATAAACCTCCCTTGGCCAATACGAACAGCTGCCGGCTGACAACTCTTCATCAGCATCTCCGGAGCCCTTCAAAAGCAGAAAACTGACCGTTCCTTCGCTCCACACATCTCCACCGGTAGATGTGGAGGTTATTTTTTTTATTTTTTTTTATAGCAACGTCCTCCATCCGTGTAACATGTGAGAAACTCCAGGTTGTTGCCAAGTACCTAGGATGTCCAGCGAAAAGAATACTGAGGGAGAGAGAAAAAAAAAGCAAACCGCGATTCATCGGGGCATTGGAATCGCACTCGATTCCATCATGATCAAGCCGAGACGGCGGGAACTTGCTGGTCTGCTCGCTGGTCCCTGCGGGAGTTGACGGATGCGCCGTAGAAGGTGAACTCTTGGTAACGAAAAATTACTGGAAGGTAAATCTGATCTCCTCGATCCATTCATTATTTGGTGTCATTGGAATGGCTGATACAAAGGTTTTTTTTTTTTTTTTGGACCCTCCTTCCCCTCATTTCTTCGCTTCCCCCTACGTTGAAATCTAGTTTGAGGTTGCTTTTTCCCCCCACTTCCTCGAGTATCTCTCTCGATTATCTCTCCGCATGTGCCATCAGATAGTCCACCATTCCATGTGTTTGGTTTTTCTCGTTTCTCGTTTCTCGTTTCTCGTTTCTTGCTTCTTCTCCCCTCCCCACGTTGCGGGGTCAGCCTTGCTGTGTCGGAAAAAGCTACCTATCCTAATTAAAACTAGACCAAATCTTATTTGAAGAATCCTTGTTGTCAAGAGCCTATTTGCAGAATAATGGCTCTCTAACACTTATTCTGCAGCCACTGGGCCAGGGCAGCATACATACTCTAAGTAGGGGGGCAGGGGGCGCCTGAGGAAAAAGAAAAAGGAAAACACAAATCCTTCGAAGAACGATGCTTCCTTTCTGCAGGGCGGTTTTCTCGACTTTTTTCAAAATCGACGATACTACACAGGACATTGCATACAGGTGCAACCCTGAAAATGGGTTGATGGATCAGGGCATTATTTGATAATCTTCATTTGGCGCATTGAAGGGAGTTTCAGGAGCAGTTTTTTTTTTTTTAATTTATCTTTGCTTATTCTGTTCACCAGAAACGACTTGTTGAAGGCGCCAGCTGTCAATGTTTCGAAATACCGGGATACTACATGTACTTGTGACTTATTGGTTGCCGTCGTGAGTTCGACCATGTGACACGACCATAAGGCGACGAAAATATAGCCATAGGTTCGAGAAGGGGGAAGGGGGGTAAATCAAACAAAAACGAGGGGTAATGACGCAAACGCAGCGGCCTTCTTCTCACCGGCATCCCGCGATATAAGAATCCTATTGCTCTGAATTTCTTGTCGCAATCTTTCCCCGCTTTACATCATCAGATATCTCATTTTATCAAGGGTCCGTGAGCTGACGTCGACGTATTCTTATATATCGTCACATATTGACTCACGAGTCACGAACCGCGAAAATGAAGTTTTTTTTTCTGGGCAGCGCCTCCTCCCCCCCTTGAAAAATCGAACCATCCACATCATAGAGAACCTGGAGGTTGGGCAGTCGTATCTCCGGTAAACTTGATCCGATAGAAACCCCACGATTAAAAATCACATAAATCTTGGTGTTTCGATGCCCCCGCAATTTCCTTAAGGTCGTACCACGAGATAGGACAGTTGATATATAGTTTTTGCCATGGATTATCATATTTTGACAGCGAAGTTAGATTGTAGGTGGCCTACCAGCCGCGCCCGAAGATACCGCGCACGCGCACCTGACAGCATGTCCTCATAATTTTTTTACGGGAGTGAGAAAAAAAGCGATATCAAGAGGCTCGGCGGAAAGAAAAAAGCGAAACAGTTGATATTGAGCATCCCCCCGGTTATTGTGTGTTGTCGCATGATGATGACGACGATGGCTGATGTGAGGGGAAGGCGCTTACTTGTGGCAATTGGTTTGTCACAAAATAAGGAAAAGGAAAAGGAAATATATACCCCGCCTCTTGAGCCCCACGTTCCGCGCAGCTCAAGATAAGCTTCTTTGATGCCAAGATTACAAGCGAAGTGTCGATCCAGGGTCCCTTTCCTAATAACGTAAGCCTTGCGGATCCAGTAACCGACACTGGAAATGTACGCTGGGCAAACCGCAACGGCATCCGATATTGGGCGAGTTGAACCACGGTCCGATTACCAAGTGGTCTACAGTTTCGGGAGCGGCAGATGAGGCTTCAGATAGGTACCGAAGGGAGGAAATTGATATGATGGAGGGAGAAAATGGAGGAGGATGAGGATGAGGAGTTAAACATTACGTACCTTAGCACTGTTGGGCGCATGGCACGGTAAGAAGGGGAAACAAATAGAAAAAGGAAAAAAGTAAGTGAGCGCCTTCAAGGTACAACGTTGACTATAGCGGACCGTCTATTCTGTATCAGGCACGATAAGCAAATTTGGACTAATTATGTCTTGAGGGTGACCGCCCATGTTTGATCACAAGCCCAGTTGAATCACTGAGACGTGGGGTAATGATGCTTTCGGAGATTATTATTCAGAAAGCCGAATTAAATAACCCTAAACCTAATTACGTGTCCAGATAACATGTACATCTTCGTACCGGCAGATTCTGTCATACTGCCCCTGATTCAGCTGTTGGGAAACATCCATTGGCGGCGAGCAGTCTATCCCGTGCTCATTGCCAGTAATTCCTTCTGATGTTTCGACCCGGGACCTGGAATTCGTAACTGTTGAACTCTGAAGTCTTGTGATACGTACATGTTGCATGTACTTTTGAGGAAACAAATTCCATTTGTACCCCCACGCATGTAATCATCATCAACACAATATGGCATGTAGGCACAAGATCATCAGTGAGTCTTCTCCGCGTCTTGGGATGCACGGGCCATGCCATCGATCTCATCCCAAAGGCCAATCTCCGGCAAAGCAGTCGGAAACCCTAGCCACACGTCTGCCCTCCCCCATATTAAGTAATCAAACTCAGCTCCAGCAGCTGAAAAATGAATGAAACTATGGTGCTCACGGGGAACACGGAAACGGACTCATCAGCATGCATGGTGAGCATTATCTCGGTCGATCTGCTCCTCTTGCAAACAAACTCTGGTTTGTTTTGTTAGATTATCCTGCATAGACTCTTCAAAACCACAGCCGCCAAGCTCAGTCATCCCACTCCCCCATATCCTGCGCATCACATTATTCTAATAAAGTCCACAGCGATGATCATGTAGTCAGCATCTCCTTACGGGCAGCATGAATAGCGAGATTTTATATATAAAACTAAGACGGCCTGTCCTAGTATTATGAGCCGTCGGCCACCAAACGCGGCACTGATATGCGACTTTGGAGTTTGGAGTTTTGATGAAACGCTATCCCATGTTTCGACTAACATGAGGCTCACCCACAGTTCCGAATCCCGGGTTCTTGGTCCGGATTAACGGAAATATATATAAACCATGCCGCGTATTTAGCCCGCAACCCTACGGGCCGGCATGCCTGGTTCAACGGATACATATGAAGTGGAGTAATATAATATACATCTCCAAATGCGTGTACGCGTTGAAGCGTACCTTACATGCTGTACAGTGGGAAGCCTAATATATTCGAGACCACCAACTCGGCAGCAGCCCGCCAAGACGTTCTAGAATTCAAAATTCTCGGGGTTCCCCGCGAAACCCCTAGCGCACTCGATACAAAGGATGTACAACAGCAACAAGGCATCGCAAGATCTGATACCAAATATCAAACTTCATCGCGGCTCAATACAACCCAACCCATGTTCTTCGCCCCCGGATACCGGAATCATGTAACTCGGCACTTGCAAAGACAGTGTACCCCAGAGAACCCTCGGCCCTTTAAGCTATACCATTACCGAAGTTGTTCCACAAGATATAGATATCTATCTGTCCCAAGATCGTTTGTAAATCCAGGCCCCCAACAGTTCGTCCGCGAGCTTCTCCTGTCAAGGATTATCGGCCAAGTGAAGGGCCGAATGATAGACTGTGATGGTGGATTGTGGGGTTGAGGCTACCAGGAATGACAGTGCGGGAAGTCTAATCTGCGAGTAACACCAACTCGGTTCCGAAGCTATCAGCGAACTCTCACTCACTTTACTCTCCCCCCACGGCTAATGTAAAAGCGGCCATGTTAATCGTTAATTGGTGCCCGGGTGATATTGGTTTGCATGCGAAGCCATCCGACCCCCTTTATCACCAGAGCTCGTATAAATCGCTGACCTCCACCCTTCGCCAATGGCCACGTTCCAAATACATCCCAGAGTAAATCTCCAAATCCGTCTAGCACCCGCCGGGAACCCACTGTGAGGATATTGCCATTCGATAAAACCCTCCTAATACGGTAAAAAAACCCGAACAACAATTCGGCCGACTTTCTACCGTTATCTAACAACGTAGAGTATTTACACACACCCTCACCCCCAAGCCTTAAACGTCGTCAGCCTGGGTCAGGAGAATCTGCTTTTTGCCGAAGTTAATCCGGCCATAAAGCATAAAGCACTCCACCCCCACGAGATGGGATTTTCGCTTTTGCATAAACGCCGGCCGGCCGGCCCATTACCCCGTCGCGGCTGCGCCTATGTTTACTTTACATTTTGGTCTTCATTAATTAGGATGGAGGAGCGCCTTCACATGTACGCCTACTTGGTGCAAGAGGAGTACCGTCGATATGTGCTTGTGTCAAAGTACCTGCATGTGTGGGGTGGTGAGATTAATCACCAGAGTATTACAGCATAGAACTCTAATATACGTAAAATCGAGATCTACAACCCCCCCTTCATTCTCCAGAGCAATTATCAATTATGATACTATACCTGAGTGGGGTGGGTGGGTTGAGACAATAAAACTCTTTCATGACGAGTATCAATGGACCGCAATTGACTTCCGAGGGGAAGAGAGAGAAGGAAAAAAACAAGATTTCGAGGCATGCAGAAATCAAAGGCCTCTGACGTGACGCGACATCTGATGTCATAACCTCATCTCTCCTTCCCCGAGTTTTAAAATTGCAGCCTCGGCATCAATTACACAAGAAGCTCATCCAAAGCGGTAGATGGGGAGGGTGATTATTGGGCCAGGTGTCATAATCTGTGTCGACTACATAGAGGTAGAAGCTCTACATGTCGGTTTAACACGTGTTATCGTATGAGGGAGAAAAATCTCCAGGGGAGGGGTGCTTAATCAAGAGCAATGATATGTATATAGAAGCTTGATATAACTCTAAGACACGCGATATAAAACAATAGAGGCATGTGCAGAAGAAACACTGGTATTGCTTTTCACGCCCACCACCATCCCCACCATCCCCACTCTCGATCAAAACTTCGATTTGTTCACGGTAAATCAAAACTCAGCCTCGGTACAACCAGTGAATCTCGAGAACAGCCAATAGATCGAAGGTCTCGGGAGAATCAGGGCGGTCGGATTACTGTGAGCTCCTTCGCAACCCGAAACACCTCTAAAATGACGTCAGACATTCTATTCACCATTCACGATATAGCTAGCAAACATGTTTCATACCGAGGCTGAGCTAGAAACAAACAGTTTTCAATCTGTGTGTATACCGAGTTTCACGACTGAGTATTGCAGCGACTAGAACTAGGCGGGAAGCTAGTCTATTCTGACCACTCAGAAGATGTTCCGTTTACAATCTGATTGGCCGGCATTTGTAGCGGTTTTTGGAATACAGAACTACGCTAGCCATCCAAACATCTCTTCCTACCCGAACGACTAACGCAGAAAGGGAAGCTTCCAAGATCGCAATCTTTTCTCCGCTGAATATTAGCCAACCAGCGTCCGTTCGGGTAGGTGAGTTGTTCGGATGGCTTGTAAAGTTCTCAAAGCCCGATCTCTTATTTTCAGTCTTTCATAGCGTCACCTGAGATCTAAAGACACAAGAGAGACAATGCAGACATCAGGGCTGAAGTATTTCGTAACAGGTAACTGGCTAGCTGCGCATATTGCAGTTGCATAGGACCAAAACACATTCGTCCATCCACATTGCTCCGAAAAAAAAAAAGAAAAAAAACACTAGCTTCTTACGCACTTGGTATTACTCGAGTGATGTTTTATGTTGCTCTATCAAACTACAGTATCTGCAGCAGTTGCCCTCTAAACCATATAAACCTAAAACGTACTAAAAAAACCCCTTTCTAATGCGAATATACAGTCATATTCACAGGACATCACTCATCTATCGACACGCTCTCCCACCATAAAACCAACATCTAGCTAAACACCGGAATATACAAATGATCTCCCGTCTTATGCACCACTAGCCTATCCCCAACCTTCAACGTACCGACCTCATCCGCCGGAACAAGTTGCATGCCCAGACATGCATTATTTGGCGAACCCGCATCGATATTACGATATGACCTCAGGGTTCGATCTGGTTCCTGCATATGTTTTTCCCCCGTGTCTTGGTCCACATTAGGAAGTTTACAGCGGACGGTACGGGAAGCTGCAGCAGGAATCGGATGGAATGTTTAGTTATAGTAACGAAAGAATACGACCCGCTGCAAGATGGGTGCAATAATAAGGATAAAAACTTACCAGAATGATACATCTTCCCGCCAAACGAAATCATTTTCCAATCATCTTCATGGAACGCCCTGGGCCCAGAAACTATTGCAGAAAAAACTATTAACATCCCTGATCATCCCTACACAAAGAGAATAAAAAAAAAAACAGAAAAACAAAAAGCCAATGATCATCACGAACCAATGATATTTGCACGAAACCGCATAACACTCAGTTCCGGAATCTTCCCTTGAACCCTTGAATTCAACTCCCGGACGGAAGCCAAGTTTAACATATGCAGCGGATACTACCAACCACGTCAGTCCCACGAATTAGAATCGAAAAAATGGGGAAGAGAAGAAAAGAAGAAAAACCGGGCACGCACCGCATCAGCAAACCCCACGATGGGTTGATACCCCAGCTCCTCTTTCCTCGGAGCATTCCTATACACGCCTCTCTCCCCCACTTTCGCGACCCTGAATAACGCAAGTGGACCCTTCGCACCCAGGAACCCCGCGAGCTCCTCCAGCTCCGCGGGAATGAGCGAGGATATGTCGTAGCCCAGTGGATTCTCGCGCCAGATTGTCACAGGTTTGAGCGGGAATGCGGACATGTCCGCTGCAGCGAGCGGGACGCGGAAGGCGCGGTCGCGTGCAGTGAACGGGAATCTCCGATATGTTGAGAGGGGGAAGGTTACCGTGAGGGTACCGCCACTGGGGCACTTGGCGTCCGCGTGGATGGTGGTTGTGATCCGTGCCATGAGGGGGTAGCTCCGCTGCGTGATAAAAACCCATTCGGGAATTCCGGATTGTGGGTGGGGTTTTTTTTCGGCGAACATCTGGGAGGGGCTGACGGTTAGGAATTGTGGGTTTCTACATCGGCTGTGGCGGTATCAGGGGGTAGAAAAAAACGTAATGTATGTAACGAAGGGGAAAAATATAAAAAGAACACGAAGCCTTGCTTCTTGCTTTTGCGAATTCCGTGGGGCTTCGTGGAGACCTTTTTTTTTTCAGGCACGGCAAAGGGGGACCACGAGATGCAATATCCCGAGAGACGAAAACGAACGGGAAGAACAAAATATAGGGTTCTTACAAAAAGGCGGTCATATTCGAATCTGATGTTGGTTCATCGTGTCAGTCTGGTTCGTCCTGCAGGATATCGCGGCAAGGGGGGGAGAAAAATGAAATATAAAAAACGCGAAAAAAAAATTCAGGAAAACAGAAGCAACCATAGGTCGTGACTAACCCCGTAGCAACAACGTTCACCTCATCCAGCTCGACACCTCTGCAGCTCTTCACAGGGTATATCCACAGGGACTTGATCTTCCAATCCTCATCTCCGCCCGCATCGTATTTGAATTCATCAGTCAAATTGCTTTTCTCGATGCCCAGCTTGTGGCCATTGGGTTTTGCGGGGGCTAGCAATCTCGCAAATACCAGCCAGCTGACACCCGCAGCTGCAGCGGCGGACATCAGTAGTTGCAGAGAGGAGAATCCCACGATTGGGGGCAGTTCCATAGCCATGTTATGTGATGTGGATGGAGTGTCTTGGGACGGGTGGAGATGATGGAGCACAACGTTTAGAGTAGTATATTTGTCGTCAGACAGGAAGACACTCAGTCAGTAAATGCTTTAGGTACAGTGCAGATGCAGAACCAAGTATCGAAGAATTGACGGCGGGATCGTTGTTTCTGGATGGGTATCACCGCGGAATTAGCATGCATGTACACACTCTCCTGTAAAGAATCGAGAAAACAGAGAAATGCCCACAGAATATATTTTGTTGGTTGGAGAATCAAACGTGGTAGGACACGGTTTCCGCTAGCAGCAGCATGCAACACGGTAGCTGTATAACCCGGTACTTTTATTCTAAACAAGGGTGGGCGAGAACCAGGTCTGTAGATGCGCTGTCCAGCGGTATCGAATGGCAATTGGGAGGAGAGGAAGGGAATTCCAGGTTTAATCAATTGATCTCGAAGCCGCGAGGAAACAAAATAGAATAGCATTATCCCCAGCCGTCAACCGTTTTGGAATCCTGTGGATGTGTTGCCAGGGTTCAAACGGGGCTGAAAAAAGGTTTTTCTTCCTTCCGTTCCCCTGGCGATCTCCCGATCATGGTGCAGTTCTGCCCGAGCCAAGTTCGGCTTGAGGCTCCAGCCCTGGACAGCTGTGCTGGCTGGTGGAGTTTTCATGGGCTTCTTTATTGGTGGTGGTTTGAAGAGATTTCTCTCGATGTTTGTCCATTTGCTTTTTCGCACCCTGGTACATGTATTCTGACTGCAGACGCGTCTCACCAAACACTCAACGCGTCCCATCGCTTCACGATCGCCATCAGGTTACACGCCCAACGCCAACGCCAACCCCACCACCACCTCCACCTCCACCATCAACTCGACCATGGCCGCCCCTCCCCCATCTTTAACACCCCGTAAACTCCCTCCCCCATCCCTGCTCATGCACCCCTTGCTCAGGTCACAGCTAACATTACTCCAGACCGTCTCCACGCTGTCTCCGCATCCCAGGCCCTTGGATCCCAGGCTCTTGGGACCCAATCCTACCACACCTTCATCGCCACCAGTTCCAATGAGCTCGACCGCATCCTCGGCGGCGGCCTCGGCGATGGCCTCCCACGCAGCAAGGTGGCTGAACTCTCAGGCCCCCCTGGCAGTGGTAAGACAGCAATGGCGTAGGTCCACAGTCCAGACCTGGCACAAACGAATGGCTTTTTGACCTGCTTAGAATGCAGATGGCTGCGAATACCCTGTTGGCGGGGAACCGGGTAGTGTGGGTTGACACTTCGCACCCATTCCCAACTTCACGACTGGTGTCAATGATATCTGCCGGCGCCCAGCCAGAAGAAGACCCCTTATCGTACCTCTCACATCTCCAGATCTTGCAAACTCCATCTCTGGCACATCTGCTAGCGTTATTTCTACATCCACTGCCAACTTTCCCACCTGAGAGAACGGCATTGGTAGTGATCGATAACATCGCGACCTTGTTCGCAGCTGCATACCTCTCTGGCCATGAGGACTTCAACAAGAAAAGTAGCGATCGCGCCCAAACTCCTAGTGGGGGCGCATCCTCACCACGCAGCAAGGGGTCCCCGGGCAAGGCCGCACCCCAGAAAGATACCGCCAGTGCCCGCAAATTCGCCATCATGGGCGACCTCATGAAGTCACTCTGCGGCCTCGCCCAGAAACGCAGCCTCGCAGTAAACCCCCCCTCGAAAACCAATCATAACGAGTCCTAACCCTCCATTCCCAGGTCCTAATCCTAAATCAAATGACCACCAAAGTGATACCAGGATCCGGCGCACTTCTCCAGCCCGCCGTCCAATCACCAATGTGGGCGCTCGGCCTAACATCCCGGCTCCTAATCCACCGCAACGACATCTCCACATCCACACTATCCGATCCGGCCTCCGTGCCAGTACCACAAATCCGCTTCGTCACCGTTTTGAAAGCAAACGGCGTGGCGCATGATTCCGAGACCGCAAAGACGAAAGCTCGGGTTGTGGTGCTGCAGATACAGGAAGGTGGTATCGATGACGTTGGGTTTGTGGGGAAAACCCCGTTTTTGACGCCGCCTATGTCTGCGCCTGCTGCTACCGTTACGGTTACTATGAGGGCACATGATATACCCCCGTCGCCGGCAGTGTCGAGGTCGCCGTTAGGGACGCCGGGGTTATTGCCTTTGAAAGCAAAGGAGACATCGCCGGTTAAAAGGAAACGGAAAAGAGGGCTAGAGGCGGGTGTTATTGCAGGGAGCGATGAGGAGGATAGTGAGGAGGAATGGGAGAGTGGTTTGGATGATGATGGGCTTGGGGTGGAGTTGTTGACGCCGGTAGATGGTGGCCTAGGGGGGTTTACGAAACCGGCGGCTATTGGATGAAGGAGTATAAACTATTTCACAATACTCGAGATACCTGTGGACTGGAAGGGAGTTTGTTGGTGGAGTATATCGAGTGACAGTCTGTGTTTCATATTCTAAAGGAAGCTTGGGTCTTGAGGTTACGATATAATGATATTCTGTTTGTGGGTCTTTTTTTTTTTTAGCTTGTTAATATTATAAATAATCTTATCAAACCGCCTTTCCATCGCAAATATATCCCGTGTATCTTTAATAGACCAAACTTATTTTAATATCCACGGGCTCAGTCGCTCGTGTGCCCACAGTTGGGGGGAGCTTATTTTATTCAGATCAGCTATGCAAAGGCCTTGAGAAACATGAAGCAGGAGATATCTATAGCCGTCAGACTAGAAATTCTATCTTTAAGAAACTAAACTCTGTTACAACCCTAACCCCAGCCAACGATCATAGCTTCACGTTTCATTGTCTCGTGATAGTTGCAAAAGTTACAATGATAATTCAAAGCACAATAGATGCGAACTCGCTGAGAACTAAACGCCCCCCTTGCGTTGATCGCACGAATGACATATCGCGTTCTGGCGGGGGAAAAAAAACGGGGGGGAGGTCTTTGTGCCATAGTAATGAGAGTATCGCTCCTACGCTACGCAGGGGATTTTTTTGGTGAGCTTGGTTTTGCGGTTTGCCTCTCTTATATCGCATTTGTGTTGGTTCAAATTACTGGAAATGGAGCTGCTCGCTGGCGAGTCTTCGTGTGTCCCGTGTAAACCTACTCAGAGCTGTTTCGAAGGCTGTTAAACACTACTGAGTGTAAAAAACTGTTGATTGCAAATAAAAACTGTGTCGGCCCATAATGATGGGAGAGGGTGGGGGGGTAATACAAGTAAAAAGACAAGTAAAAAGACAAGAAAAATTCCAACCTTTGGATCTTAAGAGTCCCTTTTAATGCTTAGGTGTGCAATCATCATTAAAATCCGCCATGGTGAGCTACGGCATTCTCACAAATGGGTTCTGAGCTATAAAATAGGAGGGAGGATCTGCTTATCGTGGTAAATCATAGTTGTCTAATAATGCAAGGCTTAAATGTACTTACTGGTTATTAGCTAACCACATAGACCGCTCCTTGGCTGGTGCTCATATTCGTCAATAGGTTCTTGCCACAATTTTACACATCCCTAAACAGAAAAATAACATCTCTTTACACGGGGGTTGCGAGCTCAATGCGGCCATCGCAGTGAGTCATGCTAATTTTGGGGTATTGAAAGACTTGTAAAAACTGCGATTACGAGCTGGTGCGTGACCATAACCCAAGGGTTGGATGCGTAAATGAATTCTACTACTACTACTACTACTACTAGCTGGTGCGTGATGAAGCTGGCCTCATCTGCTTCTCTTACCATCAATATACCTGAGTAAGCATAAACCCCCTATCTTTGTCTCGACCCACTCCGTCCCCAAGCGTTTCCCTATTTCCTTCAAAACTTGGACCGTAGTGATTTATTCGGTGATAAATATTATCGTCTTGCAACAATGTTTGCTTGCGAACGTCATTCTGTTCTCGAGCCCGTTTTTGGAGCTGGGTACGTGGGAGTATCTATATAGGAGAGCAGCGCTCATAAACCACCACCACCTTTGTGTCTAAAGGCGTAGTATGTAGGGCTTGGGTAGTTGGCTGATACAGACTTATTCTCTGCGTGAACCATATTCGGTTGCTACCGGAGGTGCCAATATTTACGATAACTGGAAAATCAGATAGATAGATAGATAAATGTATCATTCACGCACTGGAAAATCAGAGGCGTGTAGATAATTACTGATGATAGTGAAACAAAAATAAAATGGTTCCAGAGGGGGTCGAACCCTCGACCTTGGCGTAAACATCCGGAAGATATTAGCACCACGCGCTAACCAACTGAGCCATGGAACCTTCGAGTGACTTTTCGTGACTAAAATCTCTATTTACTCGCAAAGCCTTGCAACTTCTGCGTTTGCCTTAAAGAAACAATAAGCATAGTGTACGGGTATAGCTTTTTTCTCTCCCGAGATGCGCTAGTAAATTATAAACTCTTGATGTGCTGCGCCGTGGTTCTGGTCTAAATCGAACAGCATGCCAAGTTCGTGAAGCCTCTTAAAATATTTGAGAGGAACCATTGACTTCTTGTCACAATAGATGATCCTTCCATCGTTATGTTCAGAGAATCTTAGTGAAAGAACTTTCACTATTCTCCCGCTTCGTCCAATCGCTTCTATCAACGGAACCATCAGTTCGGCATCGAAGCACTCGAGATCCAGTACGACCACCCTCAGATCTCTGCATCTATCAAAGACCTCGATTAGTAATTTTGGTGTATCGACATCTGTACGCTTAGTGTCTGGCTTAGGGCCTTGGCGACTAAATTCAGATATCTCGAGTTTGGCCATGTCTAGGCGACGTAATAATAATTCCAACAGCTGTGTTGTATTGTAATAGTTATCCGGCTTCAATTCGCAGAGAGTTGAGGGATTGAAAAGGGATCCTAAAAGTCACTCGGAATTATTTCTGGAGTCGTATCGGCCAAGGCCCATCGAAACCAACTGTAACGTGTCCCCCTTGAGTAGTAGGAGAGGTAGGTATACTTATTGGTACCCCTAGCGATCGAAGCGTTTGTGTTTTGGTAGAACGCTCGTGAGGATTACTTGAGGGCGCATACAGCTACAACCTCGAGACCACTTGCTAGAATTAGGTGTTTGTGTCAGCAATTTCATAACTCCAAACTTGAATTTTTTGCAATCTCCCCACATCGATCCTCTCTAGAATCAAATTTATCCCCATACAAACCACATATCTTACCGGCTCAGTCGCCACACTACAATAAACGGAGGTTCCATGAACTTCAACACTTCAGACCTATTTTACCCATTTCTAATCGTGCCCTGGTGGAAGTAAACAATAGATCAATCGTGGACTAAAACCCTCAGATTCGTCGATACAGAATTCTAGTCTCATGTATAGTAGAGGCACGGCAAGATGGTAGAGTTCCTTGGAGACGAGACATAGCCAGCGAAGGTTGGCAGGATTTCAGATCTGCCATGTTCCTCGCTGAGGCAAGTTGATTCATCCCTGCAAGCTTCGAACTATCCCCGCAATCACCCATTAGAATGGTGACCGATCCTTATGCTCAGATGTTACGACAAGGAAACATGCCTTTCCACTGCCCTTCCGAAGATGGCATCGTCGACGCTGCACCGTCAAATAAAAATACCAATAGATCTCCAGATTCGGACCCTTTGTTCTTCTTTACAATTTTTTGCGATAATCCCGCACCTGGTCGTGCAAAAGCCTTGACGGAAGTTTGCTCCCACAGACGAGTAACCCTGGTCAGCCCGAAGCAGAAGTACCATTGGGGTACTGCATCACCCTATTACAGCTCTATAAGAACGTAACAGTTCAGCCGCTATAATAGAATCCTATTATTCTGGGGGTTTAGATCCATTACATTCTTCCTCCTCTTCTCAAGATCAACCTTTAAAGCGTGGCTCCAACGGCTGATTGTCGAAAGAATTGTTGACACCGAATACTGTACCGCTTCTTCACGATACCCGGCCATGGGGAAATAGCTCCTGGTCATCCCTTTTCACAGTGACGTCAGCAAACCGGTATCTGGATATGAATTTTTACGTTCTCTGCGGATAGTCGCCTAGAATAAAAACGTGTTTCAACACCTGGACTTCTTGGGGAAATCTGTAGGAGGCATATAATGCTATCAAAGGCGGTATGAGTTTGGACTACATCCACGTAATGAACTCCGGAGTCACGAGGGATATAAACACAAAAATTTGAATAGACGTCTATAGGTGTCTTAGAATTTTCACCTAGAAAACGGACATCTATGTGTCTAGAAAAGAATGGGAGGTAATCATTTCCAAACAACTTTTGCACGTAACCGTGTTACTCGAGTGATATATTGTGCATCTAAACATCGATCTTAGAAAAAAAAAATCCCTCGAAATCAGTGGGTCATTTACCCATTATGACAGTGCAGCCCCATACATACAATACAATATCTCTCGATGCCATAATCAAAGCCCTCACTTGTTCTACTCTCCGAATTCACAGTTTTTACAAAACTAACAGAACCATAAAATAGCATAAAATCAGAACACCATTAACCAATCAATCAATGAAAGGACGACTAGCTTCATCCTTTTTCTTTTCTTACAGAACAACGATACACGAGGAAATGGAGAAAAACAAAACAAAAACTCCTAAACACCACCACCATGCCCTAAATCGTACGCACAAAGGGAACAGGGGTTCGAAGGAAAAGGGAAGAAAAAAATATGCTTAAGCAACCCATTCACGCCATACCAATCCCAGCAAATAGAAACGCGCATGAACACTAGAAGGAGAAGAGAAGGAGGAGAAAGGGAAGAAGACTATAGGTGATGCAACTCTGGACTGAAGACGAGGAGGGTTGAATTCATGCTTCATGTTTCTTTGCGAACGGTGGTGGAAACCTCAGTCGAAAGTGCTTATCTGCAGAATCTTAAATTAACCAATTACCCCAAATTTTTTTCTTTTTTCTTTTTACCAGCACCAGCAAAATCCACACAAAGGAAGATGGACGAACGAGGAGAGGAAATTACCTTGGTTCTTGACAGAATACAGAAAGTTGACAATGACATCGTTCTCCTGTATCGGCTGGGCGTTGAAGTTCTTCCTGACAGCTGTCGCCAATGCATCCCGACTGCTCCGTGCCCTCGCTCGACTAGGTGCCTTCCGGCCGATTCCCGTAGACAGGACCGTGTTGTTGAAGCCGCCGGATGCAGATGGTACCTGGAGTTTGTACGCGTGCCGGTATTTGTGCAGAGTGTCGAGATCGATGCCTTGCCAGCCCATCTGTTGTGCAAATCGTTAGGGGGGGGGATGTAGGTGAATGGTGGGTGGCGGGCTAGAGACTTACGCCCTCAATCCCTTCGTGCGCGTGTGTTCCATTCGCGTTCGTGGTAGCAGGGACAGAGATCTTGTCTTGAGCTATCGAGGCAGCCACTCCGTTCTGCCGGCGCTTGTCGGCCGTGGTAGAGGCCTTTTCGCGTGAGCCTCCGTTGGCACTGGTTTCGGAGCGAGAGTCATCGTGGGCAGCGTTTGCCCGTGAGCGCGCGGGAGGCATGGTGGAGGCGGATCAGGTTCCCTTGAGAGGATTCTCGAGCTGGGGGCCTCGTTCTGGCGGAGGATCAGGAGAGCTGGAGGATGGGAGGGAGAGGGACTGTCGGCTGAGGGCGAGCATCAGGCGGGGGCAGACGGAGAAAGGCGGAAAGTCCGTCCGCTGGCTGTCTTGTCTGGATATAGGTAGGTAGCGCTCTTTCCACCATTAAATTGCGAGGGCGGGGAAAACGCGAAATCCGGCTGCTCCACCGCGCGCGTCTTAGCTAAGCGCCCAGGAGCCTCACACGCGTGGCGATCCTGGCCCGTGCTGCGGACCCTTCGTCCCCGCCGGTGCTCTGTGTTCCACAGCGCCGTGTCTGGGGGTTGTGTGCGATCTGCAGGACACCGCCGTTTCCTGGGGGCTTGGGGGTACAGGGCGATGTTGTTTCTTCAAGCTTCACAGTATATCACTCGGCGACTGGCACGACGCCGTTGGGGCCATATCCCCACTGCATGGGCTGGTGTTGCTCTGGTTTGGGGGAGCAGTATCTCTAGTCCGCCTCTATCCGCCATTTAGGGCTACATGTATGTCTAAGGCAATAAATATACTTGACTTCAGCAGCAGCAAATACACACACCAACGTCACAGAAACCGTGAACAGCCATCTATAGCCAACATATATATCCCCGCCGAACCCACAAACCCGCCGTCTAACGAAAGGCACATGTAATGCTGCTAAGACAGCCCTGCGGCTTAGGAGAGCGCAAGAGACAAGGTCTGCGTGCATGATTATTACCCCGGCCCGTGCACGCCCACGATCCCGAAGCGTCTCTCCCCAACTGCAGCAGCCTGACAGCGAAACCTCCAGCGGTCTCCACAGACTGCGGAGGCCGGAATAAAAATAAAACCAATTTCCAACGCCGGGTAATAGTAATCCGTCACACCCCGTCCATCTATACACAAGGAAAGAGAGAACAAAAAGAACAAAAAGAACAAAAACACGGAATCCATACCAGTATCCCGCTCATGGTCTAAAGCCCACAATCCCACGCCAAAGTGCATCAGCGCCTCTCCAGCTTTTCCAGCAGTGACCTTCTAACAGTTGCATTCGACACCCCCCCGAGTCCAAACCTACACCACGTCAGTCCAACGCAGCCCAGCAGACCTCACATCAGCAAGGAATGGGGAAAACTAACGCTGGCAGAATCCTGCACATCCTCGCCACCGCAGAAGGGAAATAATTCGCCTTGATCTTCTGCCACCTAGCTTTAACCCCGACCTTCTCGCCGCGATTATAAAGATCCAACCCCAGCAGATGAAACGGCGTCGATAATATCTGACAGCTAGACGGCGCGAGGAACTGCGCCCAGCTCTCCGGCCGCATGAGTGCATTCTGCGGCATATACGGCGCTAGGAGCGGGGGCACGTTGAACGAGGAGAACACCGTCAATGCGTCTCTCGCTGCAAACAGTGCGAACGTGGGTCCCGGGACAGGCCTAGGAGCACCTGTTCCGAACATTCGCGCGAAATTACGGTCCTTTATGAGCCCTAATCCCATGTTGACACTGTAGTCGCATTTCGTCAGGTTACGGCTCTGGAAGCAGGGGTAGCTGTAGATGCTACGTACGTAGAGGTCGTAGCAAACTTCTCAGTTCCTGCAGTAACGGTCTTGATATCCGTTCCGTCCCGTACGGACGCCATCGTATCGATTGCATTCGCAGAAAGGTAGGTCCCGCAATAGGTCATCTGTCAGTACCGCCACCACTATCAGTTACAACAACCCCACCACCACCGCTCAAAATAGCGATCAATCAATCTTACGTATATCAGCGCGAACGGCTTCGAGAAGAAGAAGCGGTGCGGAGCCTTCAACAGCGACTTTAGAGACGTGCCGACAGACGCAAGTACAGATTTCGACCTTCCAGAGGCATTCTCAATCACGCTCCTACGCACTTCATGAGCAAACCGTACCGTACCCTAAACACTAGGCAGGAAACCGCTGGGTAGATGGAAGAAACAGAGCAAGACAGAGAGGGTCAATGCACACGATATATTTCATAGTGCGAGAGAAGAAGAATTTTTTTTGTGTATGTGTCCCTACCGATCAATTAAGCAGATAACTACATCATCACCACCAATTGCTCAAATCAGTCGTTGCTTGGGTTAACCTGAAGCGTTCTTGGGGATTGAGTCATACCAGGTGCAATCCCTAGTGTCGCGACACCAGCAGCGATAGCATCGATTGCAACTCTTTCCAGCACCCCCACCTTCGGGGAGGTCTTTACCACCTCCACGATCTTTGGCGCCGTCGTAGAGGAAGGAGGAATTGTTGAAGCCATTACGATTGCGATTGCGATTGTCCGTAGTGAGGAAAGAGGAGAAGGTAAAGACTATCGGTAGAATAGATACTCTAACGACAGAATTTTTTCTTCCTCTCGGTTGTCATCATCCCGCGTGCCCAGATGCAAGTGAGTGATACCTGGAGCATGCAGGACTGGGGGGGGTGAAAAAGAAAGAGGGAAAAAACTCCGCTGGACTACGTTATAACAGGACGCAAGGGTTTCGGATAAATTGCCTGGTTGTGGTTTGGTCTAAACCGGGGAATGCATTCACATACCCGATAACGTAACATGATACAACAGAAAAGCTTCTTCTCTTCGAAACATGCAGCTGTATGTTTGGGTAGTGCCAGCAAACCATTGGAAGCCCTAGAGGCTTGGGTATGAGGGTATTGCAAATATCGGCATGTAACCACCAATGCGATGCGATGATGCCCTAACCCTAACTTCAACCTCCGCATTAATATGCTCACCAACGGTCAGCTTCACAACTGGCTCTGACAATTAGCGCGCATTGAATCCGCTTAAGAGTCAACGTGTTTTAAAGGAAGGTATCTCTAAATTATATTTGATTAATTCTCGGTTGTATCTACCATCAATGTTGTGGGGTTTGGGTGTCCACTCCAAGGTTCCCCGGAATATGGATCTGTCGTCTGTTCGGATAAGTGACAGCCAAGAGGAAAAGAATAGCGCAGCCGTGTGTGATCATTTCCATTGCTATTCACCGACCATCCCCACAATCGTGCACCATCCCCAAAGACCCCACGGTCTCCAAGGAAGAAAAACAGAACAAGATTCGAAAAATGACACCACACACAAAACACCGGTTTTCACAAAAAAATAGATAACCCCGAAGATTTTCGAAATTCAACATCCAACTACTAATACTTCATCCCATCTCGTATCGACACACCTCACCTCACCTGCTCCCAACGTCACTCTCCCAAGCACAATTATAAGCCTCCGATCATAGTGGGTGCCACCCGATGGTCCAAGTAGCTGTAGTCGAGGACGTATTCCTTCTGTAAGACATCACGGGAAAAGTTTTGCATTAGCCACCTTAATTCTAATTTATTGTCTTCCCTCGCCAGACATGTGTTTCGCCGTGTTGATTAAAACTAACCCTGACTCTTTCCCACGAGTTCGGATCGAAGAAGACGTATATGCCCTTTTCAGCCGTTTCTGAGATCTGACGAATGTCACTTGAATTATCTTTGGTTAACCAGAGCTTAAGCGCTGTGTGGTAACGCCAGTTCCGTGACGATCTGTAAGTCGTTAGATAGGGTATCTCCGCGTGGCCAGATAATAGGGTACTACTCACAGCTCTGTTGCGACTACTTCTTGCATTACATCCCTTGGCATTGTGTAGAAGATATAGAACAGTGTTTCATCCGAGAAAGCAGCTACTTTTGACCCGAGAGGTTGCACATTATGTACGGTGTAACATGAAGGCAGCTGGAAATCTGGTTCTACAGGTTTCGAATCCGTGTCCGCCCAAGGCGATGCGAATGACGGGTACAAAAGTTGCCTATTTCTTACCTCAGCGCTCATAACGATAAAATAAAATTGAAGGGATAATCACTCGGGCTGATTAAGATCAAGTCCCAGCTGTGTCAGATCTTGTCCTAATGCAAGCATCGAAAAATCCCCACTTTCTCCTCGTATCAGGCTTAACAACCCGCCAAGGCCAAATCTATCTGTCTCACTCATCATGCTACTTGTTGACCCAGAGCCTATTTGACCTTCACCGAAGTCGACGCCGTTGGCGTTGGATGCGAATTTCTGCTGTTGCTGTTGCTGTGGCTGCGGCTGTCCTAGGGAATGTCCAATCGGATTTTGCATGCCCGGTGCGGGTGACGCATGTGTTTGTGGGGGTAGCGGTTGCGAGAGGTTTGTTGTTGCAGCACTTGTAGGTAGGCCAGGGGCTCCGTTAGGTGCGACGGCTTTCATCAAATTCTATGTCGTGTTAACCTGGCACCATGTGATCACGATATTTATCCAAAAAAAAGGCTGCCCAAAGCCAACCTCGGGGTCGACTTTGGAGCAAACATCGAACCTCGTGAATACAACGAAATCACTAACCTTTTTCTCAACTTCCGACATTTGCACACTTCCGGGTTGTTGCTGCATGACATCTAGCAATCTACTCTGCGGTGGCCCACTCCCCATACCTAGCCCTGGTCTTCCCGCTGCGCTTATATTGTTGGCTTGCCGTGTAGCTCCGTACTGCGCTGCTCCCATCCCGCCCATTCCCATGAACCCCCTGTCTTCCATATGATCCCCATTCTGCGCCGTCCTAGGAAGTGCCGGAAAATCATCTAGACTATTTGGCTGCATCTGCTGTCTTCCTTGTCCGCCACCTCCGTTCCCACCTATTCTATAATTATCCATATTCGGGAATAAATCATCTGGCTGTGATGGTCGGTTCTGTAGTGACGGCGATTGAGTCCCTATCCTGTTCCAAGGCTGGGCGTTGGTATTTTGTGGCTGTCCTCCAAGCGCTGGGAATTCACTATCAACAACCGACCCCAGAGCGTCAGCATTCTCCCTACGATCCCTTTGTCTCACCCAACCAGCAAACACGGATCGGCGATCAAGAAACAATCCAAGCCCGCAAACGGCATAGAAAGTGCGAACCTCAAGTCTAAAGGTGTGCCGGGCTGACTCGCGAGCTGAGAAAATGTAAGACCAGAACCAGGCCTGCTACCCGCTGGATTTGGAACCCCCGGTGGAGGTCCTCCCTGCCATCCTCCTCCTATATAATCCAACCGAGCAGAACACCACACGCCCACGCATCAGCCTTCCAGTCCAGTACAATAGCGGGAAACCCCGGGGGTCCCATATCAAGCATATGTGAAGGCGCACGAACCGATTTTTCCGTTGGGGATGCCTCCAATTCTTGACGTGGTCGTGCCAGTCGGTGGAAATCCTGGAAGTGTCATTCGAGGACCAGGACCTAATAGCGGAGGAAGGGGAATTCAGAACTGATTAGCTTATCCCTTCTACCAGAAAGGCTGAGGGCGGATGGAGAACACGGGGGTGAGAGACGGACCTTGACGATTCATGATCGATGCGATGTAGTTAGCAGTTGATGGTTTTAGCGGATTTAATAGCGAGGGAAGAGGAAGCTATTGCTGTTGCTGATTGCTCGATTGGAGGGGAGGTGGTTGTGTAAGTAGCTGCAGCAGACACGAGATGATTGAGGTGTTCGCGTGCAGGTGATGTTGCCGCTCTAGGGTTGTGATCGGGCCGCAACCAACGGGGGGTCCAGAGTTGAGGCGCAACAAGAAAAGGTGGGGCGCTTGACGGGTTAGGGTTGCTGTTGGTAAGTGGTCAAAGCTTCTAAAAAAAACACCAGGGGTCCCACATACCGTAAATCTATCCAGTTCCTCCCTTGATAATATGCAAATTTGTTAGACTCAGGAACGCCTACAGAACAGGTAGCTTAAAAACCATCACGCGATGGCACATTTTGTTAACAGTTCGTACTGGATTGCAGGAAAATCTCATGAAACGATTTCTCATCGCTCCTATCACACCAGATCTTAGGTAGGTTGCATGCACCTATGCCTGCTTCCCGGATATCAAAGCAGCTATAAATTTTTGCTTATTGGACAGCATAAATGTACTACAGGTGTAGGGGAAAGTCTGTTGATAGGTGGCGGTGCGAGTGAGAGCTGCCATTTTTGTTCCACCCCACAAGTGCTAGAGAGACCTGATAAAAATGGTGAAGGATGGAGAATGCTATGTGTTAGACGTCAAACCAAGTTAGTCGGTGAAATTGTGAAATTCATACGAGCTTCAGTCCCTCGAGAAAAGAGCTGCACCACCACCTGTCAACAGACTTTCCCCTACACCAGTAGCACATGACATGTAGTTAATCCCCTGGGGGATATTTGAATGACCTCATGTAGCATTGAATAGGAATCATACATGTATTAAAAATCAGTGTTTTATACGGATCTTCCTTTGTACAGCGGGCTCGTTGGACCAGCTTTATAAAGACTTTAAGATCCATCAAAAGTTACATTTATAAGCTACGTGCTCATCGTCTTTCCTTTCCAATCGATACCCGCCACGATACCTCCTCAATAGCTTGTCGAAAGTAACTATAGGCCACGATTCCTCCGAGAAGTCGTCTGTCCTCACGCAAATCCCGTTGAGAATCTGTTTGGGGATATTTTCTTGCTGTCGTTTGAAGTTCCTGACGAAGCTTTGGCAGGTACCAAAAACGTCCAAGTATCTATCCGACATCAGCGAAGCTGTTTGGAAACGTCCTCGTGAACGTGGCATTCTACGCTTTTTAAGCTCTGTATGTGGGCTAATGGAAGTAGTGTTAGGAATATGATCTAGAGAAAATACGAGACTAGGATTGAGATGGTTTAGTAATTCATGATTAGGTGATGTTATGGTCATTCATAAAGTTGCCCAATAAGTGTAACTATAACTATAAGTACATGTAGCTACTTGGCATATGTCTCCGATGGCTGGTCCGATGGCTACGTGTAGTCAAAAGCTTAGGTATTTTAATTTCTACTACCATAATGTCACGAATCTGGATTCGAACCCCAAAGAGAAAGGCAATTTTGAAGGAGGGTGCGATTGGAAATTAGGTGTTAAAGGCATTGCGATCGGTAATACCCAGCTCCCCTTGTTCACCTCCGATAGACAGTTACCGGCTATTCTTAAGAATTTCAGCAGTGATCGATATGCATATGGTGGAAGTTATCTACCGATTAAAACCAATTTTCGTCTTGATTATCTCTTGTACTATATTTTCGAGGTCTCTAATTGTGTTCACGACCCCGCAAACCTACAGCCCCAACTTATATTAACCCGTTCGCTTGGTTTTGTATTCAAAATGATGTCTCGCTTCTGTCCCTGATATCCCAAATCCTTGGTTCGGTTCCTTTAGAACCTTTAATTATCGAACATTTTAGCCGTGCCAAGATCTGGATATATCGAGTGATATTTTATGCTTCTTTTGAAAACAGACCATAAGTTTAGTAAGTAAGTAAAATTCATTTGCGCATGGACCATAAGTTTGACGAAGTGAGGGATGACATGCAGCACTAGGTTGGCTCTTCTAATGCTGGGGAGAAATATCCTGAACCTACATAGATAAAGTGGGGAATTGCCCTAATCTTTGTTTCTGCCTCCAAACCGAGCTACCCTACATGTAGCTATAGGTAGCACTATTTTTCTTGTAGAAAACCAACACAGTCGCCGTCAGCGCAGAAGTACCATCAACAAGTATTCCTTCTCTACTAGCTAGAAATTACACAAGCTACCAGCAACTAACAGTTCTTTCATTTTAATGCCAAGACACTGATGGGCGCTAGGGGATTTAGTGTCATCGTTTATCACTCGCTATTTTCTTGCGGGCCACAAGATTTCGCAAACACGTTTCTCAGCAACGAAATAATAGACCTTGAAGCGTCACTTATTAAAATAGTTATTTTAGGGATAGGCGTCGTAAGTAAACATTTGAATGATTTCTGTAGCTCACTTATGGACTGTGAGCTGTGATGACTATATGTGCTGGTGTAGCGTTCGATGTATACTTCCTAGAATCATGCCCTGATGCTATTATCTTAACTCCTATACAGAAGCTTAAATACCAAAGAAGGAAGGGCCGAGGAAGCACGTTGATGTTACAGGGTATACACCGGAGATTCTAGGTAACAGGTGGGGGTGGGGTTGTTGAAGAAGCATATATGAACCATAACGCCAGGAAAGAACGCTGAGATTCCGGGGAAATAAGCGGAGGCTAGCAGCCTCGGTTCATCAAATGCATTAGGTGACCGATTCACTCCCTGGCGAAGAGTCGTTGAGGTGAGTTTAGAAATAAACGATACTATAGCACGAGCTCATAGTTTGTTTGAACGTTGCTCGCAATCACGCACGGCTACAGACTCCAATGAATATCAGCCATCGCAAGTTCTACCTAAGCTTATGGGAAAGGTTGCCGGGGTATACGTATATAAATACATTTTTATTTGAAATAGAAACTAAGACAAGTTATAATACACTGCCCCCGCGGAAATAACCGCTCTACACGAATACGCGCGCTTGGCCATATATGCATAAATAGGAAGATATGGCTGAGTTAACGCTATCGACATTAGTATTCATCCTATAGGAATGCTGGAGCTGGGCTATGAGCTCGAGCGTATTCAAATAGCAGAAGCCTACTGTACTTAAGCCCGAACCAAGCATACATGTTCTCATAGGATAGTTATTCTCACGAACAGTGCTCTTACAGATAGAGTGTATAGTAAGTTAAAGAACCCATGAGGGACGTGAATGACAGTAAGCTAAAGGCCCTTGCGGAAATGATAGAAAGCCTACTAATCTGAAAAGGAGTGGAGAGACTGCGACCACACCGCCAAGCTACCGTGTCGTGTTCGATCGCGATAGAAAGTGAAAAGAAAATAAAGAAATAGAACGACTATCACGGGGGAAAGCGGTAGAACAGGACCAATGTTAACCCCTATCTAATCCAAATTAACATCTCGTCACCGATCTTCCGGTCGAGCTGAAGTCTAGAGTATTTTTTTAAAAAAAAACCAGTAATTGGAAAGAACAAGTTCTATGGACTAATCTGCAACTTAGACTATCCAGCTAGAAAAAGACACTTATCCCTGGTATCATCACCAAAACCCCGTAAGACTTTCAATGAAGCACGTCGAAGTAAGAACCAGTCGAATTTGCACTTTTGGAGACCTACTAAGCACCTCCAAAACCTATTCCGATAACTACCAGTTGTCCTAAAAACGGTCGTCACGTATGCATCAAGACTACCTCCCCCAACTCTATTTCCAATACTTTAGATCCAGAGCTAAATCTAGTTTCAAAAAATCCAACCTGTTTCCACACAACACAACGCAAGAAACAGCAAACAAGTCTATTCAAAACCAGACAAAGGAGACCAATTATATCGTCTGAAACAACAAACCAATGATCATCGCATCTCATCGGGCATCAAGGGTCCACGTAACACAAAATGACGTCGCAACGGCTTTCAGGGCAGCCAATCGACCCAAGTCTCAGTTACAGGGTTTTACTTGTTCTAGAAAAAAAATTTCTTCTCCATTAACAGCCAATAAAGCCGTATTTCGTCCTGGGGGGGAAAAAAAAGACTCAACGGAACAGACCATATTTCCTTCTACTAACAAGGAAGAGCTTCGCCGATGCCGTGGAAGACAAAGGAAGGAGAAAAATTTTGCTTGCTTTGCCGGTGGGCTGCATGTAGCGAATTCGGAGAGGCCTGACTGAGACCACAGAATTGGGCTACATCCTGATTGGCCCAATAACTAACTACCACAGCCAGATACAGTAAGTCTATCAAGCCAAGATCTCCCAGAACGCTACATTCCAACCAGTATTAGTCAACCTTACTTAGCCTGCGATCCCCCGTGAGCGTTGTTGTTCGTTACAACAGAAGATACGGTACAGCATTTTCACGAGCCAGCGTTAATGCCGAACTCCTAATTTTAGCCAAGATGAATCTACTTTTTTTCCCAATAGAAAAAAAAAAAAAAAAGGGTTGCTGTGAGGTGGCCAGTTGTATACGATTTGTCAGATTACCAGGCCTAGGATATCCTGCGGTCTGAGGTTTCGGTACGCTATGACCCTTGGGACCGTGAAAGGAATGGAGGTGTACGCAATCCGGAGCTGTAAAATACAAGGGATAGGTGGGCAGCCACTCGCTCCAAAAGTCAACCACGTAAGGCTACAATCGGCAGGACCTCAATTCGACCATTTGCATTGCAATGGAATGGAAATAGATGGCCATGGCCACCTAGAACTACACTCCGCAGCCTAACCAGCACATCCCACAACCCCCCACCGGTCCGTCTGCTATGGTATATGCTTGGCTATACTCGCATTCTCATGACGTTTTTGAAACGGGCCAGGTCTGCATATCATACAAGCTGTGCTGAACCTACCTCTTTTATACGGGATACGGAGGCAGTCCGTTGTAAAAACGCCATGAGGATACGGGTATGTAAGTACGCCAGGATAGCTGCCCTAACTGCTACGATCGCGAAACTGCATTTTTTTGATGTAGGGCAGCGAAGAATGGGGGGCTTGGAACCAGAAGAATCAATGGTTGCAACCCTTGTTCGTCAAAGCACCAGTTTCGCTGTCCCCCCCAATACGCAAGGCTAAGATCAAACTCTCAATCAAAGAAAAAAACCGAACGTGTTCAGCGTCTTCGATCTTCCCTCCCGGACTAAAACAGCCCCCCATCGACAGCCCTAACCCAATCCCCCTCCCATCCTCCCACTGCGGATCAAGCCCAGCCCCCGATCCACTCGCAATTGACTGATGTTTCTGCACCGGGCTGGTATGGGGCACGGGCCCAGCCTGGTGCACAAACGTCAGTCATTTACGAGCACATGTTTCAGCCTATTTGCGGGGGAGGGGGCGTTGTTCTATCTGCCTACTCTAGAGCACTCTAGAAACACGCATTACATGACTAACCCGGTTCCAGCCGAAGGCAGCCCACCAATAAACAGAGTGCTGGCCTCGTTGGGCGATGTGATGAATCAGGCTGTATGTGGGATGCGGGGGGGTGGTGGTGGGGGGTGGGATGGTCAAGGGCTGTGCTGGTGGTGCACGTGTGGGAATGTTCATGCCGCATCACTCGGCCAGGCTACACCGCGATTAGGCTTCCGTGAGACCTCACTGCTTGCGAACATAGTCTCACGACGACGCTCTTCTGTCATGGCTGGCTGGCGGATTGTCTGCCTGCAGACTCTTGGATGCCTGATCGCTGGACTGCAGGCAGTACTAAGCTACACTGCACTGGGGACACAGCCAGAATGGTAGGTATTACATTATCACAGCTGCAGCTAGCTATCGTAGAGCTATCGTATGCTAAGAGTACATTTGATCCCGTGACGACAGGAGAGAGGTACAAATACAAGTATGTATGTATATAGAAGAAGCAGAAAGGAGTGGGTGTGGAGCTAATCGCGCCGTTCCACGTGTAGAAGTGATATTAAAAGAAAGGGAAAGGAAGGGGCAAAAACCGATACCGTACCGTATCGTACCATCCATACCATCCATCGTAGCATATAAAACCCGTAACACCATAAGAAGCCTTAGCTAATCTAGCAGTAAAAAAAAAGACGATGCAAAGCGCAGTAAGACGAAAACGAAAAACGGGAGAAAAAGCCACATCTACCAACCGGAAAAAAGGAAAGGGAAAAAACGCAGGAGGCAAAAAAAACGAAATCTAAAAACACCCCACCCATCCCGCCCCCAGCCCAGCCCAGCAAACTCAATATCCCCTTACCCTGAAGCTCTAACGTTCTGGTAATGCAAGCAATACAGCGCCGCAAGCGTATATGCATTGTTCTGACCACTGGCCGCATAGGCGTTCCACGCCTCCCTCTCTTCACAATCAGGCACATTCGTAACCCCCCTCCTCAGGAGCTCCGCAATCACCCGTTCCTCCCTCGGCCCTCTCCTGCGCTCCTGCTGAACCGTCCACTCCACCGCCTTCTTCCCCATATTATCCACGCCATCGACATCCGCGCCCTGGACCAACAGCAGTCGCAGCATAGCCTCGGTGGGGCGCTTAGCCGCCCAGTGGAACGGGGTGCCGCCCTTGAACACATCGCGCGCTGCAACCTCTGCGCCCGACGCCAACAGCAGTTTCCCGATATCGTATTTGCCCATGTCGGCCGCCCAGTGCAGGGGCGTGCCGCCCCACCAGTTGTCGTAGATGGACGTAGAGGCGCCGCGAGCGAGCAGGAGACGCACCATGGACGTGTGCGCGAACAGAACCGCCTTGTGGAGCGCAGTCTCGCCGAGGTTGTTGCGCGCGTCGATGTCGACGCCGTTGTCGAGGAGCAGGGCGGCTATCGGGGTGCTGCCGCCGTTGCCCCAGTTTCGGGTTGCCACGTGCAGGACGGTCTGGCCCTTGGAGTCTCGCAGGGATACGGCAGCGCCGCTGGCGAGGAGCTGTTTCACGGTTGATTCGTAGCCCTTGGAGACGGCGAGCTGCAGGGCGGTTTCGCCGTGGCTGGTCTGCGTGTTGACGGGGATGTGGTGCTGGATCAGGGATGCGATGATGGGGTCTGCGTCGACCGTGGAGTGCTCCAGCGCTGCGTGGAGGGCGTTCTGGCCGCCGGCGTTCTGGCGGGAGAGGAACTCGGGGGTGGAGTTTGCGAGGAGGAGGGCCGAGAGGGGGTGGTAGTTGTTCTCGATCGCCCAGTGGAGGGCGGGGGTGCCGTCTGGCTTGTCGAGAACGGCGAGCTTGTGGAGCCATGGGGTCAGGAGAGAGGCCAGACGGCGGTTAGTGGAGAGGAGAGCGTTGACGGATGCTGGGTCTGGGTCTGGGTCGCTGAGGAACTCGGCGACAATGAGGAGCAGCTCGTTGGGGAGGTCGAGCAGATGTGTAGGGGGAGCTTTCTTGGTGGGCTCAGGGTGAATGATTTTCTCAGGAGATGCTGTTGATATGGGCACCACCGGCGGCTTTGGCTTTGGGCGGCCTGGTGCAGAGCGGAATTGCCTGCGCGAGAAGAAATTACCCATAGCTAGGGGCAGAGAACTGGGCGGGCGAGAGTTGTGGGTGCAGACGTGCTCTGGAGAGATGCGATGGGGGAGACAAAGAAGCAGCTTTGAGCAAGCCTGCGAGCGTATATATATCTCTCGCAGCCAGCGTAGAATGGTGCACGGAGTCCTGACGTCGTTGGGCGAGAGCGTGCAGCTAACCGGATCCCAGCAGCGCCAGAGCCCGTTTCACCGCACGGCAACGGCAATGGCAGCGGCCCATCCAGGCCATCCCACGCCGCCACCGTCCTCCAGAGCGGGTGGTTGGTTACCCGGTTGACCGGATAAGCCCTCACTGGCCTGGCCGATTGATCGATCTTGGGCCTTGGCAGCCAGCCTCCGCCTCTCATCGGCCGCTCTTTGGGGTCTGCTGCCTGCTGGAGGGCGCCTGCAGAGACCAGAGTCCGGCAGTGCCCGGGCACACGGGACAGCGTAGTAATAGTCCCGCTACCCTGGCCCGGATGACTCAGCAGCCCAGCAGCGCTGACAAATCGCCGTTCCGTCGCTTACCCTGCCTGCGTGCAAGCGGTCCTCAGTTTCCACATCGCCTCTGGACGCAACAACGCAAACAGCCTCGCGTCTTCCCCAGCCTGCGAGTTGATCCGCGGTCACCAGCGACAGCAACAGCGACCACCGCCACGACAACGCCGCCCGCCCGCCCGCCCGTGCTCTCTGCCATCCGCGTCTGCTGCTCGGCTAGCCCCCGCTCCCACCACCACACACGAGCCGCTCTTTCTCGCCTCGCGCCCAACCCGCGCATATATCTCTCTCGCGCTGGCTCTCGCCCACAGCACGTTCTGCAATAACTGCTGCCCTCCCAGACAACCAGTCACGCCCCGCCCCGGCACCTGATATACGCTGTCCCCGCGCGCCCGCCATGCCGCGTCCCCGCAAAGCCGGTAAGTCTCGCTTCCCTCCCTCCCCGCGATCACCGCCCTCTGACGCCCCGCAGTGCCCAACGGCAACCCCTCGCCCGTGCCAGACTCTGCGACGCCCACCGGCACATCCACTCCCGCCGACGCCTCAACCAACCCCGGCTCGCCCTCGACCACCCACGACGCCCCAACCGAGCCCTCCACCCCCGCGCCCTCCCACCTCTCCTCCACCCTGAAGCGCAAGCGCGGCCGCCCCTCCCGCGCCGCCCTCGACGAAGCCCACCGCGCCACCTCCACCCCCCTGCGCACCGCCGACGACGACCCCGCCGCCACCACCACCAACGGAGACCAGGTCGGCTCCGACGCCGGCACGCCATCCGCCATGCTCGCCACCCCGTCCGCCGCCTTCTCCTCCAAAAAGCGCCGCGGCCGCCCCCCCGCCTCCGCAAAGAGCATGCGCTCCCGCGGCGGGCCCTCCCACGTCACCAGCGTGCCCCTCGACAAGGACGGCAACCCGCAAACCGTCGAAGACGACGAGATCGTGCTCCCCGAGGACCCCGCCGGCGAAGACAAAGTGACCAAGATGGGCTACCTCCAGGGCGGCCGCGAGTACCGCTGCCGCACCTTCACGATCCTGGGCCGCGGCGACCGTCTGTACATGCTGTCCACCGAGCCCGCGCGCTGCATCGGCTTCCGCGACTCCTACCTCTTCTTCCAGAAACACAAGCAGCTCTTCAAGATCATCATGGACGAGGACGAAAAGTTCGACATGATCAAGCGCGAGCTCATCCCGCACTCCTACAAGGGCCGCGCCATCGGCGTCGTCACCGCGCGCTCCGTGTTCCGCGAGTTTGGCGCCCGCATCGTTGTCGGCGGGCGCAGGATCACCGACGATTACTGGGAGTCGCGCGAGCGCTCCGCCGGCGCCGCCGAGGGCGATCTCGCCGACCCCGAGGACAGGCTCCCCGGCAAGGGCGAGCCGTACAACCGCAACCAGTACGTGGCCTGGCACGGCGCGTCGTCCGTCTACCACACCGGACAGCCGTCGGTGCCCATGCCGCAGGGCGCGGCCCTGGCGAAGAAGAAGCGTGTCATCGTCACCGACACGAACTGGATGTTTGAGCATGCGAACGCGGCGTCGCAGTTCAACAGCAGGCTGCTAGCGCAGCGCATCCAGGCGTCGCAGAACGGGCTGTACGAGCCGCATACGAATCTGGTGTTTTATCCGGCGGCGACGCAGCCGACACGGGCGCGCTGGGAGCAGGTTTCGGGGGTGGCGCCGACGCTGAAGGAGTTTAGGGGCACGGGGTTCTCGGGGAGAGGCGCGCTCATTGAGACGGTGTTGGAGACCCCGCTGTATGGTGTGGGTTTGGGGATTGGGAAGGAGCTTGGGTTGGGGATTGAGGTTTATGATGATGCGTTTATTAATGGGTTGGAGACGGACGAGGAGAAGGAGGCGGTCAGGGCTATGAGGAGTAGGGAGGTTGAGTGGGCTGGGAGGTGGGGTTAGGCTTTTCGTAATTGATGTAGTCGGGGTAATTGTGGTTCTGAGGGTTGCTGAGTTGGATTGGTGGATTGGTGGATTGGTGGAGAGGGGGAGGGGGTGTACTAGTACTATTCACACTTCTACTTTTATTCGCTACTTTTTAACTGTTTTTTTTTACTTCTGCTCCCACCTGTTATATGCAAGACAGGTAGTAGCGGTTCTTGAGTGTACGATATATTAGCCTACTTTTGTTTCCTCTTTTTCTTACTCGGTGCACCTAGATGGTGGGTTATAGGGTGAAGCCATGGGAGTGCTAAAATAAAATAAAATTGGGGAGGTGTGATTGCTTTAGATTTTGCTGATCTCTAGTGGCTGTAGTTTGCTGCGAGGAAGTTGGATTCTGCGAGTGATGGGCTATGACTAAATAAATAATGTTGACGCATCAGGGACGGAGTTGTCGTTTACGATTGTGATAGAAACTTTCTGGCTTTCCGGGCTTCCGGGATTCCGGGTATGGTATTTTATATCTTGTTTGAACAGTAGGTTTCGTTGGGGTTTATGCTGTCTGGGACAAACCGGCAATCGATGTCTTTGACGACCCTATATTGGCATTGGCCAAATCCCACTTCTCTAAACACGGTGATCGAATCCTTAGGTTGTGTATAATGTTACAGTTCAATCGTTTCATAGGGATTCACTTCACAAGGGTAATCGCTCGATCAGGGTATGTGCTTGACCCCGATTTCAATCGCTCGGTTTGTTTGTAAAGGTACATATTGACCCTTGAGGTAAATTTTGGCCAGAACTGGGCCCTGACAGAAATATCGAACTGTATCAGATTCTAACTCCGGTATTCAATACGTTTTAGATGAGAGCTGTTTTGTGGATTGACATAGCACATGTAGTCGTTACGGTTCCTCCTGGATACCAATGACAGCATCAACACAATAACAATGATATTTCGCCTAGTGAATATATTATATGGCTCATCCTGGGGGTTCGGGGTTCGGGGTTCGGGGTTCGACGTTTAACGGAGTAGCTATATCATCTTGAAACAATTAGGCTGCTCTTCACTGAAGATCGACGACCGCCTAGCATTACAAAATGCTACTTGCCAAAAAGAATATTTTTCATTTAATACTTATTTGTATCCACATTTGTCAGTGACAGCTCATATATCCCATATTTTTGTACCGAGTGTATTCATGCCAAATACTCGAGACTGTTGTTTACACTGACACGCATCACCATCGATCATTCGGAAATACGTTCACAGCAGTATTCCGCAACCAGTGACATCAGCGCATAACAGGCAGGGAGTTTCATCCGACAAACTCTTATCCCGTGGCTACCAGCTAGTCTCACGGTCTATTTAGAATTCGACGTTGCATCGCACCTAAAACCAGTTTGCAAAGTCGACACAAAAGGCTGGGACGACTCCATTCTGGCGGTGAGGCCTAGAGGAATCGTGACGCAAGCCCAAACTCCTCACTTCGCTTCTTACTCCCTCCCAACTACATGCTTCCATCACGATCACCATCAAACTCAGTAACACCCTCAGGCTCGTTCTCGATTAGCCCAAGGTGTGATGGAACCATCTTGAGCTGTCGTTGAAACTGCACCAAACCAAAATAGTGAGGAGTAAGCTGAGATACGAATACCCATCCGCCCACACGAATCAACAGCACCTCGACACGATATCCCCGTTCCAGCTCTTCCCTGGTGAGGGCCTCGCCGCGGAGGTGCCAATTTCCGGTTTGGTTTCCCGATGCCGAGACTAGACAACGGTGCTCTCCGGAGAAATCAGCGATCCCGTGGTTTATAGGCCATGCCAGTGAGAAGATTCATGCATGGTCACGCTTTAAGGGGTTTCAAACATCATTGACACCTGCCTCGTTACCAATGGCTATGATATGTATCAAGCAACCCGAGCACCGCCATATCGACCTCGTCGCCGAGATTTGCGATCTCAAACTCGATCATTATAATCAGGGACACTAACCCGTATGACCTGGAGCCCTCGCGGCGAATAAAACTCGGACTAAGCATTTAATGATCGAGTCACAGGATCTCACAAAACATCCGCTATCACACAGCGGAATAATTAACAGTAGCACAAAGACTATGCCACCAGGTCCGACGATCTATCGGAAACACCAAACATGTGGCGACTGGCTACAGTCTCTATCACTCGAGGGCAGACTACTGGAGGGCAAGAGGCCGTCGTATTTGCGGCGTGAATACACAATATTACCTCCACGCGGTATTGGTGACACATAGATTTCCATCTTCCCCGTGACTGTGGGGGAGGGAGAAAGAATCGCGAGATTATTCTCAGTTCAAACTCCTCAGTCCGGGAACCTTGATCATTACCTAACCCCTTTCGGTTTATTCGGAATCCTACGAAAACTCTCGAAACGTTTGCTCTCGCGCCTGTCATGTGACTCTCGCGAACGACATTCTGCATATCGATTTCGACCACGCGACGGAAGCACCAATGCCGCCCTTTCGCTACTGACACCTCAATGGTTTGTGTATGCAACCCCAGAAATGGCTAGATGAGATCTGTATTTGGTCCACCGGTACGCACACCACTTCCGCTAACTCGGACACGAAAAGCAATCTCTCAAGGCCCCGCGGTCGTGGCAAGAGCTCCGAGGGCTGGATACCAGCACCTTGAGGATGGGCAGAAACAACACAGGGTGAATGGAGCCCCGGACTAAATGGTTTCGTTTTATCTTTTTTAGGGCGCCAAGTCCCGATCCACCAATTTAACATGAACGAACGGCGATTCGAAGAACAGCTCTTATTTAGCGGCGATAATTACAGGTCTGTAACGCGACTGTGGGCACGAAGGCAAAAGGATCTCTACTCTAGACTCTCGCATTCTTGAGGGTTTTGGCTGATCGACACAGTTAGTTAAGGCTGACCGGTACCAGCCTTGGAAACCACACCCGAGTCGAAATGACCGTACGTAACAAAGTACTTCTTTACTGGAGCGCAACCTAACAGATTACTTTGCACCTCATGGCTCAAAACTCGGCTGCCATTCTTCGGTGTTTGGACCGTTTTAGAACCTCTATCATCGGCCCAGTTGCAGAAGAAAGTTGGGATCTTTCGGCGTGATGCAGGGTCCCCCGAATAACTAGCACCGTTGTCAGTTTGAATATCGGCCGGTACGACCTACGGAAGCTACCGATAGGCGCATACCGGTTCATCCGACAATTTAATAGACCCAGTTATCTTTGACCTGAAACTAGATCCATCCGAGTACAATACACACACAATCAGCGCAGCGCAATGATTTTCAATAATCAGCGAAACTGGGGTTGGTACATAACATAGACGCTGCAACCGCGTTATCAAACACTAGTACGGCAAAAAGTCGGGGTGTACTTACGACTCTGAACCAATTATATCATTTGTTGGCTACAAGAACCCGGCTCTTAGATTAGTTGAAAAGTGGCTTCAAACCAAAACTTCACCAATCAGAGAACTAAGACCCATTTTGGTTGCAGGACTCAAAACATCAACCAATACGGTACTACGATCACCAAGCGCCTCAGGCACAATTCCATCAAGGAACTGACCAATCTAGTACAGAGGCCTCCTAATCGGGTACGGTGCGTGGTATATACTCGACTCCCTAATGCCGAATAGGTACTCCGTCGTACCTATCTGCGTAAGTACCCCAGACGAAATCTGGACCAGACGCTGGAACCGGGTTTTCATCCCATTCGAACCCTCTCCACAAACAACCAAAAAAACAAAACTGAAACTGAAACTGAAGTTGAAATGATGGGGTACCGGGGTGGAGAGTGAGCTGTAGGGAGACATCACCAGAATCCAGGTGTAAATCAGAGTTTGGATCGAACACTTGGGAATTTCCAAAATCTCCGACAAACCCTGTTTCTCGCCAGATTAACCGATTCTAGCAACCGGCGATACTCAACTCGCACGAGTGACGATCTATGAACGATTACTTTTCTGCAGCTTCCCGGTTGCGGTACCGATCCCAGACTGTGCTGGTTATCTATTGCCCTTTCTCTACTTCCCCGCCTCCCAGCTCCACTCTCGTGGCTGTTGAAATTCCCCGGGAGTTTTAGTTCATTTCATGTGCAGGTTCCACAGTCGTGAGTACTCTAGGGATTATATGTAATGTAGGACACATCTATCCAAAGATGATGATATCACTTTGCGGGATTTACCCAAGAGTCCAGGACTCGCCCCAGAAAAATCGAGAGTCACGCCGAAAACAGGGACATGGCCGATCCTTTTGGCTGCTTGATCGGGGGAACTGCATAGAATCTCACCTGCTTCTGGTGCGTATGGTGCTACTACATATGTAAGCAGCTCCACACATTTGAGATACCCAAATAGACGACCGCGAACCGCAACCCCCACGTGAACAATCCCTCCTCCCCCCCACAACTTGACGCCGGCTTCGAACGCGCGATCGAAGACACGTACCGAAGCGCATATATGCGGAGAGGTGAGATGCACGGAAAACGTGCTCTTTAATTATTCCCCCTCCCCCTTCAACGTCACCCCCTTCGATAGAGTGATACCTAGCTAGCTAAAAGTACAATACGATTGAGATACAAAATGGAAGACAATTTTTATCGGAATGGTGATGGTGGATAGCTTTTCTCCCCGAACCTACATGTATGCATAGCAAACCCCACATACACACACCACACACACTTTTCTGACGATACAGAAAAATCATACAGGCAATCTGAATAAAAAAATAAATAATACAAGTCAGGGTTAGATCCAAGTATGTTTTTTTTCCGTTTCGTTTCATTTTTTTTTTTCTTTGCTTTCAACATCCTCCATATTTCCCCGCTCTTTCGAGAAAAACAAAAAAAACAAAAAAAAACCTGGAAACTGTAAACAAAAAAACACCTCTTCGTGCACCTGAGGCATCCTAGGGAGGAAAAAAAAACACATCCTGAAGCAACCCCTCTTCCGTTTTTATGCCATTCCCTCAAAACCCCGCCGTATACGATGAAACCGAGAACCAAGGGAGCAAAACAAGGTGCAAGAGGGGGAAAAAAGCCACAGCAAAGAAACAAAACGACGAAATAAACCCCGCCCAACCCAATCCCCTCAAAACAGAATGGAAAGAAAACCCCAGTAATCCCTGAATGTATGTACCGACCCTGTATGATTTGTACTATGTGTCTCAAGAGAGCAAAAAATAATTCCCAAGGACAAATATCATAAAAAAAAGAATAATGTAGATATGAAGAGAAGTAAAAATAATAATAAAAATAGGAGCCCACCAAACATTTGTGCCATTCCAACATTCAAAGTTCGATTTGTACTCCCTATCTCAGAGAGACTGATAGCAGCAAAGTAGGTGGGCCGCCAGCGAAGACGAGAGACTTCTGTGACCTGCCCCTGCGAAGCTGTACCGGCTCTCCTCGCCCCGGTCGCCTCCAAGACGACGCGGCCTATTAATTCGAACATACAAAAAATAACCACCCCAAACAAAATGCCCCCCTGCGAATCATTATCATAAGCCAAATCCATCCACAGCAAAAGACTCCGCGAAAATAAAAAAGCCGAAAAAAACCGCAAAGCTATGAAAATAAAGATAAAAAACCAAGCCAAAAACAAGGGGATCGTTAAAATAGAAAACCAAAGAAGAAAATGCCAGCGAAATAAAAACAGAATCCAACTCTAGAGTGGCTCAAACCCAGAAAGTGACATAAGAAAAAAAAATCCAACCATAAGCGAAACAGTTGAGGAAATGAGAACTGCAAATAAAAGCACAACCCCAAACCATGAGCCATTTCCCTGAACCCATCTTAAAGAAAAACTGAATACTCTGTACCTCTTCCCGATCCAACCATAAACAGCCGCTGTATTCCGAGACCCGCTTTTCCCCCCCTCAAAAATATCCAAACCATTTTACCCCCAACTTATATTTCATGAAAGAAAAGCAAAGAAAAAGCGCAGGAAAGCCAGCCAAGACAAAGAAAATGCGGAAATATGCATGCAATAAAAAAAAGGAAAACCTAGATAAACATAAAAATGTGTAGTAACCAGATGCAAGAACTTACTAACAGGTTCTAGTAGTGGCGTATGACAAAGGAACCGACTTTTTGTATTATGAAATAAAGGTAGGGAGCAGAAGGGAATTTTTGGAAAGAGAAAATAAACATATTCCGTTTTAAGAATCGGTATAACTTATCAAGGGCATCCGAAAATGGTGTGAAAGCTTTTAAGCAGTAACAGGCTGCCCGAAACTTGTCATCAAATAACTCTCGGCTCGTTGGGCATAGCCGTAACCACAGAACGGGGCACGCCAGGTCTGACCCATGTGTTGATGATAGCTAGGAATTGGGGGCGGCAGTCTCGAGTAGTTTGATGATTGGTGCGGTGGATTGATAGCCGCCGAAGGGAATCCGGCAGACCCAGCCCAAACATGGCCGTACTCAACTGGAGTTGGGGGGCCAGTTTCTGGTGCAGATGGAGGCGAATACTCAAGTGCAGAATAATCCATTTGCGTTTCAATAACGTGAGCCCAATAACCGTTATTTTCTTGACGATGCTGTGGTTGAGGTGGTGGGAGCTGGATTGGGAGACGATCACTTCCAACATCCGAGTGAGAATGAGGGTAGTATCCAGTCTCTTGATATATAGGTTCAGCAGGCGTCATCAACTCATAACTCTTTCTGTTAGAAACGGATGGGTATTCAGCGTTGTTATACTCCTTCCACATGGACTGTAAATCAGGCGTGATAATGGCTGATTGGCTTTGGCGATGGTGACGTCGGATGTTCGTGTGGATCGGAGCGAGAGCTGGAGCAGACGCCTTTGATCCATTCTTTCGATAGGATTCCCACATCAACTTGTACTGGCTGAAACCCTTAGTTCCCTCGGGGTCAACATGCAAGTGCCATCCAATCTCCTCAAGCCAAGTCTTTTCAAGAGCATTCAGGTCAGCGACGGGAAGTCCCGTGACCTCGGACCACGACTTATTCTGAAAGGTGTTGTCGTCGAGGAACTTGCTTGCAAGAAGCAGAGCAATAGTGAGCATCCGATGGAAAAAGAGAGGATCCCTTGATGGGACGGAAAGATCGAGCATCGTCATCCTGTCCTTCAGATAAACAAGGCCAAGGAGAATTGTTGAACTAGGGAGTCTAGTCGAAGACAGAATCTGCAACACGAACTTGCGGGTGTCCCGAGAAAGTACCCGCTCTTGAATGGGGTTAACACTAAATTTCAGGTTAGCAATTCGTCTAAATCCATGAGTAAAGTGGGGGTGAACATACAGTTGCTGAGCCACGTGTCCAACAAATTCAGTCATTTCTTCCATTTCATAGTCCAAGTGCGCAGAAACTCCACCAACTGGTTTCTCCTCCACTGGGCGAGCAGCCTGTTCTTGTTTTCTCGTCTCTTGTCGGTGTTGCCGGCGGTTAACATGATTCTATAGATTTTGTCAGTTATAGAATTTCGATATAAACTGCATTCAAAATACGCACCTGGTAAATCTGTCTTTCAAAAGCAACCCCATCAATTGGTGGAAGTTCTACTCGTTTCTGGGGAGGTGGCAACGCAACAGCCCCATACCAATGGTTATTGTTCGGGTGCGTTATTCCCGGAGGAGGAACACCATGATAATTGGCCTGTTGTCGTGGGGGAAAGAGTGACTCCGCCCGCGACTCGAATGCAGCCGGTTCGAATTGAAATGGACCAGCATTGTTGAAACCCCGATATGAATCCACAGCACCCTTCTCCGAAGTACGGAATTCCTGAGAACCCAGAAACTGATGACCGTGTTGAACACCGATATAATACGGCCAGCACTCTGGAGGAGTGGGTGGCAAGTGAGACTGAGGATTGTAACTCGGCATATCGGTTATTGGTGATGCGGAAGGGCGAAAAGAAACCGTATTGAAAAGATAGTCAAATCTTTTAGACAATTTGGCCAACTCGTCAGCCATGATTCGTTCGGAATGGTTTAATCCAATCATGTAGCGGCAAAAATATTTTTGTGATGGGCCAAAATTCCCCTTTCTTTAACTTACCAGTTTTATTTCGCTTCCGATCAAATGTGATCTACGACGAACGTAGACTCACGGGCGAAGTTTGCAGCTCCGTTCTTAGTGAACCCTTCCCATTCAACACCAGTTTGGACAATAAAGTCGTCGAGTTGTAGCGAAAATTTAGATAAAAATAGAGAGTTTTAAATATGAAGGATGTTGATCGTAAAAAGTCTCGTTGGTTTAGCCGATTGCGCGATGTTCAAATGGACTAACCAGAGCAGTGAAACTCTGTTAGATGCGACGACGAGTCTAAATTAATAGTTCGTAGGCCGCAAGCGATAGTCGATTCAAGTGAGGCGAAACGCAAAACCAATGTCGAACAAAGACAAGAAGTTGTTAATCGAGGAGCTGATTTTCAAAACCAAACAGGCAATGTGACGTGAGAGTTATAGAAAGGACCGATTGTCTCCGGCAGCGAGTGGCTTTGTTGAGGGAGTTGCGCTGAAGTGGAAGGCTGGGGGGAGGGGAGTATGAATGAGGATGAAGAGATAGAGAAGGAAGACTAGGAAGAGGAAGGCAAGGCAACCTTTAGGAAGGGGGCGTCGTAGAGGTTGGGCGAAGGGAGGGTTATCAGAAGAGAGAACGAATCCTTAAACCTTTTTTGCCGCCTGTCTGTGCTGGTGTTTCTCTCTATCTGGCTTCCACCGCGTTGAAGGAAGAAGGAAGAAGGAAGGGTGGTGGTGGAGGGCAGAGGGTGGTTGGTCGAGGGGGGAAGAGGGCAGATTTGTGGGACGGGGTTCGGAGGAGTTCTTCAGTTGACGGACTGACAGGCCAGGCGAAGTGATCCAAGCGGCAGGGGAGGGGCAAAGCAGTTCCCTTACGCGACGAGTACCCAAGCCAACAAGTAAAGTCTAAAAAGAAGTGACGAACGAACAAGCTGAACCCGAACTTCCGAAAAAAATTGACCCAAGTAACCGCTAACTCCAATGCGTGCACTCTCTTCAGAAAAGAAATAGGTGAAGGTTACCCTTTTTTAAAGAAAAAAAATGTTTTTTTTTATAAATAATTTATTTGAGTCGTGGGAGAGAAAAGGGAGGGGAGGGGAGAGAGAGGAGAGGAGAGGAGAGAGAAGGAGAGACGCGACTGGACAAAGACAAGAAAGACTGAGAGAGAGGGCTGGAGATGGTAGAGAAGAAAGGAAGGGAGAGGGACGCAGCAGCACTAACTGGAGATGTCAGGAATGAGAACACAACGGGGTGGATCTCTTTCTCTGATGCTCAGCAACCTGGCTTAGAGACGTCCTTCACCTCACTTCTCTCACTCACTCACTCACTCCCTTCCTGTTCCACACACCACCACAACGACCGCTGCTACCGCTCTGCTGCGGAGAGCTGTTGCAAGTCAGTCGCTGGTGCTGCTGGCTGCCCAATGTTGCTCCTGCAACGCGACTGGAAGCAGGCAGCAGGCCCGCCCCCTCTCGCTCAACCAGTCATCCCGACAGAGGCCTGCACTGCTATTGGACAGGTCAGGGAGACTCTTGTGAGCCATGAGCTAGAACAGGCGGGATGCCCCCTGCCAGTGGCGCCGTTGCAGGCCTATGAGATCCAGCACCTACGGCAACACGAATCACCAGCAGAAAAACCAGTTACTCTTTGCAGGTGCAAAATGCCAAGGCGAAGACGTTGTGACTCGCAACCGTCGTCTCTTGGCAAATTTGTCCCCCAATTTAACTGAATCGGGAAGGGAGGTCTTGCCACCCGCTGCTCAGTTGGTGAGCGACCAACGGCTGTCCGGCAATCCGGGGTCCATTTTCTCCCTTTTTTCTTTCTTTTTTCTTCATTCGTTTTTCTTTCCACACCCTTCCAAACTTCTTGTTTACCCCTCTAGATGTATCCATTTTTCAGCACATCACTAGAAAAAATAGCTCTCCGCATTGCTCCGCTTCTAACTCCACCCCTAATATGCTGATCTGATAAATGACGATATCTGAACTCGAGCATTCATCTTGTATCTAACAATTCCCAGCTGTTTCACACCCTTTGGGAAAGTCATAACAATACATCCGTGAGAAAGAGGAATCAATTCCAAGTGACGCTCTGGAAATCTAGTTGAATCTTGGCAGACCACACGGCTAGAGTAAACAAAACGGTAAAAAAATAATACATACATACATACATACACCCGGGAATGGACCATGACTCCTTATTTCGCGAGTGGCAAGGAAAACGCAAACGATCTGCCATGGTGAACAGGCGGCAAGTGACGACGACGCAAGAAACTACGCAAGAAACACACATGTCGATACCTGTTCGTCACTGAATGTGGCGGCGGAGTTATCATATCCTGACGTGAACAGGAAAAGATAACATCGCTAGAAATTTGATTTCTTCAAGGTCGTCCGACGCTTGTTCCGTCATCTAGTACCTGTGTTTTGGGGAATATGAGGAACCCGCATAGCACGGTCCGACAATTCGACCTAATTGTACTGAAAACAACCGATGGGGACCTCGCAAATCAGCTGCACAAGTAGGACTTGCAGCCAAACATCGTGGGGAACAAAAAAAGGATTCCTAAATCCTTGAGTGTCCCATACAGGATGCTCTACCCTTCACGCGCTAGGCAAAATCTCCTGCTTGTTGACCATCAGCACGGCAAGTGCAAAACAAAATGGGCTGAGTGCAGTCCCTTTGCAGAAGGGACCTCGCGAAGAATTCCTAGCAGGAAGGGCACGGTTATACATGTGCTTGCTTAGTACAGACTCCACGCAATACCCATGTAGCTCCTATTCTTGGACATTTCCCAACCAGACCAGGCGCGAGGAAAAGAAAAGATATGGATATTGAAATGGACGGAACAACAACCTCCTTCGACGCCATGTTCCCTTACCGCCAGAAAATATGTAAAGTTCATACAACACACCACAGCCCTTCCTTCGATGAACGCCTCAAAGGAGTTGCGACGTTAGAGAGTGAGAGATCTTGCTCGTGCGAGCGATCTGATGCCTGGAACGATAGTTCATGATCGTTTCCGTATGTCGCAACAAATTGCCCTTAAAAACGAACTAGTGAGTTGCATTCGCTCCTTTAGAGTAACACTTCCGTCTTCAAGCCTCGAGAATAAAACGTGAAGATCCTAGGCAGACGGATGCCTCATGACACGAGAACATGGTTTCTCAGATCTAGCCGTCACACCGTGCAGTGCGAAATCTCTGATTTCAACATGACAAAAACAAAATCGTTGAGCCAGGCGCACGCCCCGTTTGTCTGCCTATTGCGTCGTCCTTCTGTCCGTTTCGTCTCGACATAAGCTGGGATCTTGGGTGCTGTAGCGTGCGTGCATACGACCAAGCAGCCAGCCGATCCCAAGCCACACTACGGCCAACCGCAGCGTTTCCGGTACCCTCGTCGTGGTTGAAATCCGGTACCGGGCTGAACCACAGCCACACAAGCGGCGTCAGCCAAAGCCACCCTCATATGGCGGTGTAATAAATAAAACTACCCTTGCTCTGTTCGGGTCGCATGTCAGTGCCTTCCGCATAAGACCACCAATCAAAACCGAAACGAAACAAAAAAAAAGGGAACGGGAAAAGAAAGAAAAATCCCTTCATCAGCCCCCCTGCCTGCAGGAAGGAAGCGGGATGAGCATCTCAGAAATAAAGCATTTTACCGTAGGCATTACATTCTGCTAACCATAAACTAGCATAAAAAAACCAAATGCAAAAAAGATAAAATAAAATAAAATAAGGTAGCGAACCAAACAAAGCAACCACCTATCTTTTCCCTCCCTCCCTCATCCATAAAGTTTATTTGGAGAAACTGAAACCTCCCTCTGTGATGCAATGAATGCAGAGCTCATCTGCTGTAAGTGAATAGGGGGGTGACACAACTCATCCACTGAAGGATCCAGTTAAACGCGCAGAGTGCCTGGAACGCGGGGACCAAATAACGCTCAACCGTAGGATCGACCCCCCCCTCATACGTACAGCTACCAATGTTGCGGAGACGCTTGAAGTCCCGAAAAATATCGTCCCACGGAGTAATACCCTTTTTTTTCATCCCTGTTTGATTTAATGCTTCAGGGAACTAAGCGTAATCGACGTTCTTGGGAGTCTCGTGAACACGCGAGGCAATTCTGCGTGGAATAAGAGGATGAGGGGAGGAAAGGGGTGTCGTTTTCTTTTCTCTTCCGCCGCCCTCATCTCAAGGTTGCTCCATCATGCAGATCGAGATTAAACATTGGGAAACGCGGGGTGGGTGCACCCTGTACAAATCGGCGATGTCAATGATACTATCCCGTGGAGCTATGGACCACACTCTAGAAGAGTGTTATTGTTTTATTTTCTCCCTTTAATTATTCACCGCCAGTCGCCAGTTGCCAGTCACCAGTTTTATTTCTATCTCCGTTAGAGTCATAATAAATAAATATAAAACCAGCTGTATAGCCAGGCTCATACGTATGCACTGCATAAATTACAAATTCAGGATGGGCAATATCGATAAACATATATATTGGTATTCCCCGATGCGTGTCGGCCCATTCCGCAACACGAGTTCCCACCAAATTTCAGAGAAATGGAAAAGTTCAGCTTTACTATCAGATGCTTCGGGAATCATTGGTCGAAAAGGGCTTTGAGGGGGACACCACTCGAGGGATTATCAAGAGAACACGCACAAGAACCTAAAGGGGAAGATTAGGAAATGTTCGGACGAACAAAGAAAAAGGGGGAGGGTCAAGGACTTTGGTGATCCGGCGACCCATATTTCGAGGTTGGGGGAAATTAGAAGTCGTTACATAACTGGATTCTATTTCACTTAGGCTGAATGGCCTGGATTTGAATTTTCTTTATTTTTTTTTTCCGAGCACGATAGAGGGACTCAGGCTATTGAATAGGGCAAGTCACTAAAGCTACATTCCCGCAACGATACCGTATCGCTACCGTATTGACCAAGCACAGTTCCGAAAATATGACTTCGGCATCATCGTCTCGGTTTTCGGTATTCTGTTGTCAATACCGTGTACAGTACATAAATCTGCACAGCACGCCGAATGTCTCAGCCATTCACATTCATCCGAAAATGCCCCAACAGAAAAAAAAAAAAACGCATATGCCAGCTCTGTTCTGTTCTGTTCAAGGCGAGATATGTATATCACTTTTGTATACCCAGCTTCGTTATTGACCTGCCTTCATCATGGAAGAAATATTCAAAGAGGATCGATTGGTTCTCCACTTTGGTGTTGCAAAATATGAGTGATTGGATGTGTTGTTCAAAAGGCGATGATAGCCACTGGTAGGCGTTGGTGACCAGCGCGTCGGTTTTCGACAATTGCAGTCGATTGACCTATCGGATTCCAGGGGGATATTAATGCGCTTACGGAATGTGCTTTTTGCAGTCCCACTTCGTCAGGAAAAACCTAAGTCTACACGCGCACGTACCCCCCTCCCACCGGTTTTATCGTACAGTCATTTTTTTGCGATGCATAACTATTTCCATGCATAGCGAGGCCAAACCGTAAGGTTTGGTTCGAGGAGGGTAATTCATAGCACTACGCGTATGCGCGTACAAATATGAGACGGACGGGGCACCAACATTCATTGTTCTAGGCAATTACTCGATTTATAAGATGACGTGGGAAACCGCAATGAGCATTGCCATCACCTTTCCGAGATCGGATTCTCGTTCTCGATCATACCATACGTTACCCGTAATCCATTTGAGTCATGGGAAGGAAATGCTCATCAACCCACCAAGGACACGTTTTCAACAATCCTCGCCACAAGAGTCTCGTTTACTCACGTTTCCGTTATTGCACAGCCAGAATCCCAACAACCGGGTGACCAACGACGGGCGCTTTATTTTCTCGGGTACCGGACCCATGAGGAGAAATCCGAGCCAGTAAAGAGCACAAATATATCGTTTCTATGCATGCATACGAGGCGATTGGAGGCGGAAAAGTGAGTTCGCTGGTCATTGGCTCATGCAAGGACTCATCTACGGTTCCAGTGTTGTTTTGACTGAATTCGGAAGGAGGAAGTTCCCTTTTTTGTTTCACCAGCAGCGATGATGATTGCGCTTTGATTCTTGGGCTGGGGAGGTAAAATCCAACAACACCATCAAGACAGTTCCTGTGCTTTGGATTGGCACGGTTCTCACTCCTGTGTCAATACGGATGACGAAAAATGACCAATGCTTTGGTATGCCATCAGCTTGTCGCCTGATTTTCGAAGCTGGCACGTATTCAACCTTATCGAGGTGTTTGGATTAGGATGCCATCACTCGCGTTATCGATATCGTTAATTGTCCAGTAACAGTCTCGCATCTCCTTCGACGTCATTTTATGGAAATAAATTATTTTAAAAATCTGCGAGTCTAGAGAAATAGATTTTGTAGCATAATATATGCTACATTTGCGCTTTAGCCGGAGACGTAGCTTTTATTTTTATTATTTTTATTATTTTTATTTGGCACGCACGATCTAACAGATATAAGATTTGTTCCTGCGGGCGTGTAACATGCTCGATAGATATCTGTTTCTTTTTCATCGGAATACTCTTGATACCAAGAAATTTTGTAAAATTATGCTTGCGTGGTATAGATACGTATATATTATAATTTCTGGCGGAGACATTAATTTCCGACCCGGAAGCGGCGAGTGAGAAGGAGGTTAAAACCGCGTCAAAGGTCTGTGAGTTGTTAATTTCGGTTCTGGTGCTGGATCGAAAACTTACCTCCGCTCTCGAAATCTGTGTCTCAGGAGAGGAAGAGAGAGAGAGAGGGAAAAAAGGCTATTTCAACCTCCTGCTGCCATCGAGAAACGCACATCCTTCAAGTTGAATGTGGAGGCTCAACGTTATCGAGTGATGCTTTGTGAATACTAGTCCGTGCGCGGGATCAGAATGCGCTAAACAAGGCTGGACCAACCTACGTGCAGCTCTCCAGCGGATTCAGAAAACCTGCGACGGCTATAATATGGTTTCATGAAGCAGCCCAGCAACGATAGTGATTACCATGCATATTGGAATTTATAAATGGCATATTAACCGGGCCGCTTGATCAGAGCCGCAAATTCGGTGAGGATGGTTGAGGCCAGGATCTGCTATTCGGACAAGTGCATTCGGCAGCACTTGGTTACATGTAGTTAGGTCTGGCTCCCGACGATCGTGGGGTTCGTTAAAAACCTCGACTTCTAAAGCAACATGGGCTTCGATGTTGGATTATAGTGGTGGATGCACGCGCGGCTGTCAATCGATTTTAATAAATCGAGCTGCGGTTGCGGTTCTTTAGGTTACGGCCCATTAATGGCATGATTATATGTACTGCACTTATTCGTACAGTAGGGTGGTGAACTAAGTAAAGTCTTGATCGAATCGCCATTCGCCGCTACACTGCATGTTGGATGTGCTGGGATCGGGATCCTCTCCTTATCCATTATCTGTGGCTCTGCTATTTTGTTGTATTCTTGTAGAACGATTCAGCTATACTGAGAGAAACCTCGTCACGAAATTTGACGCCTCGGCGGACGAATAACCCAACCTAGTAGACAAAAAAACCACTGTGTATATTTTCTACCTTACTCACAGGAACAGCAGAAACCCACTTAATAAAATTTTTTGTAATGATATCAATAATATGAAACTCTATCCATCTATCCCCCCTAAACCATCGCCCCTCTCCCGCCAACAGTCCCCAGACTCCTCTTCGCCCGCTCACTAAGCTCTACGTGTGGTAGTGCCATCTCGCCTTTGCCCTGTGGCGCTGGCAAGAATCCCAACGCAACAAGATATGCGAGATAGATCCCCATCTGCTCAACACTAACACCCGCACCGGCGGTCCAGTCTTCTCCAGTCCACTCCTTGTCGTGGCGTAGTGAGGCGACAGTGTTAGTGTCGTCGAGTTCGGGCGCTTTAGTAGATGAAGGCAGGTTATCAAGGACGAAGTGGAGGAGCGGGAACCTTAGATAGAAAGTATTAGCATATTCCCTCTAGAGATTTAGAAAGAGAGACTTACAAAGCATTGTCTTTGCTCTTCTCGACCACGTGTGTCTCAAGTGCGATCCTCCATGGGATGTAGTCCACTTTTTCAACCTCGTATCCGAACGTCCCCAGCGTGCTCAAAAACTCATTGAATCGCAACCTCGGATGGCTGGTAACATGGGCAACCGCCAACGGGCTGGCTGGTGGACTGAATGCACAAGCGACGACAACGCGAGCAACGTGGTCGACGGGGACCATGTTCACTGTGTTGTAGATATCAGGCATTTGGCCAAGCTGCGCGCAGCCCTTAACCATGCGGATGAGGAAATCGTCGGTGTTGGTCACTGTTGATAAGTTAATAAGGGTGATAACTTGTGAAGGGGAGGGGTTTAACCTCCGGTTATGGAGTCTCCAACGATGTAGCCGGGACGAATGATGCATCCATCGAGGCCGCGACGTCCGGCTTCACGAACAATATATTCACCTGCCCATTTGCTCTGCCCGTATCCAGTGCCCAGATCATAGGCTGACCCTTCGAGATCATCTGATTCTGGCACACCAGACCCACCGCCCTCCATGATGGCGTCGGAAAGCTTGACGTAGTGATCTGTATCTAACACAGACGTGGAAGAGACAAAGGCAAAGCTCTTCGGCTTCCCAGAAGCACAGAGAAGCAGTGCGTCAACTGTACCAGTAACGTTTGCTGGGCGGAGCTTAGAGTAAGGGTACACCCAATGGACCTATCATCTCGTTAGAAAAGCCATTATAGTCACCACAAATCACTCGAAGAATTACCTGAGCACCATTGTGAATAATCACATCTACCTCCTCGACCAACACCTTCCATTCCTCCTCACCAACACCTAGCCTCTCATTCCCAAGCTCACCAGTCATACACTGAATTCTTTCGCTCCAATCATCTTGCCACACTCCATACGCCTCACAGCTCGTCCTGACCCTCTCCAGCGCCTTCTCCTTCGTCGCAGCCCTGACATGCACAATCACCCTCTTCACCTCCGGCTCCTTCCTCCCCAGCAGCTCTCTCAATAAATAGACCCCCAAAAACCCAGTAGCGCCGGTCAAAAACACCGTCCCACCACCCCTCGGACTCCCTACACTCCCAAACCTTTCCGGCAACGTTTCAACCAGCGTTTTGGCATCAGCCGCATAATCCTCCCCTCTAACCCTCTTAACCTCTGCCTCCTTCTCCGCATCCGTAGTCTTCGTTTCCTCCCCGGCAAGCTGCTGAATCGCCAACTCCCCGTGTCCCTTCAACCTCTCAATCTCCCCCGCCAGCGCCCCCAACGTCGGGAACTTGAATATCGCGCCCAGCGCTACATCCGTAACGAACTTCTTCCGCACCTCGAAGATCATCCTAGTGGCCAGAATCGAATGTCCGCCTAACTCAAAAAAGTTACTAGCAGGCGTAACAGCCTCGCCAGTGTGCGTCAGTAATCCAGTCCAAATATCGCGTAACTGACTCTGCACCGTCGTGAGCTGCAACTCGCCCTCCTCCTCCTCCACCTCGCCACCTCCACCACCACCGCCGCTGACCGTGTCGGTCCGTTTGCGGCGCTGCGCAGCTGCTACCAATTGTGCCGTATCCGGGAACGGTAGCGCCGGTTTATCAATTTTACCATTCGGATTGAGCGGGAGCCGTGTTAGTGGGACGACGACAGTGGGGATGGCATATGCCGGTAATCGGCCCTTGAGGTATTCCCGCACTTCTCTAATGAGCTTACGGTATTTTCTCAGGCCTCGTACGATCTCGTCGGCGCCGTCTTCGTCTGCTTCGTCGGCGCTCATGAGGCCGCCTAGTTCCTCGGACTGCAGCGGGACAATGTAGGATACGAGGGTTGGCTCTTCGTCTTTATCGCGGCGGACGAGCGTCACGTTTTCGCGCACGAGCGGGTGCTGGCTAAGGTGTGTATCGATCTCGCCGAGCTCGATCCGGAAGCCTCGGATCTTGACTTGGTCGTCTGCGCGGCCGGAGCACTCGACGTTGCCGTCGGGGGTGTAGCGGCCGAGGTCGCCGGTGCGGTAGAGTCGGTCGCGGGGCCCCATGTAGAACTCTTTCCATGGTTCTTCGGTGCTGAAGTCTGAGCTGGCTGTCGACCAGTGGTCTTCGCTCACGTACCAGTTTCGGATGAATTTGGTGGCAGTCATTTCTGGGAGGCGGAGGTAGCCCTCGGCGAGGCCGCCGGCGCGGACGTAGATTTCGCCGATCTCGCCGACGCCGCAGATTTGTTCGCGGTTGTGGCGGTTGACGACGAGGAGCTGGACGTCGAGCATGCCCTTTCCGGCGGGGATCACGTCTTTTTGGGATTGGGAGAACGTGGCGTTTTTGTTCAGGCTGGGGACTTCGAAGTAGGAGACGGCGCGCTGGGTCTCGGTCGTGCCGTACATGTTTACGACGGCGACGTTGCGGGCGAGGGATTGCAGGCGGAGACAGTCTCGCTTTGTCAAGATGTCGCCGACGAAGAAGGCATGGTGGAGGGACGGGATCGCGGCCGTGGCTTGGGCGGAGAGGAGCTGTCCCATGGCCGGCGTCAAATGTGTTATAGTTGCGCCATTCTCAGACATCCATTCCGCAAGACGGCCAGGTGTGCCAATGTCGTCGGCGGTAGGGACAAGAAGACGGGCGCCGAGGAACAGCGGCGTGAATATATCCCGCTGGATGGGGTCGTGGGCAATTCCAGAAAGCATGGTAAACCGGTCATTCTCAGAAAGCCCAAACGTCTTCGCCATCCATGGGAAATAGTACGTAAGAGAGAAGTGACGGCCGCGGACACCCTTCGGAACGCCCTCCGACCCAGAGGTAAATGATAGTGTCGGTGTCGAATCCGGGCCAACAACTACACCTGTTCCCTGAGCCTTGAGCGGGACCTGCTCAGCCAGAACATCCTTCCCATCAACCAGCCCACCAGCCAGCGTGCCATCGTCCTGAATCGCAAGCGCAGGGACCTCCGTCAGAATCGACAGCTCATTTGACAGATAATCGCGAACAATCGAGCTCAATTTCCCAGCCTTCTCAATAACCACCAAAGCCCGTGGCTGCGCAACTTGCAGATATATATTCTGCCGAGCAGGCGGATACGCCGGATCAATAACACTGAACGTCGCACCGGCCTTCAACACGCCCATGACGGCCACCACGAGGTCGACTCCACGGTGTGCATATACCATCACTACATCACCGCGCTTGACCCCCTTGGCTAGGAAATGGTGTGCGAGGATGTTCGACGCTTCGTTAATGTGGCGGTATGTAAAGACCCTCGTTCTGCTATCCTCGTCGTAGATTCCTGCTGTCTCAACTACACATTCGCGGTCTGGGTGCCGTGCTGCATTGGCGCTGAAGATGTCGTGGATGGCTCCGCGGAACCCGCTCCAGTTGAGGTTCTGTCTAGGGTCTGGCAGGACTGCTGCTTGCGCGGGGGTTTGCAGTGGGATGTGGCCGACTGGGATCTCGGGGTTGCGGGCGCCGGTGACGACGATTGAGAGCAGCTGGTCGACGATTGCGGTGATTCGCGCAGACGAGAAGATCAGTTGGTTGTAATGTGCGCTCAGAGTGATTTCAGGGATCTGAGGGACATAACGGAGGGAGGAAGAGGCAGGCGCAGAGAGCTCGACGTAGATTGAGAGATCTGTAGTAAGGGAGTGGGAAGAGAGGAACTGCTGCGACGGGGCGTCGGGAGCATGGTAGAGCGAAAGATGGTATAAGACTGGGGGAGTAGCAGATTTAGATTTTTGCTGCAGATGGGAGACCAGTGAGGCGAAAGGAACAGAATCAGCGGCGCCTTGAAGCTCAAGCTGTAAAATAGCAGTAATGAGTCAGTACAGCTCATGAATATACATATATCACTTCCATAAAAACACCAAAACTCACCTCTTTAACGCTCTTCAGCAATTCCACGAACGTCGTCCCTCCCGTTAATGGCAATCGGAGCACAAAGGGCTCCTTCGTCTCCGCCGTCGTCCCCAGTGATATATCCTCATCGCCCGTCAATCTGAACGCCAGCACCGCAAACGCCGCCAACAGCACCGTGAACGGGGATACCGGATTGCTCCCGTCGAGGATGCCCAATTGCAGCAAGGCGTGTCTAGCACCTTCAGGGACAGCCACCGAGTGCACGGCCTCAACAATGCGGGGTGGGTCGGGCCGAACATAGTCCGTAGTGAGGGATTGAGTGGTGAGAGAGCGGAGCCGCTCTTCCCAGCGACCCAGACGGGCTTCGAGCGAGTCCTGTGGAGCCATTGAACTGTGTATCTAGCGGGGCATAGACGATCGAGTAGAGTGCGGGGGCGGGGGAGGGAGGGGAGGGAGGAGATATATATGCGTAGAAAAATAGCTGCGGTAATTCCACAGTGTAAGAAAAGGGCCGCGGCCGCCAAGACTCGCTTCCCCCCACTATGCGAGTGATGTGTTGTGGCGCGGGGCAGGGTAACTCTGAGTACTCCCTCCACCGATAACTATCGTCGCTTCTTGGATAGCTGCGAATGGCTGCGGGCATAGCGAAATGGACTCTCCAGACCCCTTCGCCCCTGGCTTCGGCGAGTTCCAGGGCATCCCGGATCGGACGCTTCCCGATGACTGCATGGAGTATGCCATCTTCGTTACCGACACGGTCAACGCAAAGGCAAGGCTGGAGGAAGTGAGGAAGGTGGCTCTGGAGCTGGCCGCGGGATGGGCGAAGGGCTATATCTGGCAGCGGGAAGAGTTCTCGCTGGAGCTGGCGGAGAAGAAGGAGCTGGGTGTGTGGCATCTGCAGGGGCGGACTGAATACGGAGACTCGGTGGAGGACGAGTGGTTCATCGTGTGGATGCTGCGAGAGCTGAGCAAGGGCTTCACGGACCTGTGGATCAGGTAATTGCTCTTATTCCCATGCACATAAATCAAGAACAGGCCAATTCTAACATCCAGCATAGAGTCTACGACACAGATGGCGAATTCCTGCTCATCGAAGCTGCAAATGCCCTCCCAAAGTGGCTGAACCCCGAGATAGCAGACCACCGAGTAGGTTTCATTCCCGCATATCAATCATTACCCACCCTCCATTAACCTCTATTTCCAGGTCTGGATCAACTCTGGATCTCTCCTTATAATCCCCCTCTCCGCCGCCGCCCCTACTACCACCGTCCCCTCGCGGACCCAGCCCATCTCGCGCCCCCTCACCCTCTTAGAAGCCCTCGCCCTGATCACCAACACCCCCAGGCAGCTAACCCGCATCCGCCTCGTCGAAGAAGAAGCCTTCTACCGCACCCTCCCCTACCCAGCAGCCGCCCAAACCAACCTCCACCACACCTGCACCACCATCCCCCGTAAACTAGCACACATACTCCACACGCATCCCTCATCCGTCGCGGCTGCAGTCGAAGCCTTCTACCTCCGCGACCCAATCTCCCTCAAATCACTGTCGTCCATGAAATCCTTCCCCCCTACAGACCTCGTCACGGTCTCTACCACATTCACAAAGGTCCTCTACGCCCAACTCAAGGGCCAGGAATTCGCCCCCCCACTCGCATTCTCGACGGGCGATAACGCAGCTGACATAGGCGCGAAACTGACATGCGGGTTCGAAATGCTGCTCTCGGATGCAGCGGCACCTCAGTTATCGTCGCTGTCGCGGCGCGAGACGGTGGATGCTGTGCGGAGGCTGGCGATTTCAGAGGCGCCGCTTCCGACGGACGCGGAGATTGCGGAGTGGTCTGATCGCTGTGACGACGAGGAGTGGCTGGATGTGGAGTATTCGGCGTTTGAAGAAACGCTGCAGGGACACCCGGGACACAAAGGGACGCAGAATGAGAGTGGGTGGGGCGATAAGGGTGCGGAGGAGAATTTGAAGAAGATGGTGGAGAGGTTTGAGGCGTTTTTGAATGATGATGAAGCTGGGGTGGAGGGGGCGGAGTTTGATGATGAGATGGATGTGGATGATGACGATGAAGATGACGATAGTGATGAAGAAGAGGAGGAGGAGGACAGAGAGGTTAGCTTTGATGAGGGGGAGTTTGAAAGGATGATGAGGGAGATGATGGGGATGCCTGCGTCGACTTTGGAGGCGGAAAGCGCGGAAGAAGAGAAGGAGATTAGGAGGGTGATGGATCATGTTGAGGCTGAGCTCCGAGAAGCGGGTGCACTGGAGACTGGAGTTGGAGCAAAAGCTGGGAATCAAAGAATTAAGGAAGTGAATGATGACGAAAAGGATGAGGATGAAGATGAGGACAAGGAGGTTAATATTGACTACACTTTGGCGGCCAACATGCTGGAGAGTTTCAAGGGCCAGGCAGGAATGTCAGGGCCAGGAGGAAATTTGCTGGCGAGGATGGGAATTTTATTGCCGCGGGATGATCCTAGGGGTGGTAGTGGGGGCACTGGGGAAGTTGAGGGGAAGGGGAAGGGGAAGGCGGTGTAGCTGTAATATATGAGTGCGAATTATGTTTGTACTTGAGACCGAGGGCTGTAATTGCTTGCGCTGTATATTCTGGGAACTCTGCCTCAACAGGCAGAGAAATGGACGTAATAAAATGGACATTGCTTATTGCTTGTTACGGCAACCTGTCATCGGATCATTGCCAATCACTCGTTGTTCGTCTCAAAGTGAACTAGTCGCAAAAGCCCTTTCTTTGAGGTTTATAATAAGGAACCGATTCAAAAGATTTACCATGGTAGGCTTTCCCAAGCCATTTCCACATATTTGATACCTTATACTTTTGGGCATACCAAATACCTCCTCCCCAACCAAACCTTTCCTAGATTGAGTATTCAACAACAATCCGAATAAAATTCGCCATCCACTGAAAAAATTCACTAGAAAAGCATCACACACTTCTTCCCAGAAAAAAATGCCATTTTTATTAGCCTATCTAAGCCTCCGCAGTATCCAGCCCACCCTTCCCCGTACTCGCCACTGCACTCGGCCCCTTCACTTTCCTTAGTTTCTCCTCAAACTTCTCAAACTCGCGGATAGCTACTTCCTCCTCTTGATCCATTATCTGCGTCACACCCTGGACTTCCTCAATCTAGAATTTCGTTAATTTCTTACAATTGAGGCGGGGGGTCAGGGTGGGTAGTACGTAATGCATTAGCATAGATTCAATCCCGCTTTTTAGGGTCCGGCTTGAAGAGTCGCAGGTTCTGCAGGCTCCTCGAAGTTTCAGTAGAACTTGTCCGTCCTCGAAACCACGGTATTCGATATCACCGCCGTCTGTTGGGTTGTTAGTCCGATGTATATAAAATGGAGATATGGAGGGGGGGTATGGGATGATGTAGTTCAGTACCATCTTGAATAGAGGGCCTAATCCTCGTATCCAGCAACTCTTTGATCATAACCACAACCTCGCTATCACCCTCCTGCGCCATCGTATCCTCCGCCATCGTTGTCCCCTCCGTCAGGACCGGCGACCCGGAATTCAGCACCTCCGTGATCAGCGAAAACACCTCCGGCTTCAGAAACGCCCAGTTGGCGTCCTCGGTCTTGGTGATCGTGATGAAATCCGGGCCGTAGAACACTCCGCGGACTCCGTCTACGGCGAAGAGTTTTCGGGCCAGTGGCGAATTGTGGGCCGAGCGCCCGTCGAGGTACTCCATTGAGGAGGCGCCGGCGGGGAGGACAGAGGTGCCGGGGACAAACTTGAGGGCGTCGGGGTTTGGGGTGGGTTCGGTTTGGATGAACATTGTCCGTACGGACTGGCGCTGGAAGGGCAGGCGGAGACTGGCGGGGGCGGGGAGTCTGCATCGCGGGGAAGGGCGCAAGAGCAGGACTGGCGAATACGGGCGCGGGGTAGTGTGGAGACTGCGGATGGCCAGCGAAGGGCGGGCGCGGGCAAGTCGCAGTGCCGATGAAGCTGGTCGGGCGGCCATTTTGTCGGGAGTTGGGGGTGGAGGGGAGTGGGTGGTGACGCCACACGAGATCGCTACCAGCATTTTAAAGAGTCCGGTAACCCCGGCAATGCAACCTCCCGCAGTCCTGCATCTCCACTACATCCCACACACAGCAAATCGCCATTTGGGGAACAATGGCGATTACATGCAATCTTCCACGGCCAATTCAGATGCGATTAATTGGACTCGAAGTTCATCTCTGGGTCGAGCCAAGTAGGCACAGAAGTCAGTGCTGCTGGCCATGGACAAAGGACATGGCTGACAGGCAGCTAAAAGGTCTGGAACAATCTCTTCTCGTGAATAAACCTGCTAATAAATAATACGTAGATTAGTTCGTGGGATCTTATGGGCCCATTACGGGGAGGCCTGCTTCGTCCAGAACCGTAGAATATCCCTTTCCGAATGCTCGGCATCGGAATCTACATGTAATCCCCCATGGTGGGATTACATTCAGTTACCATCTCCCCCGACCTTCCTACTGTCTACACATTCTCTGTGATAGACAGTAGGCCAAAGATCAATGCCGCTCACTCAGAGCATCAGATCTTTGGACCAGGTCCTAGACTTCTCAACAGCCTCACCTCCTCCTTACAACGAGCACGACGCGGACGAGGCAGTTGCTCTTTACCACAGAATCATCAACGACTGTGAGAAAGAAAAACTCCTCCCCTTGTTCCCGTGGACCGACGGTGGGAATCCTGACCTGAAACCCCTCTGCTTCGACTCCGAGGCGGTTGCAGGCGTCAGCGTGCACAGCGTACTCAAATGTGCATTTGAGTACGCTCCCACAGCAGCCGGGGGCATCAACTTCGTCCGGATAATCCTCCACGGCCTCTTTCCTCCGCACGACTTGAGCATCGACCGCTCCCTCGACGCCATACTACCCCGCGCTCGTGTCTGGCTCGATTACAGCCCTGAACAGAAGAGCATCCTCTACACCACCCTCTCCCTCTTCGCCACAGACCTGCTGAGGTGTTTCTTCGTCCCCCTCCAAGGACAAGCTATCTGTGCCTCCAACAACGAATTGTCAGTGCAAGCCACCATCCGCAAGCTCTGCCTCCGCCGCGACGCCTACCGCTGCATCGTCACAAACAGATCCGACACCTCCAACCCAAACCACCGTCGCAACCCCGTCCCTAGCACCCCTATGGCAATCTGCCATATCATCCCGCCCACCTTGAACAATCTCAGCTCCTCCTCCTGTCCTACACCAACTAAGCACCTCGTCTGGCGCTACTTCAACATGTTCGATCCCGGCGTCAGCGCCCTCCTCTCTGGCAAACTCATCAACAACATCTCCAACGCGTTCGTGGTCCTCCCGGAACTCCACATGCGCTTCGAGAGGCTGGAGTGGTATCTCAGCGAAGTTGAGGGTAAAGAGAATACCTACAGCTTTTGCGCGAATAGTAATGAGCCCTTTAAGCGTTACTTGGCACCTCATTCGTCAGAGCTTGCGTCTCGAGACCGTGGAGGAGAGTTGCCGAGCTCAAGGCTGTTGAGATTGCATAAAGCGGTTTGCTTGATGATTAGTATGGCGGGTGCGGAAAGCTATGTGGAGAGGTTGGTGCGTGATACTGAGGTGTTACTGGAGTCCTATACCATGGCGAATGATGGGACTGACGATTTGAGTTTGCTGATGAGGTTGAGGGGTTTGTCGGATGAGAGGGAGGAGAAGGCGGAGGTGGAAGAGGCGGAGGAGGCGGAGGATGAAGATGAAGATGAAGATGAAGGTGGTTGGTAGTGTTAGTTTGAATTGATGTGTGACTATGGAATCCGTGTTTTTTAGGTCGTTGTGCGTCTATCAATGATCATGGGGGTTTGCGGTGTTTTTTCTATCTTGGAATTGATCGTTGCGTTGTTTGTCACCTCAAATAGATACACTGTACTGTACTGTGCGTTTTTGTGTCCGATAGAGAAAACGGGGCACAATTCACAATGCTATAAAAGCCCATTAAGACTCCAATGCTTGGTATCACTTGCTTGGTCGATGATATGTGATTGAGTGAAGCCCAAGGACTAATAGAAAAGATAACAAAGTTAACAGATACCATATCCAAACCAATCAGAACGAATTAAACAGCAGCACACCCAGTGAAACACCCAGCGTAGGTAAAAACAGCCGCAATCTCACACCCAGCCCTAACCAGCCGAGTGATCACCGATGCCCCAATAAACCCTAACCCTGCGATTAACTTATCTCGTCAGTCCAGATTAAAATGCGTGATACCCCTCCCCCGCCTTTAGTTTCACATCTCTGCTCTCTCCCCCAAAATCGCCAATCCGTACCTGTTCTCGTACCCTTTCTGACCAGTATCTTTTTTGTGTTTTACCGGTAGACCCTAATAGAAATAGATCCGCCATGCTCGACGTCCTTAGCTTTATCGAGTCCAGGGGTGGAAACCCAGAGCTGATCCGCGAGAGTCAGCGCCGCCGACACGCCCCTGTCGAAGCTGTCGACGAGGTTATTGCACTGTTTGAGGAGTTTAGAGTTGGTATGAAGATACTTCCCCTTTTTATTTTTCTGGGGTTTTTGGTTTTTTTCTTTCCTTCTCTATGCTGATTGGTGGCTGGAGTATATAGCAAGATATAAGGTCGACCAGAAAGGCAGCGAGATCAACGCAAACCAGAAGAAGATCGGTGAGAAGAAAAAGGTAATTTGGTTCTACCACCCCCACCCCCTACGCCGGACGCGACTAACGAATGTCCTACAGGCCAAAGAAGACGCCAGTGCATTCCTCGAGACCAAGGTCAAACTCGAAGCCGAAAAGAAGGAACTCGAAGCTGCTGCTTCCATCGTCGAGAAAGCCCTTAATGCGAAGCTAGGCACTATCGGAAACATCGTCCATGATACCGTACCTGTGAGCAACAACGAAGACAACAACGAAGTAATCCGTACCTGGGCACCCGAGGGGGTCACTGTTGAAAAACGCAACTGTCTCTCCCACCACGACGTTCTCTCCCGTCTCGACGGGTATGAAGCTGAGCGGGGTGTCAAGGTTGTTGGACACCGTGGATACTTCTTGAAGCACTGGGGGGTGTTCCTTAACCAGGCTCTCATCAACTATGGTCTTGAATTCCTCACCGGGAAGGAATATACTCCGCTACAGACTCCGCAGTTCATGCTGAAGGATATGATGGCGAAAACGGCGCAGCTGGAGCAGTTCGATGAGGAGCTGTATAAGGTTGTTGACGGGGAGGAGAAGAACGATAAGTACCTGATCGCCACCAGCGAGCAGCCGATCAGTGCCCTCCACGCAGATGAGTGGATGGTCCAGAAAGACCTGCCGATCAGGTATGCTGGCTACAGTACGTGCTATCGCCGTGAAGCAGGTGCACATGGTAAAGACGCATGGGGTATCTTCCGTGTACATCAGTTTGAAAAGGTTCAAACCCCCCCCCACCTCCCTTTACCAGGTACCTCTTCCTAATTCAACTGCATAATAGGTCGAACAATTCGTCATCACCGAGCCTGAAAAGTCCTGGGAGTTCTTTGACAAGATGATCGGCTACTCCGAAGAGTTCTACCAGTCACTAGGGATCCCATACCGTGTCGTAGCGATCGTCTCCGGCGCGCTCAACAACGCCGCAGCAAAGAAATACGATCTCGAGGCGTGGTTCCCGTTCCAGGGCGAATATAAAGAACTCGTGTCTTGCTCCAACTGCACCGACTACCAGAGCCGCAACCTCGAGATCCGTTACGGCACAAAGAGACAGCAGGATTCAGCAAAGACGTATGTGCATTGTCTCAACTCGACGCTGTGCGCGACTGAGAGGGCTCTGTGCTGCCTTATGGAGAATTACCAGACTGAGGAGGTATGAATCTTACGCTTGAATTAACTTGTTCTGCTCGAGGCGGGATGTGTGGAGCTGATGGAGAGATAATTAGGGAATGAACATCCCCGAGCCCCTCCGTAAATACATTCCTGGCGCTCCCGAGTTTATCCCATTCACCAAGGACCTCGCAAAAGACAGCACCTCAATGCGCCAAGGGGCCGGTAAGCCAAAGGCTGCTCCAAAGCCAAAAGCCGAGACCCCCAAAGCCGAGGCCCCAACAGCTGCAGCCCCGAAGGCATAAACATGCCCAAGAAATAAAATAAAGATCCCAGCCACAGGATTGATTTCGATTTTTTTTGCTTCGCGATACCCCTTGAAGGGAGGGAAAGCCTTTGTGTAGATAGATATTTTTGTTTCTTTGCATGGCGTAGATAGTAAGGTGTGATGAAGTAAGAAGGTTGTCAATCAAGTGCTGCTGCTGGGCTGCAGATACTTTAAGGGAAAACCCACCCCTGTGAAAATGGCATCACCGGGTGATATTTCATGAACGTGCTAGACTTGATCACTAGACAATATTATTTTCATTTCGAATCCATAAGGGATTATAGTCTTCATCAGCTATGAAAGTCATGGTATAAAACTCCTTCCTTAATAACAAGCTCCTCTAACAAGACTCAATAATAATTGCACTTGCTCCACCACCACCATTACAGATGCCAGCAGCACCAATCTTTCCTCCACGCTGCTTCAGTATGTGTGCTAAAGTTGTTACAATTCTTGCTCCAGAGCATCCTAGTGGGTGTCCGAGAGCTACAGCACCGCCATTAACATTAACTTTCTCTGCATCGATACCAAGAATCTTCAAATTCGCCAACGCAACAACCGAGAAAGCTTCGTTGATCTCAAAGTAGTCGACCTGCTCCTGGGTGATACCTGCGTGCTTGAGAGCCTTAGGGATGGCCAACGAGGGGGCGGTGGTGAATTTTGATGGTGCTTTAGCGGCTTCACCCCAGCCGAGGATTTTGGCAATAGGAGTCAGGTTGAGAGCAGTCAACGTCGCAGCAGAGACAAGAACGACGGCGCATGCACCATCGGAGATGGGGGAAGCGTTGGGGGCAGTGACTGTACCGCCGCTGGGAATAAAGACAGGGCGGACAGCTCTGAGTTTTTCGATGTTGAGCTATTGAGGTGTTAGTAATGAGATCTGGGTAGTTACGGTAGGGAGTAATCATACGTTCTTCGGCTCATCGTCAACATCAACAAGCTTGTTTGGCTTCCCTCTTCCACCCGAGACCTCAATTGGTGCGATCTCGTCCTTGAAAGCACCCTTTGCGACGGCCTCTTGTGCCTTCTGATAAGAGCTGATGGCATAGTTGTCTTGGTCCTCACGTGAGAATGTGTGGTCAGATGCACACTCCTCGGCCGCGACCCCCATCGCCTGGTTGTCGTATGCGTCCGAGAGACCATCACGGACAACGCCGTCAACCATGGTCTGGTTTCCGTAGCGGGCACCGGAACGTGCGGAGGGGATGTAGTACGGTGTGTTGGTCATAGATTCAGCACCACCGGCAACAACGATGTCGGCACAACCGGTGAGGATGGTTTGGGTACCGAGGATGAGAGCTTTCATGCCTGAAGCACAAACTTTGTTGACGGTGGTGCAGACAGTGGTGTCCGAGAGACCTGCACCAATCGCACATTGGCGGGCAGGATTTTGGCCCAGGCTGTTTTTACCATATTAACCACTGAAAATATTTTCCTGCTGTGCTTCCACTATTTTTCTCAACTGATTGGGTAGGTTGGGGGAGATGTTTCGTACTTTGCAGAGAGAACATTTCCGAAGAAAACTTCCTCAACTTTAGATGCCTCGATGGCAGGAACCTTAGCAAGAGCCGATTTAATGGCGTGGGAACCCAATTGAACGGCGGTCAACGAAGCCAGAGAGCTATTTTCACAAAGTTGTCAGCTTTTTTTCTTTTTTTCCTCCCATCTAATTCATGAAAGCTCACCCTTGGAAACCTCCGATAGGAGTTCTGGCAGCGGCAACGATATAGACAGCTTCAGGCATTTTGAGATTACTATTTTTCGGGGATGAAGGAATTAAAATCGAATGAGGAATTGAGATATAGGAGATGATGAGAAGCAGAAAAAAAGTAGTCGTGGCGGAGAGTTTATGTATGAGAGCTTCTCAGCGGGGTTGTTGTTGCCGTGTTGTTCGCCATGTTGCACAAAGCGACAGGACTAACCTAATCGATCGTTGGAGTCTGGCTGGGCAGGGGCCCAAGCGTTGTATGGGACCACCGAGTGGAGTATTACAAAATGTGTTGAGTAAACATCCATATTCCTCCAGCTTCTTCGTCCAACATCAAAAGTGGTTCGATGAGAGTGAAACTGGTGAATACGTACACCCCAACATTTATTTGGAGCCTGGCTCAGGGGAAACAAACACCCCCAGGCTGTTACACACGCAGATCTTGGCTGTCCTCGGTCTACGGCCAATTCCGTATGGGCTGATTACTATCTCCAAGGGACTCTGTATGCAGATACGGGTACCTGAATTTCTTAATACCAAGATCCACCGAGCTTAATTTGTCGGGCTGCGGCTCGGAGAAATTATTAGTTCAATTGAGACTAATATCACGGAAGGGCATCCGTCTTAATGACGCATACCAGAGTAAATATCAGGCCACAATTGCAAATTCTAGAGTTTATCTAGATCTAGGAGCTGTGTATCTTAGCTTAATTTGGTGATCGAAGGCTTGTATTGGGTGAAAGTTTTAAACAGCTCAAGGATGAACGAGGCGAAGCTTATGATAAGATTTACCTCAATCTCTATCATATGGTGTGATTCCGACGAATGTATACGTATGATGGATCAATCAGCATTTAGTGCTTCAGCTGACAAAAAAGTTCAAGAATTAAGATTTGTGGAGGGAGTATAGTCGCACCTGGAGCCGCGACGAAACCGGGGCTCTGACGAAGGTAACCTGCAAAGCTGCATTTTGATGTAGGGTAACGAAGAACGGGGCTTGGAACTAGAAATTTCAATGGCTGTAACCCTTGTTCGTCAAAGCACCAGTTTCGTCGCGACTGCACGCTGTTTCGATATGTGACGAGTGATTATCGATGATGGTAACCGTTTAACTCCGAGCGCAAAATTCTTAGGAGTAGAGATGTCGTTGGGTACATGTAGTTTCCTTACATACACGTAAGTGTGAGCAGATAAAAATCGAGGGAATAGTAGGGCGAAGTGAGTAGAGCAGCATTTGCTGGAGGAAAGCCCTAACCCGTAATTTACACACTCAATAGTTCAAGCACTCTACCTCTCACAGCAACCACCGTCATGGCCATCTCTTCTCCGACTACAGCCTTACCCTTATCCACCGTAAAAATCAACAATAGCGACCGCACCATGAGCTCCGTTTGTTGGGGTGCGAATCGATTCGGCCAAGGCTTCACAGCGGTTGCTCTATTCTCTATTGATCAGGCATCCTGACGAAGCTAGCAAAGCATTCTGCACGCTGGTAGAAATCCGAATTCCTTTATTTCTAGAACCTTGCCCGTGAGAGATAGCGCAACCCAACGCTTTGAAAATGGGCTTCCATTTGGAAATAGCGATTTGCACTAAGGAGTCGGTTTGCGATAGCACTTCCATCTACTGGTAAACACTCTTATTGCCAAAGACATTCGACTTCAGCGAATTTATCAAAGCGTTACTTCGAAAAAAAAACCGACGGGGGACAGGGCTATATATTGCAGAGTGGAAAGCAATAAATAGTTTCATAGATCATTGAAGATGAAGAGATACAATTCTCGGGGACATCCATGGATCAAGTATCATTCTTTAATGAGCTTGGCTAAGCTAACGATGGGTAAAACTGTGTGTAGCTACATTAGGGCGTGAGCTACAGCAACATTGTTCCTGCTCCATGGCTCTCGTTTATTCTCACGGCGGAGACTAGCTAGACACGCGTTTGGTAGCTATTTCATTTAAACGGCTATAACTTGACGAACGAATTTTAGAACATAATACATGAAAATCCTACGAGAAGCTGTATCTATCGATCATGGTATACCCCGTTTTTTTTCCCTCCAAATTATCTATACTAACACTCCAATTTGATTAGGTCAAACAGGGGCTGTCGAGCGACCCGAGAGGAGCTGTATCTGAAAGTCACAAAGTATTAGCTGTCAGCTTGATTTTGAAAACAGTCCTCCATTGACATGGTTATTACCTTACTTATACAAAGAGAAGATAAATTAGTCCATGAAACTCTTTTTCAAGTGACTGACCACTGCTTCTGCCTATAATATTGATTTGAAAGTTGTTTGCGCGGTGGAATGTTGTCATCTACATTACCCAAAAGTGCTATTTGACATGGTAGGGATGGTGTTGAGTCTGGTTCTGCGGCCTTGTATTCCCCACTAAGTTTATGTGGCAATAGCTCTTAGGTCTTCTATGAGCGTTATGATAATAGGATATTCAATAGCAATTCTTAGTTCGCTCGTGGAGCAGCGGTATTAAGCTTGCGTGGTATAAGATAGTATTCTAGACCCCTCGGGGTATATAACGAGATGGACAGACTATCCCGAGAAATGGAGTATTTATGAAAATATTTTTTGCAAAAGAGAACGGATAGGAGATACATGGGAGTGGACGACGGCTCAATCGCGTGACGATAAGACTATCGTAATCCTGCTCTCCAGGGTGGAAGGATATATCCATATGGATAACTTACCTTCCCACTCAGGCTCAAAAGGGAGAGAGGAGAGGTGTGATAGGGGAAGGAAGTGACTGTAGGAGGAGGAAGAGTTGAAGACCTCTAAGTTCACACTCCAAAATAACCATGGTGACTGGGGAGATCCATGATTTCTAAATAAGGTGGGATCATGATTGATGAGACAAATATGTAGTAGGAAGGTAAAGAAAACTAGGATAATGGAAAATATATTTTTAAAAGTATTCCCAACTCTAACTATCAAACCCCACGCTACGAATTATTAGCCTAAATATCCTCTGGATCTAATATGTGGAATATAGCTTGAGTAGTCGATAGAGTGTTTAACAGGGAAATGCAGTTCTAAGAGAGCATTCAGCGCATATTTACTCTTGGTTGCTACTCTTTGGTTTGTTTCTCCTAGCTGCATTTCGTTATAGCCATGTAAATAACACTTTCTCAGAATGGCGCCTATATATATTGTTTAAACGCAGTGGAGTATTTCTGAATCTCTCTGAAGTAAATATTCCTTTCCATTTCTCCCTTTGTTATCTCCAATCGAATACATGGCCGAGTGATTACTCATGAGATAAACCAGAAGGTAACTCATTAAGCGTATAAGTTTCCACAATAGATAAGATGTCCTTGATATCCTTCTGTACATGTATCTTCAATGGTTTTTCCATACCCAGTTTATCTACCCATCGGAGCGATCAGCTATCCAGCTTCTAACAATACCTCTGTATCGCACGCTAATCTCTCAAAATATATAACTCTCCGCACCCGCTATACTGATCAGTAAGTAAATCGATTTATGCGGCCTCAACAGCCTTGAGCTTGACAACTCTCCTCCGCGGTCTTGAGACGCAAGCTCCGACGAATGGGGTGCCAAGTAAGACTTAAAGGGCTCACTATTAGTTGCGCAGAAGCTATACGTATGTTCCTTATCCTTAGCCTCGTCGAGATACCATTCCGGCTTTTGGAAATGGGTGTGAAGAACGATACTCACCGCTGAAAAACTGAATATTTTAGCATAAAACTAGTTGCAGAAACGTTCGAGGTAAAATCTCGCATAGTTAAACTTGTTGGATTTTAACTTCGTGAAATCCCACGGTCCATTATAGTGTAAATTCGATAAGACAGTTTAAAGATATCTGTCCATTGTTTAAATTTTGCATGGCGAAATAAATATGGTCTAGTAACGGTATTAATGAATTTCTCGTGTCCTGCGGCTGGAAGAGCTCCTTCTGGGTGGAATGTCTCCGGATTTGTTATGAACGGACCCTTAAGCCGTAGCTGAAATATTTGAGGCGAAGCCGTGCACAGTTAGCTCTCCTGGGCCTTAACGTCATGAAATCTAGTGATCTTTTGTAGTGTAACTTCAATAGATCGGCTTTGTAGTTATTGGTCCATTTTTCGATACCGTGAAATAAATATGGTCCCACGATGGTATCGAAGAATGTCTCGATTGATCAAGCGTTGATGAACGATGTTTGAATAAAATATCTCAAGAGCTAAAGGTATGAATGAATCGTTTAAGTAAGTGCTCCTCAAGGATCATCGAGAGCTTAGATTAATGCCTTCGTTGAGATCCATTGCTACGAGCAGAATGTGTGGATTTCGTTTCGCGGAGATGGTCCAACAACATGCCAAGTGCAATATTGAATTATGCACAGTAGCTTTAATAAGAGTGCGTGTGGTATGTAAGTTTAGACTATAGAGAAGACCGGATGCGAGAGGGAAATATGCGGGACTCACAAAATTCGAGGCAACACCCTTTCAACTCTGAAATTCTGATTTCTTTAATAGCAGCTCCCAGTTCAGACACTCGATAGTTAGATTATAGTGGCTGGAATAAGTTGGATAGACAAGAAAACACCCGAGGCCTAGTCTTGACTACTTATGTCCTCGATACGAAGGGTTTCAATACCCTCCAGATCTATCGAATACTAAGTATATTACTTCTAGGTACCAAGAATGCCATGGTCGACATATTTGTATGAATGTTAGATGTGCCAATTTGGCGTGAAAATCAGTTATTGAAGTGACATAACATGTTGTCTCGCTGTCAATACTAACAAGTCATGTGCTTGTCCCCGTATGCTGAATTTGTAAAAAGAGTGTTAGTAATTATTTCTTAGAAAGTAGTTTTAAGACTAGGATTATAAGCGGAGTAAGTGTGCTCTGATTAAAAGAAATAAGCGATCCTGGCTACTCCAGAATATCTCTGTTCATTAAACTCGTGCTTAATTTTCAAGTTTCAACAGAATGACCACATCCTAAAAATCGCTGGCTGTGTGGGGAATATGAATTTCCTAAGTAGCAAGCTCTTCGAGATATTTGACTCAATAGCCATCTGTATTGAGGGGCGCTGTGGTCGGAATAGTTAGAAGGATTGGAAGATATTGTAGAGGGCACCCAGTCGACGATTGGGAGGTGGCATATACTATGTAACACGTTCATGCATAAGCTCTACCAACCACAGAAAGATAGCGGGGTCTTAAGTGCATGATACGGGAAACCCTGTAGAAGAATTTCAAATAGCCCTTTTGATATCGTGGGTTCGCAGTCTTGTAGGCCGCTTGGCGATATCCTGACAGCCTCTCTTGTATATCTACTAAGCTAAGATCGCAACGATGAGGCGCTGGAACATCAGATCCGCAGCTATCACGTTGAGGGATATTAACAAAGCTAAGAATCTAAAATTGTTTGCACATATATCTTTAGTTTAGAAACGCCCATGCTAAAACCTAAATAAAATTGAAAGAGGGATACTTTGAGGTGAGTAAAGGCGAACTTATAGGCCAGTACTGGTTTGCAGAATGATGTAGCGCTGAGCAGTAACGAAAGCGTAAGCCTAATCGTAGAATGTTCAGTATTTCTATGGTGAGTCTTTTGCATCATCTGGAGCGGATCGACTCCCTGTTCACTCAACCAAATTAGCTAACAAGACCGTGATAGATAACCTAAACAGACTAAGAGCTTATGTGAAAGTGAATTAATATACAGAATCATTTTAGATCCGAATAAGCCCTTGGTTAACTTTGCTGGGCTCATGTGGTCCAACACGACCGGCTGAATTGGTTGGATATTAGGGAATTCCATGAGGCCGTCCAGCCAGCCAGCTATATGTTGTCATGCTTTTTATTAGCCGCGACCATGCCTTGGGGATGGGTGGGTAAAGTTAATTGTAGTATGTAGAATTAAGAATTTCTTCTGCCCAATGCAGAAAGGTACATATAGTTTGAGTGAAAGGTTGGCTTTGACATGGATCCCCTGTGACGACGAGTGCTTTGTGTTTGGAACAAGCGGCCGTTGAAAAGGCGCCATGCAGGTGGTAAGGTTGAAGCAGATGGATCAATGACGTCTTGGAAGGGTGCAGATATGTAATCCCGGATAGCTGGCAATGAATAACTGTGAATGCCTGGGTTGGAATAGCTGTTGGATGAATCTCAGATGATGGGCGTTGTTGAAGGTACATATTGACCCCCACCACACCCCACCAAGTGACGTTAACCCGCCCTGCCAAGCCAAGCCCCCTGCTAGCGTGATCTTGGATCCATAACGCGCATCCTAGCTCTGGGATTCCCCGTGACGCGAAAGAGAGAGAATCCATTCTGGGCAGTCGTCAATCCCCCCTCTGCTCCCCCACTTCACTCATCCCCCTTCAATCGCTTTCTGGCGATGAACTTTGCCTCTTCGCCTTTAGCCTCGTTTCGGTGATTCTACACCGTTTACCGCCATCATGGTAAGCTCTCCTCACTCTTCACAGCCTTCCGTGGCGCGATACTCATTGACATGCCCGAGATCCTCATATTGACGGTGCAAAGTCTTCTTTTATTCCACTCAACGTCTATCCGGATTCCGACAGCGAAGGTGAAGCCGATAACACCCAGGAGATCCAGGTACGCTACTGGATAACCCCAACACTATGCCCAGGCCTCGAAATACTGACATGGCCGAATACTGCAGATCGAAGAAGCGCTGAAGCTCTACCAACGTGCACTGAAGCTACATACGGATGGGGAATGGGAGGAGGCTCACAAAGCATACGATGAGCTGTTCAATTCTGAGATATTCCAGGTGGACAACGGTAGTCTGGACGGGGATGAAGAGCAGGTCAGTCGCACGAACTAGGATACTGGAACAGACAGGAATTCTAACGGGCAGTATTAGGTCCATGGACGAAATGCAACCTCAGCATCATCGCTGCCTTTAGTTTTATATCTAGCATACAAGAACCACGGTGCCTTCAAGCTCGATCGACTACACGCAACCGGGGCAGAGGCTGACCTCCAATCCACCATCCACCAAGCTTTGGAATGGTTCGCAACTGCCCTTGGCCTTGACGCCGGAGACCCTTCCCTTTGGCGCAAATCCGCCCAGCTTGCACTCGCAATCGATTCCTCACGCCTCGCACGCTTCTCCCTTGAGTCAATTCTCGACCATGAAACCGTTGGCGCAGATTCCTCCAATGATGCCCTTGCGCTTGTTATGGGCGGGGTACCCAATCCCGAAGAACATCTGGCCACCCTGCGTCTCCGCGACATTATGCGCAAAATCTGCGACACCACTGCGCTCGACGCCCCCCGCTTCAAATCCCTTGCGAAAAAGAAACTCCACCCCCGATTCGCAAAATTCGTAAATCCATACCCATGGCTTCCCCTCCCACCGCCGGAAGCAGAGAAAAAGCAGCAAGCCATCCTCGACTGCATCTCCGAGCGGAAACAGCAAATTCACATACCCCAACGGACTTGGTCCGCCGCTGGTCGAGCTCTCCTATCGCAACTCACCCCCGCTGAAGATGCCGAGCCCCTCATTAACACATCTACATCTCTCCAACTTACAATACCAACATTCGAAGGCGAAGATATCTCACGGGACACAACCCCCGATACACCAACCCCAGACCCTGATCCCGATCCCGCCAACTCCGGCTCCAAACCTAGTTCCGCGTCAAATGACGACGATGTAGCAATGACCGATGCCTCCGTCGGCCAAACGGACGGCGCAACCCTCTCCGCCCCCGGCGGCCGTCGCCGCAGTGGCTCTGCAGCACGAAAACGCAAAAGTGCCTCACTCGGTGCAACCGAAGGTGACGCTGGGCGCTCCCGTCTCTCTAAACGACAGCGCGAGAAAAAGGAAGCCGATGCGGCTGCTCTCGCCGCTGCCGCCGCCGCCCCGGAGAGTAAGCAAAAAGTGCGACACGAAACACAAGACGAGAAACTCTTCGCGACTGCAGAGCTCTGTTTTGCACAGCTAGGGATCCACCTTGGTGCTGCATCGGCGCTCAAAATCACACCCCCGGGTGCTGCGGCTGTGGGTACGCTTGTGTGTCGCGATGATCTCTATCTGAGTGACTTTAAGACGATATTGCAGGACTGGGACGACGATAAAGGGAATGTGATGCTATATGGGGACGGTATCCAGAGTCCGGACGAGACCGCACAGGGTATGGCGTTTCTGGAGATGGAGACTAATGTGCCATCGCGCCCGGTGCTCGGCGGAGATGAGGGTCTGCGCCGCTGGATCAGGCTGGTTAACACGCGCGCTTGCACGCCGAAGGACGCCGCAATGGAGTGGCTCATGGCGCTCTGTGTGCGCGATGTACACCATCGCTCTGGAACACGGAAGCCAGCGGTACGTGGGATCCTCGGCGCGGGTGGACAGGCGAGTTGGGTACGCCATAGCTGGCCAGAGACACTCCGGGAGGTAGTAACGGTAGTAGCGCGTGAGTGCGAAGATGTATTATGGCGATTCTTCAAAGTATTCGAATCCGAACTATCCGCACGAGTCCAGGTCGACAGCTCCCAGTTCAGTGACGAAGACTATGCAACAATCGAGTGGGCGCAGACAACGCTCGAACTCTACCTGGGTGACCTCTCCGAGCTCTCACGGGAGCCAAATCCCATCGACACAAACCTGGAGGTCCGTCGCGAGGCTGTCAAGCGCTGGCTCACCCTTATCGGCGACCTGACCGCGTGTCGTCCGCGCGACGAAGGCGGACAGCTCGCTGAAGACCAGCTGACACTACGCTATCTCTGGGCCTCTGCCGCATCCACCGCATTCACGGGTGCCCCCCGCGAATTCCGACTCGCTTGTTTCGCAGATCTAAAGCAAGTGCTTGAAGATGGCCAACACCCGCCGTTCGAACTCCCAAACAACACGCTCATGCCGGAGATCTCGGCGTCGCGTGCAACTAGAGAGATTAGTAAGCTAAAGACGGTCGACTTCTTCACGACAATCTTTACGGCGACATCATCCGCGTCAAGCGATAGTATGGAGGTGATTGAGATCCTCGAGGCCGTTCTGGAACCTGATGCCGTCGAGCCGTATGATGAAGAGGAACGCATCGTGTTACAGGAGATCGGGAGGTTTCTGGAGGGGAGCAGCGCCATGTTTAGACTGCACCTGTGGGAGCGGCTGAAAGCAGCGTATGAGCGTGTCGGATACAGAGCAAAAGTATTGGTGTGTGTGCTAAAATGTATCGAGGTGGTCATGGGTGATCTGAAGGAACGCTCATATGTGGAGAGTTCGGCGGATCATCGTTATTTCGTCTTGTTGCGTGCTCTGCGCCTGGTTGAGGAGATGTTACCGGTTACGTTGGGTCTCGTTAGTGGCGGTATGGGGAACGTGAATATGGCAGAGTTGGATAGCCGCGGGCTGGTGGACGGGATGAAGGCGATTGGGAGCTTGTTGAGGTTATTGCATACGTATGCTTTCTGGGAGGACGCGGTTATGAATACTGAGGCGGTGCAGAGCGATTTGCATTCGTATAGACTTGTTGTTGTGAAGTTTAGGGAGATGATGGTAAGGGCGTGGGGGGTGGTATATTTGCTATATCGGGAGGTGGTAGAGAGGGGTCTGGGGGCTCCGGATGGGGAGGCAGGGTGGAACGATGGAGAGAGGGAGAAGAGGTTGTGTAAGCTGTTGAGGGATGTCCATGATGAATTGGGTGTAAGACATTACTGTAAATTGGCGAATCGTAAGTTTTTTTTCCCTTTCACAAAATATCACTCGACTATTTGAACCACTATTGGGCTTGGATTCATAGTAGCTTGGACGAGAAAAGGCTAACGGTAATATAGATGTGTTTTTGAAATTGATGCACGATGAGCTGCTGCGATTTAATATTAGGGATTTTGATTCTGACCTACTTCAGTGTATCCATTGTCGCTTCCACCTCATGATTTGTGTAAGTCCCTCGAAATACCCCGTTACCCGTTTATCGTACTAACGCATACTATCCTAGCAGTCCGACCAATGGTATTTCTATGAACACAAAACCGATGCAGAGCCCCTCGACAAAGCGACTGCAATGCAGCTTATGCCATTCATCCTGCACCTCGCATCCCGCAAGAAAATTCTTCAGCTCGCCAAAACGGATATCAAGTCTGGCCTTGACAAGCTGTTCGAAGTCGTTGGTGCGCCGCGGTCTACAAATAACAACAAAATCGCACACAACGAAAGTGTGATCGAAATTTACCTCCGCGGGTCTATCAACCCGCTTCGTCTATATGGTGCGCTGAAAGGCGAGGGTTGGTTGTCTACTGTGGATGTCGGCGGGCTGTATGCGCAGGTGGCGGCAAAAGGGTTATACTTTTTGCTTGGAAAATGTAGTTTGTACCCTGTGCGATACCAGAAGAAGGTTGGCGCTGTGAAAGGCGATGAACTAGAGACAGCCGTGAGGTTCTTTGACGCGGATCTGTCCTGTATGCCGGATAAGTGGGAGACATGGTATCGTCTGGCACAGACGTATGAGTCGATGATGGACGAGCTGCAAACATGGAGCGCAGATGGAATTAATACGCGCCGAGCGGAGCTCGTAAACTTGGAGAGACGGTCGATATTATGCTACATGATGGCTACATCGCTAGCAATTCAGTACGCAGAACTGGAGGATGAGGAAGTGCGGGAAACACTATCGGGGTTGTACATGGATTTCGGGTACAGGGTTTACAGTGCTTCAAGACCCCCGATGGCGATGGAGAGCTTCTGGGTTGATGGGTTTGATAGACATTATTCTGGAAGGAATGGCGAAGGGATGTATAAGGCGCGTGCACATCAAGAGCTCTCGTTATGGAACGCGTTGAGATTTGCAATGGTGCTTTTTAGGAATGCGGTGGAGCTAGATGAAGAGGATAACTGGAAGTGAGTTTCACGTTTTCTGAAGGGGGTAGTGAAACATTTGTTAACTACTGGTGTTTTAGGGCGCACTATATGATTGGGAAATGTATGGGCAAGTTGGTCGACATCAAAGAGACTAGCCACCTTTTTACGCCCGAAGACGTCTTAAGAAAGTATGTTGAAGCGATCAAGTATTGTCCTGAAAAGATTGGTTCCGACCACATCTTTGAACCACACCATAAACTCGTCTCTACAGCATGTAAATACGTCCTACGCGATCTCCTCTCACCCCAACAAGCTTGCGAGATCCTTGATGCAACTCCGTTCACCAAGAAAGTAGAACATGTCGAAGACCGCGATGACTTTGTCAAGTATATCCTCGAAGTCCTAAAGAAGATGCGAACTGCCGACAAACCGAAATGGCATCATCGTATGACCAACCGCGCGGCACAGCTGAAATACGACGAGCAGGAGGATGTCGCTGGGGCTAGAGCAGAGTTCTCGACTCTGTTCTCGTATAAGGCAGCACAATTGAGTATCTGGAGACCGGAGAATGAAAGGCCTGGGCGGCACTTCGTTTTTGCGAGCCAGTATACTATGTTCTATGTCAACCTCTTGGAGCGCCTCGATGATCGCGCGACGCTTGAAATCCTGGCGAAAAGGGTGCGGAGGCTAGCTAATGGGCTTTTTAGGCACGTAGACGTATGGCAACACGTGTTGATCGCATATATCAAGGTTCTTCGTCGTACTGGGGATGTGGTAGACCAAGCAGATGAAGAGGTATTTAAGAACGTGTCGTATGACGAGTTTAATACATACTCGCAACGTCTAGAGTTATATTGCAACCTTAAAGAAACCAACGCATCACCAACGCTTGAGCTATTGAGAGAGGTATACGAGCTCCGGCGTCTCAATGCCGGACTTGCAAAAACGCCGTTGGTGGATGATCTTCTAGCAGATACCTACGCAAAACTCTATGCCGAGCTAGTACCGGAGATCTTGAAACAGCTTACTACGACTACCACCACTGCCACAACCTCCACAGTTGCCACTCCGCAACAGCAGCTGGAAAATGAGAGCCGCGCAAACCCAATGTCGCTCAAGAACTTAATGATATTTAACGAGGACCCACCAGCAACAGATGTGACACTAACAGCTGCTCACAGCAAGTTAGATGATCTCCCAATAAGAGGGAAGATGACGAAAGTCACGCGAAGAGAGCTAGTTAGTAGAGCTGCTCTGATCTGCAAAGTCGCCACGGCACCGCTCCAGGGAAAGGGAGCGACGACTACGGGAGGCTCAAGTTCAAGCTCTGTTGTTGCAAATCCATCGGTATGTTTATCTCACATTTTGCATTATAAAGGTAAAGCAGATGCTAATAAGTTACCGCAGAGCCCAAAAAGAGGTGCGATATTAGGGGGTGGGGCGATGGGTGGTAGTCCAGAAGATACACCGATGGGTAGTCCCAGTGGGCCGAGAGATGGAGACAGTGACGATGGCATGGAGTCCGAAGGTGAAGGGGATGTTTCGGCGATGCAAGGCGATGAGTGATAACGTTTGGGTCAAAAAAAAAAGTCTATGGAGATAGAGTGGCGTTCTGACTGTACAAATATATTTTTCTTTACTACTTTCTAGCGGTTGCTATGCGAAGCGAACTGCTTGCATGAATATTTTTACTTCGTTCTTTTGTACGATAGATACACGTATTTGGTTGGGCTTCTCTATTTACTACGTATTCCCATCCCAAAGTGAGTATCAGCGACAGACTATTACTACGAAATATGATCGGTATCCATCGAGTCTAGATATCTTCTGCCTTTTCCTGTCCTTTATCTTTCACTGCCTTCTCTAGTGCTGAGATGAGTTCAGCACCAGTAGTTATTTGTGGGACTGGAGTACGGGGCTGAGCTAGAAGCAGAGAAATTCTCGATCTCGGAAGCGCAAGCAGTAAACTGGAATGGGAAAAACAATTAGTTTCCTCGATGCCTCGGACAAGCCCAAACGATCAATGAAAAAAAAAGTTCTAATAAAGGGGAGAATGTCGCAGAACATCCAATCAGGAAGTAGACCCCCAGGTGGGGGAAACGTCTAACCCAAAGTAAACCTGCGATTAGTCACGTATTTTGACGGAGAGTTGCTGGCGTCATTCTAATAAGTATAAAGTGATAAAACCCCGCGTTTGTGCATATGCGCTGTGTATTTAAAGTAAACTCATTGGTCATATTCATCTTAGTATATTTTAGTTTTAAATTATCCAATGGGCTCTAAAGAATAAAGGCTGCCTGCCTGCCTACAAGAGAAGTCTAAATCTCCATTCAGAAAATTCGTTATGCGGTATAAACATATATGCGCTAGCTTAGCGCAGGCCGACAGATGACTTAGCTTTGTGGGTGTTGTTTCTACCCAGGACTCGTTCTATATTGCCCTATCAATTCAAAGATTTGAGAGGGAGTAACAAAAAAATAATATTTGAGTTCAGTACCTAGGATTCCCACATGGTCACCCACTGCAGTACTAACCAGGCGATACGGTGCTTAGATATGCCAGAGCGGACGGGATGGCTCATTCTCACCGTTCTATGATCGAACACGATATTTTTATACAGTTTCTCCATCATAAAGAGAGTTTCGGAGACAGTAATAGACACTGAACGCTCCTTGTATTTTGTATAGGGATTAGGAAGGATAGGAGACAGGGATGATGTATAGTGGGTCAAGTAATATATTTGGCTAACATCATGTCCGAGTCTCAGGTTACTACCCTTTCCGACAATAGAACCTAGTAGAGTATGCTGTGAGTCCCTTTGACTACAATCAAAAAAATGCTAGACCACTGCTATTGAGTACCGTAGGTGCCGCTCGCATTCGATGGGAAAATTAATAGATAGATAACTTTTGATCAAATTATAATCATAATCTATCACTCACTATATATAGCGAGTGATGGTTTGTGCTGACGATTACCAGAAGGAATTCTCCAATAAAAGCAGATCACAGAATTACCCGATAAGTTGAAACTCGGTGAAAAACGCTGAATACGTCGAGAATACCGGTAGAGACACTGGGTTTAGATTCCAGGACACGGCTATCTTCATACGAAGGACATGCTAATAATGAACAAACTTGAATTATCCATATAATATAGTTCTTATGAATTAGAAAGTACGCAATCGCTAGTACGATATGCCGGCTAAATTTCACAGGTGTTTCAATTCTTGCAAGAAATAGCTCTTGCTTTCACCGTTGCGTTACACTCGAACTAGATGCCGCCCCACGGGCTAGGGGAGTGGGGAGGTAGTAAAAGCATCAAATTAGGATACAGGTAACGAGATAAGCAACGCAGCTCTAATAGTGTATTCTTTGTTGGCTTTATTAAATGTTGTCTTGGGGGTTTTTTGAGGCGCAGGTGGATAGGATCAGTACAAGTTTTCCGTATTCTATAACAACGATAGTAATCAGCTTTGGCGCACGCAAAAGAGTTTAATGTTCACAAGCATTGCTTGGTTAGTTTAGATGCGTTGAATAAGTTGGGTCGACCACGTTCGTAAAATAATAGTCCTTCCAAGAGTTTGCATGTATCTTATCATCATCTAAGATATTTGAACCGAATTTGCCGTCGATGAAAGCACAAAATCGTGGCTGCTTCGGCTTAAATTGTAGGTTGCTTGCAATTGGGGTTATAATGACGAGAGTCAACTGTGTCTACTCAGCAGAAGAAATCTCTGTAGGCATTTCAACCTTTTTGAACTTGAAGCAGGTAAGGTCGTGAGGTAAATGTCTAAAAGCTGCGGGGAGCTCTTCTCTGGAACTCGGATGCCTCTCCCCTATCTATTTCCACAACCCGACAGGCAATACACAGCCTAGGTTTGCACCCGCCGCGGCACCAGTAAAAAACTCGCCACACCAATGGCTGACCATTTGTTGGGCGAGTTCCTGTATACTAGGCGTAATATATCCACGAGAATTGAATTTGGAAACTGCGTCGTTGGTAGCTTTGCGAATATCGATGGGTAATTGATCCCAGATAGTTTATCTATCTTGGTGTCGATCAAAGAAATACGACCGAGCCAGAAACTGAAACAAATTAACCCAGAATGCCAAATTCAGTGCTTAAAATATCCTGAGTTAAACCGTATTAATATAGTAATACCTTTAGTAAATAGATGTGGGGTAAACGATTAAGCTTTCTTATGTTTATGCGGTAAAAAGGTAAAACCATCAGTCATTTCCCCCATTAAGATAGCAAATGTGCTGGCCACGTAAACCAGAGTGAAGTAGCTAATCCCGCGAACTTGGTGCAAGTCTTTAATGTACCATCTCCATGGTATCCTAATGGGACAGATGGAAGACGGATCCGATGGCCGTGAAAGAATATTAGCAAATATTTAAACGAGTTTAATTGTTTCCATAGGATTTGTAATATTGCTATTTTTTAGTTTTCCACTAGGATAGCGAGGCTTCCGATAGAGTCAGATGCTCGAATGAGCCTTTCTCGCATACCATGGCGTGTCGTAACTGATAATCTAGCGTCTTCTATAAGGAGCCAAATAATAAGAAGATGTTGCAAGGTCATGAAACTTCTATCGTCTTTTCAAACTTGATATGACGCGGATGGAGTAGATATCGTTGGGATTTGTTGGGTGAATCGTTAGGTAGAAATCAGCTCTGCTTTTTTAGTGATGTGGTGCACACCAAGGTAGTGGGAAATAAACGTGATAACCTATGGTGCCTCCTCTTGATGCACTCTCAGAAAATTTCATCTGATAACGACCCTTTTGCGAAGAATACCTCTAAACTCGGACATATTGGAAATAAACTTAACTGATCATTCAAGGCAGCCCAAATGGACAAATCGATGTCAAGAAATCAAGAAAAAATTAAGATCTGCAGAATATGTCAGTCAAACGACTCACCAGAAACGAATATAAAATCAAATCTTGTTCAGTTTGCCTAGAAAGCTCTCATGACTCTAAATGATTTTCGGGCTCCTCAAAGCTGCTATCAAAAAACTAGTAACTGGAGGATGTGGTAGTCAAAGCTGTGATCATTGATCTACATATCTAATAATATTTTGACGGCTGCATCTCGCATTACCAGGGGTATCCAGCTACATGCGCCTTTAAGAATTATGTGGTGTGGACTTCCTGCACGCACACGTTAGTATTTTATTCTCCAGAATAAATTGGTGTATGTAATTACTGAAGAATGAAACTGATGGATGAGGGGGATGTTGAACTCGCTATGACAAATATTTATTAATCTATACCCTAAACAGTGAAAATGCGAATAATGGTAAATGGGGTTTATTTTTGATGTCGAATAACTGGATTGCGATGATGGTTGTGGGTTGTGATGGAGGGGCAAGAAGGCCAAGCAACAGCCCTATGCTATGTGTGACATAATCTAATCGGATCTGGATTGATCTTATCTAATCCATCGCAGAGCACGACAATTGCTGCTAATTGAGAATCACTTGGTCTAAAATAAGCTCTCCTATCTCCATCTTCACCTCCCTTCCTGCTCTTCTCCCCCCAGTTCCCCTCTTCCACCCCCCGTTTCTGCCAGAATACTCAATTCTCCAGATCGGCCCTGAAACCATGGTTGTTCCCGCCGTGCCAGAGTCAGTTCCCCCCTCCTCACCCCCACAGCGCACCCCCTGTTTGACACCTTAGCCAGAATCGTCGAATCCGAGATCCACGAGTCCGTCATCGCGCGCACAGAATCGCTTCCAATCCTCCGAGAACTCGGCCCGCCGGATCTCGTACACCTGATAAAGTCACAGCCCAAAACTGGGTTGAAAGAGGTGCGCCCCTCTTCCCCCCCGCTTGGACACCTCCGGGGGGTAGATAGCTAACACGTACCGTTCAACAGATTGGAACCTACCACCATGTGACGGGCGTCGATGCATCCTCGTCAGCCTCGCTTGCTGCGTACATCAACACCCTTACATACCTTATCGGCGAGAACCAGATCTGGTTTGGAAAACCACAGTCATGGCGTATCGCGACGGGAATTTACTGGTGCGTGTGATCTTCGATGCTGTCTCAGAAGAGGCCGCAGAGCCCATCCGTGCATTTATTCGCTAACAACAAATCTATGTGCAGCTGTTACAACGCCTTCTCACGTGTTGATATGCGTGTTGAGGTCAAAATCCCTGGAGGGGTGGAAGCTTATGCTGTTGACGAGCGCGGCGAGAAGCGTGTAGCTTCCGAAACACTTTGGCTGGAAACTTATCTTTGTGGAGTACTACGCGCGTTTAGCTATGCAGACGATGCGCAGAACCGAATCGTTGGCTGCAGGAGGTTTAATCCTATCACCAGCACGGAATCAGAGCACAAATTTCTCGATGCTGCAGAGAAGCTGTTCTTTAGAGGTACACTCCTAAACCACCGTTGCAGCTCACTGCCGGTGCTTCTGAACCTCCCTCACCATCCCACTTCACTAACCTTCCCACCAGGCTACCAACTCGGCTCCGACCCTGAAATCCAGGTACCCTCTCTCGTTTCCAACTATCTCACCTCTGGCCTTCTCACCTACATCCACACCACCGGCCGCTTCGCCTCTGGCGTCAACCTCTTCGAAAAGCTGCGCTCCAAGGACCCCGAAATTGCCTCTCTCCTCGCCCGTGTCCTTGTCGACGCTGATGAAGAAGTCAAGGCCGTCTCCCTCCTACACGACACCATAAAGATCCTTCCTCTTGACTCTGCCCTTCTCGACGTGCAAGCTCAGTTCTGCATGTCCAAAGGCCGCTATGACCTTGCCCTTGAATGCGCAAAACGCGCTGTCAACTCCGCTCCCTCCGAATTCACAACCTGGGAACGACTTGCACAGGTTTACCTCAAACTTGAAGAATATGAACTCGCCCTACTCACGCTCAATTCTTGCCCAATGTTTACATACCAGGACCGTGACATACCGAAAATGCCGCAGCCGGCGAAGATGCATCTCCCAGTTCTAACGGAGGCTGTACTCGATGAGATGAATGAGGACAATCACGACCCGAAACAAGATATGGTTGATGCGACACTGCTAAAGCTACCGGCTGCGAGCTTGAAGGGGACGTTTAAGAAGGCATATTGCATCCTAACGGAGATTACGAATCAGATTGGGTGGGACCAGTTACTGAAATGTAGGAGCGGGGTGTTTGTCATGGAAGAAGAATATCGACATGAAAAGAGTGCAAGCGTGGTCGGTGTGAGAGGGAGCATGGCAGATGACGAAGATATTGTGGATGATGAACCAAAGGCTGTTAATGGGGATGCGCAGAAAGAAGAGGCAGAGGAAAATGGAGATGGAGAAAAGACTCCGGAAGAGACGAAGGAGCCTGTGGAGGGTGAGGCGAAAGATGCGGAAGTTATCGAGAAGCCGGAACATACGGTTCTGCCAGAAGAGGTTAAAGCTGGCCATGAAGACGGTGCTGTGGCAGCTGACGGGGCAAAGGCTCCTGTGACTGAGAAATATACCAATTTTCAAAATAAGAGGCTATGCGAGAGATGGCTAGATAATTTGTTTATGGTTCTATACGAGGTTTGTTCTACCCTTAACTATCGACTTGAACTAGTATCTAATACCCTTCACTACTAAATAGGATCTTCGCATCTACACTATCTGGCGCTCTGACCTTGTTCGCTCCACACAGCAAAAAAAGGTATACCAAAAGTCCGCCACAGAATGGGAAATCCTTGGCGAACTGGCCCAGCGACTACACCATCACGAAGAAGCAGAAGAGGCGTTTCTAGCGTGTTTGCAAATCCGGTTTAGCCCAAGAAGCCTACGTGGGATCCTTAAAGCACAAGAGAGGAACAAAGACAATAGAGGAAGCCTGGATTCCATCATCAGGCTGACAGCTTGGCAGTACAGATGGTATTCTGAGGTATGTATGCAGGCGTGGATGGGTTGGTAGTGAATAATTCTAACCAGGAGAATATAGTTTTCGCCCTCAATCCTCTATTCCATCCGAAAGCTCATCGCCGAAGACGGCGCGGTTAAAGTTCGTAGCATCGTGCAGGCTACCAACTTCCCGCAGAGCGTCCTTGACTTAACACATCACTATGCACAACTATGCGCAGCTTTCCGAAGCAGTGGTAGCGACGGTTAGACTTATCGTCAAATGAGCGTCACGATCGAGAACGGGGGTGGGAAAAATAAGGCGGTGGATGAGTGGGGAATATACAAAAGATGGTGTACTGCTTTTTTTTTCTTCCCTGCGTGCTATTGTTTAAACCTTGTTCTGTGATTTCCAGCGACTGGTCCCGAAAAAGAAAACATAGCTATGTGCGAATGCATGTTAATTGAATGGCGGAGATACCGGTGCCTTTTATTTCTTAAAAGAAATGTTTGATACTGGTTGCTTTTTTCCCTCTCTTTTGCGAGAATGCTATTGGGTTTCGGCTTCTGTATATGCTTTTTTAAGAGCTATTTTCCTTCGTGGGCGCTGTTGATTATTGACGCAAGTGTGGATATGGAACATCGTGGTAGTATCACTTATTATACAACAGGTTGGAAGGGTGAGTTAATGTAGATTCGGATGGCGTTGGGAGTGTGGTGTTCTGTGTTTTACAGTGTAGAGCTCACCAAAGCGATTACTAAGGATTATCCCTCAATAACTATACAGTTTCTCTCGCTATAAAATGTATGTGAATCGCATCTTTTTATCCTTATTGAAACTACTTATATCCCTTGTATCGATAAGTACGTTTCAACAGCTGCTATCCTCAACCCAGACATAAACCAAACTGCTCAGTCAATCGCTAAGATCTCTACCAGTCTAAACCGTTGTACTTACTGATGAAACTATACACTACTGGTATCAAACATAGAGTGCAAATTTTCTACACGCTTATCAATTAATTCTCAATAGATAACTTTGCACGAAAGAAGCAGCATCTGGTACGTTAGATTGCACACACCAGAAACACCGCCGCAGTTCAGTTCATCTATTTGAGTTTACCTCTACACCCGCAAATAGGCGCCCAGCTATCAAACGTTCTATATTCTACTAGCCAGCCAACAAAACAAGGCGCAAAAAACAAATCGACGATAATCCATAAACCCAAAGCCTTTCGGCAACTCAAACACCATCGCTCCTCTCCCCTTCCTTCCTTCTGTTTTTAGTAAAATATTCAGCAATCGACATTAATCTTCTCACAGTTGTCGCAGCGATGGTGAAAGCAAACCGCGCATTCCTTCGTCTGTCGAGCCCAGATTGAATTGCAATTACAGCAATACCATTTCATATCCGCAATTCTCGGGCTGATGGCTCCTGCAGGAAGAGGACCAGGTTGCTTAGCATTGTCTGACCATTCCTCAAGGCTTTCGTTGTTGTGCAGCGAACAAACCAGATTCTGAGTGGAGCTGTTTGTTTGTGCACCAAAGCAACCTGAAGCAATGAAGTAAAGCATGATTGTAGTAGTAGAAGAAGTTGTGAGAGAGTGACGTGTGTTGATGTTGTGTGTGTGTGATAGAGAAGGCCAGGTAGCAGGTCGATCCTTTTTATAGTGTTTGACTGTATTGAAACATACGTGTGGATCCATCTGAAAAGTTGATCAACCATCGATAGCAGCAGCCTAAGATCCATTGATCAACTAGAAACAAAATTCAAATGAAACTTAGTAAAGAAGTTTTTCAAGGGATTCTTTAGTTCCTACTCCAGCGGTCTCTTAAGTTCAAGCAGTTGTAGGTTTGTACTACGATAACCACTCAAACGAGATTCCGACGTTTTGTGCAACATAACTGACGGTCACAGGGGGAATCGAAGTAATCAAGTTTGAGGCTCGCCGGTAATCCTACGGTGTGTAAGTAGAATCAGTTCGACAGCATTAGAAGGAATACGTTGCATGGCGCAGGACCTGAGCCAAGAGATACACGTGCATAATAAATTATGTCACGTAGGACTTATACACAACAGACAAAAACCTGGAGTTCAAGAAAACTTAAAATTCAGCGCCTTCAAGTTACTGCCATGACTGGGGCGCTTGTTCCAGTGTCTGTAGACACAGTGAATCTGCTGCTCTGATTTAAATCCGACAAGGGTTAGAGCCTCAACATTTGATGAATTTAAATGAGGTAGGTGCTCAATCGATATACAAGAAACCAAAGCCCATTTATAACAGGAGCACTGTATATCAAGGGTACACACACGTTAGCCAATTGCTGTCGTGGGAGTTGCTTAGGAGCGAACAAGTCTTAGCCCACAAACCCAAGACGAGTAAAACACGAAAGAATTTGGTCGAGGTAGGATTCAAACCTGTGTTGGTTGTTAGCCTTCTCACCGAAAACCGTAAACACGCACAGGGGCGAACAGTTCAGATTGGGGGGTGGGTGCGATCTCATGACGCAACGTTATTCCGCGCCAACCTCACTCCCAGCAGTAGAAGTAGGGGGTGCAATTTCAGTGGGCGTGAAACTACAAAAGCGCACGGTATTCTTTTTTCCCTTTCCTATAATTCCTAGCTTAATAAAATCCCGCATAAGAGGTCGCTGTTCCCCCCCTCCCCCCCACCTAGAGTTTCAAGTAACAAAGTTGCTCCTGGGAGGAAGGCCTCCACATTTATACCATCCGCCCCCAAGAAAAGCCTCGGCCCGACCTGGCTTCTATTTACTTCCCTAAATCCCCAATTTCTCCACGTCAATAAAACCCACTTTCATATAACCATCCCGGCCTCGTTTAATAAGTGTCAATGATCACCACGTCAATAACACCAACTTCCCACACCATTTAGTAACTACTACCGTATTCGGAACAATTATTAGCTGTCTGGTTACACAAAGAGGCGCCGGATGGCACGGAAATAGTTCGAGTGTAACTATTCAAGAGCAGCACACACCTGACAAGTTTTAGGATGCTAGTCATCTAGATATTACGATAGGAATTATTAGATTGAGCTCATATACGAGAGTGAGGGGAAGTTTTGCCCCCAAAAAAGTTTCGTTTTTCCTACTGCCAAAATCCTGGCAGGCAAATCATGAAGAGCACTGACCTTAAAACCCAGTAACATTTACTTTTACGAACAAAAAAATGGCAGCATATCAGCAGCAAGTAAATCAAGTAAAAAACACATAAACGGAAAAATGCAATCAGCCCAGAAAATCCACGCTATAAAGAACAACAAAACAAAAAGCAAACCCCCATAATGCCCATAGAACCCCATTGAAAAACAAATACGTATAATGTGATATCATATCGAATATAGCCGCACCCAAACGCTCGCGCTATCTATCTCCCTCTAATGACATTTGCCGAAATGCGTCCAAATTTAACACATCCTTCAACGGTTTCACTGTGGGTCTTATGCTTTTATACTGTTTTGATGGGCTACGATTATTGACATCGCGTCGTAATTGGAATACTTCTCTGCGTAACCTTTCATTCTCGTCTTCGAGGTCCTCAATACGTTCAAGCGCACCTGGTGGGGTGTCTTCATGGACTATCACTCGTCGGAACATACATTAGCCGAAAGCCCTCAAAAACCCGCTATGTCGCGGAAATAACTTACCTTGAATACCCTTCTTCAGAATCTCAATCTTCCCATCAACATATCCCTCCCTCCACTCCACCTCTGTTTCCAGTCTCTCCATCATCCCCCTTCTCACCTCTTCAAGTCGCACCTCCATTTCATCAGCAACCTCCTCCCGTACCGTCTGTTCGACAAGTAGACACCGTTCCTCCGCCTCCTTCCATCGCTCTTCCATATCTCTCGCCCTCTCTTCTGCTTCTTGCAGCTGGGCAAGCAGTCGCGTTATTACCGCATCCTTATTTTTCTCCGCTCCAGGCACCAGGTTCATCTCTGTAATGCCACTAACAAGCACCGCGACCCCGTTGTCCGAAACTGACGATATCGATGACTCCGATGCCGCACGGCTAGCCGCACGGGGCACTGTCACTTCCCTGGCCAATGCAGAATAACGAAGGATTTGTGAAGTAGCATTGAAATCGCCCATTGCGTCTGCTGTCACGATCATGCTTGTCTTATGTCCACCGCCACCAGCCCCCGAGAACGCGTTTGAGAAAAGGAGCTCCGTGAGTTTTGACTGACGCCAGGGGACCACAGCAGGCTTGCCGTTATCAGAGACCTGCGTTTGTAGTTGGAGACACTGACCAAGACACATAAGACTGCGGTTGATGCTACCTGCCTCTGCGAGTCGTTCTCCAGCAGTTTTTGCAGTGCGGGCACGCTCAGAACCTGCCAGATCGACTATATGAATACATGCTGAACCACGCTCATGGTGACGCGGCGAGAAACGTTTAATCTCGATCTGGAGGAATGCGTGAGAACGCGAAGACGTCGAGTTGCTATTCGTGGCGGAGACGGTACGTGTCGCCTGGCCATGTTCGAGGATCTGAAGGGCCTCCTGAACATTGCGGGCGTGGATTTTCCGTAGGCCAGATACAACCTTTTTTTGTTCACGTGAGGTGTCCCAGGTAGAGATTGTAGAGGGCTTTTTGAAGATGAGGGCTTTACGTCGTGCGCTAGTAGATTGAATGGATTCGTCAAGAAGGTCGAATATTCGGTCGTTGTATAGCTCGTACATGGAAATTAAGACTGCGTAACGGGACTTAGAGTCAGGGAGCTCAATGTTGATGTCACTGACATTGGGAACATGTGGGGTGATGTGTGCGAAAGTGGAACGTTTTGGGGTGTGAGCATCCGCATTATTCATTTTCTCGTGAAAGGTAGTTGCAGACATTATGATGGCCTCAGTGTTGTCAAGGGTTTGGAGGTTAACTTTAGCAAGGTCGACGATCCGATCATCAATACTAGAGAAAAGCACATCAAGAGCCATCTGGGTCATCCCTTTTACATTTCTGCTCCCCAAAATTGTGTGTGTCTACCTCACAAGAAAATTAGCAATTTTTCTTTAACAAACATCAACCCATGGCAGTAGACTACCTTTCCACTCCCCGTAACCCCTAAAGTTGCTAAAGTTCCATCCCGACCTCTTATTACTGCATCTTCAAGTAATGGTAATACTGTTTCTTCGAAGACATCTCTTTGCTCTGACTCTTCATTGAAAATCTTCGTGAACGCAAATTTCTCAATTGTTTTTGATCTATTTCGTTCGACACTAGGCGGCGTAACATAGATATGCGAACCCCCAGGAGTTGTAGTAAGAAACCTAAATTCCGAAGTCGACTGTGGTGAGCTCGGTCTTAGGCGAAGGAAGACTTGAAATAGCTGTGCAGTTGTGTTTGCTCCGTTTGCAGATGTTGGAGGGGGCGATCTGGGGGAATCCATCATGTGGTGTTGGGTTTGTTGGTGATCAGAAGCGCGTATAGTAGTAGTAATAGCTTTAGATGGGGGATTAGTATTTAAAGCGCGTCCAGAAGAAATTGCAATTAAAGTAAGGAGATGTGACAGATCGGATCGACTCCCTCTTCTATTATCCGCTGGATCGGATACAGCTTGGTGTTGTCTTGGGGAGACGTGGTGCGGGCGGAATAGCCGTTGGAACGAGATCTGATCGTCGCGCTAGAAACAACACAAACACGAAAGCACGGGGGCACTAGTGTTGCCTAGACAACGAGCGATCAGCACCCTGGCCGCAAAAATTCAATTAATTACCCTATTCCATCAAGCATAACTTAATGCATCTTTGACGAGTTCTTACGAGACCTAGCTAATTACTATTCCTAATACAATGAGTTCGTACTTAATGCCAAGTGTGATGACTGGGATTGTGCCATCACCACTCCCACGAAATATGCTGTAATCCGGGGACTCCCTAGAGATCACATACGGAGGCCTCCCACAGTACATATAGGCACATATACCATTGTACAGAACTGCTACTACGAAATCCTTGATTGTTGTATAATATATATACATGTACTTTAGTCAGTATCAATGCGTTAAAACAATCCTAAACTCATTAAAAATGACATGGTAAGGATATACCAAGTGTAGAGTTACAGAATCGAAGGAATTAGATTAATGACAATATCATTAACGCCGGCATACCTCGATGTATTATCCGAACAGTAGTCGTACAGTCTATGCAATTTGATGGTTTGATAAACCATATTATCTGCATACTCCAAGCGCTCTAGAATTTATATATATTTTAGAACCAGCTCTCTGACACAGGCCCCTCCATGCTCACATGTACTTCTTAACGTAGATCGATATATAGTTTAGAGAATAAAATTTCAATTGGCCCGATGTCTCGTTCGCCGCTTGATCTGGGAACCTGTGAACGTGGATGAGGAACATATAAGTGGCTTGTGCGTCAGTTTCTCGAAAATCTGGCCGAGACCTGCCAGCCTACGTAGACCTTCGATTACATACACAGTGAAGACTCTAGTATGTTCCGGGTCGCTGCCACGAATTGAATCTGCGGGCCCTATAATTGCACGTACGGATTTACCCTCCAACAGTGACTGCCCTTTCCCCACAGCCCTCCATCTTGCCCCACAATTAACCCAAGAAAACTCCATTATCAAGGAAATTGGTGATAATTAGTGGCTCTGTGTTTTCGTCAATCCTCCCATTAAGCTCTGGCTTTAGTTGATAAGCTTCTTTTTGAACGATTCCCCACCTCCCCCTCACGGTCAGCAGATGCAAAGCTATCCCATTTCTATCACCCTAATTTAAAATGGCACAGCTAACCAAGAACACAGACACAAATTCGCTATGGCTAGATTAAACACTTCGACCTCCAAGAAGAGAGGCAGACGCGAGATTCGAAGCTACTGGAATCGCGATATCCTCATCACCACGAGGCCCCTCAGATCAACCGAAGATCTTGAAGAACCCCCTGTTCAAATCCGGTGTGACTACTCCTTCAAAGTCGCTAGACGCAACTTCAAGGTCTTCGCTACTCTATGCGTCAATGAACATAAGTTGGGGATGTCTCTTCGTAAGCGTAAACTGCTCTACCGTTCTATGTTTGGTATCCGTTGTCTCGATTTTCAGAGGAGGGTTGAGATCGCTCGTGTCATTCTCGGTCCAATCCCTGGCGATAAGAAAAAGGGGAATAGGTATTCTACTGAGATGAGCAGTGATTCTTCGGATAGCGATATGGAATGGGATGTCTTCTTCGGTGGCTACGTTCGTAGGGCCTCAGCCCCAGGTCCCGAGAAGTTGGCAATGGTTCCTGAGAAATTGGCGATGGTTCCCGAACTAGCCAAGGTGGAGGACATGGTGGAGGAATTAGAACATGAAGACCAAAAGGGATCGGGGGAAGTGTGATGAGCGGGAACACAGTTCCAAGATTACCGCCTATCGTTGCAACTGTGGAATAGATACTTTGAAGCGTACTTTTAAGTGATATTATACAGGGGAGACAAAGTAAGGGCAGATAGCTCTAGGGTAATAGGCGGTAGATAGCGCTCTTGAATTGAAAAACCGGTGATAAAATCGTGTATCCTGGCTCGTTGTGTTGTGTGTGGGACGCGTCATGGGAATCACTCGGACACAATTGTCCAAATTTGGTTTAGCGTTTGACCATCTTACCATCTCCATTTTAATCCAACAACCTGATTCGTTCACACAAAAACCTAAGTTGTTTTAAATATCCTACCAGAACTCCAATTTTCCAAGTGACGAAAAATGCGCACTGGAATCTATCACAGCGATGGTCTTGTAGACTGGTTCCGTCAAACCCTCTAGACTCTAGAAGCCTGTGATTTGTTTATAGCTTCTGATCACCATCTGTCTCAAGCGATGTTAAGACATGGATATTTCCGAGCCGTGGACGCCTAAGCTCTTAGGGGTCAATGCGGGCAAAGAGTTAGTATATTAGAGCTTAGGTCTCGCAAACTTGGCTTTGGAGTCTATTCCAACATTCTGTTCTACACGTTCTTTACCACCAATAAGTAGCCGAGTAACGAGGGATACTTATACTACCTTTGAGGGGGTTTGCTGAAAGGAAGAACAACATTATTATTTAAACGAGTGGTTTTTATATTTTTTTTGAACGGAGGTCATCCTATTTTTTTTGGTTTCGGTTTACCGTCTTAGTTTCTAATGTCTGACTGTCTCCTTCGCTCACTACGAACCTGCGGGGGGTGGATTTTCGCAATTTTCATTTTCCTATTCTCGCTCTTCTTGGCTGGCCGAGGATCGAACCAACTGCCCGCTCGAATATTGTATTCGTTTTTTAAGTTTTTATTTTTCGAATTTCCTATTTTTAGCCAAAGTCTTGCGATTGTTATTGCCGGATTTTAAGTTTCGTCCGTTTTATTTCTTGGTCTTATCTTTCTCATTTCCTAGGTGTCTTATTGGGAGGCAATGGAGGCAATTATCGTAGATAGCCATTATCTGACTTATGAGGAGGATCCGGAGGATGGAACACTTCGACGACACATGGTGTAGAGATGGCTTTTTATTGGGTTTGTTGGTGGGAAACGAGGCGAGTGATATATTATGAATGGAAACATTGGTTATGAGTTCCTAGGAGTTTGCCTCCTTCTATGTGAGCAGTTGTCAGACGCTGTAGCCGTTTGTGTCGTTATTGGTGGTGATTGACGTGACGAAATGGGGTAATCAAGAGGAGTGGGTACATTTAATTAGAGAGGGTGGTCGCACAGGAGGCGATAATTTTATCATATGGGAGTCCTGTCCAGATACTCTGTTTGGTATAGGATAGGGTTAAGGGACTGATAAAAATATTTAAATTGCAATTGAAATAAGCCATTTCTATTTATCGGCTTCAATTTAGCTTTAGCATCTGCAATACTATTTAAAAAAGGCACATCGTAAATTTACCTTCCCTCCTTCTTCAAAACCTAGTCATCATCATCATCACCACAAACATTATCGAAAATTTCAGACCCCTTCCAAAAACAATTCCAACTCATCGGGCTTAACGATGGCTCAACGAGCGATGGCTCAAGAAATTACTGCGATAGTCTCCGTTGAAAGATGGGACGTTGGAGATGATCAAACCATCATTGACCTCCTTACATCTTTCCTCCGACTATCCCTCAAAAATGAAGACAACGACAACCTCACCACTTGTGAGTTGATTAGAAACGATGAAATGCCAGTGCGTGAAGGGTGTATCACAATAGCAGTCAAAGAAACCCCGAGGCTTCGAAAAGGCGGCGGTAAAGCGGAGCAACACACATTTTCGAGAGCGAAACTGGCAGTGGCGACCGGTAAGGAAAGACCAATAGACTTGAGTATTAAGAATGAAAAGTTATTATCTCGGCTACGGTATGACGAGGAGTATCGATGGATTAGAGAACGGGCACTGGCCGCGCGCGTTAGGTTTTTGAAGAAGTATCTTGGTGAGATTGATAGTACAGTAAAGAAAGATATGGAATATCAAGTGAACTATGCTCTTTTGAAGATAGTTGAGAAGATGGCAGAGGAGGAAGCATCGATGCTGCGGTTAATACGTTCAGCAATACTACATGTACAGAACACACTAGTTATTTTAAAATAAGCAGTTTCAATATCACTGGTCTATAATTTAATATCTAGCTTCGTTTTATATTATTTTTAGAGTATTTACACTTACTATGTAGTATCGTGTTGTTTTGTTTCTCTATCTGTAAAAGCTTGCACGGGCGTCATCATAAAATCCGATTATTTTGGAAGTATAAGAAATTAGCTAGGTCCGAGAGCACTGTATCCTTTAATGGAGCCTAAGGAAAGTAATATATCGCGGCCCTTAACCAAGTTCGAGAAAGATAATTAAATAATCGTAGTTTGTACTTCTGTACGTGACAATTCTACATTAAGCTAAAGCTAAGACCTAAAGAGCTCGAATAGCGAAAATCCCTTAACAGCTCTACAGGGAAGTAAGTAATAACTGTTGGGATTAGTATGTATGATGTAGCAGTAAGACGGAGAGCATGGGGCTTGGGATTCTCTGGCAGCTATGGAAGTTGATCTACATCTTTGGAACGAAGAGGTGACGTCTCAATGCCCAACCGACCATGGTCTTGGCGCGAACCCATGGGCTACTTCTAGGGCAAAAATACATGTAGCCTCCATATTTGCCTTAACATCAAACGGAAGAAAGGCCTTGAGAGGAAAATAAGGGAAAATTCCAATAGTACTGAAACTTTACTCTTATAAAACAGCCTATAAGAGCCAGTAACAAGAGTCGAAGATAGAGGATAATATGAGATAAAGATAGCCTACAAAACACCAACTGAAAGCAACTTCATCGAGCGGCGTCTCCCATACGAGGAGACCAGTGCCTGGAAAGCACTCGCCCACTACATGTGGCTTAGCTAGAAACAAATACCACCCAGAAAAATACCCACAAAATAAAGACAAACAATATTCTTTTATGTACCCCACCCCATGCCAGCTAACAGCGAGGAAACGAAACAAAGCGAAATGAAACCGGATTTGTCGATATCCAGAAAGATATATACCTAAACCGCAAAGAATTACGAATAGGATGGTTCGGATATATCGGGGGAAGAGAATCAAAGCAGAACTAGTGGATTTAAAGGAGAATAGTGGTAATAAAACTCACATAATCATAAAAGAAATGACTTAAAGCAGCAGCATAGAAGCGTGACAAACATCGGAATGAATACAGGACTCAGAAAACCCCCACCCATTTTGACAGAAGGAGAAAAACCTAGCCAACCGAATTGAGAGAAACCCTCCCTAATATAAAACAAGAAAGTAAAAAACCGGGAGAAAAAAGAAAAAAGAAAAAAAAAACCAAAGAGAACATCCGAGAAACGAAAACAGCGATGAAACCAAGCTACCCTGAAAGACCGCCCCCAGTAGATATAGATATGAGAGGTGAAACCCCCTAAAGTAGAAAATTCATTAGACGTAAACTATTTTTCTGACGTTGTTGCCGTCTCGCTTTTTCGTTTCTTCTGTGCAGTTTTGTATAGCTACCGCTCCCTATAACTTTTATAAGCCCCAAGCGCACGCCGGCCCTATACACATCCTAAACACCCCCTCCTTATTTGTTATATCAAAATGCAAAAACTTTTCCAGAAAAAAACCCCCCTCTTCTTCCAAGAGGCCTTTCCACCTCAACTCCCTCAGGTGCTGATGAAAACATGGAGGGCGAAGGCCAACTAAGTAAGTATTATCCATTTCCCCTGCTGATTACCCTTTCCAGAGCTTTGTTACAAGTCTTCGAATAATGGCCATTGGCTCCCAGTTCCAAAGTTGGTTGCGCTCTTTTTGCTTGCTATCTTCTTTCTTAAGCCAGTCCCTACTGCTGACTTTGCCAGATATTTTTGCTTCAACTTCTTCTTTCGGGCGGGTGTAATAGTTTGCGATAGTTTCCGGTCCTTGGTCGTATTGGGTGCCGCAGAACTACTAGCGTGGTGGCCTTGGGAATGCTGAATTTGCCGCTTTCGAAAGGATGTAACTGCGACATGGTCCCAGAGCGCAAGCATGGCTTCAGAGGAATCGGCCGCAGGAATGCATTCTTCGTCATCTTCGTCTTCATACTCGTCGTCTGAGTTGTTATCGCCTCCGGCACGATCATCGTTCCCGTCATCTGTCGAGAAATCCAAAAAGTCGGTGATCTGTAGATCTTGCTCAAACTCATCGACTTCGTCATCGCCGTCGTCGTCGTCGTCGTCGCCGTCTGCCATTATATCTTCGCCGAGGCCGTCAAGCCCGAGAAAATCATCGAATGCGTGGGGATAGAGCACTTCCGGAGGCCCCAAAATATCGCTTCTATTCAAAAACAACCCACTGCCTCCAGTTAATCCGCTTAATGTAGGGTTGTATCCTATTTGTATAGAGGACTTCTCGCTCTCACTTTCTTCCATCATTAATAGCTGAGACAATGCACCATTATCGCTAGTATCGCCGAGTGAATCGCCCAGCGAATTTCCTAAAGAGTAGCCCTTAGCACCGCCGGGGACGAGGAATGTTCTCTTCGCTCCATCAACCACACAGATGGTACGTGTAGGATCAGCAACCCAGGAACCGAGCGTGGGGCCAGTGGAGGAGGAATCGTCGACGTGTACCACTTGAGGGCGAGTTGAACACACGGATGAAACCGATGCGCGACGAAGCATTGATTTGCTTCGAGGTGTTGGCATCGGAAGGTTCTCTTCTTCATCCGTAGTCTCTCCATCATCGGCTGGTTATCCAAATGGTGATTTGTTAGTAATCATAATATCACTCGGCGTGAGATAGGCATCTCACTTTCACAATCGACCTCCTCCTCTTCATCTTCGTTGCTTCCATCCTCACTATCTGCTTCGAATTCTTCGCTACTACCGTATGTATCGCATTCTGAAAAGAAGTGTTTCCACAATCCATTTTCATCGTCTGTATCATCGGCCCACACACCCTTGCCTTGAGTGCTCACAATATGCTCTAGCACAGGATCATCCCTCTCGAAGAACGGATTCAGATCAGCCGCATCATCCTCGGACTCACTATTGAGATTTTCTCCGAATGAGGTGTCCGAGAAGGTGTGTTTTGGGGAGCTAGGTCCAGACCGAGGAGCAGTAGAGAAGGACCCGCGAGGAGTAGTAGTTGGAGTAGCAAAAGGTGTAGAGATTACACTACCGTCCTCAGGGAATAGGCCACCCTCGAGTTCAACGTCGGCGAATGGATCAGAATAAGGACCATAATTGCTGCTGAGGCTGATATCGGTGAAAAGATTAGGATTTTGCCATTGAACATTGAAAACTTCATTGTCAAGGTCTTCTAGTTCTTCGGCAGTAATTAGATCCGTATTCTCGAATCCGTATTCATATTCAAAAATGGCAGGGGCGGGTTTGGTTGGGGTTTGAAGTTCCTGGATTATGGCGGCTTCTTCTATATTTTCAATATCTTCGTCATCGAAGTCGTCATCGGTAATGAGAGCAGCCTCTTCATCGTCATCGTCATCGTCATCTTCGATGTTTGTATCATCTGTCACTACAGATGGTGGGCCTGCATAAGTGAGCAACCCATTTGTATTTGATAGCTGTGCAGCAATTCTCTTGCGTGGATAGTCCGATTCGTCTCCATCGGTTTGAACTCTAGTCTCTTCCCCTCCTTTGGTGCTGGATGCGGTATCTTCGTCGTCGTCGTCGTCGTCGTCTTCATCGTTGCTTGCTGCATATTCCATAGCCATACTATAAGATCTCTTCCTGGATTCCGGCCCCGTCCGGTGATCTCCCTTCGCAGTTACGCCATCCATCATCGAAGTGATATTAGATTGACCTAACAAGAACGGCTTGACGCTGGCGATATCATCACCACTCACACGGACAGGGCCACTAACAGCCGGCTCATCGGTTTCATCTTCATCTTCATCATCATCATCATCCGCTTCTTCGTCATCTTGACCGCTTGAACTCTCGTCATCATCATCAGTCTGTCCTTGCTTTCCTCCACCTACTCCGTTCTTTCCTCCACTTCTTCCATCCTTACCACCCCCGCCTGCTGATCCTAATCCCAGTCCAGAAGACTTGCCGTGATGTCGTCTTGTGTAAGGTGTTTTTCCAGGAATCATTTCGTCTTGTAGGACGTATGGGTTATGAGTGGAAGGCATGTCACCGATGAGAGGAGATGAGGTACGGTGAGAGGGGGCTGAGTGAGAGAAGCCCGAGGCTGTGATAGTTTGCAATGCCGATTTACGGGACATTTTGTTAGGGCTGTAGAAAAAAAAAATTCTGTATATAATATATAGTATGGGTCAATTGGTTGTGAGGTTGAGAGTTTTAAAATCTCTGGGGTTCGGCTCGAATGTATAATCGGTGGTTGCTGGGGGTTGGGGGGGAAAGTAGTTTTTTTTTTTCCTTCGCCGAGGCCAAACGCAAAACCAGAAGTACCTTTTTGTTGTATCTTTCGCTGTCCCAGATGTCACAGAATAGCTTTTCTTAGAAGCAAATTTCGGTATCCTATGATAGCTCTTTTCTGCTGCGGCGAGAATGCAAGAGCTTCCAAAATTATCGTCGTTTATTGTCGTTTGTTAATGTCAATCACTGGAGTCGTCGGGCTGGAGATGCAGTGCAACACCTCCAGAGGGATTTACAACTCAACGGTGAAGTTAGAGGCCTGTGACATTTTTATTGTTGACGATGATAATTCTGGGATCTGGTTCTGTGGGAAATGGGTTCTGGTGGTCAAGATTTGGGGGGTTGCCTGGGGATGGATGAAGAGGAAAGAAAAGAGAAAGAGAGAGCGGGGAGTAGGTAGGGTAGTGTATGTAGTGGGCGGTTTCAAGATTTTGTGCGGCGAGTGGAGCTGGGTTGGATCTCATGTCGTACACACAACGACAACCGCCAAAAGGCGTCGAAAAAAGAAAAGAAAATTCACTACGAATTATTTTACTCGAGAAATAGTGTCCTACAACTTGTTCTGCTACCACTTTGCACATATCTCGGAGGTATCGACCCAATGGTTCTTGCCAGAGCATAATGGGAAGCGGGCACATAGCCGCGACGAACAAACAGCTTCTTCCCCTCCACAGCTTTATTTTAGGCCTCTGCACGCCTCCAATTCGCTCAACTTTGGACCCAACTCGGATATAATCTACTTGATCCATCTCCTCTACGCAATGTTCGGCGCGGGTGGGTGCAGCTCCTGCAGCTCACGGTGCTCCATCAAATCACGTAGAGGCTGGATGTTTTCGAGTGAGGGGGCAAGGAATGGAGCCATCACCAGCATACAAGAAGTCAACCGCTGCTGGCGATATCATCATATTGACTATCAAGCGCACCAGTAGGATGGTCAATTGCTCTGACCAAGGTCATATATACTCATAGTTGCAGAAATCCTGGTGTGATGGTCCTTGCGCTGGATCATCGTTAGTTTTGGTACTTGGAGCTAGCATCAACGACCGTGCCCGGAGATAGATACGTACATGTAGCCGTGGGAGTCTCAGCAGCTGAGGGTCAAAATTCAAGAAGCCAACTCATTCCCAGACCTCAACTTCTCCGGCAGTCCAGCAATTGGGTGTTTAAGCGGGGGGTGCATGGCTTCCAGCATCGCAACATCGCACTGCCTGCGTGCAAGGCCCGTTTTTTTTTTTGGATGCAGTCTCCTCGTCCGAATTCTTTCCAGTTTACGATCTAAAACCGTACCAGACCCTGAATCATGCACAATAATCAGCTCTTAGCCACGTCGCTAAATGTGAAAGTGAGGAAAAAAAAGAAGTTGAAAGTGCCGATTCTGAGTGGGCTTAACGTGACGTCTTTCCTCGCTTGTTCTAGCGCCAACGGCCATCTAATCTACAAACACACAAGACCAGAAATTCGAAGAGTACAGAGATTTTGCCTCCACACAAATCTATTAAATCGACGTTGAAGATACTTACGATTCAATATATTTTTCAAGTAGATAAATAAACGAGTTAAGTGTATGCGCTTTCAAAAAAATTTCATGCTACTTTAGGCTTGCGGAGCGAGAGAGGGAGAAAAAAAAAGGAGGCTCTGCCACTCGACTTCACTTTTAAGTTTCGACTGGATGCGCCACATACCTGCAGCTGTCGACTAAACAGGGTTACAACACAAAAATTATACAAGGCTCTAGGGATAAATATGAAGCGAGTCAGTTAGGCCGAGCATCAAATATCAAATATAAAAACCAGTTTCCCTGGAGGAAAGAAACGCTCAACCAGCCGTGTCAACGATATTCACGGAACCACTCGCGAAAAATCGGACCCCTGGGGTCCAGCGATTGAACGGTCACGATTGGTTGGGACCCCAGATTTATGACGAGAATTATTTTATTTATTTGCTTTTTTCAGTCCCGAGAACGATCGGGATATCTGCCGCCCATTTTGCAATCGAATCCTAGCCCGTTTTGAGATACTTTTTTTTTTGTTTGGCTGATCTTTCTATCATGCTTATGTGGGGAAGTTCGGTACGTATCATCCAAACCTCGGCATGTCCCTATTCTCCGCTATCTTAAAGGTTGTTTTCGCAAGTTGTCCGGTGAATTGGAAATTGCAAATACAGAACCTGCATGGCCCAGACACTGTTTACCGGTAGGTGGACATGTCAAAGTAAGTCTCACCCCTCTGGCCCAAGCTTCGATGTTTTTCCCAGATCGTTAGTTCCTGATTGACCCTGCTGAACTACATACACATTTACATGGAGACACAAATCTTGTGAGGCATCGTGCATGAAAATCGACTTTCTCCGCTCTGCTACCCTTTGCGTTTATCATTATCCTAGCCTCGGTACGTAAAGATACATGTATTGTATCGTGCTTCATACGTGCTTCCTCCTACTTGTCGCAATCCCGCTTGCATGGATTTGCTACATGTATCTTCGGTCCAACCTGACGTGCATATATACGAATGTAACTTACCCCAAATCTCCAAGTTGCTCACATAACGAAAAATGAGACTAATGCACGGAGTATTTTAGAGCGATAACTATTTTAGGCCAAAAAGGAAAAAAAATTAAGGATCCTCTTCTCTCTGTCCCTCAACGTGTCGTCTGTTCGTTTGCAGGGGGCCAAATTGACACGGTGGAGCGCAAAGAGCATCCCTATATAGGGAAGAGGGGCGACACGATCCAACCTACATCCAGAAAGAGGGGCAAAAAGAACACCATTCATGAGGACCTCGATAGTTTCACGGGAGGTGGGGTTGCGGATCCATGGAAGTTTAGGTGCCGTGGTGGTAAAGAAGAAGAAAAAGTTTCTATTTGGCCTTACCCCACCGCACGCCGCACGCCGCCGGACACCGAAGCTGCAGGATTGTTGACCGCTAGCACATATCCTGAAAAGCATGATTTCGGTCTCTTTACACGGCACTGGTCTACTGGTGGATTCCTGTTTTTTTTTTTTTGCTATTACCGGCGGCATTGATCACAGAGAGACTATAAATCGATGAGCTCTCACAAAAACCAAGCCACCGCCTCAATTCCAACTTCCCCGCTTTATGTTGATCCATTTTCCTTATTCCGTTCCATACTTCTCGAAGAAGCTTCAATCCTCAGGCTTAACTAATGTCGGCGTGAGAGAAAATCAAATGATTAGTTCCCAATTTCATCTCTGAAAATCCCGCTGCCGTCGACTAGTTCCTCTATCACAATGTGTGCAGTCAATTGATCGAATGACACCTGCCCCCTTACTGAATCGGTACACATACTAGCACGTGCGAGGGCTTTCAACCAACCTTGTATATGCCGTTACGTACTTGTACATAATCTGGGGCATCGTTTTTTTTCCTTTTCCACAAGCATGGTATCACTTCCAGTTTACGGACAAGCATCGGATTCTGCTAGCTTTCTTTCGTTCAACATTGCGCACGAAAACCCTGAGCGAACATCGCCCCTCGATGGCCACCCAGGGATGTGACGTCTGGTGACATATCTAAGGAGTCTGTGTGGCAATGATGGGATTTAGCACAACTCGAAAATACGATAGACTATTGCGGTGATTGCCAATCCTACTAGTACTTAATGCCAAGCTGATATCGATAAAAATTTCCCGAGCCGTTCAAGTCACGGCATCTAGCAACTATTACCCGGCGTCACGGCCCGGAGCAAAGCGTGTTCTTGCCCTTTTTGCGGGTTAGTGAGGAACGGGATCACGAATCTAGCTGCTGAAGGCGGCGGAAAAAAAAATAATCTTTTGACTACTTTCCCGACGCTTTTGTTCTTAGCCCCCTGTGATCTGACATTCAGCAGCAGATACACTTTATTAGCAGGTTCTGACCAACCAATGTTTCGATTGCCGCCATACAGCACTCTATCATAACTTTTTTTTTCCTGCATAATTTTTTTCTCCTCTAGATCTAGTGGCTGCTTATACTTCTGTTTCTAGCCTGATTGCGGCAAATGATGTTGCTACGCTTTGGGAGAAACCCCTCATCTCCGTATTCTAATTATCTCTTATTTATATTTTTAGTACTCTTTATCCTCGCATTCCTTCATGGAAAATCACTCATTTCATCAACTCGAGTGCTAAGTTTATGCTTAATTGTTGTTGTTGTTTATTCATTAGGTATATAATTTACGCTTAATTTCACAGCTCCTCAAACACGATACAGCCTCAAATTCTCGGAGATTAACTGATAATAATCTAACAACATACACATATTTCTTTACGAATCCCTTCTAATGTGTACGTGATCTCAAGTGCTGTACAAGTTTACCTACACGGCTTCGCAAAATCCTCCTTCCTTTGTGTTTCTCCTGCGAATCTCTTTGCTCACCTTGGTCGGAATCTCCCACACTTCTCGCTGCCTTGGGCAATAGCAATGTGCATAAGCCGGTTCAAGCTAGGCCTAACAAAAAGTTCAAACAAGCTCAGTCTATAGTGGGGAAACGAGTTCAAGCTCTCTTCATTGCGAGTACCGGCGATACTGTGTCCCATAAGAGAATCTCAGAAACCTCAGACGGCTCCTCCAATGTAGAGTTGCCCGGAACTTTGTGACGACTTGTAGATAGTCTGACGATATTATCATGAAGCACTGCCAAGTCATATTGATAAAGAAGATGCATCCTATGTCCTAGAGCCGGTACGCGACGTCTCGAGCTCTGGCTCAACTCTAACTTATGCATAGCATACCCTCCGACATAACTTCATTGTTTTTACAACACGACATAACAAATTAGATCTTGTTTGCCTTTCCTTGTTACCTCTACTTCCAGGTCTGCTTCTGCGGATGGCTGAAGACGATCGAGATCGTAGGGTGTATTATATTAGTAAAGAGCATAACTTATCACTCGCCTCCTCATAACTTCTAGTGGTACGTACCGTATTATCTTGGCTATAAAGAACTAGCCTGGACTAGGCAGTTTTAAATCGACCTTCAGAAAAGCTCGAAAAGTTGTTAGAAAGTACGGGTTCTAAGCATCAGAATTGCTATCCTAATCAAACGCTTACTCGATGAAGCAATTTTAATGAAAGTATTTTAGTCGAGCCTAGTCTAGGTCAGTTCTTTATAGTCGAGATAATACGGTATAGTTATATAGTTATAGCCTCGTCTCTTGTACTCGTGGGGGTGTCACTTAGTAATGCAACACATGCAGCTAGCTGTGGAAGCAGATGAAATTTTAAACTCACATAGCATAATATCAGCTAGCGTGGAGTGATTTAGTTTCTACCCAGCACCCCTCAGTAATTATATTCCCTTAACTAGGGTTTTATTTAGGCTACCTATCGACTTTAGTTGTTGGTGATAAATTTAACGACGCGTGATAGTTGGATACTAATATTAATATTGCATTATTAAGCGGCACCCCCGAGCACATGCAGTTGCAACTGTACTAAGTCGTTAAATCAATCTATGTAAGTATACTAAAGATGACTAAGAAAAAAGAAGACAAGGGCTATTGCCATTGGAATGGCTTATTTCGTTACCCCATAAAATGGTGGCAGGCAGGAAATTAGATGATCTAATTACTGTATCAGAAAGCTTAAGGGAGATTGGGATTTTGTGTGCTGAAATGAAACTTCGCGCCCAGCCACTACACTCTTTGGTAACTTCTAAGATACTCAAGATGTACTATACTTTGCACGTGCACATAGATACATGTAGTCAGTAGCACTCGTGATGAAAACGTCGTCTATTGTGATTAGTTAGTAAACCGCAATTTTTTAAATCCACCCGCAGCCATTTTATGGGTTGATTCTCTGAGGATGGCGTGTGTGCTAGAGTACCATAATAGAAGGAAATGACGATATTGTCTAGATCTACCGTTTCGCGTGCAGATCGACAACGAATCCATTATATCCATGCGCCAGAAAAAAAAGAAAAAAAGAAAAAAGCCTTGGGAAAGAACTCAAAAACCTGATAGTTATTTAGATATCTCTAACCAATCTCTAAGTAATACTATTGGTGCTCTAACCACCAGTATTTTTTGTGGTTTTTCCGATTCTCATACTCAGCTGCAGTTTAAGCTTCGAGTAGAGCAATTTGAGTTTTTGGTGTTTACGGCTGGTAGCTATACTTTGCCCCTGAATTTTATGAAGTTGCAGCAGCTCGGTGGATTCCCTCAGAACCCCTCCCTTTCTGTGATCCTTATCCCAGATCTCCAGCCCTGGAGTGTTGTTATTGTTAGAGAGTGCGCGATGATAGTTATTAAGCATGTGCTACATAGACTCCGTAATTATTAGCCCTCTGTTGATTAAACTCATGGTAAACGTATACCATAGTCAGTTACTTAAACATAACATTCTTACATATCACTATGCGGCTTCAGGAGTAACTGTGACATAGAGATCGAGACTTGCAGATACATTTTTGCACTAGTTGTTGTTGTTTATTCATTAGGTACATTCAACCCGAAGGTTATGGTACATTTTTGCACTAGTGGTTTGACTACTTGCCAAAAAAAGTTTGTAAAGTGGGTGAACCTAGGTAGCAACCAACACCACACCTCATCCACGGAACTTCAACCACCCCACCCACCCACCATCAACACCATCACCCCCAGGCCCCCAACATCATCTCTATCAACTCCAAATATTACAATCAGTTACTAGCTAACAGAGAATAGGGAAAATATCTATAAGACGCAGCCCAACCGAAACGAAACAAAAGCCGCCGAGCGAAACGAATCCACAGAAACGAAACGAACACCGCCAAGCAAAACGAAACGAAAACCGCCGAGGAAATCATGCTGGATAATTGTTTTTTCCGTCAACGCTTAGACAGCGAAGCATGATATGGGGTAGTTTATCTATCTCGCTGTTGATTCTCTCAACAGTTAAAGCTTCCCAGGTCTCGATCAAGGCTTGCTTCATGCTCTCCACAGTTTCGACCGGTTCTGCTCTTCCATCGATCTCTTCCCTCATCCAGTCCCATATGTGCTCAATAGGATTAAAGTCTGGAGAAAAAGAAGGCCAATTGGCTTTGGCTATTCCTATTTTTGCTCTTTCCCGGTTGGTGTAGGCTGCGTATGTGCTGGAGCACCGTCTTCCAATAATACAAAGTTGGGGTTTTCTCTGGTGATTCTTTCGCATTCTGGCCACAAAAGAGGGCGGCCTATATGTTTAACATATCTCCAAGCGTCTATACCTTTTTTCCCTTTTTTTCTTGTGATTTTCTCTACTTTATATTTTTTTCCTCGCCAGCTTTGCTTTGTCTTCACCTTTTCTCCTCGCGCCTAAAACCACTTCTGTTAGCAATAACCAGTAATAGGAATAAGATATTAATACTTTCGCTTCGTCTGTAAGACTGGTACTTCTTACCGCACAGAAAATCTCTGAGAAGCTTTAGATAACAATCTAGACGCTATAACCTGCCCGGTTGCTATCCGCAACACAATACACAGGCGCAAGTCCTAACTGCTTCTTATGAACCGCTAAAAGATAACCGTAGGGTTCAAAGTAGGGATCGAGCAAAGTTCCGTGAAGAACTTCCAATAGTAAGGTTTTAATAACTAATCGCTGAAGGGCCAAGGGCTTGCTAAGCGAGATAAAAGTAATTCACAAGTAAAAGAGTAAATTGCACGGAAGTAATTTTGCTAGAAACAATATAATATTGATAAGGCTCGTTCTTCGTCGCTAATGATCCGACTCAGAGTTTACATCCACTGCGAGAGTATTTATAATGCCTCCTCTCTACTATGTTTGGGTGTAGTGTGGTGTAGAGGCGCTAACTACTATGACAACATGAAACCACTTCGCCTTATCTCCATACCCGATACCCTATTGAGTTCCCGCCCCGATCCACGATTCTCCTAGCAGTATGCATGTCGGTAACACAGGAGTTACGTATTCGTCTTCATTGCATTCATCTCTTCAAGACGATCATTTCACCTATCCAAATCGTCGCGTAGCATTGCGTTCCCTTATCTTTGTCAGTCTGTAACTCCGCCAGTTTTGGTCCGATTCGCAATCCGTTTGAACCACAGCGAAGCCAGACACTTCCCCTACATACCCTCCGGGTCCCATTCCGCCGGACGGTTTTGCTTGACGGCCTAGGGGTTACTTTTGCCCTCCGGGACAGGTCTTTTCTGGTGCTGTCCCCCCTTCTCCAAATACTATACCTATTGGAAGGATTGGAGGCAGGGTAACAGGCACCAGTCCCGATCCGGAAGGTGCTAAAGTAGGGTAACTCCAAAGGTAGGGTAACTCCAGGGCCAGGAACTCCTTCAAAAGGTACAGGTATAACATCGTCTCGCAATTGACGTGCCAATGCTAGGCTCTTGTTCCTTCAAAATCTTAAACTCGTCCGAGGCTTTCCATTCTTCTTCCATTCTTTTCCTTCTTCTTCAGCTATAGCATTAATCTCTGCGATTGCAGCCATAGCTTCCAGTCTCTCTTCTTCCGTTTCTGCTTCCCAAACATGAAAAGCGACCTCTATGATTATAGCGTATCATCCTCCAAAACATAACAGTTGTTCCCTACATTTTTTTCCCTGTTTCACGGATGTAATCGGGTAATAGGTCGAGATGAGGTTGTTCGAAGTAAGCGAAGGATTGTTTGGGTATAATGGCTTTGTTGTTCGGTTAGGTTTCGGTTGTTGACGGATGGTTGCTTGTACTACGGGAAAGCGGGGTATTTAAGCGGAGGATTTTGGTCGTTGTTGTCTTCTTCTCTTCTTTCCTTAAGCAACGTTCTCGTTTACCTTCTCTTGTACTCGTCGGAAATACTATCTCGGTTCTATCTCAGAATCTTCGCTGTCGCTGTCCACCTCGCTGCACTTATCTCGCCTTGAGATAGACCCGTCATAGAACCTGTAGAAACGTTGCACTCTTTGAACGCGTTGATACCTCATTAAGTAGCACTGCTCACTTTCAGGAATACTGAAGGGCTTAGCGAGGGACTCAACCGTGAGATTACGTTGCTTCCAACATCTACACCTTCTACCACTCTACCATTACCAGTACACCTAACACTCTTCAACCATGGAAGGAGCCGCCGTCGCCGCAAAACGCTTTCCCACTAGAGAAGCTTTCGCTCAGGCCTACCGAGACGATCCTGCAGAACTATACAATGAACTTAGGGAACTGAACCAAGCCCTGGAGGACCAGATTGACGTCCTCCAGGAAAGCGAACGGGAAAATGAGGTAAAACTCAATACTGCCAGGATCCAAACCGATAATGCCCTCCGTCATGCGACCGAACAAGACCAACAGGTTACCGAAGCCGCCAGCCTAATTGCTCGACTTCGACAAGAACGGAATGACGCTCGATCCGCCACCCAAGCACCCCCCGCTCCACCCAACCTTACAGCTACCCCCCCCCCGCCGTCAAATACCCATCGATCAGAACGCATGCCAGACCCAGAAAAGTTCGATGGATCCCGAACAAAACTCCCTGGCTTTATTCTCCAATTACGCTCCAAGTTAACTGTCAACCGAGACCGCTTCGCCAATGAAACCACAATGATACTTTACACTATCAATCGATTGGAAGGAGCAGCCCTAGAACAGGTCCGTCACACGGTTCTCCCCTCAGGCCTCACCACTTGGAACAATGCAGAAGAACTTATCGCCGCCCTGGAAACTGCTTTTGGAGACCCAGACCCAACTGGCACTGCTCGACGAGAACTCCACCAGCTTCGCCAAGGAAAACGTGATTTCTCGGCCTATTTAGCCGATTTCCAAAGAATCATGGGCCAACTGAATTTCGACGAGAATTCGAAGATGGATGCATTGGAACACGGCATGTCGGAGGAGTTAAAAGAAGCCATGGTGTTTGCACCGATCGCCCCTGCTAACCTCCCGGAGATGATTCTCACCCTTACCCGACTGGATAACCGTATCCGAGCCCGCAAGGCAGAGAAACGGGGAAACGCCAGAGACAACATGGGTCAATTCAGTGCCCCCGCCGCCTTCACCCCTGCCTCCTCCTTTACCCCAGGAGGATTAGCCCCGATGGACCTATCTTTCGGACGTACCAGCAATCTTTCTCGCCCTCCTCAAGACCAACGATACACAATGGTCAACGGACGAAGAAAGCTCTCGGAGGAAGAAAAACAGTGGCGCCGTACCACTGGAAAATGTATGTTCTGTGCTGCCCCAGACCACTCCTATGCCAGTTGCCCCTCTGCTCCCAAAAAACCTACGATGAGAGGAGCGCTCACCGCCCCACCCGCTAACCGTACGCCCCCGGCCTCTTCTTTACCGCCGCCACCTCTCCCGCCTCAATTTTTTGCCCTAGAATCCGCAAACGCCTCAAACGAGGCTTTAAACTAGTTCAACCAAGGTCGATCAGTGACCCTACCTTGGTTTCAAATTTCTTACCTTTATCTGCATTTTCTATTTCGGGGTTTTCGGTTTCTGGTATAAGCGTGGAGGATCAATTGGATGAACACTTTGTAGTAGCATGCAAGATTTCCCATAGTAATAAAGAGATAAAAACACACGCTTTACTGCATAGACACTGAGCCTCAGTGATTTGCATTTATTGACCAGAAATTCGCGAGTCACCATTCTCTTCCCCTTACCCCCCTAAAAACACACCGACAACTTGAAGTTATCGATGGACGTCCTGTTGCCTCCGGAGATATCACTCACATCGCCAAACTCAACTTATCCATTGGAAACCACCAAGAACAAGCACCCTGTTTTGTAACTCAATTAGGTCACTACCCCTTGGTCCTGGGAATACCATGGATGAAACATCATGATGTACATCTACAGTTTGCCGATAAACGCATTGAGTTTAACTCTAAACTCTGCACCACCCACTGCGCCCCTCACTCCCCTGTCGTCGTCTCCCCATCAATTTCTGCTCCCCCGACTAAATATGTCCTTTATCGGCGCTGCACTTTAGGACTCTTACTAGGAAACGTACCAACCAAGCCTATGCCATGTCCCTCTATGAGATAAACAAACTCATAGGCAATAAGACAACTAAGGAAGAATGGAAGTCTAGAATCCCCGCCGAAAGATCACGACTTTCTAGACATGTGCGATAAAGCAAAAGCACCAGGACCCCCCCCCCGCCGCCCCTATGACCATAAAATTCAACTAATGGAAGGGAAAGATGCACCATTTGGACCACTGTATGGGATGTCAAGAGAGGAACTTATCGTTCTTAAAAAGTATATCGAAGATAGCACAGAAAGGCTTCATTCGCGCTAGCTCTTCTCCTGCCGGCTCCCCGTATTGTTTGTGAAAAAAGCAGACGGTTCCTCCGATTATGTGTTGATTATAGAGGCCTGAATGCCATTACGGTCAAGGATCGATATACTTCCCCCTTATTCGAGAAACACTAGATCGGCTACCAAAGACAATGGTATACTGTTAGACCTTCGCGACGGGTATCATCAAGTACGCATAGCCGAGGGGGATGAGTGGAAGACAGCTTTCCGTACCCGTTACGGCTTATATGAATACCAGGTCATGCCATTCGCCTAACCAATGCTCCCGGAACCTTTCAACGATTCGTTAACGACTGCCTTACTGAATACCTGGACATATTTTGCACAGCCTACCTAGATGATATCCTGATCTACAGTGATACATTTGCGGAACACCAGATTCACGTACGAAAGGTACTCCAGACGCTTAAGAATAACGACATCCTGCTTGAGAAATGCGAGTTCGAAGTACAGACAACCAAGTACCTAGGCCTTATCCTCACCCCGACGGCATTAAAATGGACGAAGAAAAGTTGAAAGCCGTCCGGGATTGGAATACCCCAAAGAGTGTCAAGGATGTACAAGCCTTCCCTGGATTCGCAAATTTCTACCGTCGTTTTATCCCGGGCTTTTCTAAACTCGCTGCACCCTCACCGCCTCACAAAAAAAGGCATCACGTTCGAATGGACCGTCCAAGCTGATATAGCCTTTGAAAACCTAAAGCACGCTTTCACCACTGCCCCCATTCTCATTCACTTTGATCCTGATAAGAAAATCATCGTGAAACAGATGCTTCCGACTTCGTATCCGGAGGAGTACTCTCACAATATGATGACACTGGAGTTCTCCACCCGGTTTCATGGATGGATGTTTTCGTTGGTTAGCTGGGTATATGGATACAAGGTTGTTACGTCGTGTTGTTGTTCTTTATGTTTCCTTGGGGTTCCGTTGCAATGAGTCATGTGTTTGTCATCGGGAGTTGATGGAATTTTAGTATATAAGCGAAGGGTTTTTCCCTCATGTTGTACTTTTCCTTCTTTTTTCTTTAAGCAACGTCTTCTATTGTACACTCCTGTATTTTACAATACAACCCTCGGTTATACCTTATAACCTTACGCTGTCGCCGTCCTCAAGTCCTCTATACTTGAACACTTCGTAGAGCCTGTGGAACCTCGTGAACACTCTCGTCGCTTAGTTTTCCCTTCAAGTAGCACTGCTCATCTCGGGGGATACCTGAGAGCTTGAAGATAAACCTCGCTCCTTGAGATTACGTTGCTTCCTCATCCACACCCTCTACCCCGCTTTTCTCCACGCAGCAACAATGAGTAACCCCGCCCCCGCCCCCTGGACCTTCCCTACCTTTGAGAATTTCCAAGCCGCCGCCAACGCTGATCTCGCCTCTGCCTATGAGGAAATCCGATCCCATTATTAACAACGGGTCGACAACCTCACCTACACAGACCTACAGCTAGAAGAGGCTGTACAAGAACGAAACAACATGACAGCGAGGTTCAACACTTGCCAATCCCAACTGCAAGCCGCAGAGGCAGAAGTCGTCCGCCTCCGCAACATCGTCCCCCCACCTCCCGCGCCGTCTCCTCCACCTCCACCGGCCCCCAACCAAGGAGGCCGCTCGGATAAAATGCCTGACCCAGATAAATTCAATGGGTCTCGCGACAAACTCCCCGGTTTCGTTTTACAGCTACGCTCCAAACTCTCAGTCAATGCCGACCGATTCTCTAGCAACAACAACATGATATTGTACGCCATCAGTCGCCTGGAGGGAGCTGCCCTCGAACAAGTCCGCCACTCAGTACTCCCTGACGGGACTACTACCTGGAACTCTGCCGCCGACTTGATCACCGCCCTGGAAACAGCTTTTGGCGACCCTGACCCCCTTGGTACCGCCCGCCGCGAATTACACCAACTCCGACAGGGAAAGAGAGATTTCTCCGCCTACCTCGCTGATTTCCAACGCATCATGGGACGACTTAACTACGATGAGTCTGCGAAGAACGACGCTCTGGAGTACGGCATGTCGGACGAGCTGAAAGAAGCAGTAGTGACCGTTGCCGACTTTCCCACCACCTTCACTTCCCTCTGCGCCTTCCTCCTCCGCCTAGATAACCGTATCCGGGCAAGAAGAGAGGAGAAGAAAAACACCGCCCGCAATACCATGGGACAATTCGCCGCCCCTGCCGCCGCTCCCGCTGCCTTTACCCCTGCCTCTTCCTCTTTCGCTCCTGGAGGACTCGCCCCCATGGACCTCTCCTTCGGCCGTACCTCCACCTCCCGCCCCGCCCCCGAACAACGCTATGTTCAGGTCAACGGGAGAAGAAAGTTGTCACCCGAAGAAAAAAATTGGAGGCAAACCAACAACCGCTGCCTATTCTGCGCCGGAGAAGGGCATATCTTCTCCAATTGCCCCTCTGCCTCCAAACGCCCTGCCATGAGGGGAGCGGTTACCAACGCCGCTGCCCCACCCGCCCCTTCTGTGTTCCCCCCGCCTTTGCCGCCCCGCTTTCCTTCCTTCGATGCAGCAGACTCTGTCGAGTCTTTAAACTAGTTCAACCAGAGTCGCCCTGTGACCCTGCTCTGGTTCATTTCTCTCCTTTGTCAGCGTTCTCTATTTCTGGGTTTTCAGTGTCGGATGTGTGCGTGGAGGATAATTTGGATGGGGAACATTTTGTAGTTTCATGTAGCCTTTCCCACCAAAATAAAATTATAAAAACACACGCACTTCTTGACACTGGAGCCTCAGGGTTCGCTTTCATTGATGAGGATTTTGTGCGTCACCATTCCCTACCGCTATCTCCCCTTCGAACCCCCCGTCAATTGGAGGTCATTGATGGCCGAACGATTGCCTCGGGAGACATTACCAACCTCTGTCACCTGGAGCTTTCCATCCAACAACACACCGAAAAAGCTCCTTTCTTCGTCACCAAACTAGGCCATTACCCCCTAGTATTAGGCATTCCCTGGATGAACCTCCACGATGTTCATCTACAGTTTGCAAATAAAAGCATTGAATTCAATTCTGAATTCTGCACCACTCGTTGTACCCCTAAACAATCCGTCGTTTCAGCCAATGCCATCCCCCCACCGAACAAGCTTAATGCTGCCTTTATCGGCGCCGCTAGTTTCCGCATGCTTGCTAGAAGAAAGGGTATCCAGGTTTACGCCATGTCCCTCTACGAAATCAATAAAGTTCTTGATAACAAGACGACTAAAGAAGAGTGGAAACAACGAATACCTGCTGAATACCATGAATATCTAGACATGTTCGATAAAGCTAAAGCTCAAGGACTCCCCCCTCGTCGACCCTATGACCACAAGATTACCCTGCAAGAAGGCAAGGAACCCCCGTTTGGCCCCCTCTATGGTATGTCTCGTGATGAACTTCTAGTTCTTAAGAAGTACATCGAAGACAACTTAGAAAAAGGATTCATCCGTGCTAGTTCATCTTCCGCCGGTTCCCCAGTCCTCTTCGCTGCTAAGCCCGATGGTTCCCTCCGACTTTGTGTCGATTACCGTGGCCTTAATGCTCTCACAGTGAAAGACAGATACACCTCCCCCCTGATCAAAGAAACCTTGGATCGCCTTGCAAAAGCTCAGTGGTATTCCAAACTCGATCTCCGCGATGGCTTTCACCAAATTCGTATCGCTGAGGGAGAAGAATGGAAAACGGCCTTTCGAACGCGATACGGCCTATATGAATACATGGTAATGCCATTCGGTCTTACCAACGCACCCGGTACATTCCAGCGATTTGTAAACGATTCCCTCCGAGAATTTCTAGATCTTTTCTGCACGGCCTATCTCGATGACATTCTTATCTACAGCGATACTCTTGCTGAGCACAAGGTACATGTCAGACAAGTACTCGACGCCCTTAAAGCCAATAACATCCTCCTCAAACCTGAGAAGTGTGAATTTCACGTGCAGTCTATCAAATACCTCGGCCTAATCCTTACACCCGAAGGCATCAAAATGGACGACGATAAGCTAAAAGCTGTCCGAGACTGGAACCGCCCAAAGTCAATCAAAGACATACAAGCCTTCCTCGGTTTTGCAAATTTTTACCGTAGATTTATCTTGGGATTTTCTCGCCTCGCTGCCCCTCTTACCGCCTTCACAAAAAAAGGCACTGTTTTCGATTGGACCGTTGAAGCTGAACTTGCTTTTGAAGCTCTTAAAGACGCCTTCACTAAAGCCCCGGTACTCATCCACTTCGACCCCCGAAAAAAGATCTTTGTAGAGTCCGATGCTTCCGACTTCGTCTCCGGTGGCGTCCTCTCTCAACTCGACGACCAAGGTATACTCCACCCTGTGGCATTCTTCTCTAAGAAACACTCTCCTGCTGAGTGTAACTATGAGATATACGACAAAGAGTTGCTAGCCATCATCCGCTGCTTCGAAGAATGGAGACCCGAACTCGAAGGTTCTGAACTACCCATATCTGTCATCACCGATCATAAGAACTTAGAGTATTTCATGACTACTAAGCAACTCAACCGAAGACAGGTCAGATGGGCAGAATATCTTTCACGGTTCGATTTTGTAATCACATATCGACCAGGAGTACAGGGAGGAAAACCGGACGCTCTGACTCGGAGATCAGGAGATCTCCCTGAAGAAGGGGATAAAAGACTACAATACCAGCACCAAGTAGTCCTGAAGGAAAGAAATTTGGACCCTAAGTTGAGTTTGTTTTCGGGTTCTTTATCAAATGAACCCGCTGAATTGGACGCTCCCCTCGAGACCTTAATGAATCATGGATATAGTGCTGACCCATTCCCACAAAAAATCCTCCTAGCACTTGGAAATGGCGAACGACAATCCAAAGAAATCACCCTAGGCGATTGTACGGAAGTCAATAGCCGTCTCTATTATCGACAAAAGCTCTATGTCCCTGATCATGACCCTCTCCGCCTTCTCATCCTACAACGACATCACGATGCCCCCTCCGCTGGCCACCCAGGACGTGAAAAATCCTTCGAACTTATCTCAAGGCATTTTTATTGGCCAAAGATGAGGGAATATATTGGTCGCTATGTTCGAAACTGCCATATCTGTCGACGAGCTAAACCAAGCACTCTCGGTACCCATGGCGTTCTAAAACCACTCCCAATTCCTAACCGCCCCTGGGAAGAATTATCAATGGACTTTGTTACGGGCCTTCCAAACTCCGATGGTTTTGACGCAATAATGGTCGTGGTAGACAGGTTATCAAAGATGCGACACCTAATCCCCTGTAACACCACAGTCAATGCCGAGAAGACAGCGGAACTTTACCTCCAAAACGTCTGGAAGCTCCACGGACTACCTTCCCATATCACTTCTGATAGAGGAACGCAGTTCACTGCCAAATTCTGGAATTACCTTTGCCAACGCCTGAATATCTCCGCCCGTATGTCGACATCCTTCCACCCGGAAACAGATGGTCAAACCGAACGTCTCAACGCTGTCATGGAACAATACCTTCGTTGTTATGTTTCGTACCAGCAAGATGATTGGGCAAAGTGGTTACCGATGGCCGAATTTGCGGCTAATAATCAGGAGTCGGCCAGTACTAAAGCCACACCCTTTTTCGCCAATTACGGCTATCATCCCCGTTTTGACACTTCGATTATCCCCAACGATCGATCCCCTCAAACCCTCGATGCCAATCTATTCGCTTCAAAGATGGAGGATCTTAGAGACTTCCTCCGAACTCAGATGAGAACGGCCCAGGATATCTTCGAAACCAGTACTAACCGGCACCGCACCCCCGCCCCTTCCTTTGAGGTCAATGATCAAGTCTTCGTGTCTATGAAGAATATGAGGACAAACCGAAACTCGAGGAAGTTAGACTGGAAATGGAGTGGCCCCTTTCCTGTGAAAAGGATAATTTCGGCGCACGCTTACGAAGTAGACTTACCAAAGTCAATGAAATACCATCCGGTATTTCACGTCTCGTTAATCAAAGCGGCTCCTACCGATCCACTTCCTGGCCAAGTTATCCCACCACCCCCCGCCGTCCAAGTGAACGACCATGAGGAATATTTCGTCGAAAGTATATTGGACTCCCGCCTCCATCGGGGAAGACTCCAATACTTGGTAGAATGGACAGGTTATGCGTTACCCACTTGGGAACCCGCGGAGTATCACGAGGAGACAGAAGCAGTAGATGCTTTCCATCAACGGCATCCGAATAAACCGAAAGAGGACCTGACTAGTGCTCGCAGGGGCTCGCGGCTATAAGGGAGGGGGTACTTTCATGGATGGATGTTTTCGTTGGTTAGCTGGGTACATGGATATAAGGTTGTTACGTCGTGTTGTTGTTCTTTATGTTTCCTTGGGTTTCCGTTGCAATGAGTCAAGTCTTTGTCATCAGGCGAGTTGGATTATGGTATATAAGCGAAGGGTTTTCCCTCTGGTTGTACTTTTCCTTCTTCTTTCCTTAAGCAACGTCTTCTATAGCACACTTCTGTATTTCACAATACAACCCTCGGTTATACCTCATAACCTTACGCCGTCGCCGCCCTCAAGTCCTCTATACTTGAGACACTTCGTAGAGCCTGTGGAACATCGTGAATACTCTCGCTAGTTTTCCCTTCAAGAAGACTGCTCATCTCGGGGGATACCTGAGAGCTTGAAGATAAACCTCGCTCCTTGAGACCCAGTCGCGTTCTTCTCAAAAAAGCATTCACCTGCTGAATGTAATTATGAGATATATGACAAGGAACTGTTGGCTATTATCCGAGTATTCGAAGAATGGCGCCCGGAGCTCGAAGGTTCCAAACATCCTATTGACGTAATCAGCGACCATAAAAACCTTGAGTATTTTATGAGCACGAAACAATTAAATCGACGTCAAGCACGATGGGCCGAGTATCTTTCCCGCTTCGATTTCGTAATTACCTATCGCCCAGGTAGTCAAGGAGGAAAACCGGATGCATTGACCAGAAGATCAGGAGATCTTCCCAAGGAAGGGGATGAAAGATTGGCACATCAAAGCCAAGTAGTATTAAAAAAGGAAAATGTGGACCCTAAGATAAGTTTGTTGTCGGCTTCTTTATCAAATGAAGCCGCTGAATTGGACGCCCCCCTTGTAGAACTTTTTCAAAAAGGCTATGATACTGACGGATTCCCTCAAGAGATACTCGCAGCACTGGAAAATAAAGAACAACAGTCAAAGAAGATCACCCTGAGCGAATGTAGTAACATTCAAGGCCTATTATGTTACCGAGAATGCTTCTATGTCCCCGATTTTGATCCTCTCAGACTTGAACTTATCCGAAGACATCATGATACCCCAGCGGCAGGACACCCAGGACGAGACAAGACCTTTGAACTTCTCTCGCGAAACTTTTATTGGCCAAAGATGCGGGAATCAATCGGTAGATACGTGCGTAACTGCCATACCTGCCAGAAAGCAAAACCTACGACTCAACGGACCCAAGGCGTTCTCCGCCCCTTGCCCATCCCAAACCGCCCCTGGCAAGAAATATCGATGGACTTTGTCACAGGCCTCCCAGAATCAGACGGTTACGATGCTATTATGGTGGTTGTTGATCGCTTATCAAAGATGCGGCATCTAATCCCCTGTAATACTACTGTTAATTCCCGGGAAGTAGCTGACCTTTACATGCAACATATCTGGAAACTCCATGGCCTACCTACGTATGTCACATCCGACCGAGGAACTCAGTTTACTGCCCACTTCTGGAAAGATCTCTGCCAACGACTTGGAATCCAAGCTCGAATGTCAACAGCCTTCCACCCTGAGACCGATGGACAAACGGAGAGGTTGAATGCCGTCATGGAACAATACCTACGTTCCTATGTATCCTATCAACAAGAAGATTGGAACAAGTGGTTACCAATGGCTGAGTTTTCGGCGAACAACCAGGAATCAGCTAGTACCAAAGTTTCCCCCTTTTTCGCTAACTATGGGTACCATCCTCGTTTCGATACAACGATCCTTCCAACCAAAGCCAATGCACAAAGTCTGGACGCTGCCTCATTCAGCCAAACGATGCAAGAACTCTACGATTATCTACGGACGCAGATAAGAGTCGCCCAAGACATCCAGGAGATCGCTACGAATAAACATCGTACGCCAGCCCCAGCTTACCAAGTAAATGATCAAGTCTTCATATCAATGAAGAACATTAGAACGACACGTAATGCTCGAAAGCTGGACGGGAAGTGGATGGGACCCTACCCCGTTAAGAAGATAGTCTCTCCCTTTGCCGATGAAATTGACCTTCCTGTTCTGGTTAAGTACCATCCTGTTTTTCACATTTCTTTGTTAAAACCCGCTGCCAATGATCCCCTTCCGGGACAAGTGATTCCTCCACCCTCCCCGATTATAGTTAACGATCAAGAGGAGTACTTTATCGAAAAAATCCTCGAGCAACGAATCTACCACGGACAAAGACAGTACCTTATCGAATGGACTGGCTATGCCCATCCTACCTGGGAACCTGCAGAGGATCTTCAGGATACTGCTGCCCTCGAGACTTTTTTAACTACGACAACCACGACTAGCCCTAAGGTTCGCAGGAGCTCACGCTTAAGACGGGGGGCTACTTTCACGGATGGAAACGGATAATAGGTCGGGATAAGGTTGTTTAAAGTAAGCGAAGGATTGTTTGAGGATAATGGCTTTGTTGTTCGGTTATGCTTCGGTTGTTGTCGGGTTGTTAATTGTACTACGGGAAAGCGGGGTATTTAAGCGGAGGATTTCGGTCGATTGTTGTTTTCTCTTCTTCTTTCCTTAAGCAACGTTCTCGTTTACCTTCTCCTGTACTCATCAGAATAATATCTAAGATTCTATCTCAAGAATCTTCGCTGTCGCTGTCCACCTCGCTGCACTTATCTCGCCTTGAGATAGACCCGTCGTAGAACCTGTAGAAACATTGCACTCTTTGAACGCGTTGATACCTCATTAAGTAGCACTGCTCACCTTCAGGGATACTGAAGGGCTTAAAGAGGAACTCAACCGTGAGACCCTCCAACACAATCTTCATTCCATTTTTCATCATCACCCTTCTCTCCAAACCCGTTTTACTCCATAACTTCCTCCAACCATTACGCCCATCTCATCTGTCCAACCCCAATTTGCCCATTCTTTGTCGCTATCCCAGTTCAGTTTACTTAAAGCAAACTGAAATCTATTTTCACAGTGACTTTTCCGCAGAATGGGTTTAACATTCTCCTTATAATGCTTTATACCACGTTCATGAAGTGCATTTAAAACAGTTTGCAGAGATACATGACAAAGGCCTGCAGACTTTTGAAGGGTTGTAAGCAAGACGGCGGGTATTTCTGTCCATTTTTACCATCTCTATTAGATGGTTTTTATCGGCTTCTGTCAAAACTTTAGGACGTCCTGAACGAGATGCAGAGCTCAAATTCTCTGACTTAAAAGCTCTAAAAGTGGAGGATTTTGTGATGCTGTATTCTTTTGCTCGGTTGAATATTTGTCGACATGTGTTTGTTTGAAGGTGTAATTCTTTCGCGATATCACCAAATCTTTGTCCCGTATGGCGCATAGCGATAATGCTTGCTCGGTGTTTTGGTGTGACCTTTAAACCCCGAACCATAACTTTTATTTTAAATATTTTAATCATTCACCAAAATCATAATAAGGCTTACCTGCACAAAGAAATATTTAATTCTTCAGTTTTGTTCTTGGTTGCGTTGGTTGCGATGGAAGACTGATGTCTCAAGAAGCGCGGTTCTCGTCAAGCTCTCAGGTATCCCCCGAGATAAGCAGTGCTACTTGAACGAGAAACCAACGACAGGAGAGTGTGCGAGGATTCTACAGGCTCTACCAACGGTTCAAGTTATGATGACTTGAAGACGGCGACGGCGAAAGATTACGAGGTGTAATCTGAGTTTGTATTCGTGAGATACAATGAGTGTGCAATAGAAGACGTTGCTTAAGGAAAGAAGAAGGAAAAGTACAACCAGAGGGGAAACCCTTCGCTTATATACCATAATCCAACTCGCCTGATGACAAAGACTTGACTCATTATAACGAAACACTCACAAGCCGTTGTTAACAATAACAAAACTCACGACCACATGTCCCTGTACCTATCTGATTACCATAACAACCATCCATGAAAGTAGCCCCCCTCATAGCCGTGAGCTCCTGCGAACACTAATCACTCCTTCCCTTGGTTTCTCCGGATATCGTTGGTGGAAAGAATCCATGGCTTTCGTCTCTTCATGGTACTCCGTCTCATGGTTCAGTTCCTCGTTAAGCCCTTCAGTATCCCTGAAGGTGAGCAGTACTACTTAAGCGAGGTACTAACACGTTCGAGGAGTGCAATGTTTCTACAAGTTCTACGTATGGTCTGTCTCAAGGCGAGATAAGTGCAGTGAGGTAACCAGCGACAGCGAGGATTCTGAAGTAGAATCGAGGTAGTATTAAAGTAATACAGGTAGAAGTAAAACGAAAACGTTGTTTAAGGAAAGAGAGAGGAAAAGAACCAAGAACATCCAGAATCCACCGCTTAAATACCCTGCTTTCCTTAACAAAACTTATAGCCGAAAGATAACCGAACAACAAAGAGATTGTACAACCCTCCAAATAACAATGCAACCAATAATCGAACCACAATTCATTGCCCGAAATTAATCCATGAAAGTAGCTCTTCCCTTCAAGCGTGAGCTCCTGCGAACACTAGGAGTAACCAATGTCGGGGTAGCCAAAAACTTTTCCAGTGCCAAGTATCTACAAGGTCCTCAACGGGTTCCCAAGAGTGGGCATAGCCGGTCCATTCGACGAGGTATTGTTGTTTGTTGCGATACGTGCGTTGATCCAAGATTTTCTCGATATAGTACTCTTCTTGGTCATTAACAACGACAGGTGCTGGTGGTGGAATGATTTGCCCTGGGAGAGCATCACGAGCCGCGGGTTTTAGTAGAGAAACATGGAATACCGGATGGTATCGGACCGACGAGGGAGGTCTATCTCATAGGCAAAGGGGAAACAATTTTCTTCACCGTGTAGGGACCCATCCATTTCCAATCTAATTTCCTGGCATTACGAGTGGTTCTAATATTCTTCATGGATATGAAGACTTGGTCGTTGATTTGATACGCCGGGGCTGGAGTTCGGTGTTTATTGGTAGCGGTCTCTTGAATATCTTGCGCGGTTCTAATCTGTATCCTAAGGTGATCGTACAACTCCTGCATCTTATTGGCGAAGGTAGCGGCATCTTGACTCTGAGGGTTAATTGTCAGGGGGACGAGGGAAGTATCGAATCGCGGATGGTAGCCGTAGTTAGCTAAAAAGGGAGATACTTTCGTACTCGCCGATTCTTGGTTATTGGCTGAGAATTCCGCCATGGGTAGCCATCTGTTCCAGTCTTCTTGTTGATAAGACACGTACGATCGGAGATACTGTTCCATTACTGCATTTAGTCTCTCTGTTTGTCCGTCTGTTTCTGGGTGGAAAGCAGTAGACATCCGGGCTTGTATTCCTAGACGTTGGCATAATTCTTTCCAAAAATGGGCAGTGAATTGAGTGCCTCGGTCAGAAGTAATATGTATGGGTAAACCATGTAACTTCCAGACGTGTTGTATATAAAGATCAGCGACGTCTCTGGAATTGACGGTAGTATTGCAGGGAATCAGATGTCGCATCTTGGATAGTCGGTCAACCACTACCATTATGGCATCATATCCGTTTGATTCTGGAAGGCCGGTTACGAAGTCCATCGAAACTTCTTGCCAGGGACGATTTGGTATAGGCAGGGGGCGGAGGACTCCTGAAGTGCGTTGGGTAACGGGTTTTGCCTTTTGACAAATGTGGCAATTGCGTACATAACGGTTGATTGATTCCCTCATCTTTGGCCAGTAAAAGGTTCTACTGATTAGTTCAAAGGTTTTATCTCGGCCAGGGTGTCCAGCAGCAGGGGCGTCATGATGTCTTTTAATGATTTCCACACGAGTGTAAGACCGGTACTTCTTACCGCACAGGAAATCTCCAAGAAGCTTTAGATAACAATCTAGACGCTATAACCTGCCCGGTTGCTATCCGCAACACAATACACAGGCGCAAGTCCTAACTGCTTCTTATGAACCGCTAAAAGATAACCGTAGGGTTCAAAGTAGGGATCGAGCAAAGTTCCGTGAAGAACTTCCAATAGTAAGGTTTTAATAACTAATCGCTGAAGGGCCAAGGCCTTGCTAAGCGAGATAAAAGTAATTCACATGTAAAAGTAAATTGCACGGAAGTAATTTTGCTAGAAACAATATAATATTGATAAGGCTCGTTCTTCGTCGCTAATGATCCGACTCAGAGTTTACATCCACTGCGAGAGTATTTATAATGCCTCCTCTCTACTATGTTTGGGTATAGTGTGGTGTAGAGGCGCTAACTACTATGACAACATGAAACCACTTCGCCTTATCTCCATACCCGATACCCCATTGAGTTCCCGCCCCGATCCGCGATTCTCCGAGCAGTATGCATGTCGGTAACACGGAGTTACGTATTCGTCTTCATTGCGTTCGTCTCTTCGAGACGATCATTTCGCCTATCCGAATCGTCGCGTAGATTGCGTTCCCTTATCTTTGTCAGTCTGTAACTCCGCCGCTTTTGCTCCGATTCGCAATCGGTTTGAACCACAGCGAAGCCAGACACTTCCCGTACATACCCTCCGGGTCCCATTCCGCCCGACGGTTTTGCTTGACGGCCTAGGGGTTACTTTTGCCCTCCGGGACAGGTCTTTTCTGGTGCTGTCCCCCCTTCTCCCAATACTATACCTACTGGAAGGATTGGAGGCAGGGTAACAGGCTCCAGTCCTGATCCGGAAGGTGCTAAAGTAGGGTAACTCCAAAGATAGGGTAACTCCAGGGCCAGGAACTCCTTCAAAAGGTACAGGTATAACACGAAGAGGATCGAAGTTGGGTACATAGAGATTTCCCCGATAGCACAATCGGTTATTCTCATTGGTGCATTCACTCAAAGTGATCTCCTTTGATCGCTGGTCCTTATTCCTCAGTGCCGCGAGTATCTTTTCCGGAAACTTGTCAGTACTATATCCTTCTAGAAAAAGCTTTTCTAGGGGGGCGTCCAATTCAGCGGCTTCATTTGATAAAGAAGCCGACAACAAACTTATCTTAGGATCAATATTCTCCTTTTTTAGCACCACTTGGCTCTGGTGTGCTAATCTTTCATCCCCTTCCTTGGGGAGATCTCCCGATCTCCGAGTCAAAGCGTCCGGTTTCCCTCCTTCCTTGCCTGGTCGGTATGTGATTACGAAATCGAAGCGTGATAGGTATTCGGCCCATCTGGCCTGTCGATGGTTGAGTTGCTTGGTGCTCATAAAATACTCAAGGTTCTTATGGTCACTAATCACATCAATCGGGTGCTTTGATCCTTCAAGTTCAGGGCGCCATTCCTCGAATACTCGGATGATGGCCAGCAATTCCTTATCGTAAATCTCGTAGTTACATTCCGCGGGGGAATGTTTCTTTGAGAAGAAGGCCACCGGATGCAGGTTACCATTATCATCATACTGGGACAGGACTCCCCCCGACACGAAGTCTGAAGCATCCGTTTCTACGATGATTTTCTTATCAGGGTCGAAGTGGATAAGGATCGGGGCAGTAGTGAAGGCGTGTTTGAGGTTTTCGAAAGCTATGTCGGCTTCGACAGACCATTCAAAAGCAATACCTTTCTTAGTGAGGGCGGTAAGAGGGGCAGCTAGTTTAGAGAATCCTAGTATGAACCGACGATAAAAATTGGCAAAACCCAAAAACGCCTGAATATCCTTTACGCTCTTGGGTGTTCCCCATTCTCGAACAGCCTTGAGTTTTTCTTCATCCATTTTAATGCCATCAGGAGTGAGGATGAGACCAAGGTACTTAGTAGTCTGTACCTCAAACTCGCATTTTTCAGGTTTCAGTAGGATGTCGTTATTCTTAAGAGTCTGCAGGACCTTGCGGACGTGAATCTGATGCTCCTCGAAGGTATCACTATAGATAAGGATATCATCCAGATAGGCGGTGCAGAAAATATCCAGGTATTCCGTGAGGCAGTCATTTACGAATCGTTGGAATGTTCCGGGGGCATTGGTTAAACCGAATGGCATAACCTGGTATTCGTAAAGACCATACCGGGTGCGGAATGCGGTTTTCCATTCATCTCCCTCCGCAATGCGCACTTGGTGGTATCCATCCCGAAGGTCTAGTTTGGTATACCATTGTGCCTTTGCAAGCCGGTCCAGGGTTTCGCGGATGAGGGGAGAGGTATAACGATCTTTGACTGTAATAGCATTAAGGCCTCGGTAGTCAACGCAAAGTCGTAGGGAACCGTCAGCTTTTTTGACAAATAGGACGGGGGATCCCGCGGGAGAGGAACTGGCACGAATGAATCCTTTTTCGAGATTATCCTCGATATACTTCTTCAAGACAATCAGCTCTTCTCGGGACATTCCGTACAATGGTCCGAAGGGGGCATCTTGTCCGTCCATCAACTGTATCTTATGGTCATAGGAGCGGCGGGGGGGTAATCCTTGGGCTTTTTTCTTGTCGAACATATCTAGAAAACCGTGGTATTCTGCAGGAATACGTGACTTCCACTCTTCCTTGGTTGTTTTGTCGTCTATGATTTTGTTTATTTCATAGAGTGACATGGCGTAGGCTTGTGAGTTCCGTTTTCTGGTGAGAGTTCTAAAACTAGCAGCGCCAATAAACGAAAGGTTTAGCCTAGGAGGAGCTGGGATCGAAGCGGTGGATACAATTGGTGAGCGAGGGGCGCAGTGTGTGGTACAGAGTTTGGAATTGAACTCTATGCGTTTTTTGGCGAAGTGGAGTTGGACATCGTGATAATTCATCCATGGAATTCCTAGAACGAGGGGGTAATGTCCTAGTTGGGTGACAAAGCAGGGGGCTTGTTCACAATGGTTTTGTACTGAGAGATTGAGATTGGCGATGTGTGTGATGTCTCCTGAGCTGACAGGACGACCATCGATGACTTCAAGTTGACGGGGAGTTTTTAAGGGGGTAAGAGGTAGGGAGTGGTGACTCGCGAATTTTTTATCAATAAATGCAAATCCGGAGGCTCCAGTGTCTAGTAAAGCGTGTGTTTTTATGATTTTATTGTTATGGGAAATATTGCACGATATTACAAAATGTTCCCCATCCAATTGATCCTCCACGCTTATACCAGAAACCGAAAACCCAGAAATCGAAAATGCAGATAAAGGTAAGAAATTTTGAACCAAGGTGGGGTCACTGATCGACCTTGGTTGTACTAGTTTAAAGACTCGTTGGCTGAGTCTGCTGATTCTAATGCGAAAAATTGAGGAGGGAGTGGTGGTGGTGGCAGGGAGGAGGCAGGGGGTGTACGGTTGGCAGGTGGGGCGGTGAGGGCTCCTCTCATCGTGGGTTTCTTGGGGGCAGAGGGGCAATTGGCGTAGGAATGATCCGGGGCGGCACAGAACATGCACTTTCCGGTGGCGCGGCGCCACTGTTTCTCTTCCTCTGAGAGTTTTCTTCGCCCGTTAACCATTGTGTATCGTTGGTCTTGAGGAGGGCGAGAGAGATTGCTGGTACGTCCGAAAGACAGGTCCATAGGGGCTAGTCCTCCAGGAGTAAAGGAGGAGGCAGGGGTAAAGGCGGCGGGGGCACTGAATTGACCCATATTGTCTCTGGCGTTTCCTCGTTTCTCTGCCTTGCGGGCTCGGATACGGTTATCCAGTCGGGTAAGGGTGAGAATCATCTCCGGGAGGTTAGCAGGGGCGATTGGTGCAAACACCATGGCTTCTTTTAACTCCTCTGACATGCCGTGTTCCAATGCATCCATCTTTGAGTTCTCATCAAAATTCAACTGGCCCATGATCCTTTGAAAGTCAGCCAAGTAGGCCGAGAAGTCGCGCTTTCCTTGGCGGAGCTGGTGAAGCTCTCGTCGAGCAGTGCCAGTTGGGTCCGGGTCTCCAAAAGCAGTTTCCAAGGCGGCTATGAGTTCTTCCGCGTTGTTCCAAGTGGTGAGGCCTGAGGGGAGAACCGTGTGGCGGACTTGTTCTAGGGCCGCTCCTTCCAGTCGATTGATGGTATACAGTATCATTGTGGTCTCATTTGCGAAACGGTCTCGGTTGACCGTGAGTTTGGAGCGCAGTTGAAGTATGAAACCGGGGAGTTTAGCTCGAGATCCATCGAATTTCTCAGGATCTGGCATACGCTCTGAGCGGTGGGCGTTCATTGACGGGGGTGGGGTGGCGCTGAGATTTGGAGGAGCGAGGGGGGCTTGAACGGTGGCACGGGCTTCGTTTCGTTCTTGTCGTAGCCGGGCGATCAAGCTGGCCGCTTCCGTGACCCGTTGGTCCTGTTCGGTAGCGTGTCGAAGTGCATTGTCAGTCTGAATGCGAGCTGTATTGAGTTTGACCTCATTTTCTCGCTCGCTTTCCTGGAGGACGTCGATTTGGTCCTCGAGGGCTTGATTGAGATCCCTGAGTTCGTTGTATAGTTCTGCAGGGTCATCTCGGTAGGCTTGGGCGAAGGCTTCCCTGGTGGGGAAGCGTTTTGCTGCGACGGCGGTTCCTTCCATGGTGACGTTGGGAGGTTCTGTATGGACTGGGTGGTAGAAGGTGTAGATGTCGGAAGCAACGTAATCTCACGGCTTAGTTCCTCGTTAAGCCCTTCAGTATCCCTGAAGGTGAGCCGTGCTACTTAAGCGAGGTACTGACACGTTCGAGGAGTGCAGTGTTTCTACAAGTTCTACGAGGGGTCTATCTCAAGGCGAGATAAGTGCAGCGAGGTGGACAGCGACAGCGAGGGTTCTGAGGTAGAACCGAGATAGTATTAAGATGATACAGGTAGAAGTGAACGAGAACGTTGCTTAAGGAAAGAAGAGGAAAAGAACCAAGAACATCCAGAATCCACCGCTTAAATACCCTGCTTTCCTTAACAAAACTTATAGCCGAAAGATAACCGAACAACAAAGAGATTGTACAACCATCTAAATAACAATATGACCAACAACCCAACCATGATTCATTATCCAAGATTAATCCATGGTACTCCGCAGGTTCCCAGGTGGGTAGTGCATAGCCAGTCCATTCGACCAAGTATTGAAGTTTTCCGCGGTATAAATGGGAATCTAGGATAGCTCCAACGAGGTATTCTTCGTGGTCATTAACTTGAACTGGTGGGGGCGGCGTAATAATCTGACCAGGGAGTGGGTCGATGGGAGCTGCTTTGATCAACGAGACGTGGAACACGGGATGATACTTCATTGATTTTGGGAGGTCAATTTCATAGGCGTGGGCTGAAATAACACGTTTCACCGGGAAAGGGCCACTCCATTTCCAATCCAACTTCCTTGAATTCCGCGTTGTCCTCATGTTCTTCATTGATACAAACACTTCGTCCTTTTCCTTGAACAATGGGGCGGGAGTGCGGTGTCGGTTTGTACTTGACTCGAAAATATCCTGGGCCGTCCTCATCTGTACTCGGAGGAAATCTCTGAGTTCTTCCATCTTAATGGCGAAACCGTCAGCGTCGAGGGTCTGGGGAGAGCGGTCATTAGGGACGATTGAGGTATCGAAACGAGGGTGATAGCCATAATTCGCAAAGAATGGCGTGGCCTTAGTACTTGCGGACTCCTGGTTGTTGGCAGCGAATTCAGCAATGGGTAACCATTTTGACCAGTCATCTTGTTGATAAGAAACATAACAACGGAGATACTGCTCCATTACAGCGTTGAGACGTTCAGTTTGTCCGTCGGTTTCTGGGTGGAAGGAAGTAGACATGCGGGCGGCAATATTCAAACGCTGACAGAGGTGCTTCCAAAACTTCGCAGTGAACTGTGTTCCTCTATCAGAAGTAATGTGAGAGGGGAGTCCATGGAGTTTCCAAACATTCTGGAGGTATAGCTCGGCAGTTTGTTCAGCGTTGATAGTAGTACTGCACGGGATAAGGTGTCGCATCTTCGAAAGTCGATCCACAATGACCATAATGGCATCAAAGCCATTAGATTCTGGGAGGCCGGTAACGAAGTCCATCGATAGTTCTTCCCAGGGGCGATTGGGAATCGGGAGTGGTTTTAGAACGCCGTGAGTACCGAGAGTGCTTGGTTTTGCTCGTCGGCAGATATGGCAGTTCCGGGTATATCGCCCAACATATTCCCTCATCTTTGGCCAATAGAAACCTCTTGAGATAAGTTCAAAGGTTTTCTCACGTCCTGGGTGGCCGGCGGAGGGGGCATCATGGTGTCGTTGTAGGATGAGGAGGCGAAGAGGGTCATGGTCAGGGATATAAAGTCTTTGTCGGTAGAAGAGGCGGCCATTCATCTCGGTACAATCGCCTAAGGTGATTTCCTTGGATTGTCGTTCACTGTTCCTAAGTGCTAAAAGGATTTTTTGTGGGAATGGGTCAGCGTTATATCCATGATTCATTAGGGTTTCAAGGGTGGCATCCAATTCAGCGGGTTCATTTAGTAAAGAACCCGAAAACAAACTCAGCTTGGGGTCCAAATTCTTCTCCTTCAGGACTACTTGGTGTTGGTGTCGTAGTCTTTCATCCCCTTCTTCAGGGAGATCTCCTGATCTCCGAGTCAATGCGTCCGGTTTTCCTCCTTGTACTCCTGGTCTGTACGTAATGACAAAGTCGAAACGCGAAAGGTATTCTGCCCATCTAACTTGTCTTCGGTTCAGTTGTTTGGTGGTCATAAAATATTCCAAATTTTTATGATCTGTGATGACAGAGATGGGGAATTCAGATCCTTCGAGCTCAGGGCGCCATTCTTCAAAGCAACGGATAATGGCTAGCAACTCCTTGTCGTAAATTTCGTAGTTGCACTCAGCGGGTGAGTGCTTCTTGGAAAAGAATGCTACGGGGTGAAGGACGTCGTTATCATCGAGTTGGGAGAGGACTCCGCCGGAGACGAAATCAGAGGCATCAGATTCCACAAAGATTTTCTTTCGAGGGTCGAAGTGGATGAGTACGGGGGCTTTGGTGAAGGCATCTTTCAGAGCTTCAAAAGCGAGTTCTGCCTCGACCGTCCATTCGAAAACAACACCTTTCTTTGTAAAAGCGGTAAGGGGTGCCGCTAGGCGAGAGAATCCTAGGATAAATCGTCGGTAGAAGTTCGCAAAACCGAGGAAGGCTTGGACATCTTTAATGCCTTTTGGGCGGTTCCAATCTCGTACGGCCTTAAGTTTCTCTTCGTCCATCTTGATTCCTTCGGGTGTGAGGATTAATCCGAGGTATTTTATGGATTGGACGTGGAATTCACACTTCTCAGGTTTGAGAAGTATGTTATTGGCTTTCAATGCATCGAGGACTTGTCGTACGTGGATTTTATGTTCGGCGAGGGTATCACTATAGATAAGGATATCGTCGAGGTAGGCCGTGCAAAAGAGGTCTAAGTATTCTCGGAGAGAATCATTGACAAAGCGCTGGAAGGTACCGGGGGCATTAGTGAGGCCGAAAGGCATAACCATATATTCGTAAAGGCCATAACGAGTCCTAAAAGCGGTCTTCCATTCTTCTCCCTCTGCGATGCGGATTTGGTGAAATCCATCTCGAAGGTCTAGTTTGGAATACCATTGTGCTTTAGCGAGGCGGTCGAGGGTTTCTTTAACGAGCGGGGAGGTATATCGGTCTTTGACGGTAAGGGCGTTAAGGCCTCGGTAGTCTACACAGAGGCGTAGAGATCCGTCGGGTTTTGCGGCGAAGAGGACGGGGGAACCGGCAGAGGATGAACTAGCACGGATAAAGCCCTTTTCTAGGTTGTCTTCGATGTACTTCTTAAGCACTAGAAGTTCATCCCGTGACATACCATAGAGGGGGCCGAATGGTGGTTCCTTACCTTCCTGGAGGGTAATGCGGTGATCGTAAGAGCGACGGGGAGGGAGTCCTTGGGCCTTCGCTTTATCAAACATGTCCAGGTATTCATGATACTCAGCGGGTATTCTTTGTCTCCATTCCTCTTTAGTGGTTTTGCTATCGAGGACCTTATTTATTTCGTATAGAGACATTGAATAGACCTGAATACCCTTTTTCCGGGCGAGCATGCGGAAACTGGCGGCTCCAATAAAGGCGGCGTTAAGTTTTGCTGGAGGCGGGATGGCAGCGGCTGAAACGATAGGTTGTTTGGGGGCACAGTGGGTGGTGCAGAACTCAGAGTTGAATTCAATGCTTTTGTTGGCGAATTGTAGGTGGACGTCATGGAGATTCATCCACGGGATACCGAGCACTAGGGGGTAGTGCCCTAGTTTGGTGACGAAGAAGGGAGCTTTCTCATTATGCTGTTGAATGGAAAGCTCCAAGTGACAAAGATTGGTGATATCTCCCGAGGCAATCGTTCGGCCGTCAATGACTTCCAATTGGCGAGGGGTTTTAAGGGGAGATAGTGGCAGGGAATGGTGACGCACAAAATTTTCATCGATGAAAGCGAACCCTGAGGCTCCAGTGTCAAGAAGTGCGTGTGTTTTTATGATTTTATTTTGGTGGGAAAGGCTACATGAAACTACAAAATGTTCCCCATCCAAATTATCCTCCACGCACACATCCGACACTGAAAACCCAGAGATAGAAAACGCTGACAAAGAAGAAAAAGAGACCAGAGCAGGGTCACAAGGCGACTCTGGTTGAATTAGTTTAAAGACTCAACTGAGTCTGCTGCATCGAAGGCAGGAAAGCGAGGAGGAAGAGGCGGCGGAAAAACAGAAGGGGCTGGGGGGGCGGCGGCGGCGTTGGTGACGGCTCCCCTCATGGCGGGGCGTTTGGAGGCAGAGGGGCAATTGGAAAAGATATGTCCCTCGCCGGCGCAAAATAGACAGCGATTATTGGTCTGTCTCCATGCTTTTTCTTCGGAGACAATTTTCTCCTCCCGTTTATTTGAACATATCGTTGTTCTGGGGCGGGGCGAGAGGTGGAGGTACGACCGAAAGAAAGGTCCATGGGGACAAGTCCTCCAGGGGCGAAGGAGGAGGAGGCGGGCGTATAGGCGGCGGGGGGGGCGGCAGGGGCGACGAATTGTCCCATGGTATTGCGGGAGGCGTTTTTCTTTTCCTCCCTTCTTGCTCGGATTCTATTATCTAAGCGGAGGAGGAAGGCGCAGAGGGAAGTGAAGGTGGTGGGGAAGTCGGCGACCGTTACTACTGCCTCTTTCAGTTCGTCCGACATGCCGAACTCTAGAGCATCGTTCTTGGCCGACTCGTCGTAGTTGAGGCGTCCCATGATACGTTGAAAATCGGCAAGGTAGGCGGAGAAATCTCGCTTCCCTTGTCGGAGTTGGTGTAGTTCACGGCGAGCGGTACCGAGAGGGTCGGGATCGCCGAAGGCGGTTTCCAAGGCAGTGATTAGGTCGGCGGCAGAGTTCCAGGTGGTAGTTCCGTCAGGAAGGACGGAATGGCGAACTTGTTCGAGGGCAGCTCCCTCGAGACGGCTAATAGCATACAATACCATATTGTTGCTATTGGAAAAGCGGTCGGCATTAACCGAGAGTTTTGACCTGAGTTGCAAGACGAACCCGGGGAGTTTATCGCGAGACCCATTGAACTTATCGGGGTCAGGCATTTTGTCCGAGCGGCCTCCTTGGGTATGAGCAGGAGGGGGTGGCGGTGATGGTGCAGGGGGTGGGGGAGTGGCGTTTTGGAGGCGGGCGATTTCTGCTTCAGCTGCCTGTAATTGGGATTGGCAGGTATTGAATCTGGCCGTCATGTTGTTTCTTTCTTGAGTTGCTTCCTCAAGTTGCAGGTCTGCGTAGGTGAGGTTGTCCACCCGCTGTTGGTAGTGTGAGCGGATTTCCTCATAGGCGGAGGCGAGGTCGGCATTGGCGGCGGCTTGGAAATTCTCAAAGGTGGGGAAGGTCCAGGGGGCGGGGGCGGGGTTGCTCATGGTGACGTCGAAAGTAAATGGGTATGGGTAGAGGGTGTAGATAAGGAAGCAACGTAATCTCAAGGAGCGAGATTCTCGTCAAGCTCTCAGGTATCCCCCGAGATAAGCAGTGCTACTTGAACGAGAAACTAACGACAGGAGAGTGTGCGAGGATTCTACAGGCTCTACCAACGGTTCAAGTTATGATGACTTGAAGACGGCGACGGCGAAAGATTACGAGGTGTAATCTGAGTTTGTATTCGTGAGATACAATGAGTGTGCAATAGAAGACGTTGCTTAAAGAAAGAAGAAGGAAAAGTACAAGATGAGGGGGAACCCCTTCGCTTATATACCACGTTCCAACCTTTTCGATGACAAAGACATGACTCATTATAACGAAACACTCATGGAAGCACAAAGAACAACAACGAAACCTGACGACCATATACCCCTGTACCTAACCGATTACCATAACATCCATCCATGAAATGATGTCACAATGTGCAAGTTCAAGGTTGAGGTGTGGTGTTGGTTGCTACCTAGGTTCACCCACTTTACAAACTTTTTTTTTCAGCTAGTACATGTATCCATCCACTGTATACACAGTGAAATAGAAATATTTGCGAAAATGTACCTAATTATAAGTACGCGTTCATATATACAGTAGGGGTAGGTAGATTTCCTAATAAAACCGTAAGCTCATTTATGGAGATACACACAAAACTCAGTGACCTCCACCATCGCGTAGCTGCGTGATGTTCCCCGTACAATTCAATGAAGTAGTGTCATACACTAAATATAGCGCACAATCTTAGCAGAATTTTGTAATGTCCTAGATCAGATCTGAATACTTTGAGCGAATATAAGTGCCATCAGCAGCGCCGCAGTTACAAAAAACAAAAAGTATGCATTGCCTCCCTAAAATCAAGATATCATAATCAAGTGTAGCTCTCACGCCACATGTATTAGTATTATGCGTAAGGATTCCGGATCGGGCTCTATATTTTGGAAATCATACAATTTAATAGGTTTTTGCCGTAAACCATTCGGCTACACTCACGGAACTACCGTCCCTTGATCTAGATCTCAATGTTGATAAAGGTCACACAAAAACCATGCAGTTGTGATATGACTTTTTTTATAGATTTCACTTTAATCCGCCTATCGAGGAGAAACTACATTCATCTTGGAAACAAAATTTTAAGTGAAAATAAACGTGACACCATGCATATGTAAATAGTGGAAATTCTCTTTCATCGTATAAGCTTCGGTTCTTGCAGGGGCTCATTGGTGTCGATACCTAATGGCTAATCATATATATGTATCGTGCTCATCAACTAGCTTTCTATAAGTAGTAGTTTTCACTGGAGCCGCGATACTGCGGCTTCGCTTTGTAGTTGATGGAGTTTAGATTCAAAGGCCATTGGGAGACCCGCTAAATAGGTTATTAGGACGTTCCACCGAAGCGGTGCATACTTTACCCACATAGATAACATCCAAGGGATTAAACTCGCAGCCATCTACATTGTTGAAGCTTACTTTTTAGGTTGCATTAACAAAGCATGAGAAATTCTCCGCAAATTTAAGGCCGAACAAACCAGGTTTGCCTTGATTATAGCTAAATTCATTACTCGGCCCACGGCCGGCATATTACGAGCAAATAAAGAAAGCTTGGAAATCACACACTCAGAGCCACACGTTTTCTATCACCTAGCATACAATATATAACGTGCGACCCACATGGTTGATCGTATGCAGGCCCCCGGAAACCAAAATTGTGGGTAAGCTGTTGTTATTGATTCCAACACTGATGCTCACCACAAGTGTATCAGAGCTAGCAGCCAATTAATTGCAACTTTCTACACCTATTCTTTAACGCGAGAGCTTTTGGCCTACCACCCTAACATAAAAGTCTCGGCCGGATATGTAAACACCTGAAATGACGATCGAGGCATGTGAAGTCCCGACATCAGGGAAAGCATGATCTTGGTATTCGTTGGGTACTGAGGATGCATATGAGGATCCTATAGCTAATGACAGTAAGAAAATATTACAGTTAGTGAGGCTCGATCGCGCGTAGTAATAGCCAGATATCGGCAACTGTGATGGTTTGTATCTGTACGATATGATTAGAGCGCTATTTAGTTGCCGTGCCTAGATCTGAGCGCTGCGCTCCGGTCCCCACTCCTACACTTATCCATCAGAGCACATCATAGGCTAGAAATTTTTGAGCCATGTTAAACTTCAGCGGTCGCCGGTGTACTTTATCTCTGTGGCTAGCTTAGCATATTTCTCATTCTTAAATCTTTAAAGCAATGCGTCAACCATGTGCAGCTTCCCGCTTCCCTGTCAAAACAAAACCCTTCTATATGCACCCCAATTTGAGCTTTGTTTGTTTATTGTTATATGAGCACTCTTCTGATTCGAGAATTACAGGATCTTGAAGCAATGTATTAATGAGGGAATGTGCAAATCAAATTTAAACCTAAATCTTGCAGCAGCAGCATTACCGTTAGTAGTGACAACCCGCGATGATAAACGCCCCTTTCGAATCACACCACTATAGATCATCCTGCCAAACCGCTATGCAGATGAAATTGTTCGCAGTTTACACGGAAGAAAATTTCCTGCTAGACGTAGACCTCCTCACTGCGACTCTTGGCTACTGATAAGCGTGACCAACTCGCGCTTGATCTGTTTACTTAAAGAGAGATATCATTGGCACCGTCCTTCCAACATGTACAGCGGCCATGGGCTGGGCCTATAAGGGCTCCGAGATCTCGGTCTGTCACGGGCCCGGTGATGATTTCCCGATGATACATGTAGCCCATAACGTTGGTCCAGCCTAACACACATGTATGTACTATTGAACGAAAATATACGTGTAAAATATCCGTCGAATTCACGAATGGGCCAGCAACGCAATAAAATTAATATTTTCCCTTAATAAAACGATAGAGCTGCGTGACAAGAAACCTTATTGACGTAGACCACTTACTTTCTCCCAATACTCCTCATGGTCCTGCAGATTAATCATTCATATCTCATAACAAACGCATCGACGAGAACGAGGTATCGCTATGGGTAGCGTTCCGTGACCAAAGAATTTCGTGGTTGGTAGAAGCTCTTATCTTCTCTGTGACTGGCCGAACCCTTTGCAAGCCCGTTCACCTAGTGTTACCGTGGTCCATATATGCATAGTGAAGATAAAATAACCCAAACGTATACCCCCAATCTATGCTCAAGACCGGGATCAACCAAAATTTCTCGAGAATCCCGTTCTCCGAGGGTCACCAATTTAAGGGGTTTACAAGGCCAAGCACCCCCATATTCCGAATCCTTAATCATAATCGATTATATCCTAATTCTCGCCCAGACAAAGTCCTCAGGCGAGGCCCAGCGACTAAGGCTCAACCAACAACTTAAACCCGGGAAAACCCTGCACAACAAAACATGTGTTTCTTCACTCTCCGTCGATATCGCTTATGCCATCATGATCGGGTTGGACCGTTTGCTGCCTTTTGCACGACTGCAAGATCTAGAGCACAAGCATCTTCAAACGAAAACAGCACCCAATTCCTCCCCCACGAGAAACACAATGCACGTGTATACGAGTGTCTCTCTGACTCCGTTGCCAACAGCAGCAGCAGCAACAGCAATAGCACCTTCGGGCTCAGTTACTGCGGTCAACCACTATTTTCTCCAGCATACATTAATGATTTTGGCCCCGATTCTGTAAACGGCGGTATCTGTCAAGACTGCACAGAGATGGGAAAGCTTACCGCAGGGAGTAACTCCAAGAGAGACTCGCAATTCTTAGGAGAACTTCCTGAAAAAAAGGTCGGGTATCCAAGAGGGGTTGGAGAAAGCGCACATGATGAGCTCTTGACAAGCCAACCTAAAAGTAACTACTCCCCGAAACGCAAGAAACAACGTTACCATCAACAGATCCTCTCGAGAACGCCCGATAAGTCTTTTGCCCAGTTACATTCATCCAACCCCAGATTTGGAAACCATTTCGTCCTTTCTCCTCCACAGATTTCCTTCCACCATCCTTTATTTCAAAACCAGCAGCTTGCTCAGCAAACAGCCCCGGTTCCACGTCAGAAAGTCTCGCCAGCCATTCAGTCTTACTCCTACCCCGCTATATCGATAAAAGCCAGTAGCCAAGAGCCTGAAAATCCTCTGAGTCCATCTACTATCCTAGACCAGATGGTCTGCAGCTACCCAATACGCACAAGAGCTGCGATCAAAAAAGCTGTAGCGAATCAAACACCAGAAAAAAGAGCGCAAACTCACCAAGGCCTAAGGACTGCTTTTGAGGAAAGACTACGGCAGCAAACCCTGAAAGAGGGGGGAAATATAGCATGATGCAACATAGTTTAAGCTAAAACTATAGTCGATTGTGAGGAATATCAAGTTTGCCAAAGGAGAATTATAGGCTCAAGATTCGCTTTTTCTAAAAACCCATCACGAAGACATCTAAACTAATTAGAGTTGTGGATACCGATGATGAGCTGTCATAACTACATACACGTCCATGAACACTACTATCTACTTAAATTCGATATCATCAGCTAGCCCTTCTATTTTCCCATCCTTTTCAATTTGTTTGTTTATTTATTTTTTATTTATTTTCTCATTAAGCACATTCAACTCCTACTTATTTATTTGTTATTTCACTAGGCACATATATCCAACCTGTAGGTTACCGTATTCTTAAACACAAACTTATAATTAACCAAGTAACAACACGTACATCAGTTCCTAGCACTCTAGATATATGAGAGTTAACCCTCAAATCGGCACGCTCCCCAAGATGAATCCGTGAGCACCAAGATTCCGTAACTACATGTAAACCTAGCATCACTTAATCGAGTGATTTGCCATGAACCGATTGCAGTCAATAACTTATATCTCAGCATGACTATATCTCCCATTCAAGAGCGTATTACAAAGAGAGATAGCCCTGGTTAACAAAACCACAGCCTCTAAAACGCAGCCCCACTCAATGATATCTGAAAATAGCCATGAAATGCTGCAAGTCACACGATCTCACTCGATAAGACTTCCTCCAGTTTTGTTGGAGTTTTGGACCACGATCGAGTATTATTTAAGCTTAGGATACCGAACGAGATCCAAGGAAAGCAGGCAGTATATATACAAGAGATTGACCAATAGAAAGCTCCCAGACCCCGGGGCTCCCAAAACCCGTCTGGCTATTTAAAGCTCTACAGGGGCGGAACCCTGAGTACTTATTAGGGCGTAATATTAATAGTTTCAACAAGTTTGTTAGAAAAGCTTCCTAATATAGGACCTCTCGGGGGGCGGATATTAGGGAGAGATATAGGCTCGAGTCTACGGGCACATAGGTGCTCTAGAAGGATATGTACTTGTATACAGACGGGGGCGCGCTACCAGCCTACAGAGAGCTAAGCAATCGATCTCGTTCGCCCCTAATATTACAACACAGTTACTAAAAAATCTTTTTAACATTGCGCCCTCCAAAAGCGACTTCGGGAGACAGAAATTACGTAAAGCGATAGGTACATACATTCCTAAGTTGTATCAACAATGGCCTAGCCTCTATGTATCGATAAAAGGCCATCCATTAGGGTCGAATTGCAGGTCGAGCTATTTAGATAGATCGTAGGATTTGGTTACGAGAGTAGTCTAGAGCCACCAATATCGAAAGGGAATGCGCGACTCAAGCTCATAAATGTTCGCGTTCTACAAATTACTACTCATTAGGTCAAACATAGCCAGTAGCGCTTGAGATATACACATAACCATACACTTTGGCCCACACATAAATAAGGGCTGCTCCACGCCTGGCATCGCTCTGTAGAGGCTTCTCAAGTTAGGTAGCAGGCCTAACTTTGAAAACGAAACTGCCTGCGTTGGGATGAAAAATGATGAGTGATCCATTTAACTTAGCCCTAGGTATACCCTCCCCTTCCGACCGGATGGCTGAGATCGTCAGCGCTGTCAAGGACACAATCAGTCCCAAATGACTCGTAACCATAGCTATGAGGCTCATGGTGAGTCAGTATATTACCACCAATCATGTTGCGTGGATTGATGATACATGTACGGTTGAACTATGGCCAGGAAGCACAGCAGCGTTATGCCAAGACGAGTTTTCAGACTCATTTATTCCCGGCGAAACAAGAGGTAGAATTAAACCAATTTTTTTGGAGCACCGTGATTAGTGAGTGGATGGCGGGATTTGAACCCTACAAGCGCAACGAAAGACATCTCTAACTTTGCCTTACGGAAGGAAGCGAGATGGGCTGATATGCAGGATGCAGATGGTGGAATATGCAGTACCATTCCATTCAATTCAATTCAGCGATACTATATATGCACATGTCTGTCTGCGAAGAAACCCCCATGGAAATTACCTGCAAGGCAACCAGGGAAGTAGGCAGCCAAGTTCAGTGACACATCTGATGGATCCTGACTCAGACGCTCGTGAGCAGCCCTTGTATGGAGGGACAACAAGCTGCAGGCTAGGGTTTGTTGAATAGTAAGTATTTGCGCCCTGATGTTTACTCGGGGCAGCACCCGAAAAGTGCTATTTGCGAGGGAGATAACCCGGCTAGGTTTAGGCTGCCTGGGTAGTTTAAGAAGGTGTGAACATAGCAGTCTGCATCCTCAGATACTCATCACCTACCCTACCCCAGGTGGTCGTAAGTTTGGGGTTTACGATGGCGCGGGGTCCAGAGCCTTGGTTCAACATGTAGGTAAGCCAACACAGCCGGTAAGTGCCGTTATTAGCTGATCATGAGAGATCACTCGTATCCTCCATCTTCTTTTTGGGATCAACGCTCCATTAAACCCAAGCCCAGCTCAGTTCCCTCTTCAATAAATTTCTCTCTGAATATGCCTCTGGCCTATATAAGTTATATACCGAAAAAATAAAATACCTATGGATCCCATCCTATGCTCCTCAGTAACAAAAAATACAAACCCATTTGTCCTTTTTTTAACAGGCATCCTGGAGCAACAAAGACTAAACTTAAACCGTAATTATACATGAAATAATAACAAAACCTCGCTATGTGGGTATCTGAGAATACTAGTAATTGCCTTTTACGAACAACTGCCTGCTCAAATACTTTCGGGAATTACTCCTTAAATCTCGAGCCCCCAACAACAGAACCACCCATATGTTTCTTCGCATCTACGATTAAGAACCTGTCACTTGAATTAGTAATCTGGATAACCAGCGGTTTTAATTGAGCAAGCAGCTTACTTGTACCACATGTAAGCCGGGAAAATAGTTGCTGCATGCCACAAGCTATGCGCATCAATGCTTTGCAACACCGGTGGAAAGTCCAAGAGTTCCAAACTCATCGCCATAACCAACCACGTCACGATTAGTCCAGGCCCCGCTGCCCATAGACTCCGTTTTTGACTATACTGCTTGATCGAGAAATACGTCCAAAATGCATTCTGCAACGTTCCGACCACCACATTGGCCGCCATGTTATACGAGTAGTCCCATTTCACGAATTGCAGATAGTAGGCGTGGCATGCGTAAGCAACGCAACAGGCAATGCCCCATATTTTGAGAGTACGTCTATGGACGGGCTTGTAGAGGCGGAATACACGGATTGGCGCGAGGTAAAGTCCGTATAGCACTGACGCACCGGCAGCGAAATAGTCCATGCGCTCGGTGAACACGAAATCGCGGGTATGGAAGATCGTGCTCCAAAACCAGCACACCATGCCGAAGTAGCTAAACAGGCGGTAATACGGCATGAGCGGGTAGTTCCAGGGGATATCGCGCCGGAGCGCTTGGAGACCGGAGTAATGCGCGTAGCCATTCAGGATGCTAAAAAGGACGCTGAACGGCTCCTGCACGCCGAAGAGGCGCTTGAATGGCCATTTGCCGTGGAATTGCTCAACTGATTGACCACGTTCAACGCGATTCGCGGTCACGGTACGTTGACAGGCGTAGTCGCATTCAGCGGGACATGTCCAGAGAAGAAGGCGGAGGTGGAAGGGAAGAGGGGAGGGATCGTTCAGGCAGTGTTTGGCGTGGCAGGTCTGGGAGAGGTCAGTCGGACGAAATACGAGCGTACACGTGAGTTGGTAAGAATGCGGAGAATAGACATGCGGGGATGGGAATTGGGTGAAGACAGGCAAGTCGGTGGGCAGAAAGGAGCTCTACCTGCAAGCAGTCCTTAAATTCTGGCAAACGGTCACCACGTGAGGCTACCGCAGGCGCAAGCAACAAGGAAGCTGAAACAATGACGGCGAAGAGAAAACGGTGGCCATTGAACACCAAAGAAGAGGAGGAGGAAGTGCGGGGTAGAAGCCGCATGGTTAGCGAGGAGCGCTCGGGAGGGGGGAGGCAGGAATCGGAGAGGGGAAACGAGGGAGCGAAGGCTGGGCTGGAAAGAGGAGGAGAAGCTCCACGGACCACGGTGTCGTCGTTCTCCAGGCCTGGCTCAACCCCCTCTCCTTGCAAGTTGCAACAACCCTTTTGGCCAGCTCTGGCTTTTTCGCTGTCTCCCCTAACCCTAGGTTTCCCAGATTTATTCCGGTTGGAGAGTCCCGCGCAGCATCAACACCTCCGGATTGCGGAAAAATTGCCACGTTCGTGTCACGGTGATAGCGAAAGGGTTGTGCATGCATTTTTCTGGAAAGCTCTGTTCAATCGGATTCTCCGTCTGTTGGTTATTTTCTCTGCACGCCCAAGGGACCTGCCGGCGTGCGATGGCCGTCTGCACATGCTTTCTTTGGCATTTTCCAACGCGAGAAACTCCATCGCGTAAAGCAATGTAGTGGCACTGAGTGCACCATGTACCGGTACCGGTACATTGAACAGCGGAGACCCGGTACGAGAGCCCTGACCGATGCTTCCACGGGTATTCGAAGAACATCTAGATTCTGGGTTCTAGATTGTAGCCAAATGGTTTTCCCGGAGCAGCGGGTTGGCCGTCCACCTGTCGGTTTATCGAGAACTGCATCACCCACCTACGTAAAATGTAAAATGTCATAAATACACTCCATGTAGCTGCAACGGGTGGTCTAACCTACCTGGCTGCTAGAATTCACTTCGTACAGGAGAGACATGCCATCACATGTCCTCGTGTGAAGCTTTCGCTGTCAACCACTCATCCACGCAACATTCATTCTCGTGGGTCGTGGCAAACGAATGGCGAGCTTGAGGGGGCCAATTCGGCAAGGGATCAGGGTTAATAAAAAAATAAAAGATAGAGTACGAGCAAAGAGCCAGGGTAAAACACTATCCTGAGATGTGAACTCAATTGCATCTCGCGTTTAGTCTGCTACCTATTGGTTGCTGCACCGGAGCAGGAGCAGGAGCAGGAGCAGAGGAGGGGCAGCAGAGGAGGACGGGTTTGCTTTGTGAGCAGAGCAGAGCAGAGCAAGATGCTGGTAGGCATTGTTGTATTGAACCTCAACTTGATCAGAAGGTACCCCACCTCTGTGTTTCTTGAAACTTCAGTCATCGATTCGAATTCCTCAAAGTCATCGCCGAATCAGTGATTGAGTGTAGATAAAACTCGTTATCTCTCCTTCTACATGCCCCCATCATGCCTGTCACCCGGACAATATCGATAGTCAAAATAAGTACTCATATTATATTAGCTGTCCAACCTCACCCCTCATCTGCAGTGTTTGATCTATCTGTCGTTCCTGCTCATCCCGATCCACAATCTTCACTTCCTGCTGCCCTTCAATCTATCTCCTTCCGGAACACAGGAAGCAGTAGATACGCTGTCTCTGGACATTGTATGGCTGATTGAATTTGATTACCTCCCCCCACCCTCCGCTGCACACAATTATTGTTGCTGCTACAAACCGCCAGCTATCGAGGTCCGCACCTCCCTTACTTTTTCGTTGCCCCTCTCTGTCCATAGAAATAAATAGATAGCTGGGGAAAAACTGAATTTCCTGGCCCACTTCCCAAGAAAGTATCGCTTGCACAGAGAACCATGGGTAATCCCGTCAGAGACTCAGCCATCCGCCCTTCGCTTTTTTAAGACTTTTTTGTCCGTGTTTCTCTGGCATCATCCAGCTTTATCATCATCATCCTCATCACGCATCCACATACGTACCTCATCCTGCTATTCCTACTCCCGCAACCTAGTAGCTGCTGCAACTCCCACGAGAGCTTGCTTGAGCTGGATGTGCATGCTCCCTGCTTCTGCTAGCTGCTCCCATCACTCTTGCCATCTTCCCGCCAGGTCTGGATCAATTTGGAGCACACGAAAATAAGGGTTAAAAAAAGATTACCGCTTCACAGAAAATAATAATAATAATAAATGCATTCCTAAGCAACTCAAAGAATCTCCACGCTGGGCTACATTTCTTCTAAACACCACAATTATTGAAAATCCGTTGCAGCCCCACGTTTTTACGGCGCCGGGAACCGACAACTAGACGCAACACAAAAGAGTAACCGCACCTTGAAGGAGTTCGTTCACGCTTGGTGCGTGCGTCAGGCAGTACAGTAGCAGAAAGCAGTAGGCAACGCAACAACCTTCTTCTCTGTGCTTCTCTGCGCGAACAGCTTTCTGCCCGCCCACCCAGCGGATTTTCCTTTGGGCTGATTTAGCCTCTCACCGCCAATTGGTTCCCCACCGGACTTTGCAGGATATAGTTAGAGTGGGCCAGCAGTCGTCAAAAAAGCAGGGAATTCCAGGAAACCGACACCTGCGGGAGAAGCGAACGACACCAAAAAAAAAAAAAGAACTGAAAGTAGGGGGAAAAAAAAAGGGATAAGCCCCTCAGTCCGCGACCCTCTGACGCTTGAAAGAAAACCCAACGGAGCCCTTACACGGTTCATTTTGAATTCTCCGCTCCTCCGTGCCTACCATCAGCAGGATCAATACTCTGCGAAGAACGGACGAAAAAGAAAGGAAAGAGATCTGATCATACTTCGAGACGACCGGGAATCCTTAACGGTTGATCAGGCGGAGCCACTTCCCGCGATTACTTGACAATTCCATACTTATTTACAACTGTACACCTCGCAAGGGGACGAGAACACAGAAAGAGCATCGTGAAACTACCAAACAAAAGTCTTAGAGATTTCTCTTTCTGTGCCTACCTTTACGCTATTGGGATACCAGTTCAACACTACGAAGCTAGGACACCATGGTTACTGCGTTCCAGTTCTTTCGCAGTGGAGGATCCTCCTCTCCCGCCTCCTCTACTCCGGGTACCCCCCTCCTGACGACCTCTCACGTCACAACTCAATCGTCATCAGCGACGGCGCCAGCGACCCCCATAGCTGACCCGTTGCCAACAAGTGCAAGCGGTCTTCCGGAATTCCAGAGCTTGTCCCCGCTCTCGCGGCGGGGTTCGCCCATCTTACGGTCCGCTTCAACGTCTCATGCTGGGACATCATCGGGTAATGGAACTACTACCGCGACTTCACACTCAAATGCCGTTGCTTCTCCAAGGCCCCAATTGCCATTAAATACGATTGCCGCTGTAAATTCATCCGCGTCAAACATGTTGAGAGCGGTGGCAGGCCAAAGGTAAGCCCTTATTTCATACCCGAGAACCTCCGTGCTCCCCGGCAGGTAGCTTGTAAATCGCCCCAAGAACACTAAAACACACTTTCCCCGCCCCAAAACTTTACACCTTCGTCATCTCCAATCCTTTTATGTACTCCTAAACGACCGACCAATCCTCAAGAAGCCATGAAACGTGCAATATCGAACCTCCGCATCAACCTACTAGGGCCAAGACGCAAAACAACTGACAGTACTGACGGCGATTATAGATCAGACGACGATGACCACTTGAGCGGTCAGACAACTCCTCACCCCAGCGGACTAGACAAGAGATTGCCCCAGATCTTGCACGGGTTTCAACAGGTTTGTGGAGCTCTTGTTACTCCCATTCTCGCCAGGAAACCGTCGTGTACACCGTCTCTCCTTGAGCGTTCTTTACATACCAAGGCAGAAGCAGGAGATCTTCCATACTCTCCTGCTTCTACATCTACATCTTCTTCTACTACTAGTTCGCGTTCTGCTTCGAATAATGCTTCACATACCCGTCGTGTTTCTCCTTCATGTTTTTCTGCCGCGAAGGAGAAGGATAAGGCATTGAGGCTGACAGCATCTGCTCTTCTTGAGGGAAAGGATACGCCACCAGCTACACCTCGAGGAACTACCTCTGCTGGGAGTGCGTTAAATGGCGCCGCTGCAATTACCAGTCATCCAGCACCATCACCGCTGCCCGTCCCAGGAAACATCACCCCGATTTCGGGCTCGACGTCCTCTGGAACAGTCACAACTCTCAAAGATACACATACTACAGGTCCTGCTATAGGACCACCCAAGGGGAAAATGGTGGTCAGGATTTTGGAGGCGAGGAATTTACGACCGAGCAAAGAGCCATATGTTGTATGTACATTCGAGAGCAATGAGTTCATCTCGAAGGGGCCAAAGAAAGAAGAGATGGGCACCGGAGAATCTCCAGAGAAGAACTGTGGGCTAGGCGGAATTGCGATACCGATGAAAAGCCGGCAAAGCTCGAGCACAAGTTTGTCGGAATTGCAGGGTGGGGGCGCAAAGAAGGCGGGAACAACAAATCCAAAATGGGAGCACGAAGCGGTATTGTAAGTTTTTCTCCTCAGTTGCTACGCGTCGCTCATGATTTGTTTTTTTCTCCCTTACTTTCTTGTCTTTTTTGGGGTTTTGGGTTTTGTGTCTGTGTTTTACGATTTTTCTTTTTTTAATTACCCTTGCTGCACCCGACTTTCCCGCCTGTCCCTCCGTTACACATGCGGCTTTTGTTTTATAGCTCAGTGGCACCCTTCTCCACTTCGAGCGTTGGGCAATTCTTTAAATACCTCCCCACTTGTGTCACCTACACCGTCGGCACTCACAATATTTTTTTATCCGACGGGAAAACGTGATTTATGCAACGAAAATGGAAGCAACGAGATTTGCTGACTGAGACGGCTGCGCGGTTATCAGTGACGTACTTGGCGAGCACTCGGAGATAGACGTGTCGATATACGACCGTTCCAACCAAGAATGCTTTCTGGGGCATATTCGCATGTGCCCGTTGCTTTCCCGGGAACAGGCTGTAATGGACAGCTGGTTCCCCCTGCAACCACGGACAAACCATGAAAACGTCACAGGGGAAATTAGACTGCAAGTTTCGTTTGAGAAAACGAATAAGAAACATTATGGCCCTGACGACTTTGAGGTACTACGGCTCATTGGTAAAGGTTAGCTAAATCAACCTTTGTCAAAAAATTTGGCCTCATCTAGTTTTATTGTAAGCTTTGGTATTAATGAGATTGAATTGTTATAGGAACATTTGGCCAGGTATATCAGGTACGGAAGAGGGATACGGGCAGGATATATGCCATGAAGGTCTTGTCAAAGAAAGTCATTGTTCAGAAGAAGGAGGTCGCACATACCCTCGGCGAGCGAAATATTCTCGTCAGAACAGCGACAACAGATTCGCCGTTCATTGTCGGATTGAAGTTTTCGTTCCAAACTCCGACGGATCTATACCTGGTCACGGATTACATGTCCGGAGGCGAGCTATTCTGGCATCTACAGAAGGAGGGCAGATTCCAAGAGGAGCGGGCTAAGTTCTACATTGCTGAGTTAATACTCGCATTAGAGCATTTACATAATCATGATATCGTATATCGAGATCTGAAGCCGGAGAATATCCTGCTAGATGCTAATGGCCATATTGCGCTCTGTGACTTTGGGTTATCAAAGGCTAACTTATCGGCAAATGCTACGACAAATACGTTCTGCGGAACCACAGAGTATCTTGCACCTGAGGTTTTGCTTGATGAACAAGGATATACGAAGATGGTTGATTTTTGGTCATTGGGGGTATTGGTGTTTGAGATGTGCTGTGGATGGAGTCCGTTTTATGCGGACGATACACAACAGATGTATAAGAACATCGCGTTTGGTAAAGTCCGATTCCCGCGAGATGCACTGAGTTTGGAGGGCAGGAACTTCGTCAAAGGAGTAAGTTTGAGACTTTTTCTTATTTTCTTTTTCTTTCGACATCTTAGGTGTAACGTTTCGCTATGCGAGGTTCAACCGTTTGCTAACATCCTCTTTTCAGCTTCTTAACCGAAATCCAAAGCATCGCCTAGGCGCCACCCATGACGCCAAGGAACTCAAATCTCACCCCTTCTTTGCCGACATTGACTGGAACTTCCTTCTCCACAAGAATGTCATCCCTCCTTTCAAGCCCACTCTCTCTTCCGAAACCGACACTTCCAACTTTGACCCTGAATTTACCAATGCCCCTATGTCACAATCTCTCAATGCCCGTGCTGTCGCTTTAGCCGGCGGCAACATGGCCGCTTCCACGCCGCTATCACCGGGAATGCAAGCCAATTTCCGCGGGTTCACGTTCGTTGATGAGAGTAGTATCGATGACCACTTTCTGGGGCGTGATGAGCTAGCACCGATGGACGAAGATATAGAAGACCTCGAAGACGAATGGGATGATAATGGCGATCACCGAAATAACGATGATGGGCGTGGGTTTGATGGGAGAGGTAACCGAATGAGTGGGGTTGAGTTTAAGAGATCGCAAGATGATGAGGGTGGGATATTTGGAAATGATGGGATGGATATGTGATGATACTGGAAATTTCTTTCTTCTGGATTTTTTTTTTACCACAGGGTGGTGTGAATGGTTGGGTCTTTCTTTCAAATAAGGTGATGGGAGGCTGGTTCGGGCTGGTTGTATTTTGGAAGGGGAGCGGGGATTATGCCGTGCTTTTTTGTTTGAGTTTTTTTTTTTTCCTATCACACCGTGTCATTTTTATTGTCACGTTTCTATGTGTCTTGTTCTCAAAAAAATTGGCAGGGCACTTAGCATCATCTTAGGGGCATATCATAGGGGTACGTATCGATACGACTAACGAAAACGAAAATTCCCTTATTCAAAAAGCCCCAACCTCATATCCTCTGCTTTCTTTCGTTTTACCCATTTGGGACTATCCGTCTATCAGCTCGCAGGTTATCTTCTTGCGTTTTTTCATTTGTTTCTGTGCTTGCGACGGGAAGTTTTTGGCGCGAAAAACAAGAAAAGAAACGAATCTCTTTCGTATTGGGGTTTGGAACGAAAAGTTAGGTGTGATGGACCCGATTGGGAGCCATGGGATGGAGATAGGCAAGAAAAGGAGGAAATTTCTTGTTAGCGCATGGGCCTGGAGGGCGATGCTATTGTGGTACTTTGGTTGTATGGGATACAAAATTGCTCTCCAATTTGAATCGTCAGGTAGCAACTGTATTTAGGATACTTGGACGAAATGTTCATCGAGTTTGTGCCTTTTACTTCGTGGCAGCTCGCTCGTTTATATTTATCCAAGCGAGCGATCGATTCTGGTTTACTTGCGGGCGGACGGGCGCATTCTGCGTTTGCATTTCCTGGAGATTGAGATACAGAGCACCCTGTTTCCTGGAGAGTAATAGCAACCTGTATTATATACAGAGTGATGTCTCATGAGTCCACAAGGCTGAAATGGTCATGTTGAGCCGCTGACATCATGCTTAGCGCTGATCTGAGCAGCGATTGAGAGGAGGGAGGGATTCTCCGATTGGCAGTTCCTGCGGGCATGGCATTCCGTCTTTCTGCTCTTTCTGCAGTGCATATGCGTTTGCCGAAAGTGGGAACTCGGGGTGAGAGCTGAGTTTTCTTACATGACAAATGCGCAGCGCCAAGATTGGGCAAGCTTATGAAATGAACAGATTGCATCCTCCCATCCAAAGCACGATGACGTGAGTGTTGACACAGGTGCAGCTACGTAGGTACACAGTACCACAGAATCTCGGCTCGGAAATGGACCAGCGAGGTTATCCCCCCCCCTTTTTTTAAATGCAAAATCGCCATTCAGATTGTGTAATGTACTGGGTACCTTCGCATCCTTGATCCTCCCCCAAGGTACATATGCGATACTTACTCTATCAGGTACTCGGTTTTTTTTGTTACAAATCATCGCATGTGAGATGGCTGCAGTAGCTTTTTCAGATCTTCGCTCAGGGATGTTGCTGAGATTAGAGAGCTGCACAGAGGAGCTCTCCTCTCCCAGCCTCGGATAAATGTCGGTCCTTAGGTAGAGTACTCTAGAGTAAGTACATGTATGTACATACATGTACCTTTAACTTTGTATTCCTTCCTTTTCTTAATTTGGCCACTGACAAGTAACCACGATAGCAGCACCCCGGTAGTTTTGACTGTTCTAGGCTTGTAGATTTCAACAAGCTTGAGAGCATTTGATTACGTAATAATCAAATGTCGCTTAAATTTATGTATCTTCTGGGTATGCAGGACGGTGCAGCTTATAAGATATCTTAGCTCTTAAGAGAGAGAGAAAACCTTAATATATTTGGACCCCTACTTATTCTCCAGTATTTCCAGGAGTTCTAGAATATTCCAGCGGTTTAGTCGTGTGCAGTTCAATTTACTCGCTTCTGCTGTTGGATGTCTTGTGCGTACTAACTTGATGCCTGTACCCATAAGACTTTGAGGGTAGCTGTCTTAAGCCCAAGTCGCTAAATACTACAACATCGGTAGAAATTAATTACTGGAAGGTTGGTACTGAGGATCCTCCCCCCAGATATTGAAAAGTATCTAGCTTTGTCTCTAAATTGAGCCTGCTAGGAAATCAGCTCCTTCGGCGCATCGAATATGTTATATACAGGCTGCTATCCACCACGCCACAGAGCAGCCGTTAGCAACTCTATTAGGGACATAAGGTTATTAATTGTATGTATTTGATGTGCTATATATATACTAGCAGGTAACCTCTGAAATTTGAAAGCACTTGAGGCCGAAAAAATAATTAAAAGTGCATTGGGATAGAAAAAACGAGTGATATTATATGATGAAAATTCTCGTTCAAAAAGTCTTGGCATTCGTCCTCTCTATTAAGCACGACTGCCATCGATCAGATTGAGGTTAGAATTTCTATAGAAGGTAGTTATATGAAGCTGTTAGATATTGTTTAGCGTCTCAGGATTTCCATAGTTTTCTTCTCCTTTTTACTTACTATTCCCTCACTCTATCAACAGTTTATAGGGTGCTAGGACTTTGCGAACGCGATTGTATATACTAAACTTCAATTTGGTTGGGGTAATAGCGCGCGTTTATCGGGATAATTTAATGCTACTCTAAAGTTTAACCGCGCTGTGCGCTTTAGTTTGTGTTAGGGGAAAAAAAAAGACCTACTTCAATGGGGGACTATCCGTTGGAGAAATACTACCCCTCTTTTCACCCTAGCCTGTCGCCTTTTCTGTCGCCTTTGCGATATTTATTCACTATCGTTAATGCCATCAATGCATCTGTGATTGTTGTTTGAAAAGAGTTTGATATCTATCCCGCCAGCTGCAGGTGATCCATGTTTGCGCTAGCCGCCTGAGTTCCACTATTAGAACCTCCCCTCGTTTTATCTCTCTTTGGTGTATGCACTTAAGCGCTCAAACAATGGAACAATAATTTTTGTTTGTGGCCATGGGAGTCAATCAAACTGTTTTCGATTTACGGGTGCCGCATAGGCTCTGCGACGAGTAGATAGATGCTGTAGTTAACATCCACGCGCCGCTTTTCTTATCGCTTCACGTGTCCTGTTTAGTATATACCCTGCAGTCGGAGACGGGAAGAAAAAGACATCATTCTCAGATCCTCGTAAGGCGGTTTTAACTCTTAATATTGTTTATCCGAGAGGATAAACGTAACTATGGGTGCTGAGTCTGCGGTAGCAAAGCTATATTATATCTGATATATATGTTATCGCGATCGTGTGACCTATACAGCTTCATGTATATACTATAAAAATTACATAGGCAAAATTTTTTTGGCCTGGTTTGGGGATCACCACTAACTCAGAAGGAGCTCTTTACCGAACCTGGCGATGCAGTTCAAAGACTTGACTTGTATGCCCCGCCCCACTGTAGACGGTTTGGCTCGTCGCAGTTAACTACATGTACTGAAGTATTAAGGATTGTGGCAAGGCAATAAACGCCACTTTAAAACCCATATTATGTGGCTTGTTTAATTATCTACCTCACTACATGTACCAGGTACTACTTTATGCACTTTGCAATAATAGATTTTCAGTGGCTACGACAAGCAACCAAACAGAACCCGCACTGGATTGTGCTTTTACTCATATTCTTGGAATTAGTATATATTGCATTCCTTTTCACCGGAAAACTGTCATCGGTGTATCTGCTGAGGATTTTAATACCTGGCCCGTGTTTCACAGATTGCTTCCTTTCGGGCAAGGTTTACCGTAAAACCTTGGCCGTAACGAACTGAGCTGGGCTGAGATCGCATGGTAAAGTGAGAGCCTTAATTAGTGCGCTAGACTCGAGAATCAATCGTGGTCGGTTAGTAAACAGTGCGTTTAAACCAAGTCCTGACTTCTAAATAGTTTGTTTCCGTCTACCAGGCCAGTTTGTCACGCCTGAATTTTTACTGTAACTACCACTTTAAGCATCCTTAACATAACTTGGCCGCTTATTCTTACTTAACAGTATCACGTATGATTGTCGCTGTGTTGATACGTGGTGGGACATTGCTGAATATATTAGTCTAGAATTGCCTTATCTACCGTTTGCTCAAACGCACGCCGTCTTCAGCCGCACCCTAATTCAAAGATACGAGCTTGTAAAGTAGCAGCTGACCAAGTTGACATAGAGACTGATCCACGCGGCGTTTACTCTTTGTGGTAAGTGCGTCTGGACCTTTGGACTTGATTAGTATTTTGAACGAGTAGATGTCTTGGAACTCTGATAGCTGTAAAGGCATCGCGATCGCTGTTAAACTTCAGCTAGCGAAGTGCAACAGCCTATCGGATATATACATATATCGAGTGACTATCTATGAAGTACATGTTAATAGGTTTCGATTCGACGCCCAAGCGATAGGCGGCCGCGAAAGCATTCCTAGTCCAAGGATTGACAGCTAACGCAGATAGAATACTGTAACCGATTCTTCTGCTGACTGCATATTTTTTCGCAATGAATTTTAAACAATCACCATTTGCGAAGGTAGCTGGCTTGGGCGGTTGTCGATACGTAGTACAGGGGGGTACACGTAGAGTACCTCCAAGGTCAAAATTTAACAAATGGTGAATCGGCGTGGCGGCCATAGCGTCATTCCCACCTACCAAAGTTTGCTACGTACCGGAATTCCTTCGGTGAGTACGGGGAATTGGTAAACACATAGTTACTGAATCGCACGGTGTGCCAGAACTACTCTTCAGTAACAGTAAGTTGTAAAAAAGAACACAACTTTGATACATGTATGTTTAGCCGTACTCCTCTTTATTTTTGATTGTGGTGAGGTTAGGTGTCATGGTTGCCACGTTGGTTCTACCATTTGGTAATGATTACTGGCTGTAAGTATTAGAAATTTTGGCTAGGCGCCCGGTTGACGAATCTGCTAACTCAAGCACTTTAATAGGCTAGTCCATACCCCTGTTCCTGGATGCTTACGACCTGGCACGAATAAATACGTGCCCTGGTAGGTATGGGACGAAGTTTTTCAGGGGACCAGAATCAGCCTCAAAAGAGACGGGAATGCGGTACTGAATACCCAGCACTTTAATCGAAAGTACGTATCAAACGAGCCAACAATGAGTGAGGTTGACCATCTCCAGACATCAATTCCCCACCATCCCAACAGGACACGTGGAAACCGTGGTACGCTCATTGCCTTTATAGCGAATGTTTCGCCGGAGATGTCGCTTTCAAGGAACGTCATGAATCATTAGTGATCACTCGAATTATAAGCATGACTGCAAATCATGTGAGCGTATTCGTTCGGTCATAACCGCCTTCATTTGCAGGTTCAGCTTAGAATTAATAGGTTACCGACAGCCACTCAGTTATCTTTGCTGGCACCATTGCTTTCGCTAGAGTGTGTTTCTTCCCGTTAGTTTTGGATAGTGCCCGTAAATGAATGAAGTTTGTGAAACGGACTTGACCCGCATATAGTATAAACTTATATTCAGTCTATGACTCTGTTTGAGATGAAAGGATGACCTATTTTGCAAATACAATTCATTTATGATTCCATGGTGGGCGCGAAATGTTATGTGCTCTTTGAAGATAAAGTGGGACGATAGCGGTGTGCCCCGTTGTCGGCAGATGATGCATCTTTTTGCTTGGTCCGTCTCAACGCAGGTACGGACTGGTATGCAAGGGGTATTTCTAGCAAGTCGATTTATCATTGGCTGTGCCTTATCTGTGCCTTGCGTTCCTGTTGATTTAAGGATAGATACAGTAAGCTCTTAACCTATTTCAGAACCCGAGTTCGCAAATTTCGTCTTCCGGTAAGTTGCCCGCACTTGAAGGAAAAAAAAATTTCTTCCCGGCATCGGAACATCCACACCGATGTACTCGTGGATGGATGACGTTTGTGAAACGGGCTGCCTTTGCATCTCATACGAAGCCATGAGTTCAAAGCCATTTCGTGTGGTATGTGGATCTAACCCGTTTCACCAACGTCATTCATGTAGGTACCATTAATCGCTCGCCTCAGCCCGCAGCTGGGCGGGTCGCACGAACATCTAAAGGCATTCTCTACCACGCATGTCCCCCAAACCAGACATAGTAATCAAGGCTCTAACTTCCGAGGAGAGGTTCTTTATGCGTGGTTTCGAGCGTTTTGTGGCTTCTCGGTCTCCCCCTTCTATCGGTTTCGAGGAGGGGTTCTTTGTTTGGTTTCATCGTGAGAGGTGCTGAGAACATTGCTTCCTTCAACCATTGACAGGAGATGGTGGAACGGCAAGCGAGATGAGAGCTCCTGGTAGCCGAAAATGTATGCTGCATGGGATCGAGAGGTTTACCTAAAGGTATGTTCACGAGTGGGATATGGTGGATAGATCGGTCTATCTCGCTTATCCATCCTGGTGACGAATCCTGATGCTCCGCGCTTCCGTTAACTCGGTTTACGGGAGGATATCGATAAAGCATTTGGTAGCGGTTTCCAATCCATCTGGCCGCGTCAATGGCTCGCTGCTCGGTTTTTATATTCATCCAATCCTAGCACGAACCCGAGAACCCAGAACGCCATACCATGTTGTGCTCCTTTCATTACCAACCACTTCGATGGTTTCATCTGCCATCGTGTACTTAGCGAAAAATTCTCTCGGGAGGCTTGCAACTGCCGTGGGGGGGTGGTGGTGGGGAGAGAACTTAGCAAGCCTCTTGCTCTAGGTTTTCTCTATAAATTCGGAAGGGGAAACCACATTTTCCCTTCCCCCCTCATCCTTATCCACAGCACCAGCTCCCTTTCACTCTCTTGTTCGTTTTTTACACTCCCTTGCTACTTTCAACAGTCCTTTATAGCCGGCCTTATACCTTTTGACTATCCTTTATAGCCGGTCTTGTTACTCAATTACCTTCGACTATCGATCCTTTATAGCCGATTTTATACCACGCTCTAAAAAAATCAATCAATATGCGCATGTCGTTTGTCACCGTTCTGGTTTTCTTCCTTTTTGGGATGATCTTTGCTGCACCTACCACGGATAGTGTTCAAGGGTTTACCAAGAGAGAGTATGTCTCTTCCTTTCTTAAGCCATCTTATAACCAGTCCATAATCAACTTAACTAAACAAATTATTTCATTAGCAATGCTGGTGATGCAACTTTCTATTTCCAGGGTGGTGCATTTGGTGCTTGCGGACAACAGAACCCTGTAAGTTATTATTCCTCCTCCCTTCTCTATCTTAGAATTCTTCATGCTGATACTATCATCGACAGGACTCTGCTTTGATCGTTGCACTTAGCCAAAGCTTTTGCACTGGTTGGGGCAGCCCAACCTGTGGCAGACGTATTGGGATCACAGCTGTCAATGGCCCTGCTCCAGGAACCTATGTTGAAGCCCAGGTTGTCGACACTTGTATGGGTTGTAAGCCTGATGATGTTGGTGAGTGTTATCGTCCTTCCCGTCTTTCTACTTGTGTTTTTCTCATCGTGATTTATTCTATTACTCTGCTCGTGACATGAGAGTTCCACTAACAAACTGAATCTGGGTTGATAGATTGCTCCACCGCTGTCTTTGATCGTCTTACTGGAGGGAACGGAAGATTTGATGTTGGTCGCTTCCAGATTACCTGGTACGTCTACCTCCCATCCGAAGCTTATCTATTTCATCAACTAACGCCTCGCAGGAAATTTTTGGACTAAATATCTACTGCAAACACTTCTACCCCTCTGGAAGGGCGCCAGCATCGCAGCGCGACATGGCTTTCTGATAACACTCCTCTACATTCTTTGTAGAAACTTTCACTCGTTTTAACGTTTTTTTTCCCTTTATTTGTTTTGACACTCTCCTGGTTGTGGTGACGATGATGGATGATGTGTTTATGGTGGTTTAACGATTAGAAGGGAAGAAAAAAAACTGTTTTCCTTATCTATTAAGTTTTAGATGAATTGATGTATGGCGTTTTTTTTGTATCTTTTTTTTTTTTTTGATGGAATTGACTTTCCCCTCTGTCTGGTATAGAGTCAATACAAAATATATATTATATCAAAAAAAAGGTTCTAAGTTGGTTTTTATTTGCTGTGATTGGTGATTGGTGAAAATTCGCGCGAAGGGTTGTTGGAGGATGGAAAGTGTTGGTTACCAACATTCACCGTCCAGAGTTATATGTCACTACACCATAACTAATTTAGGGTGATCTACGGACCAGGTTTTAGCGGTCATGGTGCATCACTCGGGAAGTGCCTTAATATATGGGGTACAAAACGGGTTTAATCCCGCGTGTACTATCTCCATCTCTCTAGAACACCAGGTGGCACACCACCACCATCACCCCCACCACACCACGAACCTCTGTATTCCCGAATATATGGCCTTCCCGAAGCCTCTTCCGAACCTAGTTTTCGCCATTTACTATACAGTTACTAAGCGGTGCACCTCTGAAGCAGGCCTCGTTTGATGAAGCGCGCGATCTATAAACGATGGAGGCAGCGATGCCTAGCAAAATTCGAAGTATGTATATTAAAATTTTACTGCAAGTGATGGACCTTCCTAATTATAATGGCATTTGTGGATTTATAAGTACAATATATGAGACCGGGGCGAAATTTCAAACGAAAGGTTAAATTTTAGGGCTGTTTATCAGTTTTTCGGGGTTGCTCAATACCACAGGTCGCTTTTTCATCAAGATCTGTTTCATGAGCAGTTCGTGTAGCCACTAATTTCCGTTCACGGTTACCCAAAGAAGCACAAGACCAAGTCATCACGAGAGACAAACTGAAACAGCAAACTTCAGATCAAATGCTGTGTATTATTATTTTTTCTTTGTCGCTATGATATCCTCTCGCAATATTGGCTCGCTTCAATACAAAAGAACTATTTTGTCCCAAACCAGAGGTATGCGCACATTCACTCCCACTCAGATGCAAAGGGGACAACTCTTAAAGAAATATGGAGTTTTTCTCCAAACTAACGCTTTAAAACTGCGCGACAATATCCGCCACCAATCTTACCAACTCCTCTGCCTCCCCTCTTTCGGCGGCTTCTGAATAAACTCTCACCGCATCCTCTGTTCCGGATGCACGAGCGAAACTCCTACCCTGCTTGTATTTGCCAACCAAGCTATCAATCTTCTCCTGGACACCAGTAGGTTCCAACAATCTCCTTTCAGCATCAGTCGTCTTAAAAACCGTCCTATCTTTCACCTCAACGCGGACCAGGCGGTTGGGGAGATCAGTGTAGGTGCTGTCCCACTCCTTGGGACCCCAACCCTTATGTGCGAGAATTACCTCAACGAGGAGAAGGTCGGAGAGAGCATCACCAACAGTTTCGTTGATCAAGTCGACAAGTGCGCGGAGGTTCTGAAGGGCTGTTGCTTGTGCGGGGGACTCTGGTGAGTGGTCCTTGATGGTCTTGTGCGCCGAGTGAGAGAAGAGGATAGTCCCGTGACCGTTGGCCTCGAAGTAGACTCCACAATCAAATTTAGTCGCGGCATGGTGGAGGTGCTTGACCCCGGTCGGAGTGCAGATAACAGGGAGACCGAGGGTCCTAGTAATGTAGGCTGTAGAGGAACCGTTGGCGTATGCGGTTTGAACCACACCGATTTTAAGATCGGTCAAGCCGGCAGCTTTGACAAGGTCGGCGATGAAAGAAGCGGCGAGAGTAGCAATCTTGTCTCCATCAAGAAGACGGAAGGTACCATCGGTGTCGTTAAAGTAAAAGACAATCCTATCAGCGTCACCGTCAAGTGACGCGCAGCGAGCAAGCGGGGAAACCTGGGAAGCAGGTGGAAGGCGTTGCTGGGTCTTGACAAAGTCTGCGCCACACTAAAAATCCAAGAGCTTAACGATCATTCAATTTCTATATTCTTAGAATTCAAACGAACCTGATAATTTAGTTTTGAAGGTACATCCACAGAATCGTTGACGATCTTGATATCGAGAAGATCCTGTCCAATAAACTCCGCAAGAGCCTTCAATTTCGGTGCTCCAACACCATTCGCGCAATCGACAGCCACTTGCCCCTGTTTGGGTTTCCCTTGCATAAGTTTCTTGTAGGCACTCCCAATCTTTTTATAATACCCCCGCTCTGTGGGTTCGCCATAGGCCTCGGTATGGGGGGGATTTTGGGTATTGATGCAACGAACAAGGTAATGCAGCTGTGGGGTTGTTAGGAGGCCATAGTCAGTGAACCTAGCTCCAACGGCAGTGAGAGCATCTGCGAGAGCGGCCACAAGGACTGGGCCAGATTCACGAGTGTCTTTGGCGAAGATAACACGGGCAGGAACAGAAGGGTTGATTTTGAGAGAGGTGATTAGGCTATTGTAGATGGCAAGAACCTCTTCATCGGTAGAGGCATTAGCAAGGGTTGCAGCGTGAGCTTCCCAAGTCTCTTCGAGCATTTCACCCTGGATAGATGGTTGGTTAGCTAGGGTTTTAACTTGGGAAGAGGGGCACGCTGCGGACCATGGGATCAATGAGTTTCACACCGTTATCTTCAGGGACATTGTGGGAAGCAGTAATCATCACACCGATAGTTTTACCGTTGAGCTTCTGCGAGCGGAGGGCGGCGAGAAGCCCAACACGGAAGACAACTGAATCGAGAAGGAACCTGCACTCTCTTAAATTTAGTAGCTAGGACTATGATAACCTTAAACCCATAGATGGTTGACATACGCCTTCATACGAAACTATTATGGCAAGAAATCCCTAGCGTTAGCAATTGGGCTTAATGTAAAGTATCTGATGAAGAAATACCATACCCCGGCAGTTCCATAGGAAAACACCTTATCTGGCTTGGGATGCCTCGATGAAGCTTCAACGATTTGAGAAGTCATTGTAAATTTAATGAGTCGTTCGGTGTTTGATAATTAGAGTGATAGTTAGGAGCAGCAGCAGCTTTATACGATGACACGGATTATCTAGTGAAGATGGTGAATCTAGAGGGATAAGACTGGAATAGCTACAGGTGAGGGGATGGACAGGAAGAAGATATTTTAAACCCTGGCGTCTCTTGTGTAAGGCTGAGGCGTTGAGATCTAGACTTTTTTTTGGGAGTGCGGAGAAATACAAGGGTGGGGAAGCCATGAGCCCCGCCCTTACGAGGACGTCGATGCTATCATCAACCCCCACGTGCACCGGCTCTACCCGTTATATCCTAGAAGAAGTGAAGGTCAACCTCTTCCCCTCTTCATCGATTCCTTATCAAACCAGCACAGCAGCTCTGAGTTTTCTCATCGTCACTCCTCCTCAACAAAAGTTTCTTAGCTCACATTGTGCGAAGTCTTGCAAGCCCTGCTGCAGCTGCGGTTTCTTCGGACACGTCGACCGTCGCGCCAACCTGGGCTGTTCGGTGCGCAGGACAGCCTCACCAACAACTTCCAACCGACGGTCAGACCTTCAATTGCTCGAGTTGTGCTGGTAGGTGGCTTTTTTTCTTTCTCTCGCCATATCACATCGATCTTGAAGGTATCCTTCGCATATGATGATGAAGCTGGGGCCAGGAGAGGATGAGGTCTTCATGTCGCTTGTCCTGTGCTCAAACAAACCAGCATGTTTTAAACAAAAGGCTACCTTTGGGTAGCCAATATCAAATCTGAAATTTTCTCGTGGATTTGCTCATTCTCTTGCAACCGAATTGGTTCATGAACTCGGAGAAATTTCAATGACTGACGCGTTTCATAGAACTTAGTGCAGCGTTCCTGAACTAAGACAGAGATGCCCATGGAAATTACGATGATCACCGTTCGTTTCGCGGCCTAGTGACACAACATCAGGCCACGCCAACCTTCCAGAAAGGGACAGGCAACCACTTGGGAATCTCGGTTTGGTACGGGTACAGAGAATGAAATCTCATGGAGATCTCTGCCAAGGCCGGCCCCTTCCGTTCATCCGAATTCCATTAACCTGCGGTTATCACGGAAGTCAAGAACGAACCCGGAAATGAAAGAGATAACATCCATTCATAAAGTATGAAATTATATTACACGCTATCTCGCTCTTCCTCCCCCCTTTCTTAGGACAATTACCCCAGATATTCAAATAAGGCCTGCATCAAGTTAGAGCCTGCTACACGCGTTGAGCAAGATTCAGTTTCTTATCTCTTGGAATCCTAGGTAGCAGTTGAATTTTATCGAAACAAAACCGGAGCCTTGACTGCTATCCATATGCAGACGTGTTATTCTCTAATCTCCGAGTATATCATAGAGCTGATGGGAGACAAACGAAGATCAGATCTGGACAAAACATACCGCCTTAGGGCCGTTCGCACGATACTGATACAGAGGTTAACAGCTCCTAGGATCTACACAGAACTACTCGTTAGTATACTTTTGTTTTTGATACGAGCGTGTCGGGGCGCAAACATCAATAGCTATACCTCTATTTAGAACGCCTTCTATTGCGTTGAAAATAACCTGGGAATGAAATGGCGAGAAGAGGATTCGGGATCTTGAGAACCATTTACATGTAGATATATCCATCGAATTTTTTTCATACTCTGTAGAATCTATTCCGTCAAGTTTCATCTGCCGTTGAGTTGGAGTGAATATGAACGTGGTCAGTAAGTGCAAATATCCTCGGGGTCAAGGATACCTTGAATTCGACGTAGAAACTGAAATATCACGCTGTGGCACGATCCCTCCGCTCTTCCTCAAGCACTCAAATAAAGTGGGGGGATGGTAGTCTTGTTGCCAGACCTAACTTGTTGGGAGGAATTATGTGTAAAGTGCACAATCTATCCCCTCGAGATGGATTAAAAACTCACGAATTGCGTTGCAACTATATTATCCAACTAACATGAGAACAATAGTTTATGTAGCAAGTGACGGTTCATGAAGCAGTTGAGTATGATGTTATCTAACCGTGAACCAAAATACTTCCCATTTCTGCTATCTTTAACCAATTAGGCTTAGCCCGTTTCTGTAGTATATTTTACTAAGCCATTGGCCTTTTTTGCTTGTAGAATCCTTTTGATCGATATCTAACTACTTCCTGAGTGTATGAAAGACTTATTCCACTTCTACCTTGATTTTTTGTCCACATTGGTGGTTCCAAGGTGTTCACCGCTGTGATGTTTGATTTCTACATCGAATTCTAGGTATCTTTTGCCCTCTATCATCACCAGGTAGTTTCTAGCAAAGGTTGGTACATGTGCTGCTCGAGCACTCATAAATCTCACTAAAGAAACTACACACGCTAAACAGGTTGCCAATTAAATGAGCAAAGTTATTTATTATACGTAAAGGTAGCTAACTAAGGAACAAATAGGTTTATTGGTAGGAAGTCGTAAAACAAGGCTGAGTGCCAGGCTAACTTAAGTTAAGCCGCATATCCCAGTATCCTTTCAAGGGGATCCAAAAGCACTACTCCAATTCCAAATTCCGACTTAAAATGACATTTAGGCCGTCTGATTCTCCGTAAATTAAAACAGCTACGTACTGAGCAGTGGCATATCATCGATGGCATACGGCCGTCCTGATTACATATATTCCACACTCTTGATCCCCCTGCCTCCACACACAATCGTTCCCACAACATGGCTGAGATTATCAACTTTGCCCAGACAGCTGTCTCAATTGCAGCAGCTGATATTTCTACCCTTTGGTCTTATCTAAATCCCATCAGCGCCACCACGACCACCACGACCACCACAACACCTAGGCCCATATCGGTTAATGGTCTCACTTTGAATTCGGGAGGAAACTCGTTTCACTTTACTTTCACTGTTCCTTGCAAATCTTCGGTTTACTTCATTAAAGCAAAGCTCTACGATCTCCATAAAGAGTGGGCGGGGTTTGAATATGTTAAGGAGATGAGCGATATAGAGATCTGGCGGATCCCGAGGATAAAGGGAGGCATAATCTTAGGATTGGATAAAGAGTTGAGAGAGATATTCAGCATGAGGGCGGCACCTGCAGCGCGGCACCTAGAGGCATTTGCTGAATTGGTTTTAGAGGGCGTAAGAATGGAGGATGATGAGATAGTGGGGGAAGAGGATGAAGAAGGAGTAGATACTATTTTTATCATACCTAGGAGTAAGCGAATTTCCTCCCTTGACTCTGTGGTGTGAATATGGATTCCAAGAATTGAAACTAAATGGCGAATGTAGGAGAATTGTACGATCTCTTCTATGATCCCCGCCCACAGTGGCTTCTTCACGCCCACAGTGAGGATGATCTAGATGACTTGACAGCTTACAGATATCATCATTTCAACATACGCGGTCTCAAAAATATTCTTCATCTTGCTCTCAAAACGCCCTCCCCCACCAGAGTCAACATTATTATAACTCACTGGGATGCGGCTGATAAGAAGCACTTCCGGACTTTGCTCATCGAATATCCGCAGCACAGAACTGCTAGCTGGGGGAAAATCATCCTCAAACTTCCGCTGTCTAAATCTGGCAGGATTCTCCTTGCATGCAATCTAGCATCCCTACGCTTTGTGGCAAGATATGCTAGTGCTCGTGCACCGAATATTTATGGATACGCTTTGGATAGTGATAACCCTCTAGAAACCGCATACGGTCTTATTGAAGGACTCTTTGGGACGGGTTTACAAAAGGCCTTGTTGCATCTACCCCTGCCAGAACAGGCCATTGGGAGTCTCTACCAGAAAGGCCCTCGTACCTGGCATATCGGCCCAATTATCCAGAAATCTCTTCTTGAACCTCCCGGGACATGGGCTGGTCTGGGCCTACACAAAAGTGAGCGCGGGCCTTGGACAAGCATTGAAGCTTATTACCTCAGTCTCCTCAAGACATTCACACGCTGGTCTAAAATATCCCGTAGCCTTCACGGCATCGTTGAGCGTTCTGAGGATATAGAAGCGTTGACACAGCTACTCCCGGTGTTGCTGGGGAAAATCGATCGAAGATTTTGGAAGCTGAAAATTTGCTTTCCGTATACAAGCAACAGTGAGGGCTTTGTGGTTATAAGGCCGCTGTTTCATAATAGCGTGTTTGACCTAGATGACGATAGCCTTTACGAGATAATCGAGGGTAATCCGTTGTGGATGGAGGCGAGGATTAATACGTACTGTATCTTGTTTCGTCGACTTTTTGGACATCTAGAGGCGGATTGTACTCCGCCAGAAAGGATGAGACGGCTAGGGCGAGATCTCGTGTCTCTACAGCGAGGCTGGGAGATTTGGTACTTTGACGTGGATAATTTTCATTGGAGAAATGAAACTGAGATGAGCGCAGCATGGGATCGAGGAGAAAGAGATAGAATCGAGGAGCTTATGGGTATAGGATGGTTGGACGGTGACGAAAGAGAATCTAAAGAAGATAGGATTGGTGGGGGTGATGTGCAGCCAGTTAGGGATGATTTGCAACCAGTTAGGGATGATGGGCTGCAAGTGGAGATCATACACGATGAAAACTTCAGGCTAGAGATCCGTACGAAAAAGCCAGACAGGAGTTGATCAATGGAGCAAAAAGTCTCAACGAGTGCATTTGTCCTAACTGAGGAGCAGTTTGACAGAGTCACTCCCGAAGATATCATATATCTCATTAGTTGACGTTTAGACATATATTAATAGAAAGAAGCCGTCAAAAATTATTACTCGATAATTCTTACTACATGCAACCATATTAACTCTTAGGTCCATATATTCCTCCATGACATTGGATTACGTGCTGACTATTCATGGAAGAGCTGCTTCTTTCTATGTGGGTATTATACACCTTTATGGAATGCGAAAACCGATTCGGCTAGCACTATTAGTATAGAACGATATCGGCCTCTGAATATACGAAGAAACCATGTTTTCGGATCTATCCACTCATATCACAGTATTCTACTAGCAAAATTGCATAAACTCTGTTCTCTAGGTTCCATCTCCAGCAATAAATTTGCACAAATCCTAAATCTTTATTGGTACCTTCTTCGCTATATTCCAAAAAAAAAAAAATTCGCTTAAAAAACTGCCCAAGTCCCCAAACCAGGTATTTAGTTTCCAATCTTTCCGACACCGGCGTTGGCATTGACGTTGGCGATAACAACCGAGGCAGCGGTGGCAGCCTGAATGTTCTTTCCAGAGAAGTTTGCCAAGAAACCAGTGGTGGTGTAACTTGAGAAAGTCCCACTGCTGGAGACGCTGTTGACCACACAGCTACGGCCAAGATAAGTCGAGCAAGTCGAGGTATAAGAGCTTGAGGGGACATTGAAAATCTGTCCACCACCGGAGGAAGATGCAGCGGTGATGGGGGTCGTGACACTGACGAAGGCATTTCCTTCCATAAGGACATTACCGCCTTCAGAGACATCGAAAGCATGGCCACCTACCAAGAAAGTCAGTATATTCGATACCCTAAAACCATTCTAGCCTATTGATGCTTACCAATATATGCAAAGTAGTTGTTGACGGCATGGAGAACAACATTGGCAGTGCTGGCACCTCCAACCTGGATACGAACACAAATGTCAGAGGACGCAGAGAAAGATGCCACGATCGAGACTTAATTCATACCTTTGGTGCACGACCAGAGCAGTCATGGATAGAGTTTCCGACCAAAGTGATAAGATCGCTAGAGCCGAGGAACAACATAGTCCAGTAGTGGTCTCCATTGCAAGTGGCGGACCAGCTGGTAACACCATTAAACTCGTTGTTGGAAACAGTAACACGTCCCGCTTGAGAGTAGCCAGTCACGAGCATTTGTCGACCAATGAGAGAGATCTGAATTTTATTAGTTTACTAACGAATAGTAATTGCATTAATCCAGAGGACTTACTTTGCAGTGGTCAATCCACACCATATCAGAGCCGGCAAGAGTAATGGCATCACCACCCCAGATATATTGGGGGTTTAGTTGCTGAAAATAGTTAGTACACATACACATCAATTAGGGGCCGTATAGCGTCTGGAGATATACCGTGATGTGGATGTTCTGGATAATGACGTTGCTGACGCCGTTGGCAATCCTCAACCCCTTTCCACGGATAACACCAGCAGAGCCTACACCTACAATACTCCTGCCAAGTTTACAATTGTTAATAATAGTCGAATAAAAATACCGAGAGCCACTGGGAGGACAAACTTGTTGCTCTTGACATCAATATATCCAGTCCCAGCGACGTCATAAGTCACTGAAACACTAGGATACCCTCCGCTAGTACACCAATCGGCGCCATTGATAGCATCTTGTCCACCAGCATTAGGGCAGGTATTACTGGATGGGCGGCATCCTGTTGTAGTCACTGTTCCCTCAGATCCAATGAAGTTGAATTCTTTGTTCAGCATGATGACACGCGCAGACGAATCAGTCAGGTAGCTCTTGAGCCTGTATGAAAGTTATTAGCATCAACATCCCCAGGCTTATTTGACGTCAGGGCTTACTCGGCGATTGTAGTAGGATAGACAGGAGTAGCAGTTCCACCACCAGTAACGCCCTTTGCGAAACCTGTGGCGGCACCTACTACTTGCCCGAGGGCTACAGCAGGGAGAAGAGCAATGAATGCAAAGACTTGAAGCATAGTTGCGAATGTATACGAATTGAGCGGTCCTAAACTTGAGAGACAGGCGTGGGTTGAAGATTCTGAATATTTCAGGATTCGCATCCTATTTATACGTGTTTCTATGAACATCTCGGTATTTGTTTAAATTCGGTCTATAAAGCTTTCTACTATTACATATTAGGAGGTTAACTCTGCTCGCGATTAATGAAGCCGAGAATGATATATCCTAGTCGGTTGGGCAACCGAACCATGGATCGGCCTTTAAGGCTATGTTTCAGTTAATAATCGTTCGGTAGGGATCCGTTGCGTACGAATCCCGGATCTCGCTCCGATCTGCCTTTTAGCAGTACAAGTCCGACTCCCCAAGTACCTTTCCAGCAACAGATAAAGCTCTCGTTTCTCCCTTCGTCCGCCGGAGACATTTACACGGCACCATTGTCAACGAAGGGATGTCAAACGCATAATCCAACGGATTGGAAGCTTGGCAAACCAGAGCTGAAGTTACTGGATATCTTCGACGAACACTGCGTCTGGTTCTAGTATTCTGAGGGAAAATATAAAACTTTGTGTTTTATTCTCTCTCTCTGTCCTCCAGCGCGAGAACATTAGAAAGGAGTGAAAGAGTAAAATTAATCCTAGGTTGCAGTTTTTTACTTTTTTTGTGCCATGGGTCTACATTCTGCACTTAGGATTGCGTACCTGAATGGCTTCAACAATACTATTATAAGAGTCCCTGCTAGATTTACGGTCTTACGGTTACAATCAGCCGGAAAAACAGGCCCAAGCTTCGGATTTCTATGCTTTGTCCCGAAAGGTGGATGCCTTGCATTGAACCGATCCACGGGGTATCACTCGCTATACAGGGGATGCACCCCGCACTTATACCGAAGCAATCTATCAACCCAGGTACAGAATTTTAGCTATAGCACTCCGCAATATATGCCCCACATCTCTATGCCTAGTAATATAGTGGTTGTTGAAATCTGCATTAGTCACATATCTCAACGGCCCTCTCGCAGCACACCACCAAGTAGCGATCATTTCACTAATAGCCTAAGTAGTCTTGATTCAGGTATGGGACATTCATCTTAGCGATTGGCACTTACGAAGTTGCCAATTAGCACTACAAAAGAACCATTCCTGTACTCGTACTCTCCATTACCTGAAAATTCCTGTCCGTGGCGACGTCTCCTAATTCGTCTCGCAGCAGCGCTTCACAATTTGGCTGGCTAAACCCACATCCTCGTCTTTCAGGTACCTTTGGTAGAGCACAAGTAAGCTATACTATTAGATCTCGACTTTTTCTACACAGGAGGTTCAGATACTAATTCTTATATCGGGCTTATCCCCAAAAAACAGAGAGTGCATATAAACTACCTATGACCCACAACCTCAGGGATCAATCGGTAGGTACACGTGCCTGAATACTATCCGAGCTCAAAGTGCTTCCGGACTCCGCATCTCGGCAGTAGACAACCGGTGACATCGATTAACCCTTGAGTATATATGTAGCTACGTCTTAAGAGTGACACAAGACGTCGACGTCGGTAGGAATAGGTAGCTATAGCTATAACTATAGCTCACTATTCACACAGTAGGTTCTAGGAGGCTACGTATACTAAGGTATAGACAATGCAGACTCTAGGCATATACCACTAGGTTGTCGCTCAGAAGTACATGCATGTACATGTCCATATGCACTTAGCGGGGACTGTCAAGGGATTACGGAGTATAGAACGGAGGGTGGCCGGCCGAAGGTTTTCTTCTCGGCAAAATAGGGCAAGAAAAATCATTTCACCCGCAACGTTTTCCTAACGTAACCTTAAGTTAAACCCCCCATATCTACATATGCATGCAGCTTTGTACTTTCGAGATGCTCGAGTGACATCCCTAAATGGGACAGACCGATACTACATGTAAATATGTAGCTTTAGCGAGCCCCAGAATAGGCTAGGGCTATGTGGTTATAGATAACCCCGCCTCCCTCTCCACACGACCCCACAACGCCCTAACCTCAGCAACACGATTGGATAACCTATTGTCTATACATCTGTCATGGGGTTATTTTAAATATCGTCCTTAGGGGAATCAAACTACACGCGAGTCTGTAGGCTCGTCTTGCGCAGAAGTTTTCGGAGAATTCGGATCGGGCTCATTGAAATTCTTATACAAAAGGCTATGTACATCTATATATATAAATTTACAACCTTCCGAGATCGTCAAGTCCCTATTAAACAAAACAAAACCCCCGATTACAGGGCTTTGCTCCTCAATGCCGTCTCGAATCAACTGTTTAGTTCCCGATTTTCCCAACACCAGCATTACTCGTAACGCTAGCAGCAACACCAGAGACTGCTACGGCAGCTTGAACATTCTTCCCAGAAAAGTTTGTAAGGAAATTGGTGTTGGTGTAGCTAGCGAAAGTTCCGCTGTTAGAGACGCTATTGACGACACAGCTACGGCCAAGGGATGCCGAACAACTAGAGGTGTAAGAGCTGGAGGGGACGTTGAAAATTTGGCCACCTCCTGTAGCAGACGCGGCTGTGATGGGAGTGGTGACTTTGGAGATGACGTTACCCTCGATGAGAACGTTGCCTCCGGTTCCGACGTCGAAAGAGTTGCCACCTAATCGGTTAAGTTAGTAAAGGCTGTGTTATAACTCGGGGGGGGTTGATACCTACCCATATTGTAGAAGTAGTTGTTGACAGCGTGGAAGAGGATGTTGGAAGTAGTATAACCTCCGACCTACGCATATAAGTCAGTATGAATATCGAGTGATGGGGAATGATCAGCCCACCTTAGGGGCACGGCCAGAGCAGTCATGGACATAGTTTCCAGTGAAGGTGATGAGATCGCTTGCTCCATAGAAGAGCATAGTCCAGTAATGATCCCCGTTGCAGGTGGCTGACCAACTAGTCACACCGTCGAATTCGGTATTTGAGATTGTAACACGGCCTGCCTGGTCATAACCAGTGACAATCATTTGGCGTCCGATGAGAGAGAATTTGCAGTGATCGATCCAGATCATGTCGGTGCCGGCGAGAGTGATAGCATCGCCACCCCAGATATACTCAGGGTTCAAATCAGTGATATGGACGTTCTGGATGATGACGTTTGATTCGCCGTTGGCAACTCTGAGACCTTTTCCACGGATGACACCAGCACTTCCAACACCAACGATACTCCTAAATTTCGAGATCTCGTTAGTGGTTTTCGAGGCTATAAATTCATATGGTTGGCATACTTATTGCTCTTGACATCGATGTATCCAGTCCCAGCAACGTCATAAGTTACCGAAACACTAGGATACCCGGCGTTGGTACACCAATTGGCACCATTGATGGCATCTTGTCCTCCATTATTAGGACAGGTGTTGCTAGCCGGACGACATCCTGTCGCAGTTACTGTTCCCTCAGATCCAATGAAGTTGAACTCTTTATTCAACATGATGACACGCGGAGACGAGTCTGTCAAATAACTCTTGAGCCTATATATCCATCTTCATCAGCATTTTATTATTGAAGCTACCCAGCTGGTATTGGGACATACTGAGCAATAGTGGTAGGATAGACAGGAGTAGCAGTTCCACCACCAGTCACACCCTTTGCGAAACCAGTCGCCGAACCAACTACCTGGGCGAAAGCCACCGCAGGCAGAAGAGAGGCAAAGAGAAAAAGTTGTTGAAGCATGGTTATAAATATAAACGAATGGACTGTCGCAGACTGTCTCTTTTTGGAAGGATCGATAAAAAAAGAATGTAAAAAAAAGAGATATGAATGGGAAAAAGGAAGGACGGACTTGCAGAGAAGGCTGGATGAGTAGGGCTGCTGGAAAAAAAATAAACTTCTACAGATCAGAGACATTATTTATGCATCTTCCAAACTCAATCGCCTGTCATAATGTCAATGAAGCCATGGTACTGTTTTCTACGGCACTTTCCGTGTTGTTTATTTGATGCCGGCTATAAGTTCTGTTAGCGGTAACTTCGGCTAAGAACGTGTTTTTAGTTGATTAAGGCATGGGGCTACGTTATAGCGGGTAAACCGCAGCACGGCCTTCAATTTCCTGTCCCTTCCAGAATTCGGTTGGAATTCTTTCCCGAAGGATAATTATAAGGCTGCGTTTCGGATTTAGATCCGAGAATACGCGTGGCGTGGCAAGCGATTCATCGAGTCTCACTCGCAAGGCCAGTCTTCGGAACATGCCGAGATCCACGCTAAAAGCAAACCGTTTCTACGCTTTCTCAACTAGGATACCTGTCTTCGGCTTCACTTCTCTGGGCTTTAGTTTTAAGGCGGATGGTCTCTAAAGCTTCACCAGAAGGAAAAGAAGAGATACTGAATAGTAATTACATCTTTACATTGCAGTGTCCCAAAAATCAAACAATCGTAATACACATTCTATTCAGTCTCATATCCAAACTTTCTCTCGTTCTCTGGTATGCAGCAATCTTGGGATGTGAGGCTAGGAGCGAGCCTAGAAGAATATCAGCTATAAGAGTAGGAGTGCACGACTTTGTTTCAACTAGAATTACCGCGTATTACTCAGAATTTAAGATTTCCCGCCGAGAAGCCTCGGCCACCAGCTACAGATACAGATGCAAGGATGAAAGCCCAAGTCTGGCTCTTGGAAAAAAACTCCTTGGCACAATCCAATTACCTAATCCTATCCAAGCCCATGTTATAGTAGTTCCAAGATAGCTCACGTCAAAGTTATATTTATGCTCGAACCCTGTTCTCCGAACACTCATCCGAATTGAGATTTTACCTTGACACTGGCTGTAGGTACCTGATTTCAAATTACGTACCGTCCTCTCCACTTCTCCATAACCTTATTAAAATTCAATTTACTTCCTCGGTCAGCAGGCCGGGGCTGGGTTCCACCTATCTGCCCAACGCTTTGATCGTCACTATATATGCGTATACTCCGTACATACCATTGAAATTTATATTGAATTGCTCGTCCCTATATTGGTATCAGTCCGTCCCACCAATGAAAAATATAGTGCTGTCAACGCGTTGAACAAGCAAGGGCAAATCTAGTACTCTAAATATACTCCTAAAACCGCTCGACTCTTCCCCAGTAGCTACACTCGTAAGCTACTTCACCCAAATTTTAAACCGGAGTCTCAAAAGGCAACTCTATAGCTAAACACCTATGCTCGACATAGTATTCCCTATAGCCCAAAAAAAATCAACACTGATGCCTTAAACCTATCCAATCGTACACAGCAGCCCACCTAAATAAATAAAAAATACATCTCGAGCTTGCAAGAGCGGCACAGGAAATTCAAGACGTAGCCCAGATAGTATCCAGATATATTCAGACCACAATAAACACATTCTCGATCCCCAGGATTCAGACCAAAGGGGGGGGTTACCATATATACGGACATCACTCCGAGCTCAACGTAGAAAATTCTTATTATGTGTAATGCCTACCTAGGTCTCTACGTTAAAAAAAAATAGGTAATGGTAAAAGGAGCTAAGTTAGCTTGGTACAGATTAAGTTGAAAATTTTGTGAATCTAGAGAACAGACCTTCTAGTATATTGATGTTCTACGTCCTTAGTGTCGCATATATACCCGAGCATGAATATTGAAGAAAAATTAATTTACGCGCCATACTAGTAGTATCAATATCTTCGAACCGTGGTACAGCGTGGGACGGCGGCAGTTCGATTATAATTACACTAGAAGATCTAGAATAGACTTCAATAACCTAACACAGTATATAACAAAGTGGCACCAAGATGCGTATACATAGTAGTGTTCCGGCATCCCGTCCTCCTTTAAGATGCGCCTAGGGAAGTCAAGTAACCCACATGAGTTACACATAGATAAATTTGTTTTTTCTTCGGTGTTTTTTTTTTACCTGTGATGTGGTAACTAAGTATTTTCCTCCAAGTTAACGCTGACGCTTACCTCCTCGTTCGTCGTTTAACCCTTTCGATTCACCTTCTTCGCCACGAATCACCAGTTTCCCCTGCAATAGGTATATAGAAGAATAGGTAGGCTGCACAAGATCTTATTCACATGGAAACTGGTTAGGTTCTCCTAGGCATCCATTGGAAGTATATTCAAGTAAAATCCATCGTTCATCCATCCATCCGCTTGCCCAACCCCACATCTCTATGTCTACAGCTCACCCAACTCAAAGCCCCCCCCTCTCTGAACGCCTACAAATCCTACTCCGACTAACTCCCCACCAATTAAACCCAATCCTAACTACATCCCTCCACAAGCCAGTTACCTAACTACCACAATAAAGCAAAAAATCATACTCGGAAGGGTTTTTTTTTTTTTCAAGCAAGTCACATAGCATCACTCGTCTCAAAGCGGAACGGAAAAACAAAAAACGAAAAACAAAACTTTATTCGTCACTACTGATTCTCTACCCGGATACACCATTACCGCCAAATCTAACCCTACAGGAATTCAAGAATAGCCAAAGAAATACGTCTTCTACCAGCACAGTAATCATTTAGAATCCACTATCGCAAATACAGTATCCCAAAGAAGGAAGGAGAGAAGTGAAAAGGAAAGAAGTATCAGCCCTCCCCGCACCCTCCGGTAGAACTAAACTTAGGGAAGAGGAATACATCGTTCCAATCGCTACTGCTACCGGACAAGCCGAAACTCACAGGATCAGGGAGTAGGAGAAATAAAGAATAGAACCAGAAGTATTTAAAAGGTGACCACGCCAGCCAGCGAAACAGCGCTGTGGCTGAGGTCGTATGAAATTACAACCTATAGTATAACCCTTCATCCCATGCCAATAAAATAAAAGAGCAGAGGATATGCACCAAGCAAGAAACAACAAATAGCGGTAAGGGCCGATTTCAAATATATCGTATCCCAACTGCATGAAATAAAAAGACCTATACCACATACCAAAAGAAACAAAAAAACCAGCACCTGCCTAAAGCTACTCCATTTCCCAATGACAAAAGGGTGTTTAAAAGAGAGATAAGATGATAAAGGTGACACACGCAAAGCATGAACAACGAACTAGAATGGTGTGAAGATAAGAGGATCGACAAAGCGTGTAAATAACTAATGCTGTTCTTGCCCAAACTGAGAATTGTAAATAATCGGATTCCGCATTAAGGTTCTGGAAACAGGAGATGAAGCTATATCCAACCAGCCGTTAGTGTCTAATACGTTGCCAAGCATGAGATGGCTGGGGCGGCGGCTTACGGAATGGAATCCTCCCAAACTCGTGACTGAGGGGGCTTTTGGCATTGTCCTCTCTGCCGCTACTATCTTTCGAGCTCGAATCACTCAGCTGCCTACGATGACTCGCGATGTCGCCAAACGTTCTCGGCTGCGGCTTGTTGTTCCGGATAATTTTGTACAGTTCATCAAGAACGTCCTTCGAGGGGCTATCCCATCCACACAAATCAGCGAAACATGATCACCATCGCAAGATACCCAAGAGAACAAACCTATACAACTGCATTGGCTGCATCTCGCCTGTACCGCCAGTAAAACTGCTCTCGCCTTCTTCCCCCAACCTAAGCTGCACCTCGCTCGTCTCTCCTCCCGCGAGCTTGGAATCCGTAAGAACCAAGCTCTTCATGCTGCTCGCAGCACTTGAGCCTCGCCTTTGCTGTTTTGGGCTTGGGGTGCGCATTTGGTTCCCCGCGGAGCCATCAAGTGCCACCAAGGGGCGTGAACGGAAGAGTTGAGGAATACGCATAGGCCGAGGAGCGAACACCGGGGAAGGCTGCGGGCCAGGGGAAGTTGGTGGTGAGGTCATCGCAATATCGGTAACGGATGAGGAAGTTGGTGAGTGTGGTGGTGAGTCGAGATGGATAGACGGTGGAGGGGCTGTTGATGGCTGAGGAGCTGGAGAAGTCGATGCTGATGCTGATGCTGATGCCATTGATGAAGCTTTGTTGTGGAGCTGATGGTTTGTGGGGAGGGGGAGGGGGGGAATGATGGGATGTGGGGAAAGATTAAGCAAGGGATCGGGCAGGAAGGAGAGGTTAAGGTTAAACGCAAGTGGGAGTGACCAAGGAGGTGAGAAGGCGGTTCAGAACAAGGCTGAGTTGGTCCGGTTGGCTGGTGTCGGAGAATAAGCTCGGTGAGCTGGCTTACTACGTAGACCAGCTGGGAACGCTACAATCGAGATGCCGACAGCGACAGCCTGGAGGGGATAGGTTTGTTTAGTATTGCTATGCAGGCAGGGGAGGCGTGCAGAGGAAACGACAGGCGGAGTGGAGTGAGTGTCAAGTCAAGTGAATGGCAGAAGATAACGAGGGCCGAGGAGAGCAGCCAAGGGAGAAGTAGGGATAGGGAGAAGGCACGCGAAAGCCCTCCCTCTGAATCCTGGTCCCTCCCTCCATCACGTGAGCCTCCGTTCGGTCATAACTTGGCCTACCGCCGTCACGTAACCTGTCGAGTAACTTGCAGCCTAAGGAAATCTATTTTTTCGATAATCGTTGTCAATAGTTCTCGACATATTCCTAGGCCCTGTTTTTTTCCCCTTCCCTTTCTTTGCTTTTCCTGTGCTTCCGCTCGCAACAAGCTCGTGCAGCAGGTACGGCGTGAGAAACGATAAATTACCGGCTCTCTCTGTGTCTCCGGGAAACTTGAAAATTTTCTGGTCACACTGCAGCTGATCTTATGGCTTGACGGTTACTAGTCGTACACACTGCCGTCGTAATGATACAGTTATTTCATCACACACGCTGGAATCGATGCTCGTTTGACCTCTCTTTTGCAAATCTTCTTCTAGGGTGGAGTGTCTGTGATAGCCACGACAACATCGCTGCAAATATTTGTCCGCCATAATTTGACTACTACATGTACATATGGGTCTAGCTATGCAAATAATGTCAGCCGTCATGTATGTATCTTGGCTCTGTCCATTCACAGCGCAGTTCTCACCAAAGATCCTTTAAATTTTGGGATCACCATCAACTCTAGATTATTATGTGCTCCTGATCTTGATCGTCTGCGAAGTAGTGCCTAGTGTTGGTTAAAAGTTAAAGAAGTTACGATTTTGTTGGGATTCTAGCGTTTCTAGCTCGATTTTAAACACTGTTGAGATACGGTCACTGCCACCAACACACTACATGTAGCTTCTACTTCTCACTTCAATAAATAAAACTGGCTTAGTAACCATGTATATCGCGCACCTCCCTTCACAATAATTTTAGAGAGACGAGATAAGAATTGTAATCATCCGTTCTTTTGGGCGAAAAAAAAAAGGTGTGGTTTGGGCGACTACTGATTTCATTTACTGTGTCACTTAAATAGTTTTCTCTCCCATTAAATCCAAAGATCCATGGTTAAAACCCTTTCCTTTTTTGTTACTCCACGCGACTTATTGTTGCATTCCATCATTCACAGTCCATTAATAAAAAATAATAATAAAGCAAAATAAACGCAAGTCCCATAGCAGCCAGGTTGCACCAAACTGACCATACGTAGGAAGAAAAGTTTCTCCATCAAAAAAAAAAAAAAACGCCGACTCGCACTCTAACAAGATAATAAAAATTACATCAAACGTCTTTCTCCCTTCTTACCTTCGTCCGCTTTGCTCCAAAGACATTATTATGCCAGTTGGCTTCGGGTGATATTAACAGTAACCCTAAAGAAAAAACCAAAACAACCGAACGCATGCAATTGAAAAAGTGAAAAGGAGACACCGAGACCCAAACCAAACGACGATGAAAAAACTTTTAGGTCTGCGAGGATGATCAAATCTCCAAAACACCATTCCACATATCGATCCTCACGCCCGTCAAGTCTCCATCAACAGGAACCGCAATGCCTTGGACCGTTGTGAGGTATTCGTCCAGTACAATATCAAGCATGGCTATTGTTTCGTCCATTTTAGCCGCTGAGGCAGTCATATCTTTCAGACTGTGTAACAAGTTAGTTCAAATTCGTTACTTTTTGCAGAATGAAGCAACGTACTCAGTTAACGTCAGCTCTCCCTTAAAAAACACAAAAAGTTCTGCTCTCCCCGTGCCAACCATATGGATACACAATTGTCTAAATCTTCTGCTGGAACAGATCAAATTCCGTATGTACTGTCGGTTATCGGTATCCAATATCCGTTTACATATCGGGAGCTATTCGACATTGCAACCGTTAGCTCAAAATCATTATAACCACCTCGGCCTACCCATGCCACTAGAAAGAAAAAAAAACTCACCAACTTGTCATACCCCCTTTGCAGCCTTCCTTGTTCGTTACTGCCCTCACCCCGTCTCTTCTCGTCCTCGCAAAATGAATTCAATATCTCCGCCATCTTATAAAAGAACCATACTTGGGCAAGCCTTCTTGTCCCCTCGTCACCCTCCGCAGCTGATATTTCAGCCCAATGAATATATCCGTCGAAATCAACCTGTTGTCGCCGCAACACGAGACCGAGACAATTATCTCCCCCCTTCGAGCTATCGTGTAGATTCGGGTGCAGCGCACGTATGACGAAGTAGCGTAGCTTTTCCACAATGAGTGCAAGTGACTGGTCGGTAGGCTGTGGGACGGTATGGTCTTTCAGGGAAAGCATTTTGGCATCAAGACGTTTGCGCGCTGTAGCACTCCATGTTGAGGGTGCTGTGGAAGGGGTTGGTGGATCGGAGGTGTGCGTAGCGTTGGGATTATTGAGGTTGATGATGTTATTGCCATTATTGATGCTGTTATTTCGGACGGCGGCGGCAGAGGCGGATTTGGACTTGCGTTTGGGCTGTTTAGAATGAATTATAGGCGGGCCGGGGACCGCGAGAGGTGCTGGCACGGGGAAAGGAGGCATGGTAATGGGAGGTTCGTTATTTTCTGTTGCGGGCGTTGGTGGTGCATTCTGACAAGTCTACTCCACGTGAAAACAACAAAGTCTGTCAGCCCCAATTCCGGTGTGTCCATTCTCACTCGACCTTTCCCCCATTCCCTTCTCTTCCCTCTCTTCCCCTAAAAAATATGATCCTCCTCGATCCGCGTACCAAATTCAATGATTTGTATGGAGAAACTCACCTGAATAACGCTGACACCCACACCTATACCGCTCGTCTGTGGCAATGGCGGAGGAGCTGGGCCATGCATAGGCAGTTGCTGCAGCGGACCGGCCCATAGTTTGGCAGCATGTCTTTTCCAATGCTCAATGACGCGAGCGAAGTCGTCAGGGCTCAGCGACTGGACCTGGTCGATACTGGCCAGGACGCCATCGACAGAGGAGGCCATTTAGGGGGAGTTCGGAATCAAGCAGGAAAAGAAGCCTTCCTCCAGGTCGAAAAACTCGAGCTGCCAAGCTAATATATAGCTTTGTATAAAAATAAAAATAGAAAATAGAAAAATAACCCACCACCCTGAACCCCCCTTGAAGATCGGTTTTCGTGTTCGGGGGGGAGATGTTGTGGCGGGAAAGTCACGGGAAGGTGTTCAGACGTGGAATTAAGCTTCAGAGCCGCAACGGAAGCTACTCAAGCAAGTTGTCGGGAGGATCCGACCCTCCCGTTTCCGTTCGTTCCCGTGCAGCTGCACGCTAGTTCTAAGTCAACGCGAAATGGGAGGGAAATAATGGTTGTGGGGACGGAGGGTGAGATATAAAAATGGAGCATTTCCCATGTCTGGCGAAACAGCTTCAGCACAGCAGGGAATAGCAAAACAAGCTCTCTGTAATGTGTGTGTAACGAAACTTGTTTCATGTTTACACCGGTCGAGCCCTGCACCACCCATACAGCTTGACGCGACACCCACGCGTATGCACTTGTATGTACGGAAGGCATCTCCACCATCAACGTCTTTAGCATCCAAAAGACGGAGAACGATCTGTTGGCAGCATCTATAAATCTAGTCTCGCTGGACCCACTAGAACAGATGATAGATTTTGCGATCTGGGGAGAACCAGTCCGCTATACACCCTTGTATATCATGGAAGGAGAGCAATGGCTAATTTCAACTGTTTCTTTTCAGACTGAATCACTCTTCCCAGAGACATCAACGTGTATTCGCATTCGGTAGGGCCGGCCGTTCTGGGGCCTTTTTGTGTGTGAAAAGAGGCACGAGCTAAACGTATCCTCGAATGACCACGTGCACCGTTGGTTCTTTCTCAAATGTTTCTTGTTGTTACTTTGGATGGCTCTCGTCATCTTTTGTCCAGCGAACTGGTTCTCGACTTCATTCGCTCGACAGCTTTTGTTCCTGGCATCTCTTGATCCGCGACCTTCTTGTGAATCGAAGGGTAGCGATGCAGGAGGGCTCTCGCTGTACCTGCAGGAATCCGGAGTTAAGAGATTAGCAAATGAAGATCATGGACCAATCACAATTGGAGGAGCAACGTTGGGGGCCATATTGAGTGGCCCCAATACACACAGAAGCATTGTGCTGTACTCTAACAGCACATGCAGGTCGGACAGCAGGGATGGATGAGTGACGGAGAAGCGGTGGCGTATTTTGATAGGGGATGGAGCTGACAGTAACAGCAATGTAGCGATGGGGGGAGGTAGATCGCAGAGTTACAGATAGCTGAGTGATGTCATAAGGGTTCTGGTACTTACAGATACTTCTCTCAAACGTCCAAGAGTATGCATAGTGGGGGGTGGGGGAGAAATGAAGGGTCTACGAAAGTGGGGCGAGGCGTGAGCACATGTTTTTGTCTATATTTATCAAACTATCTATTCGCCGGCCTCACAGCAGCTATTATTTGCTTTCTTCACTCATTGCAGAATGCATCTCTATGGTGTGTGGGCCGCAGGGCCCCAGCAGGCTACCCCTCGATCAGCTAACAAAAGAAAGCTCCAGTCTCCAGCGACGCTGCTTGCCCCGTGCTACATCAACTTTCTTGCTATCTTGCTATCTTGCTATCTGCTATCACTACTGGTATCCCCCGCGATCTAGGATTCATATAAGACGATGGAAATCGATGAAGGAAAGGCTTGACTAGGATGAGGAAGGATTTGAAACGCCCACCACAATCTCCAGACCACCCGAACGAACCTCGAGCACTCGGGATAGCACACCTACTAACGCTAACCGACACTGCCATGCCTGGTTCGGGGCTCCTGTTAACACTAAGTCAAAACTTAAAAGAAACTACATGCGCATTTGTACCTAGTGAGTAAACAACAGCAGCGGCTACATGCGCATTTGGTGGGGATATGGATGAACGTTCGAGTGATAATAGATGATTCGCACCATGTTATGCGATCAGATGCACATTTGAAAATGAGAAGGCACCTATAGAATTAGAAGAGGGGTTATAATAAAAATGCCAGTTTTTTTGTCACCTTTCGATCCTACCTAATCATAGGATGAGGATAGTGGTAGGAATGGGACTGTGCCAGCATGTTTAGGCAATGTCTCAGTTCTAGCTACAGCGTACGGCAAAAAAGATCGAGAAATCAGGGCTTACTGACAGGGTTCTGTAGCCAATCAACCTGCTAGAATCTTCCTCGAAAACTCTGGGAAGCCAATAACAGTCCCGAATCTTAAGTCTCATGTTTCTCGATCTTTTTTTACCGTACGCTGTACAATCAACTACAGTTTAAATGGATGGAGAGTGGTAGCATGTACTCGCAACAGATATAAAGAACCCGGGAATGACTTTTGCTGGTAATGGTTTTTGATTCGTCTTAATTTACCGCACCCACGGCTTGGCTGGTTAGCTCACATTTACATTTTCGGGTTTTTTATGCCTGTTGCGAGTAGCTCCTCAAAAGTTAAGAGAGAGTCTTTACCTGTGTAGAACCGTTTCTCCTGCCCTACTAGACAGTTGGCTTGCCCTGTAAAAAATTTATATGTAGAAATATCGCCGCATAAAAACACTCGCCGCACATTCTCATAAGGGGGCGGCTATAGAGTTTCCTGGGCTACATATCATGGCTCCAGTGCCCAGCGTAATCATGTGAGCAGATTTACACTTTTTTTCTCAGTAGGAATCTCCTGCGAATTTCCATCGGCGGCGCTGTACCCGTATTCTCATGACGTTTTTAAAACGGGCTACCTCTGCATCCCATATGAAATAGGTAGGCTCGGGGCAGTTTGTATGATATGCGGGCCTGGTCCATTTTAAAAACGTCATGAGAATACGAGTAGGTGAATTTGCTAAAGCCAACACTAAGCTCTCTTTCCCGCAACCAGATATGTGGTCGATGTGGCGTGAGTGGAGAGTTGAAGAAGCAAAGAGATCGAGTCAAGCAGCCTCTAGTCTAGCTCCACTAAATCAAACTGATAATGCCAAGTTAAATGCAACACAGTGAGCTCAGCTGTGTGGTATACATAGTTTGATCGCGTTAGAGGGCGAGGGCAGGCACTAGTGATCGATCTGAGAGACATCGTGACTCGTGGAAGTTTGTTGCCCACGGAACTAGGCGGCTGGGGCTGTGCAGTATGTGATTCATGCTACGGGTTCTGGACATAGTGGTGATGATTGGTGATTGGTGATGATGATTGGTGGTGTTGATTGGGGTGTTGATTGGGGTGCTGGTTAAAGAACGTCTGTCTACTCTTGAGTCGAAAGCCAGATATGCGGCAATAGCGCTACAGGTTCGGTGCTGTCAACACGTTTCTCATAATTAATCGCGCCAGGGATTTAAACGACATACATGTACGGCTAGAAATACATGTAATATCATACATTACCAGATAACTAAGAAACTCGGGAAGCACAATATAGAACCATATAAGACTTGTAGAGCAATTAGCCGACCTTTTCTTGCGCAGCAGTCTGAGTAGACGTTCCTAATGCTCCTCCCATCCTCTTTGAATTCTACACCAGCTGGGCCAATGTTCCAAATTTTTTCATGTAACAATCACCTGCTATATCTATGGCTATAACAGACACGTTGAAAATGCATCAAACATACCTATCTCGATTATCGACTTAGAATTGTGGCAACATACGCAGGTTATGTCCTTAATATAAAACGCGCTACGTACTGCCCCCGAGTGAGATTTAGTGACTCGCGAATGCAGCCACGTCTGCGAATGCCAGCGAAATCATCATAGACTTGTTTGTGTGTGGGCTTCTAGGTTTCTGGGTATTTAGAAATTACATAATATCACCCCTAGTGACGTGGGAGAAACAGAGGGGGGCCTGTTGGTGGCTGCGAGCAAGATCAGTCATGCCCATTACCCAATATAGTCTCGTGTCAGGTAGTCTCATACTAGATCGAAGGCTTGGGATATGGTGGACGATGAACAACACCTCAGTAAACTGCAGCTGAGAGTGACAAAATGTATGAAATGAGGCGGTGGTTACATATATGTAGTTTCCGACCTCAGTTGCTGCCTTAGAAATCTGATCTATTTGCCAGTTTGTCTCATATAAACGGCCAAGGCATCAAGCCTTCGTCTTAGGATATTTATAGTTTAGGTATTCTACCACTGTTGATCTTATAGATCCTTCATTACCAAGCCACAGCCCCCTCCTTCTTTAACGCTTCGATCTGTGTTCTCTCTATCCCTAGATTTTCCAGCACCTCAATCGTATGCTGTCCTAAGGTGGGTGGTGGCATCCTAATCCCCGGCGTAATCTCTGAGTACTTCACTGGGCTCCCCACCAACTTAATCTCCCCACACGCAGGATGCTCTACAGTCTGTACCATCTTTCGCGCTAGTACATGTTCGTGAGAGAGTGTAGACTGTATATTATTGATTGCTGCATACGGCATTCCGCAGCCGTCTAATATTTCTAGCCACTCCTGTGTGGTTTTCTTTCGCGTTTCTGCGGCGACGAGAGGCACAAGGGTAGCGCGATTGACGACGCGAATATCATTGGTAATGAAGCGAGGGTCGGTGATCCACTCAGGCTTTCCGAGGTAGGTACAGAGGATGCTGTATAGACGATCATTGCCACCACCGAGGAGGATGTTGCCATCTAGAGTAGGGAAAGATTCGTATGGCACGATGGAGGCTGCTTTGCTGGTTAGTTTTCCGTGTTCTTTAGGCATCACTCTCAACAGAGATAAATAGCTTACGGTGTGCAGTTCCATGTCGTCCACTATCCTTCTCTCCTGAAATCAACGCTGAGCTTGCAATATTTGCTAATGTCGCAACTTGGCAATCGCTCAGAGCGGCGTCGATCCACTGGCCTCTTCCTGTTCTAGCCCGGGCAATAAGTGCTGCCATGATAGCATTCGAACAATATAGCCCTGTTGTCAAATCTGTCACCGCAACTCCAACCTTTACTGGTGGGCCATCAGGCTCTCCCGTAATATGCATTAACCCCATTTCAGCTTCTACCATAACATCATAACCAGCGCGGTTTCTGTAGGGTCCAGTCTGGCCATAACCCGTAATGGAAGCATAAATAAGGTGGGGATAAGCTTTGCTAAGGGTTGGATAGTCGAGACCGTATTTTGCGAGGGTTCCGGGGAGGTAGTTTTCGACAAGGATGTCGGATGTTTTAGCAAGACGTTTGAGAATTTCCTGTCCGTGAGGAGACTTGAAGGATAAAGCAAGAGATTTTTTGTTTCTAGGCAAGCGAAAATTCGTGAGTATATACTGGTCTCTGTGACGAGCAATAGCTTCTGGGCGGAGAATACCGGTTTACCTGAGATACGTGTATGTCAGCTCAGGGTCCACTGGGTTTGGTGATGTGGCTGCTGTGTACACAAAGGAAGTAGGCGCTTTCTCCAGGGCCATCTCCATCTAATCTCTTCGCGTAAGGGGGTCCCCAAGCCCTTGTGTCGTCTCCGCGAACTGGATGCTCGATTTTTATGACTTCAGCCCTAGTTCCCCACTTAGTGACAAGAGTATCGATTGGCTATGGATCGTACTACCCTAAATCTCCAAGAATTTGTGTACAGTATGGCTACGGAGGAAATAATCAGCTAATTGCAAACTTTGCATAAGCCGGGATCTGCCATACACCAGCAAGAACCCGTGTGAGATCTAATACGCGGATACCCGCGAGAGGTAGCTTGCCGGGGTCCAGAGTGGACGAATACCATCGGCATTGTCGTATCACTGGGATATAACTCTGGGCACACCTTCGGAATTTAGGAAGTAAGAAGGACATAGGGTAGCTATAGAAAAAGGGGAAATCTTGGTGATGGGAATTGCGGGGGGCAGTGGTGATAGTTAGCAGATTTAACTCAAGCTTTCGCCAAGGACAGATGCTTAAAAGTTGCCGAGGCCCGAGAGGTGAGTAAACCCTAACCCACTGATTTAATCATTAATGTACTTACTAGTGATAATCGAAATAATTTCATTTCATTTGGCTAAGAAAACACTGTTATATTTGCTGTGATATCCGATAGGCTTGAAGCAAGAAAATTACGCCCTACATCATCGTAGGTCACTCGCTATCATTCAAAGCGAGTTGACAGCATTGTAATCTCGGGAATTAAAACAGCAAGAGAGGTATATTAAATTAAATCCCTGTTTTGATAACAAAACATCCGTAGGCTACATGTATCTAAAGAAATTCACATCTATAATGCTTGAAGCTCCACTTCTCATAAACTTCTTCCATATTTTCGAGTTCTAGGCTTCCTGTTAGTGAACACTGTTCTATGAAGTCTAGTTGCAGCTGCCTGCGATTTTCCTCTGCTAAGAGACCCTACAAATACGACGGTCAGATTCGGTAGTCTATATTTTGGCATCTACCTTCGATTTTAGATTTACTGTTATCTTGATACAGTTAACCTTCTAATTTTATGTTTCGAGTTTCTCCTGTAATTTTTTATACTAGAGATATGATTATCGATGGCCATTATACCATTTAATAGCTAAACACTGTTTCAGATGTTATCAAAAAAAAATCCTGCTAAGTTTCAACGTAGTTGACTACAGTCGCACCTTGTTATTAGAGACGTGCATAATTGCATAATTCGCGGGAATTCGTTTGTTATAGCAAAATTTTCCTTACAGAAAATTTTGGGTGGTGTTAGGAACTCAAGTTGTACCTAACTTCCGCCCGTTGCTGCAAATTTCTATTATATCGAGGTTTCTTATACCAAGGTCTGGCTGTACCGCATTAACTCGAGCAAGCGGACTTCACGCTAAGGCGTTGGAATTTCCTCTACTGGCCAAACGGGGTCAGAGTTGAGGAGGAAATTTAGGGTGCTTTGCCTATGGAGGCAATTCCAACGTCTTAGCGTGAAGTCCGCTTTCTCGAGTTAATGCGGTATATTAGACCGGCCCACGCCTCACTCAGCTGCAGAGCTATTTTTGCCAACGAGGGCCTTGAAAGTGGGCGAGACATTTCTCAATATAGAAGGTAGACCCAGAAAAGCACTTAACCGCCCGAGTTCTCGCCCTTTTGCCTGGGTAGGCAAGATTGAGTGCTAGACGTAATCCAGGCTGCATGCGGGTAGATATTTTGAATCTGTGCGGGTAATGACACCAGATACGGGAGGTAAAAGTCTAGATTTTAGTCCATCCGATATGTTCCTGATATCTATCTCACTCTCGAGATTAGTCAAATCCTCAAAATAGTGACTTACAAGGATAAACATGTAATTTTTCCTTTGGCCATGTGTACATATGTATTCTATAGTCAGCTAATCGACCTACGCAAGCCATGTACTACATGCAAGTTATGTGAGAATAGATTTAACCTAACTAGGAATCCGAGGTCGTGATTTATCATTGTGATACTAAAACCTCAAAATCTACATCTTTCGCTGATCTAGTAAGTTTTGGGGGAGGGTAATACATCTGCTGGTCCTCGTCGGTCTCTAGCTACGGTGCCATAGCCTACGGGCTGAATGTGCTTGATGAAATAACAAGTGAATGGAGAAATAAGTCTCCGGCCATGATTCTAAGCGAGTGATTAGTTATGATCAAGAGATCCATGGCTGTAGTACATGCGTCTTTTATTAGTTGATTGCATCGATATCTCCGTGAAGGTAAAAACTCTGACAGCAATTTTTAAGGCCTTTTCAATCTGCCTTAATATAACCCTGTAATTCAAAAGACAGCGTTTGACAGCGAATAAATAACATATACCAAGTATCACGGGCAGAAACTAAGGGGAAGAATAACATATCTAGTGAGGAAGATGCCAACTCCCTCGCGAAAAACTTATTGACACATACGAGACCAACTAAAGTCGACTATTAGTGACTATACGTAGAGGTATATGCAGCGATTTTGTCTTTAGACACAATCACCTAGGAGGCATTATTAAATATTGTATACTACTACTTCTATTTTTTCAAAAGAGGTTAGGAGCAGGGTAGAGTGTACTTTTGATACGGGCAGTGAAGGTCACGGGGGCTGTGCATCTGCAGTTAGCTATAAATCCTGTGGCATATTTCGATAGAACGTGACGAAATGAATGGCTGCGAATGTCGACCTCGTGAAAATACATGTACTCGTAAATGACTGACGTTTGTGCACTGGGCTGGACTCGTGTCCCATACACTTTTTGCAATTTTGTATGGTATGCAGAGCTAGCCCGGTGCAAAAACGTCAGTCAATTACGAGTATACGTAGTCTTATTGGCGACGAGATACCGATATTGCTTATTCTACAAGCTCCTAATATTGATCCGTTTAGGCAACAAGAGGTGCCTGTTACACCTACAAGCGCTAATTCGCGGGCACAAGCGGCCCCAGCACGAGATAAATATGCGTATACGGCTTTGATATTCTTAGGTCTTGAGGATACAGACCCACGTTGATCTGCCTAAGTATGCACGTAACCCAGCAGAGGTGGCCTCTCGTCAGCGGCCTGCCACAATGCAGTAGGCAAAATTGGAGCAATATATGCGCAAAACCTAAGGTGCATAATCTTGCTTGGAATAGCAAGAACCTGGTAGACTGAACTATGACATGATGTAGGTAGCGCAGCAAAAAAAGATGATGCCATATCGCTGTAGGACACATGTAACAATCGATATTGCTGTGAAAGATTGAGCCGAGATCGAGGTTGAACTACATGTATGCAAACTTCATTAAATTAAATCATGGGCGATAGGGGGAATCTCTGTATAGCACCTAGTTAGCAATAGTCCGAATACATGTATATGTAACTCCTCATGCATGGTAATCTAGAATTACGAAATCTAGCCAAGGGATGGCGACCAGAATGAATGTTTAGATGGCAAATCCTGGCAGAACCTTCTACCACGTGATTTGGAACTTGGGATAGAAGAATTTTCCCGTGTGACCTTTTTCAAACGACAGGACATTATCGTCAACCAACTATTTTTCACTCAATTTCAAAGAGACTAATTTTCCCGTCGAATTTAGTCTGATGGATGAATAAATAAATAAATAATCGCCAAACTTATCACGTCGAGCGATGAATTTTTGCGGGAGGTGATATCCCGTGGAACAGCCGAGAATTTGTATCATCGAACCTCACTGATTTATAAAGTTCGACGAAGATTTCAAGGCAACCCTGGGACAATAATCTACCTAGATAGGAATTTGAGGGAGGTTTAAGCGAAAAAAAGAAACAAATTTTGTGGCTGACTGAACGATCCTGGGAGGGGAAGCGACACCCCAATTCCGTCGATTTTCTGGAAACCAGGGCTCCTCCGTGAAACAGATCCGGTCTGATGTAAAGGATTTATTTGGACTCTGGGCATTCCTTATTGGCAAGAAAATTATGATAAGGGAAACTGATTCGTTTGTTTCCGACCACCCCTTGGTTCCCTTAGGAGGCGTTACTTTTTTGGATGCGGAAGATATATTTCATTATTGAGTCCAGAGTCCATGCGAGACTTGAGCATAGGGATGACGAAGGGGATCTCGAAACGTAGTTTTTCATACCTCGGAGAAGATAAAACACGGGGGAAGCTGGGGTCAGAGGATATGAAAACAAAAACTTCCCACGTTTTGTTTCTTCCTTCGCAGCCTGCCTATCAGCAGCGTTAAAACCAGCAGAATCCGCCAGCTAAGCTTTTGACCCCGTTGCCACGCCTTATACGGTAACACGCATCTACTTTTCAATAAGTCTAGCAGATGTTACAGCTAGGGTACGAAACAAGCGGGGGTACATGGAATCTAGAGGGAGAGGCAGCAGTGCCCACCTCGAAAGTGGAGATAGGTTGATGATAGGAGTAATCGCTGTTCACACATGGTATAATATCAGGTATGATCGATCTCGAAGTATCACTCGACCACGATATTCGGTGGAAACTTGATACACTAATACGAGCGTGCTTCCTTAAACAGACAATTGGAAATGAGCATAGTGTTTTCTCCCATTCCGCGCAGTTCGATATCGCAACATGGTTTCACTATATGTTTCTGCAGCTTGAGTTGCTCTGGTTAAATATGTGATCTCGTATTTCGTTCCTGGATATCGGCTTTCCTTTTCCATAGCCGCGCGTCGGGTCGTCGTTCCTGAATCCTCAAGAACCAATATATGGCTTCGGTGTCTTTCCCTCCTGTTTTTGCTTCTTCAGATACAGTTTAATATATATACCTGAAGATCCAGAATTCGGCAAATGTGTAAATTTATATTGCAGAAAACGCACCCAATAGAGATTATCCGCACTTGAAAGAAAGCTTGTTGCCAATGTAAAGTCGTCAACGGTATCATAAATGTGCACTTGGGTCATAATATTCGTATATAGTGCATATGGATAGAGTACGATTGTGTGCAATATATCGCGATATGTCCTTCGACCTTCAGAAGTGCTCAGCTTTGTTTCCATGATAGCTGCACTCTTGTTTAACCCGGCTTCCAACGGATAAGCCGTTCCCCAGATGCCAATCACCCGCCACGTTCCAAGATGAAAGCGCAGCCACATGCGCGCTCTTTTCGCGTAAACCAAACCTTCAATCCCTGCGTCCTGTTTAGCGATTGCCGGAGATCCGCCACGGCTATCTTACTCTGGTCTAATAGCATCATACCAATCCTTTTTTTTTTTTTTGCCGAAAACGGTGATGGGGACCGTCTCACCGGGAAAATCCCTTTCAAGCTCAAAAATCAAACTTCGTCATACCGTGACTAGGTTGAGTTGGGTTGTGGAGTAGATGGCCACTTGGCGTTGGGCTGTTGACATCATGCCTAAGGAAACCCAGAATAGCACCGCACTTTTCACTCAACGGTGTCTCAAAAGCCACGCTCTCCTCATTGCATATCGATAAAGCGCACGGGACGGTTCTTGATAATCCAATAGCCATGGCAAGGCCTGGAAGGCAAAAAAAAAAGATGCGTCGCAGGGTGCCAGCAGGTCCGCTTGAAGGCAACGCACAATTCGCTAGCGCGCTTGTGAGTCGAGTTAGGACTCCAGAAAGCCCAGATGGATGGGCACGCGATAAACCCGCAACACAATATGATTGATTCAGTGTAGCCCGTGAAGCTGCAGGAACCAACTGTATTGGCCTTCCTGTGTTGTTCAAGGCACATGGGACACGCCCCGTTGGTTCCAGAACCTACCTCTACCATTTTGGGAGACATCTAAGAAAATGCTAGTATGCTGGGCTTTTGTTAGCTGTACGGACGGGTGGCTGTTGAAGGGGTGAATATGGTACGTGTACTGGCAGCGTTTGTAGTGTGTTTGAGGGCGAGTTTTCTTCTGGGGATTCTGTTTTACGCAAATAGTGCTCGTCGTAGGGCGGGAAGCTTTGCTGACGAACAGTCAGGTTTCTTTGTCTGGTAGGACATATATTCCGCTTGACCTCAACCCCTATGACTTTGTTGATCAACACCTCTGCTATTTCGCCATCTATCTAGGGAAACCATGCCACTATAATATCATCCCTCTTCCTCTTTTATCCCTCGGCCATTCTATTTTACTCTCCAGTAGCTGTCTCTACGTCTTTTTTATTTTATTTTATTTTTCTATTACAATTTGGCAGTAGGTAATTATATCCCATTCTATCCTATATTAAGTAAATTAATTTGTGACCATATGTTCTAATTCCCTAAAGCATAGAATATTAGAATCTTCCCGCATATCTTAATTTAAATTTGGCGGAGTTCCAGCCTTAAATCCCGTTACACTCGGAAGAAACCACAAACACCATGCCACCCCATTCGCGGAGCTCCGTTCCGCGGCGCATTTCAAGCCCATTGCAAACCCTTTCATCACCTGCAATGTCTACAGCAAGCATAATGCCTATCGTTGGAGTTAGGTTTTCCGGAAGACCCCCAACACACCCCCATGTCACTACAAACCTTCTTATATCGAATCTCCACTGCCCCACTTGTAGCAGGACTATCTACGAGCTTCTCTCACGACTCTCACCAGCACCATACACCATTTCTGCTAGTAGCCTGGACCATAGTGTTACAGTCACTCACGACGAAGCCCTCCAGACAAACGAGATCATCAGGGTCCTGATGGAAGCTGAGTTTGAAGTTGATAGCGCTAAGGTAATAGGGTCCGAGACCTCAGATGAGAGTGTGGTCGTTTTCCCGAGAGTGCCAGAACACAGACTAGATGAGTTTGCAGAGAGGCTTAGAGATTCTTGGACTGCTGGAATTAAAAAGAGAGGTAGAGGCTCAAAGCACCTGGAGAACTGTGCACTCTGTCGAAGTGAGGCAGAGGGTCGGGAAAAGTCACAGCTGGGGATTCGCAAATCGGACTACACGGCAGATTCTTCCTCTAGCTTTGTAGAGTGGCCGGCATGCCATCAAACATCTGCCAACTCTGGCTCCGCAGCAAACCAATCGCCAGATATCGAAAAATCCTCGCCTATCGAGAACGAGGAACTCTACGAAGCCGTCATATCGATCGGTGGAATGACCTGTGCATCCTGCTCCAACTCTATCACGGATATATTAGAGGCATTTCCATGGGTCAACTCTGTGAGTATTAACCTAATTGGCGGGAGTGGAACAGTTATTTTTGACTCGAAGGCCAGTGGTGGCGCTCAAGTTGGTGGGGAGAAAATCGCTAGTGAAGTTGAGGATGCTGGTTTTGAGTGTGCTCTCGAGGAGCTGAAGTCTCTGGGGACTAAACCAAATATGGCAGAAAGCAACCTTTACCAAGCTACCATATCTATTGGTGGTATGACTTGTGTATCATGCTCAAACTCTATTACAGATATCCTCGAAGCACTGCCATCGGTACGGTCTATAAGCATTAATTTGATGGGCGGAAGTGGGACCGTTGTATTTGATGCAAAGGTGGGCGGCGGAGCTGAGATAGGTGCGGACAAGATTGTCAATGAGATTGAAGATGCTGGTTTTGAGTGTGCTCTAGAGGAACTAAAATCTCTAGATGCCGCGGAGGGGTCTACAGGAAAGAGGGAGATGCGGGAGGTAGCGTTAAACGTGGAAGGCATGTTCTGCGAACATTGTCCCGGCAGAGTTATTGACGCCCTCGAGTCTTCCTTCCCCGAACTCATTATTGAGACGTCTCCCACACTGGGATCTCCCATAATTCGTATTAAATACTTTCCACATCCCCCGGAACTTACCTTGCGCCACATTGTCTCATTCATAACCTCAATTTCTCCTAATTTCGTCGTCTCCGTCTACCATCCACCGACAATGGAAGAACGCTCTCGTAAACTCCAACTCCGCGAACGCAACCGCCTCCTCCTCCGTCTCTTTATTTGCATTGCTATTGCCATCCCCACCTTCCTCCTCGGAATCGTGTGGATGTCCCTCGTTCCCAAGAATAACCGTATCCGTGTTTACATCGAGCAGCCCATGTGGGCGGGCCAGGCCACCAGAGTCGAATGGGCGTTACTCATTTTGAGTACACCGGTCATGTTTTACGTAGCAGACGTGTTCCATCGGCGCGCAATCCGCGAGATTAGGGCTCTCTGGAGGAAAGGTAGCAGTGTACCAATCCTAAGGAGGTTTTATAGGTTCGGTAGCATGAATCTTTTAATCTCATTGGGGGTATCGATCTCATATTTTGCGAGCGTGGCGTTGTTGGGAATGTCAGCGGCAAAGCCAAGGGTGCAGAAGAAAGCAGGGATGGAGGGTATGGATATGGGTATGAATGGAGAACCACACATCACAACATATTTCGATTCGACGGTATTGTTGACTATGTTCTTATTGATGGGTATATTTTATCCCATGTGCTCTTTATCTGTGGAGTATAGTTACTTACTTTAATCGCAAATCATAGGTAAATACCTAGAGGCGTATAGTAAGAGCAAGACCGCTGATGCAGTATCTTTGCTTGGGCAACTTCGTCCATCCGAGGCCTTACTTGTTGTTCATGCTAGCAATGAGGATGTGGGCGTTGATGAATCGACCTTGCGGACCACTGCTAGCCCCGAACCGATTGGGGAAAAGGATTTGAGCAACACCGACTATTCCGACAACCGTCCGTGGAAAAACCGCAAGGTTCCCACTGATTTCCTTGAAGTTGGTGACGTGATCACCGTTGTCCGTGGTTCTTCACCCCCGGCAGATGGGACTATTGTCTCGGGCCAGTCACAGTTCGATGAGTCATCATTGACTGGTGAATCAAGGCTTGTGCCAAAATTCGAAGGCGATTCCGTATTTGCAGGAACAATCAATCAAGGTCAGGTCATCAATGTCAGAGTTGATAGTATCGGTGGAGACTCGATGCTAGATCAAATCGTCAAAGTCGTCCGTGAAGGTCAAACTCGCCGTGCACCGATTGAACGTCTTGCTGATATCATCACTGGCTATTTCGTTCCCGCTGTCACACTTCTTGCCATAGCGACCTGGCTCATTTGGTTAGGTTTAGGGCTTTCAGGATCACTTCCTGATTCCTACCTCGATCAAGACCAAGGCGGTTGGGCGGTTTGGTCTCTCGGTTTCGCTATCGCCGTTTTCGTCATCGCGTGCCCCTGCGGCATCGGTCTTGCTGCGCCAACGGCGTTGTTTGTTGGCTCTGGACTAGCAGCACGATATGGTATCCTGGCGAAAGGAGGTGGAGAGGCATTTCAAGAGGCATCGGGGTTAGATTGTATTGTTTTTGATAAGACGGGTACTCTAACGCAGGGCGGGGAACCGAAGGTTACAGATGAAGCGATCCTCACGCAAGATGCAGAGGCTATAAAAGTCGTCTATGCTATTTCGCAGAAGCTTGAAGAAGGCTCAGCACATCCGCTAGCGAGAGCTATCGTAGGACATTGTGAGGGTAAGGGGGAAGTTGACCTTATCTCACTGGAGACAGAGGAGATGCCAGGACGAGGATTGCACGGCGCGTTCAAGCTTCCTGATGGGAATGTGTTGGAGGCTATCATTGGCAATGAGCGATTTATGGATGAGAACGGTGTCGTCAATTTAGATACCTATGCTCCAGTTTTAAACGACTGGAAGATGGCTGGAAAGAGTGTCATCCTCTTAGCTATCAAGAAACGCGACGGATCAGCTGAAAGCCCATACGATCCGTATGATGGGAACTTCAAACTGATGGCTCTGTATTCTGCAACAGATCCCCTGCGCCCAGAAGCGGCAGAAGTGGTGCAGAGCCTCCAGGAGAGTGGAATCAGTGTCTGGATGGTTTCCGGTGATAATGCGAAGACGGCCGTTGCTGTTGCATTGATGGTTGGAATTCCGGCTGAGAATGTTATTGCTGGCGTCCTGCCAACTGAGAAGGTATGATCATTGACTTTTCTCTCATTATTTTTCCAGTAATGGCTAACAAGTATTATTCCAACAGGCGGACAAAGTCATTCACCTTCAAAACACCGCGCCCAAGCGTCCCCGTTCTCGTTTCCATAACCTAACCCATCGTCGCAAGAACGTCCCTCTTTCACACCGCGCGATTATCGCTATGGTGGGCGACGGCATCAACGACGCCCCCGCGCTCTCCGTCGCAGATGTAGGAATTGCCATTGGTTCTGGTTCTGATGTTGCGATCGGCAGTGCAAAATTCATCCTAGTTTCGTCAGACCTCCGCAGTTTACTAACGCTGACGGAGCTCTCTCGAGCTGTGTTTCGACGGGTTAAGTTCAACTTTGTGTGGGCATGTTTTTACAACATCTGCGCGTTACCGATTGCGGCAGGCGTGCTGTATCCGGCAGACAGAGTGCGGTTAAGTCCAGTGTGGGCGGCGTTGGCGATGGCAATGAGTAGTGTTGGTGTGGTGTGCAGCTCATTACTATTGAAAACAACATTGTACGGGGTTGGGTTTAGGGCGAGACAGGAGAGATATCGGAAGTAGAACGAAGTGAGATGGTGGTTAAGCATGATGTTTGGCGTTTTTGTGACTTCTTTCATACCCTCTTTTTCGATTTTTATTTGTGGGTTCTTGTTACTGAACTAGCATGGTCATGGAGTTGTCCTCTTTTTTCTTACGTGGGTAAATGTGTTTGAGCGGATTTGCACAAAGTCATGAATAGCTCTTTATTTTATGCTTCATTTAAATAAATAAATCAAATATTTAAATATATAAACCGTTGACAAGACACAATTAATTGTTCCAAATTTTTGTAGAGGTTTAGTACCCTGTGGGACTCAGAGGCTCTACTACATTTGCGTCGCTAGCATCATCTGATTATGGGTTCTGTCATTGGACAGTGGGTGTGGTAGTAATCCCTGTGAACAGACACATGTGTTGAGCACTACGTGTAGTTATATGTCGCTACAGAAAATTAGTGAATATCAACAAATACATGTAGTAACTAACGTGTTTGTTCGGGATAATGTTTTACTGGATACATGTATCTACGTGTATGTATATAACTTCGATTACACTCATACAGCTATCTCGCCCTGTCACAGACGACACTCGCAATCTTTGTGGGGGTGAGATCGATATGCACGTCATCCAGGCTCGAGCAAGGCTTGCGCAATTGAGAAGATCTACGAGTAGAATTCCACCTTACAAGCACAGATACATCGATGCCATAAACAAAGTGAACGACATATGGTGCAGTCCATTAGTATAATTTTTAAATAAAGGGACCCAAGATTACACGATGAGGACAGATAACTCGGTAGATATTCTTCCTCTCTCTTTCTTTTCTCCCATAACGCTCGGATCACCCGATGCCCTTTTCCTGCTTGTGATTGGTGAATATTGAGGAAAAGGACAATTTTACTTTGCTTCCTTCGCACCACCCTTCGCATCCTTTGCTGGCTGTTCAGGCTCTGGATTACGAGTTAGTGATTCTGTTTTACGCAAATTGCTTCCTGTAATGGCGTGATGATAGATTAGGGGAAGGAAACATACTGTCACTGTCTTCCTCTTGCTCTTCCTCGTCACCTTCGCCTTCAGCGTCCTCATCATCATCACCCTCTGCTTCAGGCTCTTCATTATCATCATCGCCTTCTCCAAGTGCTTCTGCTTCTGCTTCTGCTTCTGCTTCCTCCTCTTCCTCCTCCTCCTCCTCCTCATCGTCATCCGCAGGCTGCTGCTCTACCTTGCGTCTCTTTGGCTTTGATGCCTCTGCCTGAATCTCGTCATCGGATTCCTCCTCTGCGCCAGACTCGGGCTCGGAGTCGACATACCTTCAGGTATCATTAGTATACAAGTGTTACATTAATCACGGTGTGCATGGAGGGAGGAAAGCACGTACTCTTCTTCCTCCTCGCTCTCATCAGAAGGGAGTGCCACGAGCTCCTCCTCGGGCTCCTCGCCGGTTTCTTGCTTACGCTTTCGGGTAGACATGGTAGGATTGTTTTGACGCGTTATATGGGTAGATATAAAGTGGTGGATGAGGGATTGAGTGATAGGGGGAGGAAGAAGGACGTGAGGTTCTGACGGCTTCAGGTGATGGGCGCGCGGGCGAGGCTGACAATTGGCGGCCTGTTTTGATATCTACGACCGTGGCCTGTTTACTTGTGCACAAGCTGGATTTGGGCAAGGGGAACAAGCTAACGAGGGGCACACACAACAGAATGGGAAAAAGAACGAAGGGAGGGTGAGCAAGAGGAGGAGGGTGGGAAAATCGCAACCCAAGGCGAGGAGGAGGAGCCTATGGGCTAGGTTATGCATGGTACATCGTCTACAAGTGCTCTATTTTGCTCTACCCTCTGGGCAACACACGTACAAGGAATTGCTGCTGCATTGGGAAACGGTTGAGAGAGGGAGGTGTGGGTGCCGTTGTCTACGATTATGTATCTGTACGATAGGTGAATGCGGTGAGTGGTTCGTATGGACTGTCAGTGTCAGTGAGGGATCGTTCGTGTTTGTGCTTCGGTAATCAAGGAACAGGTCGATAAATTCAGGAAGCAAGGGGGGGGGAAGATGGGGGAGGTCGAGGACAAAGAAGATTTTGCTGCAAGCTGGGGTCGAGAAGGAAGGGTGTGACGTCGGAAGTTTTGTTTTGGGATTGGTTCGCCTGGGGTGACCGCGAAATAAACATGAGTCCCTTCCTGGTTGCGGTGGGTTAGGGTTCTGTAAACGGTGGGCTGCAGATGACGGGGGTCTCCGCCTCCCTCTCCAACTACCTGCATGCATCTTAAGGCACGTGCATCAGACGACTGGTTCTCCTCCAGCTTCCTTTTTGGTTAAGTTTCTCACTTCCAGGTTCAATGATTGAGCAAGCATAAATCTACTAGTGCATAAATATTCATACATAACTAACATCTCCCTCTCCTAGTATTTCGCCCCGTAGATGGAACTTTTAAGGACTAAAACTTCCAATTAGACACAAACTTTATATTCAATTAAACACATAAAAATCATCGGTTGTCTCGGAACATGCCTAAATCGATCGCGGATCGTGATATGTCCGCGGACAGATAAATTTAGGTAACAGACTTTCAGCAGATTTGACTAAAAGATTTCTATAAACTCTGGCAACTATGTAGTTTATCCCGCCAACGCACTTGTCAATGGATTTGGAGAGACTGTTTCTTAAATATGCTAAACCAAGAGTTCTCATGGGCAGTACCAGCTTATATAAACTGAGGGCGAAGCTCATATTCACATTTGGGTCTATTATAACCCTAGCTGCTGGTTAAGAGTTTCCGGAAACTCGCGCAACTCGCGGTAAAATGCAGAAAATTTTACAGGAAGGTTTGAAAAATTTCCAACCCAGAGATGAGTGTTCCTATTTTAGCGAAAACCGCTTGTCTAGGCCAGCGAAAGTGGGAAGTTGAAATTACATATCCCGCCCGGGAATCTTTCAGCGCGGATACAAAAGGCTCTGGATAAGAGAACGAGAAAATTTTCAGCTATACGCCACGATATCAGAAGAAATCATCTCATCCCGGGATGGCGGCCAAAAAACGTTATATTAAAAGGTATACGTAAACTTGGAATACTAAGGGAGAGCCGTTCCCAAACCGATACACAGATTATATTGTGAATATCATTAGCATTTGACCTCCAAGAGCGGATCCAGGCTCGCAGAGATAGGAGTATAGACGACGTGCTCTCGGAATATTATTATGCCCTGCTCTAGATCACTTACTCCACTAGTAGGTGTCTGACCCTCTAAAGAAAATCATAAGTTCTTTCAACGTGTGCAAAGCTCGGTTCTCTCTTCTAGATCGAACAGCGTGGCCCATGAGGCAGGCACACGAGTGCAATGTGCCCCGAGGTTTACACTATGATAAAGGTCGTAAGGTACAAAACTGATCCGGACCAAGAGTCAGTAAATTTTTTTGATATTTGAGTTCACCGTAGTAATGAACTACTCGGTACATGCGCAGTTCGCTTAAGGTAGGCCGCTAATCAACAGATACCTGTTGATTAGCCCTGATAGACCCAGTGCTGCTAAAAACGAATTCCCCTTGTAAAACAATACATCAATATTAGAGTTCACACTCTCCAGGATTGCGATCCGATTCTGCTGTATATTAAAGGTAAATGCTGCTATTTAGGGAATTTCTCTGGGCGTATTGGACAGTTAGCAGACAGTCCCACATGCACCTCTGTTTGAAACGTTGAGGTTGAGGTTAACGTTGTCTTCGCTCAACCGTGACATAACCAAGCGAGAGTCTCGGCTTCAATGCCATTAATAGTAACTGAAATCTCTGATTTCATTTGCGAGAGGTAAGCAGTGCAATAGGGTTGAAAAGCCTTGCATCAATATGTATGTTGGTATAAGATAAGCTCTATGCTAAAAGAAATATCAACATAAGACGTAGGTCGCTAGCATCCCGGCATACTCAGCGACCAAACGATATATAATACTCCTAGGAAAGAAGTTAGTAATGCCATCAGAGTGGAAGCATTTGGAAATTTTTCGACTTCCGCAGTAGTAGTCAGACAGCATTAACAAGGGATGCAACTCACCTTTCATATGGACGAAAACACTGACTACTTAGACGTTTTCAGATCCTCTCTAGAGGATGTCTATTTGGTGTGTCAGATTGGCTGCTTGTATCTTATGGGGATTTCTCGACTTTGAAGGACTTGTACTACTATCCTCAACTGTTTCAGCTGGCACTTATTAGCCTGCAGCTTGAGCCCTTTTGTCTATAACAGGTTCTCTGTATTTTGCAATGGGGTCTTATAATATGTCTTATTGACCTGCCCTTAGATTAGTGCTGTGCCCTACCTCTATGCTGCCTGCTAGAAACATATCGCGGCGACAACGACACGTTCAAAAGCGTTCATAGTGAACCCTACTAGAACCAGTCGCAAACCTTCCTAGAAGGCTGGTTCGGGAGTAAAATTCAGTTATTCAATCTATCAGGAGGTGGCGTGGGGATTCAAGTCAACCCCCGTATGCGTCAGTGATAGCTTAATTGGTAAAGTGACATTGCCACCCTCGTCCCCGTCCCACAAATATTCTAAACCAAAAACAATGGTGCGATTGGAAGGCCGGAAAGCGGAAATATTCATTGTATGGCGATGGGGTTTGATGTGGTCGCAAGATAGATGTGGGATGTAGGATGTAGAGACCTGCTAGCTAAAAAGGAATGGCGCGTGAGCTCACTAAGTGAGCTCCACAAAAGGCTCCTACCTTAACTTATGATACCTAGAACAGCTACAGTTCAAATTATACCTCCTGGAGCCCAGGGCAATCCCTTCAAAAGGTTTAGACGATAATACCGCAACCCTATATCCACAAGTACTGAAGAAAAAGAACCAAACCAAGGTTGCAGAATGAGAGCTGCTTCCGATTAATAGGCTAGATAGGCACTGAGGCTCAAGCTCAAATTTTCTTAATAGCTGGTAAGACTCGGCTAAGGTAACGTCTTTAGCAAAAATAGTCGAATTCATCCGATAGAGCCTTCTATAAGTACGCACTAGCCCACACGACCACTACATGCACAGCATACAGCATGGCACTACTCTACCAAACACACCCCTACAGATCAAGCGAATGCACTCATTCTTATATCCCACATTCTTGTAGGACAAGTCGATAAAATTCGTAGAATAAATAGCCACTTTTCTTCCTCCAGCCCTGTTCCGGTTTCCAGGGCCGAGTCTACTCCAGTCCCCGTGCCGCGTCCTTGGGATGGATTCCGAGGGACGCGAAGGAGAGTATGAAATACACATAAAGCTCTTCGCGAATAAAACACCCGTACCAACTCATCGTCCCGCGCGGCTGGTAAAATTTAATAGCGAGGGTTTGATTTGTCGCTGTTATCCAAGTAATCACTGTGAATACGTGTATGTCGGAAATGATACGTTTTGGGTCACGCCAACAACCGGTCTAAATACATGATGGGTACAACTACATCCATTCGTTCGTATTCAAGATACACAATTGCGCGACAGCGATTCGATTAGTGGGAGAGGATCGCTACCCCCCTTGCCCGGTTAGATTATGTGGCGATCTATCATTAAATTAGTGCACGAGCGATGGATGAGATGGCATTGTACAGACGAGTGAAAAAAGTGAGGAAACAACGACCAAAACACACCAAAATCGGCCAACTTCACAACCAAAACCCTCATTATTAAAATTAGCTAAGTGACATGACTAGCCTACCAGTGACTTCATCACTCATGAACTCTCTATAAGTGGGTTTCTGGGCTATTCTATTTAGAGGATCATAGGCTAGAACTTTTTAAAGTTGTAGTACCCATAGATTTCCGTTGCGTCATACCTTTCCTCACCAGAATTGGGTAAATAACTAGACCTCATGAAGTCAAAGGCTCCTATTTCAATACAGAAAATTTGAGGGAGTACAGAAAATTCATGGATCTAAATTCCAGAGCCATTAGATGTGTCCCACTACTCAGTTTTTTGTTGCCACAACTCTTAATGGGAGGTAAATTGAGCTAAAGTTGGCTTGTTTTGGTGTATATTGACCCTTGTTTCGTCACTTTTTTCACTTGTCTGTAGTATATTTTCAAACCTCCCTAAAAGAAAAGAAAAGAAATATAAATATAAAAACAAGGAAATATAGAAGTCTCGCCATGAATGGAGGGGCAAACCTACATAGGCGCTAGGATGACTAGACCTCCAAAATGTATGTCTCTTATTGGATTACACCGTAAGCCTAGAGACTAAAGCAGCAGCGGATCTACAAGTGGCATTTGAATTGGGTACACGTACTCTCTTGAACTAGCGGCTGACATTTATCACCAAACTTGAAGAGTCAGTAACTCCTCCCAAACAACTGGTTTCCTGTTTTCCGAGCGACAACACTTCTTCGGTCGTAAAGCTGACTCGACGCGACATGTAATGCTCACAAAGATATTAAATCATACAGATATCAAGTGGTGGACATATATAACTAAGTGGAGCTATCTCGCGAAAGCCAAGACGGGTAGACTGGTATTTTTGTAGTGAGTGTACAATGGGGGAGGTATGTTTCGGTAGTTGCTTTTTCCAATAAAGGCCAATATCGAGTGATTTTTTATGATCGAAATGTGCCGTATCAGCTACACAGACTGCAGTCCGAACAAGCATTCGGGGACTAATATGTACCTAAGCTAAGCCCCGGTTTCCGGAAAGCCGGGCGAATTATCCCGCGTGCACAGGTCGCTTAATTGCCATATTCAGACCATAAGAGCCGTTTCATCCATTTACCACCGTTCCTCTCGATACATCTACATTGCAACCCCCGATTTTACTATCAAAATATCGAGGCCGAAAGCTTGTTTTAAGCACAATAACGGTGATTTTCTTGGGCGAGAAATCGTGTGGGGTCGAGTCTAGGATGTGCCGCGTCATTTGAGCCAATAAAACCGAAATAAGCTGCCTTATGTGATTGATAATATATGGCTAATAAGCGTCGGGTAAGCTTCTAATCAGGATTTATCGAATCACAGTCCCACACCGGACTCTGGGAGCTGTTAGCAGGTTTCTCAGTCGGAAAACTGCACACCAAAGTAACCCTTAGTGCGTCGTACATGCAGTTTCTTCAGGGGATAGCTACCAGCCTCAGCTATACTGTTCCGTACCCCGTTTGATTAAAATCTAATGATTCTACGCATACGGTACAGGCCTGTCTGTTTATGCGACAGTCCATAGCCAATCATTCTAATATCCAGTAATACAAGGAAATATCTCTCACTTAATATTTCTGTAGTGTTACCGCCTTGCAGCCTTACGGAATCCAGCTGTTTGGGGTCCGTTCATAGGTTGCATCGAGTGATGTCCCATGCAGGCTGCGCCATTGCCGGGTCTTCCGAACGATCTCAGTGTTTAGTAACAGAAGGACCCTTCTAGATCCAACAAAAAGGCCGTTTAACTCCCAGAGGACCGGCGCCAACAGGACGCAGGTTCCAAACAGTATAACGACCCATTTCATGGTATCAGTGTTAAATCTCGCGCCATCGGTTTGGCAGATTCTGCATTCCACGGAACGGCACGCCAAAAACCGTTGGAAGCTGTGGAACGCAGCATGTAGATCTCGGGGCAATGCGTAACGCTTGCATTACCCAGGGCTGCGCAGGGGTAATGCAGGCGAAGGATAGCAATAGCTGTACCTTGATTAGGATATTGAGCTAACCACGGTGGATGGCCCAAATAACTAATCCAAAGTCCAAACATTCGTATACTTGGCCGCTAGGCACCAGTCCCGGGCTCCGAGGTTTATCATTAGGCGGTCAAAAGCTTGAAATGTACGGGTACCTGGCAGGGGGATTAACAAACAACTTGGAGGGTTATCCTTTTAGTGGACAGTTAGCCCAAATGCCCATCTAATTAAGCACAAACCGAGCAAAGATAAAAAAGGCGTGATAAATCCGAAGAGTATATATACCGCCACCTTTCTGGGTCAGTTCCTCAGCCAGCTCACCTGCTTCGTTCTTCCGTTACTTCCTACTCAGTCTCTTCTCTTTTCAAACTCACTACTCCAAGTACATTTCCTGATCCCTTTAATCCAAACTTTGATTCTAACACCCTTGTAGAACCCCAATCAATTCAGCATTCGCTTACCCAAAATGCAAATCGTCAACTTCGCTGTCGCTGCTAGCATTCTCGCCACCCTCGTTGGCGCCGTTCCAGTTCCTCAAGACGAGACCCCATCAGGGACCGTCTCCGCCGTACCCAGTGGACCATTTTTCACCAGCGGCCCTGGCGGTACATTCCCAGTTGGCCACGGAGGCCAAGGCGGTGTTCGGTTTTCGTCATCAACCACTACTTCTGAAACCCCAATTTTCACTTTCAGTGGCATTTGGCCAGGTCACGGCGGTCAGGGTGGTGTGAAGCTGTCTTCGAGCACGGTTGCATCGTCTGATTTACCGTTCTTCACCTCTGGCCCCGGCGGCACTTTCCCGGTTGGCCATGGGGGCCAGGGTGGTGTGAGGCTGTCTTCGAGCACAGTTGCATCATCTGATTTACCATTCTTCACCTCTGGACCCGGTGGCACTTTCCCAGTTGGCCATGGAGGCCAGGGCGGTGTGAGGTTGTCTTCGAGCACAGCTGCATCATCTGATTTACCATTCTTCACCTCTGGCCCCGGTGGCACTTTCCCGGTTGGCCATGGAGGCCAGGGTGGTGTGAGACTCTCATCTTCAACCGATGTAGTCGCTACTCCTACACCATATTAGAGCTGAGAATTTTCGGTATGAAGCATTGTCTTGGGGATCTTTGTGTAGCTACTAACTGATATACAGATTTTTACGAGAAGACGATATGGAATGGATATCATGGATACATGTAGTTTGTGGCGCTGCCTTTCGTTTTACTTTTGTAGCTTGCGAGCCGTTGGAAGAACAATGGAAGTGGCTGTGTCGTTCGTTTATTTGAGCGTTGTTGTTTTTGTAGCGGGATTTTACTGGCTAAAGTAATATATACCTTCGATAGTGTGTGGTTCAGTGATGATGCTTGCACGTGAACGTAAAACTAGGACATTTTGTAAGTTTCTGTCATCTACCATGGTTGGCACTGCATAAGCAGATCGAGGACGGAGCATATCGACGCTAAGAAATACCTGGTCAGAGTTGGGAAGGAAGCGAACATCTATGCGGAGCAGCAGTACAGAGCGTGGAGCATGTTCTTGCAGAATACCGAGGGACAAAGAGGAGTAGAAGGGAGGCCGCAAAGAAATTGGAGGTGGTGGTGTATAAAGCTAAATCGCAATATAGTAAGGAGGGTTGGGCAGTTAAAATCTGGCAAGAGCTTAAGAAGTACCGGAGGGGGGAAGAGATTGAGGAAGCAGAAGTGGACATGAGGAAGATATGGGGTTGTGGGGATGTTGACCACCTTTCCAAAGGTACGGCGGATGAAAAGCATACAGGTCATGTGGAGGTTTAGACGGAGCAGGAGAGGGGAACAGTGAGGGTGGCGGGGCGGGGAGTAGAGTTTAGTTGGTTGACTGATTAATTAAACTATATGTATGTTTTATGTTTTAAAAGCACCATAACCCGAGCATTGGATGTGCCGAATTAAATAATGAATGAACAATAAATGGCTGGCATTACCCTGAGGATACGAGTCACTATAACTATCTTTGCTATCATACACCATCTCTCTATGCAAATCAGAGTTCCCATGTCTAAACTGTGGTCCCTGGAGCAGTTTGACCGTCAAATGAGCAACAAGCAGTAAGATTTCGCCAGGCACTATGGCATAACAGTCTAGGTGCCTAGGTCGAAGCCACAACACCCCGCGTTCGAATCTCCACCTCGACAAAGATGTAGTCACTGCAGTATGGGCATATCAGAGCTACAATGCACAGTGTGATGAACTCGACAAAGATGTAGTCGCTGCAGTATGGGCATATCAGAGCTACAATGCAGTAAGACGAACTTTTTGATAATTTTATAGCCAGTAGAGATTAGTGTAGGAGGGAAAACGAGACGAGGTAGCATCAAAACTCGGATGCGGTAAGCGGGACTGCGCTCGCAGGAAGCAGACGACAAGAACTCTGATATGAATTTTTGCGACAGCCGAGTGAGAGTTGGTGATGCGAAGCAATTCCGTTCGATGCCCAGCATTTGACGCTCGGCGCCAAGTTCCTCACATCTTAGGACTATCTCTCTCTGCGTTGAAAAAAAAGGGTTGGGAAGAGATGGTTTCTTTTAAGTAGAGTAGCTCTACACTCCAAAGCTTTGCGATGAACAGATTGCTGAGGACCTACCAGAATTCTCCATATCCAGAAACGGCTACTTCATAAGAGGATCCGTCGATACTAGTACTACGATATGATATTTATTCCCCAGCCCCAGGGTTACTGTTCTAATTTTTGCCTGACCTGTCCTCATTCCAGTATCTGAAGCTGTATCTAGAATTTCCCCACAATTCAAGAGTGATTTTCCATGAACTATTCCAGTTCAACCCAATCTCCAATCTATTCTCATTTTTTTCTATTTACAGCGTCCCCCCCCCAAACACAGCTCCCCCCCATACACACACAACTCTACTCCCTCACCTTCCTCACCTCCTCAGGCACCAACCCATCCACCTCCTGCACAGCCCTCTCCGGCTCCCCCTTATAAAACACAAACAGTCCCTGCAACTGCGCGGTGCTGACGCCCCACCCTTCACCCTTAAACGCACCGAGCTCCCTCAGCCGATCCACAAAAAGCGCTTTGAGCCCGTCCCTCCTCGCCATCTCCGCTTCGTCCACATCCACCCCGTCCTGCAAACTCTCGCTGCCATAAAACCGCTCCCACATCTCCCCCACCACCTCTTCACCCGCATATCCAATCTCAACCCTAACGTCGACCCTCCCGGGTCTGACCAGCGCCTCGTCTAAGTTGAGCACGTGGTTCGTCGTCATGAACACCACCCGCTCCTCACTGCTCGCCACGCCGTCTAGCGCGTTGAGCAGTCCCGAGAACGTCACGTTAGCGCCGCGGTACCCGTCGTCGCCGTCCTCCTCCTCCTGCTGCTGCTCGCCTGGGGTTCTGCGGCGACGGCGGCGACGCCCGAATGCAGCGTCGACGTCCTCCAGCAGCGCGATGCTGCGCTCAGGCAGGTTCGTCAGCAGGTGGAGCAGCCGGTCGTCGGTCAGCCCGCGCTCCGACAGATTCAGCACGCAGATGGAGTAGTCCAGTTCGCCCGCGAGGGCCTGGATGAAGCTGCTCTTGCCCGTGCCGGGGGGGCCGTGCAGGAGGTATCCGCGCCGGTATGGGATCCCGCGGTCGTAGTACCAGGAGGCGCTGCGCAAGAAGGCGCGCACGTCAGAGACGATGTGGTGTTTGAGGCCGGGGGCGAGGACGACGGATGCGAGGGGCCGCTTGCGGCGCGGCTTGCCGAAGGGCTTCCATTCGGTGGACCAGGAGGTGTAGATTATCGTCTTGCCTTCCTCGAGCTGGGAGGCGAGGGCGTGGGCTTCGGAGAGCAGGCGCGTGAACACGGAGCGCGTGGAGGAGAGCGTGGTTATCGTGAGCAGCTCCCAGGGCGTGCCGCGCTGCAGGTCGATGCGCTTGGCGTCGCGCTCGCGCTGCACGCGGAGGAGGGTGCCGTGGAAGTTGATCAGGTGGTGGCCGGTGCCCGGGAGGAGCGTGAAGTCGGTCGTGAACCCGCCGGACGGGTGCTGGGTGAACTTGGTTTCGACGGCGAGCTGGCGCGGGGCGGGCTGGATGCGGGCGAGGATGCCGGCGGGCGTGAAGAGAGGGGGGAGCGGGGCGGTGGCGGTGGACTGGGCGCGGTGGTGCTGCGTCATCCAGTGGAGGAACCAGTCGTAGGATCTATCGGTGGACGGGATCTCGAGCGTCACCAGCATGTGGCGGCGGAGGTGGGCGGCGCCGGCGGTGAGGGACTTGCGGGCCAGCTGGGCTCCGCCGGTCAGGAGGATGAGGCCGATCCCCTGGGCTGGGTTAGCAGTGTGCAGCGGGGGGTGGGAAGGACGATATATACGCCGGTGAAAAGCGGGTTCGCCGTGAGCTGGGCCATTATCCCATCGTCATCACTGCCGCCGGGGGTCTGCGGCGGAGTGACAGATTGTACGCCATCGGGCCCGGGGTCAGAGACACTCGGAGGAGGCTTTTGCGGCTTCTGGAGGAATAGGCTGTTCATTGGGAATGGCGCACTCGATGTCCTCGCGCGCAGCGATGTTGGGCCGAAAGTTTATCGGGATCATGTGACATCACGTAATCGCTGCATCTGCAGAGCCTCGAAGCTTGGCGCAGAGCCGCATGGAGTGTCTCGGCGGATCGGGGAATTTGCTTTTCGTGCATGCAAGATGGATGTTGCACTACTTGCCAGCCCGTCCCCAGGCGGTGCTACGGCTCGAGTGAGAACATGCGAACGCTCTACGGATAGCCCTGCGGTGGGACTTGTAGCAGAGCCGTGTCCACCAGCGAGACAAGACTGGCAAAAAGACAAGCCACGCCAAACGGAATACGGCCATAGGGCGTAGGATCTCTCACTCTCTCCGTCCTTTCGCCACTTTGGTGCCAGAGCCAGTGCCCAGTTTTGGCAGGTCAGCTACATGTAGGTAAGACTGCTGATGGGCAAGGCAGAAGGCCCAGAGCGAGAGACACCGAAAACAGCCATGTGTCCACTAGTAAGTTGGGTAGGGGGGTGGGATGGAGCAAACGCGGTGGCACGGAGCAGAGGCCAGGGTCAAGGTCAAAAGACACACGAAGACGTGCCCAGACAGAAGAGGGACGCAATGCACCCAAGCTAAGACGCAGATATACTCACGTCGGGTGGTGTCTCGGTCAGCTGCTCCCAGCGAGTGATGCATCATGACCAGCATGGCACGGCAGCCGGGAAGCGTCGCCGCATCGGGATCGCATGGCCGGCGGGCGGGCGGGAGAGAATGCCGCGCCTTGGACCTCGCTTCGGACGGGAACACTTAAGCTCAAGATGGCTGTTTCGTCGCTGACGACCGCTCCACCGGCGACGGGCTGGCTGTGCGGGCAGCCGAGCCCCCGTCGTTACTGCGGCACTGCAGTCAGCTATGTATAGGCTCCAACACTTGACGGCTGTCCCTGGGGAGTAAGCAGGGCAGAAGCGGGGTGGCCCTGGCTGGTTGCGGGGATCTCGTTGATTGCCGCCAACAGCCTTCTCAGCCCTGTCCGCCGCCAGCATCAGACTGCTCCCTCCTTCTCTCCTTCTCTCCTTCTCTTCTCCTCCCCTTCTTCTCTTCTCCCCTTCCTCTCTCCTTCCTCCTCCATACACTCTGCCCGCCCACCGCCCCGCTTCGCCCACCCAAAACCCACCAGCACCCTCCCAATCTCTCCAGCTTTCTCTATGGAAGTTTCGCCTGCCCTCCATCTTTCTGTCAACGCTATTGTCTGCAATATTCCTGCTTTTCTCCTGCTGCTGCTCGCCGTGGCTCTACGCCCCTGAAGCACACGATACCACATCCACCGTCGCTCGCCGAGTCCGCGGTGTTCTTTTCGGTTTTCTGACGAGCTACCATCTCCACTCGTCGCGCAAAAAAAACGCAGTCCTGTTTCCAAGTCTGACCCGACTCAACCAGCGCTTCTGGTCCACGGCACAAAAACAACCCCCTCCCTCTCTCCCCCCAAAGTTCACCACCAAAAAATTAAAAAAATCAAAAAAATCAAAAAAATCAAAAACATCCACATACAAAAAATACAAAAAATATAAATAAAAAAATCATGTTCGCCTTCGACCCACAAGACTACCCAGGCCTTCCCACGCGCGGCCGCCACCCCGCTCCCGCTCCAGCTCCCTCACCCACCGATACCGTGAAGCCCATCTACGGCTTTGGCGGCGGGCGACGTCGCGCTTCAATCACTGCCGCTGCCAACGTCGACGGCGCAGGCTCCGTGCACACCCTCGCCGAAGCTGTCGCTGCTGCGAAAATACCCCCGAAGGGAGGGCTGTCGCAGCTCTTTGCGCACTCTGAGGCTTCTTCTCGAGCGCCGAGCCGCGCGCCGAGTGAAGACCGTGGTGGAACTGCAGGCACGCCTGTGAAAAACGGTGGTGGTGGTGGGAAGAAGAAGAAGAAGAAGAGTGGGGCAAAGAATAAGAATAGCAATAACACGAAACGGGTGCTCGACCTCGGACGCTTCGATGCGGACTTTGAGACGGTGAAGAAGGGGACCCCGGTCGTTACCGTGCGCTCCGTCGACGGCGATGAGTGGGGCAAGTTTGGGAAGTTTGCGGAGCCGGATTGGACTTTCATGAAGAGGCCCGTCGCGCCCAGCTCTGCGTCCAGTTCGCGCTCGTCGTCGCCGCCGAGGCCGAGCGGGCTGAGTTCGCTACTGAGTCAGGCGCATCCGGGGGATCTGGTCTCGGTCGCGGGTGATAGTGATACGAGCGTGTGTTCGGAGAACGGCGATGCGAGGGAGCAGGCGCCGATGGAGACCTATGAGGTTGCGCTAGGCGAGGATTATGTTAACGAGGAAGCTGGGGAAGACGGGCTGGAGAAAAGGCGGAAGATGCATGCTGATGATTTCGAGCCACTGCGCTGTCTGGGCAAGGGAACGTAAGTACTCTTCTCCCCTGTACTGTGTCTGTGCCTATAGTTCTACTAACACCCTCAGTTACGGTACCGTCATCCTCGTCCGCCATAAAACGACCGGCAAACTCTACGCCCAAAAACAGCTCAAAAAAGCCTCTCTGATAGTCCACAAAAAAATGGTCGAGCAAACCCGGACCGAGCGCGCAATCCTCGAGTCCGTCCGCCATCCATTCGTCGTCAAGCTATACTACGCCTTCCAGGACCTCGAAAAGCTATACCTGATCCTCGAATACGCCCAGGGCGGCGAACTCTTCCTCCACCTAACCCACCACACCATGCTCCCCGAATCCTCCGCCGTATTCTACCTCGCCGAACTCGTGCTCGCGCTATCCCATCTGCACCTCAACGTCGGCGTCGTCTACCGCGACCTCAAGCCCGAGAACTGCCTCCTCGACACATCCGGCCACCTCCTCCTCACCGACTTTGGCCTCTCCAAGGTCGCCGCCGCCGACTCGCGCTGCCGCAGCTTCCTAGGCACGCCCGAATACATGGCCCCCGAGGTCCTCTCCGGCAACGGTGAAAAGGAGTACGGCGCCGAAGTCGACTGGTGGGGCGTAGGCGCCCTCGCATGCGATCTGATGACCGGCGGCCCTCCCTTCCGCGGAAACAACCACGCCAAGGTAGCCGAGCGCATCCAGAAGCAGAAGCTGGCGCTCCCCTACTTCCTCAGCGCCGAGGCCAAGGACCTCATCACGCGCTTCCTGAGAAAGGATCCGGCCAAAAGGCTCGGGTACAATATGCCCAAGGATCTGGCAACAATCAAGGCACACCGCTTCTTCCGCAAGATCGATTGGTGCGCGTTGGAGCGCCGCGAGGTCGAGCCGCCGATCGTGCCCCTCATCACCGATCCGGAACTTGCGGAGAACTTCTCGGCGGATTTTACGGGGCTGAGCTTGAGTCCGCCGGTGGGTGGCAGTGGGAGCGGGAGCGTGAGGATTAAAAAGGGCGGCGATAGCGATGCACGGGATGGTGGTGGTGGCGGGGTTGACGCGGTGGTGAGGGGTGAAGGGGTCGGTGAAGATCCTTTTGGAGGGTTCAGTTTTGTGGCTAGCAGTAGTTTGTTGGATGCGTATGGGAGGTATGATTGAGTGTTGATGGGTTTGGCTGGCTGGCTAGCTGGTGGGATGGTGGTGTATGGATATGGATATGGATACGGATACGGAACGTTTATAATGGTAAACTGGGCTGGGAAATAAAAAAGTTTTGCTGTTTGGTACGGGATGGATGATAAATGGATTAGGCGCCCAGGTTTTTTTATTTTATTTCTACAAAGCAGGAAAAGGTTTGCTCTTTTTTTATTTTTTATTTTTTATTTCTTATTTTTTTATTCTTGACTACGTATGGTAGATATGTCGACGTCGTTTTTTTTGTTTTTGTTTTGAAGACGGTTTTCTCGTACATTTGGCACGCCAGCCTGACCTTTTCTGTCTGTTTTGCCTGTCTGCCTGTCTGCCTGTCTGCCCGCCTGCCTGTTTGTTTGTTTTTCACTGCGCAAGATAACTAGAACGCTCTATCTAGATCTACTACACTGTTATCATTACCGCTTCAGCGCTAGAGCTCCTTAGACATTTAATTATTCTCCTTCTACATATTGTCAATCTCTTACAGGCTACCACTTCGAATACACACACACACACAGAGCCATCAACCGCAGTCTGCTCTACATAGCACCGAGAAAGCCCCACTCGCCCAAAAACTTCCATCACGGATATTCCCACTTCTACCCAAGATGAGATAGATAGATAGATGTGTCATTCACGCATCCGCTAAGATGAGATGCTCACGGTACATATGTGCTTGCTTGCTTGCTTGCATATAATAAGCTCGCCACGCGTCCGTCTATCATATACCACACGGATGTGTGTAACCCCCCCTCTGTGCCGAAACCCGGAAATCTACGAGTGATCCCGCATGATGCATACCCGAGAGAACTACCGAAACCCTTCCCCTTCCTCCCTTCTCCCCTTCCCCCCTCTCACCCCTCCCCCAGAACCTAAAAAAGGTCACATCTATATATATCAAGGCTGCAAAAGAGTTTTGGCAAATAGTATTCCACATCAAGAATAGTGTTTATATTCAATAGTAATTCCTCCTAATTTCCTGAGTTTTCCCCAACAAAATGAAATAAAATATCTCTCTTGGGACTCAACACAAAACCAAAGAGAGGGAGATGTAAAAAAAAAAAAATTCAAACGCCAAAAAAATAAGCCCTATGTAGAAAAAAGAAAGAAAGAAGAAAAAAAAGATGTAATGCAAGAAGGTAGGTAGATAGGATACGTCAAAATAAATATAACTCGGACCCAATAGCGAGCCAAAAAAAAGAAAACTGCAAAGAGAAGCAAAATAGAAGATAAAGTAAGGGAAAAAACCACCCCATAAAAATAAAAAAAATACACTAAGTTTATAAACAATATACGGAATAGAAGTTAAATCGGGGTGGGTTTTAATAACGATGCAACAAGCCTCTCTACAGAGACAACAAAGGAAAAAGAAACGAAAAAGAAGGAAAGGAATGTGGTGGTATGCAGGATAATATGCCGTAATATGCCAAACTTCAAACGAAGAGACGAGAAAAGGAAAACCGAAAAAAAAAATAAAACCCCCAAAGCCCGAGAGAAGGAAAAAATGAAACAAAACAAACAAAACGTAGGAAGCCGCTTCATATCGTATAGGTATTTACCGCCAACCCCCTATCCCAGCTGCCGAAAAACAAATAAAAAGCAGACACCTATTGAACTTTTTTACCGTGCCGAAAAGTGCTAAGAAAAACAGAAAAAATGACCAGTCCCTCTCAAACACCTTAGAAAGAGAGTAAACCCACGTTAAAAGACTAAAGAAATGCAGTGTAGAGAAAACAAATACGAAAATAGCTCAAAGACTATGTTTTGACCAAGATCTTCTTAAACCTCCTGCTGATATCATGACCTCCGTGAGCACCAAGACCATGATTCACGTGGTTAAGGCCAGTTCTCATAGATGCATCATCTTTCGAAGCTCTCACTCCTCCTTTCGCAATTGCAGCCCTCTCCGCTGCAAACGTATCCCTTCTATCCTGCCGCCGAATATCGATAGTCTCCTGACTAATGTGACCAAATCCGTTTCTGCGTCGGTAGCAAGCCTCGATAAGAGCACCGGCATCGATGATTCTCCTTGGGATTGTTTGAACGACCTGAAAGATTTCCATAGGATCGCTGACTGCCTTGATTTGAGGTTCGCCAGTTTTGAAGACAGCCAAGGCTATCCGGAATAGTGTTTTTGATCCTTCACTGTATACAGGAAATCTGATTAGTGATGGTAAAGATAAGGCGAGAATATAATGATCACATACTAGAATAGGCAATCCCAAACTCTCAAGACACTCTCGGTAGGCAGAGACCCAATAAACCCGCTCATAAACCAGGAGGAAGTGCACAGTGTGATAGGCGGTAGTTTGGTTGAGGTCGGATCAAAGTCACTCCCATCAAGTTCACCACCGATCTTGCTCCAGATCTGAGGCAAGCTCTCCCTTACACTCATCATAAGCACCTACACGCAATGTATATTAGCTCCGACATTCCTCAACCTTTTGTGTAATGTTTCGTCCGTACCCATTGATCAACGCTTGAGCCCTCAAGATTGACTTCATGTGTTCCTGGTAAATGGGTGTGAGTGAGAATGTAAAGCATCCAGAATGCCTTCTCCTCTGTCATGAAGAGAAGTAACATTCCCGCCAAGAAGTTCAAGCTCTGGCAATATCCTATTTTTGGTGCATGTCTTGAAAAGGCTACCAATACGCGTCGTAGCTGCTGAACAATCGGAGTTTCCAGCTGTTGTTGCTGCAGCCTTGACAATCTCTTGCTACCTGGGGGAGGATCTGGCTTGAACCTGATGTTGTCCGGGAAAGTTCGATGAAGATCTAATCCAATATCAGATATCCCATGACGAAAACTAATAGGATCGCGATACATACCTCTTTCAATGAGCTCAGAGTCCGGAGAATCCAAACCCCGTTTCACCAACTCCTCATACACGCCAGCATACTTATTCAACACCTTTTGGCCACCAGCATACCAAAACCAAGCTGCACCTCTCCACTCTGGAGGAATTCCCTTACGGATATATCGCTTCACCTTTGCGGACTTTGGCGGAAACCTGACAGGCCCTCCCTCTCCGTAGGAAAGCCCAGACTCCCTCAACAACACCTCCCACTTCCTCCTTCGCCTTTCGAGGGTTTCTTGATAGCGTGAGTTCCATTCTTCGTATTCCGCAAGAGTAACATATTGCGTCTGTTTCCGGAATCTATGAGGCGTTAGAAAGTAGCTCCTGGGACATAATTGCAACTTATGACATACCCATAACGATCTCTGGCATCTCTAGGGTCTGTACTTGGCGGAGTCTTTGGAGGTGTATCCATTACCTCTGGCGCCAAGTTTTTGCGAAATGCTGGGGATTTAGGAATGGTTTCCAATACTTCGCTCGTTGCTAACGGTTCTGGGTGGGATTCGTCTTCTGATACAATCTTATCGGTTTCGTCATCTACTCTTTGATTGCTATGCTCTTCGATCTTTCCCTGTCCTGTGCCTTCTGTCTTTACTTCCACATACTCCCGCTCTTTGGGGTGCTCGACATCACTCTCACCCTCCTGGCTGATTCTCTGCAAGTCCAACTCATGTTGAAGGGCCATCTCCTGTTCTGCCATCTTCGATATAGTCGCTGGTGAAATTTCCCCTCCCAAAACCGAATCTCCTTTACTCCTGATCTTTTCTAACTCATGTTCGAAGCTTCCATGTCTAGAAACTCCACTCATCACTGAGTCACCACGGCTTCCCCTGGGACTCATAACTTCGTCTGAGACTGAGTTATGTCTTGATGTTGCACCTCCAAGTACCGAATCACCCTTACTTCTTCGGTTCTCTTCTTCACGCGCTTCTCGCATAATTGATTCTTCGTCCGTATCACTACCATACATGCCAATAGCTTCATCAACAGTCATTGCATGGCTATCCTCAGTCCGATCTGATAAGCTTGTCGCTGTGCTAGAACGGTATCCCTCGGTAAAGAGCGCCGAGCGAAACGACGCGTGGTTCTCATCCGTGACGGCGATTGGTCCGACGGAACTGTGGGGCGAGGTGTTGGTGCTTGTGTTGGCACTAGTTTCATTGCTGTGCAGCGCATGCGGGGGAGAGAAAGGATGCGATCTCGGAGTATTCCGGGGATCCCTGCGCGGATAATGTCGATTCTCGTTGCCAATACCATATAGATCCGGCGCTGAACTTGACGGGTACGGACCCCGGGGAGTTGCTGGGTGTCGTGGATGCGGATGTGGATGCGGATGCGGATGCGGTAGCGGAGGAAAGTCTTGCGATCCTGGACTAGGAGAACCGGTTGTGAATCCTCGCTCCCTAGCAATAGAGTTAAACGCCAATGGCATCCTCAGACCAGGCGGTGAGGGTCCGATGGTCGGCGGTGTTCGCCGACCAGGTCTCCGTTCCCCATTGCTCGCGGCCCTTCCCCCCCGCGGCGAATGCCCCATAGGTGGTGGTCCAATTATTATTCCCCGTTCCATGCTCTTTTGTTTAGCCAACCGGTCACCCCCCGCATGTGCAGTTTCAAACGGCTCCCTGGTGGCAATACCTTGCTCCATCATCTTCCGCTTAACTTGCTTCGATAACGGCTGATTTCCACGTTCCCGGTCATGCTCGTTGGGACCGTTGCGATGTCTCGGCAATGGGATTCCTGTTGAGTTCTGCCTATGGATGTTAGGATTTACCGGGAGTCCGGGTCTCATTTCAGGAACTGAAATCATTTTTCTAACACCAGGATCGCGAGGAAGATGGGAGTAGTGGGTCTTCTGCTGGGCAAGAGAAGCAGTGAGAGGTACAGGCGGGAAGTCGAAATGCAACTCCTCGTCAGGTCTAAAAGGCGAATGAGGCTCCCGTTGCAGCTGCAGCAGCCGAGCCCCCTCGTCGAGAGAGGGTTTGGGAGAAGGTTGAGGGGAATGTGGTTCTAGCGGAGATGTGGTCATGTCGATGCAAGACGAAGCAAATAAAAATCCAGCTCAATCCAGGCCAGAGTAGATTCAATAGCTGGATGAATGTAGTACGACAGGATCAATGCCGTTGGTTTTGATTGGGGGGGCGAGTAGCCGTGATGGGTGGTGGTAGTGGGAACGTTGTGTGATGGAAGGTGTTGCAGCAGCAGCAGCTTCGTTTGGAAACGAGCGAAAGGGAAGGAAGGAAAGAAGGAAAGAAGGAAAGAAGCGAATGGAAAAGAGAAACAGAGAAACGAAAGGGATGCCGACCAACGGGGGGGAGGGTTGATGGTGGCTGTTGCTGTAAGGAAAGAGGAGACGGGGGGGGTTGAAGTGGAGGTGGAGGTGGTGAGTGAGTGAGTGAGTTAGTGCTCAAGCAGCTGCTCCCTGTATCACCATGCTCCCTGGAGATATCCAGGGCGTCAAGATGGTAGATGGTGTCTGTGTCGAGGGCGTCTGTCTGTCTAGCGGCTCCCCTCTGCCTGTCTGCCTGCCTGTCTATGTACCTGTCTCTCTCTTTCTCTTTTCCCTTTCCCCGATTGTCTTTGCCTCAGGCTGGCAGGGTATCCGTACCTTCCCGTGGTATAGAGGCAGAGTGAGCTGCTACTCTTCCAACAATAGCGTTCGTGACTGGGCTATTGAACTGCTATTGTGGTCGCCTGCTTGCCTGCTCTCTTCTCCCAACTGCCTGCTTTCTTGCTTGTTTCTGCGAACGCTGGTGGTGGTTGCGGTCTTGTTCCCTCCGCCTGGTAAAGTAGATCCCGTCACTCACAAGCTCACTCGGGTCAGGCGAAGAACAGGTGTGGTGTGCTGCCCAGGACGTCTGTGCGTAACGTAACGGACCAAGTCTGCTCTGCTCCTGCTTGGCGAGTCTCCAAGATACATGTATGTCTCCGAGGCCCTGTCTGTCTTCAATCTGTTTGACCTCTCGAGAGCTCTCGATCTCTATTCCTTGGTTCCTTCGAGCCCCGATCGTTCCTGCTACACGCACTTACAAGCACTCTTTCTCACGCCCTTTGTGCTGTGGCTTCGACGGCACTCAGTGTCTGCAGCTCTCTTCTTTCTCACAGAACTCTCACTTCTGTCTCCCTGCTCGCTGCTCTCTGACCTCGCTCGAGCGGCAGCGCTTGGCTGCGTTGGGGCTAAGCAGCAAGTTCCGCTGGGTGACATACATAACCCGAGGACCCAATCTCCCGGGACTAGAAACACCCCCCAGCCCGTCACCGCTTAGGTTGCTGCTACTTACTGTCCCAGACCATGCCACAAAGGCGCACGACCTTCCCGCTTCCTCTCTTGGTGCCTCCACATAAACTTCCGAGAACATTGCGAGAATGTAATAGGGTGGATGATTGTCGATAGATCGATTCCCTTTAGAATGACCTTTTCCCTTTAGATCGTCCATTACCTCAATAATCGTCATGATTTTTTGTTGTTTCCATGGCCGTATCAAAGAAAGCATAGCCTCGAAACCGAATCGACCTTTAATTTCACGCCTAGTACCCCTCACCACTAACAAACGCTACAGGTATACCCCCTTCCTCTCTCAACCCGGACAAATCCACATGTACATCATATATCATAGAAGCACAAGCAAATAGAGTACTCCACAGAGCATCGTACAGAGCATCTACTTAACCGAGCCCCAAAATCCAACTGACAATCTTCCTCCAGAATGCAAAACTTATGTCTCACAGGTACAAATTCCTGCACATTACATTAGCATCCACAATGTGTTCCAAGTTTCCGGAACATTAGAGGAAAATTTTCCCCCCTAGAACTATCAAAAAAAAAAAAAATTCGCCCAGTGCGACATTTCTTTCCTACCCCCCCTACCCTACTCTACTCGTTCAAACGTTCAAATTTGCGACTTTCCCGCCCGCCCCTCCCTTTCTTGGTTGACCCTCCCTACTTAAAATTTGCCGAGAAGGGAGAAGCAGCCATTGAGCTAAACTGGATTTAAAGAGAAACGGTTAAGCTACGGCTCTTTCCTTCCCCCCCCACTAGTAATTCTGCTTACATGTCGTAACCGAACCATTGGCAAAGGTATGGGATAAGTGTAATTAAAGTTCGGGAGTGTCGAGAATTCGAGGAAAAGAGCAGCACGAGAAATGATGGGGGGAGGGTGAGGAACTCTCGTGAGCCCGTGGAAAGAAAAGTAGGCAGAAGGAAAAAGGAAAAAAAAAAAAAGCTTTATACGGAAAACTAGCGTATGTAGAAGATACGGACTAATGAGCAACAAACGATCTTCCGTACCTGCGTATACAGTAAGTAGCCTTAAGCAGGTACCAGGGAAAGGGGAAGGTAAAAATAAAATAAAAAATATGCACTCGCTTTGCATGTGTGATTTTTATTTATTTTTGGGAGCGAGAGTAGAGTAGAGTAGATAACGCCAACATCCAAGAGCTTTGATCTTCCAGTCTCGATTATGATACTATGCTTAAGCAGTTGGATATCTAATCGCCGTTTCCGACGCCCGAGGGGAGGAGGAGGGTGGACCGCTATCTGGCGAAGAACATCATCATACATGTCAACGGGAAAAGCAACTCTTGATCCTCCCTTATTGTCCTGTGATACAATATCAATCAAGCATTTTGATACGCCCCACTCTCCACGGGTTTCACATCGCGACATCCGTTCTATCCTATCTCTATCAATCTCCCCCCCTCTCTTCATCGTCCCGCATAAGGCGTGATCTCTTTAATCTCTCTTTTTTTTTCTTTCTTGCCTTCCTTCTTGCTATGGGGCAGCATATCCGCCGAGCTGTTCGGAGCGATGTCCTGTGCTGCTAATGGTCGTTCTGCTGTTGCTGAAGTCATTTTTATCACTCAACTGCAAGTTACACTATTATTAGCCCAAAGCGGTCTTTTGCGTCTGCAAAGGCGGCTGCATAGCATCGCGCATGCAGCAGCCAGTTGCGACTTTAATAAAAAGAGATGCATCCAAGCTCCAACCACCAATATCACTTTTGTCTATCTATGTAGATTGATCCGTACTAAATTCTTTAGGGCAGGGGGAGGACCTGCATATAGAGCCCCAGTTGTGGAGAAAAAAGAAAGAAAAAAAAAACACAAAGGTCATCTAGAACTAGGGGGGATATTGAGGCAGTGTAGGTTGTCTAGAACCACACAGGAACCAGAAGATAAAAATGAAATATAAAATACAGAAGAAAAACTTGTCTACACTTTCCGTCCGTCCGTCTATCCGGTAGTTTTTACACTGCAGCTGCAATGGTAGAGTAATCTACCCCGCGTTCCTGCATTTCGCAATTTGAGGTATGAAGTAACAACAACGACGGAAAAGGGTGAAAAGATGGGGGAATGGGGGAAGCATTGACCATTGTGTATTGGTACTATATTACAGTTGATCACGATGCATCGTAGTGGACATCCGCCGTAGCCCGGACACGAATATATCACGGTACATCTATATACTCCACAGCTCGGTTAATCTTTTGGAGAGCTAACGATTGCGAGCGAGGGGTAGAATAATAGCAATTGCTTTTTTTTATTTACGATTTACAAGCGATTGTGGAGGTCATATGCTGCGGATCCTACCGTTAAAGGAGGATTTTCGAGCCATGCTTGCATAAGAGACCCAAAAAGTAAGTATATAATGACATCGCAGCTGCTTAAAGTACTTGTCATGACATAATATGTACATTTCACGATCCGAGGAAATTAAAAATATTGTAATAGCAATTGCGTATTCCGCGGTGTTTGCAGTTGCTTGTTGGACCTTCCTACTTGCGTGAGTTTATGCTTGTCCTTGTCTTCTTTTGGGATCCGTGGGGGGGGTTAATTGACAGCTAAGAATTAGTAGAGAACTCTCCTGAGTTCTGAATACCCTAATGCAAGCCTACACACGAGAACCAGATTTGCATGTAAAAAGAACAGATGAGTGGCCCCAAGAAGCGCGCTCTGCGAGAGAGAGCAAGAACGAGATGAACTGCAGTTCGTTTGCGTGCGGACAGGACGCCGCAGTCAACGTCTGATGTCGGTAGTCCAAGAAAAACCAACACCTAATTTCAACTGCAAAAAGAAAAAGAAAGTTAACAAACGCACATCGTATCCCCATCCAGCCAGCTATTCGGTACTTATAACATCCTTAAGTTAAAGTACCGCACAATAGCCTGAAAGAAAAGCCCGAGCCGCACAAACGTTGAGAACCCGTTTCCTGTCATGTCGCTTCCTTTCTGGTCATACACCATTCCCTCGCCTAGATACCCCAAAGCGAGAGTCTTCAAACCAAAGTCAAAACGCATACAAATTTCATGAGGGTTGAAACGGGTTGTCAGAATTGAAGCTTCTTCGCCCCCACAATTGAACCCCGGGTGAAAGGGGCCCTCCACAGTCGATGTAGCAACAATGACTGGGTAAGTGCTCTATTCTATAGTAACGCCAAAACGATACTGATTCTCTATCGTAATTGCCTGCTCGGAATAGGATAACCCTTGTATATTCGAATATATTGTTCCCAACTCCTTCGGAACGTGTCTCAGCAAAACATACGCGTCACGATACTAAATCGTTCAACACGAATTTCCGTAATGCCGGTTTGAAATGACCAGCACCCAGATCTGGATTGCTGACTCCTAGGACTCCGTCAGATAAAAAGAGAAACATTGATTTTGACGACCGAGGGCATGTGATCTCTGAACATTGACGAGCTGGTCAATTCCCGGCTTGGAAAGCTTTAGCAAAGTCACTTGGAATGACACGCGACGGTTGGCTGCGAACAGGCAAATCATCTTGGGCGTCTTATGTATTACCTTGGAGTATTCTTGGGGTTAGTGAGAGTAATCTCCTATAAGGACCATTGAACGGAGGCTTGATGATTTGGCTTGATAGAATTAATTTTTTTATGTTTTTTTTATTTTTATTTTTGGAACTGATGAGCAGATATTATTGACTGGATCCCGTTAATCGTATTTTTACCTGCTGTGCACGTGAACTTTGAAGCGACGCCTTGAAATCAGTGAATGGCTTCCCAAAACCAATTGGATGAACAGCAAAGCACTGCTAAAGACATTTTGTGAAGTGCTTTCTGATTGACCAAGTAAAGCAAATTAATCAAGCTGCAGGATTTAATATCTTAGGGAACACAAAGCAATTTCGGGACGGGTGTGGGACCAATGGGTTCATGGAATATCACTCCTTCCACAAAATACCTCTGATGATCGAGATGCGGCATAGAACCTTAATTTATCACGCGACATCAGCATCACAAAGAGTTTTCGGCTCAATCTTTAGGATCAATTCTCTGCCGCGCGTGTATTTGAGCGGTAAAAGCCACACATATGAACTCTGGCGCTAATATCAAATCCCTACTGCTGCATAGCGGCAGCAACCGTCTTGGTGGGTTGGAATGGCGCTTGGCAGATCTCTGAACCTGGTAATAGGGTCGGTACCTCCGATCACAACTTACAACTCGATCACATATTTTTAATTTCATGGTGATAGCGAGAATAGCTCTTGAAGCCTCGTTGCAGCTTCAGTTTACTATCTACTTGGGTTTGGGGACTTGTAGAGTTCAGTACGGGAAATTTCTGACGTCAACGGGTGGTAGGTAGGGAACCCTGACTGATACTAGGAATCACATAGAAGAGGTAATTTCACAACATCCATGGTCAAAAAGAGCGCCTAAGTGCAACCATGCGGACCTCTGCCCGAGTGACGCATTTTACACCGTTATGACAAATTCTGACCGCATGGAAGCCAGAAGAAATGTGAACAGAATAGTTTTTTTTGCTTGTAATATTCGAATTCTCTGGATATCTTCAAATTTGTCGTCAAGTCTTTATCGTACAGCCGACTGGCCAAAATCAAGAGTGAAAGCAGACCAGAAACACATGTTTCAATCAGCCGTTTTCTTTTCCTCCTTTATTTTTAATTTTTTTGCTTGCTGGCCTTTCTCTTTCCCGGCGTATTCCCGAACTATTTAGCATACTGCTTCACCCATTGCTTGGCGTTCTTTTCAAACTGAGCTTTGTCCGTTTTGTACTGTTCCGCGATAGTTGTCTCAACAGCATCATCTCTGTTAACTCCAACCAGTCAATTAGTTATGTTTAAAATGATGTACTCCCGAAAAAAAGGGGAATGAAACTCACGGATTCGGTTCAAGTAACAACCCACGGGCCATTTCGAGCACCGCTGCAATCTTACAGCTCGGTTTCCATTGATCACTCCTCAGGATACCTAGGCACATGCTACCTTTATCATCGTTGCTGACGTTCGGGTGGTAGATTTTCGTCTGAAAGCTGAGAATGGGAGGCTTAAACGGGTAGTCTACCGGCAACGTCAGGAGGAGCTTGAATGTACCACCCTGTGAAACGTACGGAAACGTATGTCAGCTTCAGCTCTATCGGGTGAAGAAAGTGAGCACAAACAGAGTAAACAGATTCCTTAGGAGCTGTGAGCTCGATGTTCCACTTGAACATATCCTCATCAATAGGGCGTATCGATATTCCCCCAAGAGGGTTCGCTTGGATATCGCCGTATTCCTGCTCTCTTGTTAGTTTGGTCACTTTGTGCAACAGCGGTGTCGGGGTATCCATCATACACGACCGATTCGTCTAGCAGAGGCCATTGTTACTTAGTTGGGTGAGTTTGGTTTAGAATGTGGTAAGGATCTGGCTACTGCGCTGTCGTGGTTGAGTTTGGTGGGGGAGCTTAGGAAGGAGCTTTAGGTTGTATTGCTGATGGCGGGGCAGAAAGCCTTGGCATACATACATATACCTACATGTATTCCTGGATGTAACAATGCGGCTCAAACTTCCATCTAGATTTCCAATTGGTTGCAATACGGGCATCCATACATAAATTAACTTCTTTATTTGTACCTTTTATTAAAGTGATACTATTACCTATATGTATATAGGGTTTATATGTATAGATGATCTGGTAATACATCTACATGTAGTATACAACCACGGCATAACAGTGTCACAATGCGCATAATCCATAATCCAACGTGTACAACGTTGTCCCATACAAGTGATCCTTGGATGTGTTACTCTTACATCCAATGCTAATGGTAAAGGCGACCACCCATGCGATACATGCCCAGCCAACATCTTATACAATAGGTAGGTCTGGAACGCATCCCGAGGGGGTTAACCATGCACGATTTCTTCATGCTTGTTGTTGCATGTATGACTGGTAGCGGGTACTTGCTAAACAAATACCAAGAGCATCTGGGCGGTTCCTGCGTGTGACTATTTGTACAATTGGTGTGGTGACTTTCGAAATGCCTCACGGGCATTTCCTCCATGAGTACATATATTTTATCATGCACCCCTACTGGGGTAGTTTCTGTGTGTGCATCATAAAGAATCACTCACATATATTGATCAAACGCTTAGTGGGCGGCTGATATTGTATCAGGGACACTAACATTGCGACATACTCATGCAAAAAATACCGAATTTTTGTGGTATGAGTTTGAAACATTACTTTAAAATCATCCATCCGGGTGCCCAATGCCCACCAGTTTCAACGGAGTTTTATCCCTTCTAGGAGGTGAGGTCTCGGCTTTTGTGGGGTCTTGAATTCCACAACTTTAACGATGTGTGGGAAGATATCTCGGGGTCTCACGACGGGACAGAAGAACTCGGGAGTTTAAGTCACTGGGTGTTGGGTTTTTCCGCCACGCACAGAATAGGGCCACGTGATACGCCCCCACGTTTTATGAGGTAATCCGGATATGGAAACGCATGTTCTCTAGGTTCGCTCTCCACGAAAGATTTCAAATGACTTTCGTGATTAAAAATTGTGAAACAACCGGCAGATTCGCTGTCACTTACAATGGTATTTCTTATTTTTATATAAACGTGAGGGAACCGATGCGGAGTATCTGTAAGGGACCTATATTTCCAGACGTTGTTTCATTCGTCCAGTCAGGAAAGTCAAGAGAAGAGAAATCGACAGTTAGGACATCTAGTCGCAAGCGAAACTCAAGAATACCACCCACGAAACAAAAATAGGAACGTAAACTAAAACGGAGATCATAATCGATGCCGTTTTTGCTAATCATTGGTCAAATCTACAACTAGATCATCTTCTGCCTCTACTGATTCCATTTTTACCTTATTTCGTTTTCTGGCTCGCCCCTCTTGCTCTTGCTCCTCTTGCTCCTCTAACTTGATCTTTACACTTGCGGTCTGAGCTCGCTTTTGACGCAAAGATCAGATTACATTTCACTAGATAATAATTAAAAAAAAGGCGAAGTTAGATACCTTAAGTGTAAGAAACTCTCGCAATAGTTCTTCTCTAGAAAGATTTTCCAAGCGCTCCATCTCGCCAAGAGAAAGTGACTCGGACGGCGATGATGAAGAAGCATTCGAAGATGGTGTTGGCGAGGGAGAACGAGGGATGAGATCTATGTTTTGGAGAGCCCCTAAACCAGATGGTAAGGTTAGGTATCAAATCTAGCTCATAGAGACATGTGTGGATGAACAAACCACGTGACCGGTAATTCAGCACCAATATGCAATAGGGATTTTCGAAACTATCTAGGTACTCGATAGTCTTCTCTTTGACGCGTCTCCTTACCAGAAATTCATGATCGGTGGTGACACGATGGCGAAGGTCTCTTCCTTTAAGATGGGTTTCGTAGACAGGCTTTCTGGTATTGTCTTTATGGGTTGTGGGCGTCATACGTTTCCCTTTCTTTTGAAGGTTGCGATTTTGGTCGTACTCCCAATCCTTCCAATACGATTTTGCTCGTGGATGCGGCTGTAGTTCGTCGGGTTCGTCGTCGTCGTCGTCATCATCATCGCAAGGTTTGGAATTACCACAACGCAGAACAACTATCTCGATTGTTCCGAGGTTTAGGAGTATATCCCGCTTATTTTCACAATCAATAGTTCTCTCTTCCACTATTAGTGGAGGCGAAGGAATTAGCAACGATTGCTATGATCTACTATACCGGCTGCTGGAGGTACGAGAACCCACCCACATTCAACTCTCCAAACCTCCAGAGCTTCTTAAGCATCCTCTTCCCCTGTTTCTCCTCCTTCCCGGTGAATTTTTCTTTGAATTCGAATTTCTCCTCTGACAACTTATCCATGATTCGTCCATCTTGATACGTCCCATCAATCCAAACGGCAACATCTAAGGCTGGGTGCACATATTCCGTTGCTGTCACTGTTAACGAGAAGCGTTTATAGTCCTCGGCAACAACATACGCGGACGCGTAATCTGAATCTTCCTGGTGAGCACCATACTCAATCGCCGGACCATCATGGCCATCGATGGTAAGAGAGCAAGTGAAGCCTTTAACAGAGGGCATGGGGTAGGTGTTGTAGCTGAAGTACTATCCTGGAAGTTGCACAGCTGCAAGTCTTCCAAGCTACACGTGCCGCGACATTGAATGAGGCTCTGCGCCAAGTTTTGCGGCTCTGCTAACGGACATCTGCGTAATGTTAGGCCCCTTTAAACCCCTTTGATAATTTCGATTATCCTCTTCGTAGACATCAGACAAGTATCGAGGGACAAATCATGCTATGAACCAATGCTAAACGTATAAAATTATGTAGCGATTTCCCTAGCTGACAATATTCATATCCAACGTAGGATCTTCTAGAAATCTAGTTTCAAACTTTAATTATCTTAGTAAAAACCCTCACTATCGCACAATGGTTCAATATATCCCTGTACCCCTGCCTTAAGTATCTATTTATGTTCTGATATGTTTTTTGGGGAAATGTTACTAACTCATAGCTTCATAGGTATAATCTGTTGGCAAACATCTCACCACAGTATCTCGGACGCCCATACCGAAAGAAGAGGGTGGCCTGACGAACTTGCTCGAGCTCTTAGATCCTCTGTGAGTATAAACTCAAAAGTTAGGTGGATTTCATCCCGCGGAGACTTCCAATAATACCAAAGGCGTCTATCCCTCCATTTCAATCTCAAGTCCCAACCTGGGATCTATTCTAGAATCCTCTTCGATTGTTCGCTGTGGCTGTAAGCTGACCCAACTTCTAGCCCTATCGATTCTTTTTTGACTTGGTAGGAACGTGTGCTCTGGTATGGTACGTGGTTGTTTGTGAGTTTAGAACCCTAATAACGGAGTACTTTGATCCTACCCTCTCTCCTGCCCCTATGGTAAATCTACTTAACTCGGGTGGCAAATTGCGAAATGTGGCTTGCGGCTGAAGATTTTCCTTTCTTTCGGTTAGTTCTCTACCTCAATCAGGAGCAGGTGCTTGACCGCCTTGAGATGCAACAGGCCTTTTCTCAGCACCTGGTTTCATAAATTATCACTCGCATAATCTGGCAGCAGGAATCACCCATGAACTACTTTGGGAGGTATTTGGGTTACCCAGGAAACCATCTAGCAACGTGTTCTCTGAAATTTACAGGTGGAATAACCTACGTGCACCAGCGGCCCGCGTTGGCGTTTGGTGGGTGGCAGTCTGAGGGTAAACTAAGTAGCTCGGTGCTCGCTACCACCCTTTGGGTCCGTGGAACACTAAGGAAGCTCCTAGAACGCTTCTAGAAACGTAATGGTACTTAAACCTCGATCCATGGAGTCCCAGCATTTCGTGAAGGTGATGAGCCTTACCCAGGTTTACCCAAAGACCCACCCGTCTATCTCGCGTCAACGACAAACCTCAGAGTCTCAGACCCAGCTTTCTCCCACGCGTACGAAGGCCCGGCGGCGCCACGACGGGAGAGCGGGAGTTCCTGATCGGATAAACTCCGGAGAACCAGGTTACTGACCGCTACTCTCCTAAGTTCGGAGTCTAAGCTAGATATGATCCCTCCGGCTTGCGGGTGATATGAAAAATGTGCACGTGGCTAACAAAACTAGCTTATACGAGAAGCTGCGAAATTATTGAAAACGTAATTACAAAGGCGTTTTATTAGCTTTCGTCCGAAATTTGAACTCGTGGGGCTTTCGCTTTCTCCTTCCACATATCGACCATCGCACAAACATTCTCGTTTCGTCCAAAATTCCTTGATATTATTCCATACATCCAAAATTACCTATATGTATTCTTCCTTCTTATCAATCTTTCTCTAGCTAACATACATGCATTACGTACGGCTTACCGGAGCATAATCGCGGCTTGACCTCGTGGTTTTTATCAAAGCAACTCTCAACCCTCAGATATGTACTCCTTTAGTGAGCGTAATGCTTCCAGTCAATAATTACATCTTGCTAGAGGAAGAGAAAAACACGCCTCGATATAAATTTATCTACAAAGAGTTCTCTCGCTTTCAGCTATTCATTTGCATCGAACCCGAAGAGGGCGATGTGGGCGTCTCGTCTGGAATATCACGTTGACGATCATACCCTGCTTCGCTAAGGATTTTCCTGATCGCGTGTTCGTCGATTGGGAAAGGACATTCTTTCGCGAGCACGGAGTAAGGTTTACTCCGTTGTATCTCATCTCGGGTACATAACTCGACGATCTGCCAATGGTATGGTTGGCATATTGCCCTTCAACTCTGACCTGGTCCGGAGTTATTAACTCACCACTAACTGATCCTCTGCTCTCCACTTTTTCGGTCTCCCCGAACGTTTCTTCGGTTTTAGATTGATATCATCCAATGCGTCGCCGCCATTAATCTTGACCATTTCCTCTGCATGTTGAACGATGCCGCTCACAGTGGAGGAAGGGACTTGAATTAGTTTTGCGATGTCCCTAACTGGGAGGCCTGTTTTTGCTAATGCAACTGCGGCTCCGCGTCTGCCTATGCCGACTTCTTTGCCTCTTTTCGTGTTTTGTCGACCTTTCCTTTCGGTTTCTGTTTTTGATTTCGGGGAGCTGGATGTTGAGGGTGACATGTTGTGCTCCATTTTATCGTGGCGAAGAGATGACTGTCGTTGTCGTTGTCGGAGTCGTAAGTTCTTTATAACCGGGTTCGGTTGAAGGATCCCTGTCGATGAAGTCATCTATTATGGACATAGACCGTCACTCGAACTACAGTTGGTTGGCTGTTCGCCTCAGCCTCGCCTTGATTCCAGGGCATCTCTGTCACTCGGTCCTTATGAAACAACAAGTTTCGCAGGAATGAATACCCGGTTGAAAAGCAACCCTTGTAATTAAGTATCGGTTTGCTATAGACTAGAGCCTAGGGAATAAGGCGGATTGTTTTCTCTTGATTACCCTAAGGCAATTTCTGGACGGCCATTTTCCTACACGTACCTTCCTGGTTGGTCGATGATTGTCTAGGGCTTTTAATGGAAGGAAGGAAGGAAGGAAGGGAAGTGGAGCATGGCAGACAACAGTGGGCAATGTTGCTGTTGGTGATTCGATAGAGGTTATCTAACGACTCGAAAAGAGTAAGAAAAAGAGGAGGAAGTGTTTAATTCAGCTTAGCTAGCTTTGCACCACTTGCTGGGACATAAGGGAGTGTTCCTCAGGGCTAGGATCGTTAATGTGGAAGCTTGGCTATTGGTGGTTTTATAGGGAAATGATATGCTGGAGAGGGAGAGTATTTGGTATTGATGGCCCACGTATGTAAACATGAACCGTCACTCGCAAGCGATACATAATAACCTGATCCCCTAACCCTGGCGGTCTCATTGTACAGTATGTGCTTGGATGTGTAGCGAGATGTCTGCCACTTGCTTGAATTTGGGTATCGTTTTTGTAAATGTTCTATGCCATAGACATTCCATTGACACGCAGCCAGGAACCGTTGTTATTCGCGTGGGGTGAGGCGGGAAGTCCCGGTACGCGGCTGAGTCGGGAAACCCCGCCGGACCCTTTTGCGCGCCAGTGTTGTTTAGACTTCACTCCTCGGCACAGTAAGCTCTTGCATCTTAACGGAATCACTAACGGAAAGCGAAGACGGTACCCATGGATCCGTTCTCCTGCCTGGGAGACTTTGAAATCGCCCCGATCATCGAGTTGCTGGATCCCATCGACATCATCCGTCTCCAGCGCGTATCCAAAACCTGGCGAGGTCTGCTCTCGTCTGAATACATTGCTCGGATCGCGCTCATCTCTCATTTCCCACGCACTGCAGAAGCTGTTGATTTCCGTGATAATCCCACTGCTTCGTCTGTAATCCTACCGTATCGGAGGGCAGCGTATAGATACCATACTCGCAGGCTTGGATTACCGACAAGGGTTCATGAAGTGCTCTTGGATTGCAATGATGGCGATTCAATAGAGTGGGATGCAGCCGATGGATACGCTGCATGGACGAGCCACGAGGATCGCGTGCTGAGGATACAAAGCCTTACAGAGGGGCCAAGCAGCAAAATCCTTGTAGAGCTGGATAAGTGCTGTTTGAATGATGGGCAGATCTCGCACCAGGATTTAGATCGGGCGAGGCTGAATGTGCAGATGGGAAAAGGGCTGCTGGTCGTGACGTTGAATTTTTATGTTACCCCAGAGGATGGATACGGATTCGGAAGGAGAGCCTTGTGAGTTCCTATATATTTATCATTGCGCTCCCGGAATCCAAGGCTAACCGTCTTCTAGGATACTAATATTCTCTATCCCAGCTGCCGTTCTTCTTTGGAAGCTCCCTATTCACCTCCCCCAGCGCTTGCTTGGCGAAGTCGATTTTGCCCAAGACCGGCTAACATACATTCGCAAAACGCCGCAGTACAAAAATGGGCGGTCATCTATAGTCCTTCACTTTGTCGCTCATGATATCCTCACAGGCGCTGTTTTGCTTGAGACAGAACTCGAACGATCATGGGAGATTTCCAACGGCGAACAGTTTTTTGTCATGGTTACAGATAGACCATTTAAACGTTTGATTATCTTACACGAGGATACGGATGTTTCGCCTCCTCAATGTGGCCCGGTATTTGTCAGAGTATTTTCGATTAATGATGGACCGCCTGGAAAGCTACTCGCAAAGTATGATCTTCGCCATTCGCCATTTCTGGGGGTTAGAGTTGGGACGAGAGTCTTTATTGAGAGTGACCTGTATATGGATTACCCACCCAAGGGTGAAGTATTTTGGATTGTCGAGTCTTGTTTTCTTTTTGGCGATAAGCGTTTGGGTGGTTCCCGTGGCTCTGAGTTGATCGTCCCCTCATCCTCCTTCTCAAGCTCAGAAGTACTCCATATGTCGGAAGAGTATTTCGATGGAGACGATTCCGACTCTGGCGACGAAGACGGCATTATGCCAGAAACTGTCGCCTTCTCCGCATGGTCTGTCCAACCTACCCGCAAAAACTCAGCCTCCGGGGAAAAGGGGTTTGAGATGATTCAATCCATATATCGCTCCAAGATCGATGAAAATCGTGATTTTCAACGAAGGTTCGATATTGCCACTGATATTCCACCTGTACCACCACATAACCCCCAAGCTGGCCTTGTTGCACCTCCACTACCTCCACCACCGCATCTATTACTAAATGGACCACTAGCAATGCCGCAAACTATGACACTAAATGGGCAACTGGTATTACCGCAATTGCGAAGGAAGAAGATCACTTATAGAGACCGCTGTCAGCGGTTTGAGATATTCCTGCCAGAGGAACAATGCAGCGCGACTTTCTACAATGTGAAGTCGGAGCATGAACCGGGGGGCGAATACACAGGTGGTATGCGGCGCTTCCGCATCGATGTTGGCAGCTACCAATTCGCTGGTTATGAGGAGGGCGGAGAGCGTATCATGAATCAAAAGGAACGAAAAACTCTAACTGGTGGGCTACTTACGCCTGCTACTGGAGGTGCAGGTGGGGAAGCATTTAGAATCGTCAACGACCCGCTATATAGTAGCGAAGGCACGTATAGAGGGAGATCTAGAAGAAAAGGAGTGCCAGTGCTAGAGGTGCGAGGAGAAGTTTACAATGAATTCCTTCACGGTGTTCAGTGGTCTGAACGGCATCTTGCTTTGCGGACTCGATGGAAGAAAGATGCTGCAGTAGGGATGGGGGTGGGATTGGAAGACGAAGGTGTTGGGGGTATGCAGGTGGGTATCGTGGTTTTTGATTTCGGGAGTCCATGGTAATCCTTGGTAATGGCGTATTTCGGTTGGACAAGAATAATTGGTGGTTGTTAATTTATACACATGGACCCCTTCAGTGGGGTTTATGAGAGCTTCTGTATTTTTTCTTCTGTATTTTTTCGTTCGTTTTTTTTTTTGAGTCTGAGGCGCTAAAAGCTTAGCATTTTTTTTTGTTTTCTTACTTGGTCCAGCGGCTTTTTTATAAGGGAATTGGTAGCGTTATCTACATATGATTCCTGTTCAATCCTAGTCTAGCATAGTTATGACAAGAGTAGACATTAATAATAGATAAGGAACAGTTGGCATGTTAAATCTAGTGGGGAAATAACTAGGAATTGGTTGATAATCAACAGACGTTATACATAAAAGTAGCCAGACAGTCCGTCATTTTTATCAGTATTTCATGCCTTGATTTATTGGGAATTTTTGCTGAGGTAGGGATATATTTCTATTTCTATTGTGATTTTTTTGAGGATAGCTCCCCCCTTTTTTAGGGCCGTAAGATTCAAGTTATGCTTTAATTTTTGCAGTTTCATGAATCTAGTACTTAGTATTTTTGGTGTTGGAGTACCATATGTGGATGGCTGTATGTGTCTTGGTGGGGGAGGGAGGTGGAGGAGCAGTTGGATGGGGATCTCATCCATTCTATTGCCTTCCCGCCCTTTGGGAAAAATGGCATAGAATCCGCCACCTCAAAAAGTGGCTGAAACTCTAAATCTCATTACTCCCAATACTCCCAGGATCAAATTCTGAAAACATTTCTCTTTCATCCCAACCATTTACGTCCCCAACTCAACCATTTACCTAAACCATCAGCTGGGATCGTTGTGCACACGTTAGTCTTCTCATAATAGTCCTACTTGATCATTGTACTAATTAATTTCCTTCGTCTTATCGAATGAACTTAGAATAATACTATAAATGTTTCTCAAAGTTTCCATCATGGTCTTTGCCCTAGTCGTTATTAGCTTTATCCTCCCGTCTCCTATCGATGGCTTGCTCGCCACTGCTGCTTTCTTCAGGGATTTTATCATCCCCATCCCGAAAGCTAGCAAGGGAATGTATCACGAGTTTACCGCCCTCGAATGCGATACCACCGTTGACTCTCCAACTGTTCCCGAAATCTTCGGAGTGTTCGCAAAGCTCCGCGTGATGGACTCCAAGCGCTGGTGCACTCAGAACAATCGTCTTGGATCAAGGTGTACGAAGTTAGCAAAATTCCGAGATGCTGAGGTGAGCATTTGTGGACACTACGGGGTTCGCGTTAGCTGTGATGATGTGGCCGTTGCGGTGAGCAATCTGACGAATACCTGTGAGTGGGATGGGAAGGCTGGTGGGAGGTGGTGGTTTGATGATGCGGCTATCAATATCGCTCTTCATTAGAGAGAGCTGTAACTGGGTAGCGAGGGATTGCTCGTGATGGCTCTGTGTGAAATGTTTCTTGTATACTGTCTGGGTCTGCGAGATGAAGTAAATGCTTGCTTTGTGCTTGTGCTTGCCGTTTCGAGTGATATGCTGTGTTGTTGTGGCACATTGTCTGGGTGGCCAGACGTTATATGCTCTGGAAGGCAGTTCGAATATCGGTATCTCGACCTTCGATTTCACAAGGTAGGTCTATCATTATCGGTTGCAATTAGGTGGGAAGAAAGGTTGAGGGAATAGTGGATGGACTTTTGAGGTTTTGTGGGATGAAAGAACTGGGAAATAATTTGCGTATAAATACTTTCGATCACATGTCACAACGAATTAAGTCTCAAGCGTACATATACCTTGGATCCATGATAGAGATACATCAGGAGCTCGAAAAGATTTATTTCTGTATAATATTTCTCTATGTAACATGATTCAAGGCTATAAAAAACAAAACAAAAAAACAGGCAATAAACTGAAGAAAAGAGTGTCAATCTAAAATCTGGTGGATCAAATCGCTGGCAGGTGCAATTGTTGCTCGGAGTAGGCCAATTAGACGTATTTTATCAATGAAAGATACCCGACATCCATGTCTCAGTAACAGTCTTATAATCTCCTTGGCAGTGTTATCGTTCTTGTACTCGCTAAGATTATATATCACGCTGTTGAGATATGGTGCGTTCTTGAATTTATCATATTTTAGTAGCAATCTTAGTAGCTTAGGATTTCGCCCATATGCAGCCTGCGATACCACAGTTCTGAGGGTTTTATATCCGATTTCGAAAAACTTGTGAATGTCGGCCCCGTTGTCGAGTAGTATCTTTGCGGCACTTGTGCTATGGATGGAGATCGCATATGAAAGTGGTGTTGAGTGGGTTTGGAGCCGGATATTGACGTTTGCTCCATACTTGACCAACAAAGCTAAAGTGGAGCCATCGCCATTCTTTACTGCCCAGCAAATCGGCGCCATTCCATCAAATTTACATATGAAGTTGATGTCGGCCCCGTTATCAAGCAATATCTTTGCAGCACTTGCCTTATTGAGAGAGATCGCATACGAAAGTGGTGAGTGTGTTTGAAGCCAGAAATTGACATCTGCATTGTGCTTGACTAATAAAGTTAAAATAGAGTCATGACCGTTCTCCACTGCCCAGTGAATCGGTGCCATTCCGTCGGATTTAGATTGGAAATTAGGGTCTACACCTTCTCCGAGGAGTAGCTTGACAGCGTCCTCGTGCCCTTGCTTAACTGCGAATTCGAGGAGTTTGTTGCCCATAACAGGCACGGGGTGAGCAATTTTATCAATGATGTTTTCATCTTTCAACATGGTCCAAAATAAAGCTTCGTGGGTTTTTTCAAGTTTCAGAAGGATGGTTGATTGTGCCGAGAGATGGGGGGATCTATAGGTAATGACGAATAGTAAGTGTTTTGAAGGTATGAACTGAGATTTGTGGTTGGAAAAAGTAAGGAATTTGACTCGAGGTTGTTGCAAAGTTTCAGCTTTAGTTGGAGGGTATTTTGGGCTGGAGTGTATGCAGTGGGGGTGAGGTACGGTTATCATAAATTATAATCAAATGGTGTCATAAATCTCGTAGACCTTGAGGTTATAGCTACGTTCGAATGGGTGTTAGATAGCCATAGCATTGATCTAGTGGGTTTTAGGCCAACAATATCGTAATTTTGGTGAGCACCTAGCAGGCAGCGCCATTGGCGAGAGAAATCTTCAGAAATTTGGCTTAAGGGATGGGTTTAGATAATATGGGGCGCGCAAGCACATTCGTTGGGGAGTTTTTTTATTTAGATATTCAATGTTATCTCGATTCTAGGATCCAGCAAACGATGAAAGAGTCCAGTAGGTCATTTTAGATTTCGAATATTTGACTTGATGTTCATGGATCTGATTCCTACATGACATGGTGCTGCTTATTTGCTTAAGCTTTAAATAAACGACTTTCTATGATACTTTAGTACCTGATTGCTAGTAGTCCAAGCGCCATAAAAACTAATCAACCGGACTTCGCATTCTTCAGTCTAACGAAGTTCAACCCGTCAAAGGCTGGGAGTAGCACGTGTTCCAGCCTTGGGTCGTCCCTTACAAACTTGTTGAACTTATCGATCGACCTATGCCCAATCTTCTTGTTAGCCGATTTACTGGCTAAGAGCTTCCTATAGAGATTAGATTATCTTACTTGTAGTTGTTTTGTTCGAGATTGGCACTCGCCGGATTACGCTCCGAATCGTCCGCGACAAGTCCACGCTTCAAAGCGTTGTCTGCGATAATGACGCCCCTCGGAGATAAGAGATTTAAGGAGAGGGTCTTTTCAAGGTAGGTTACGTAGCCTTCCTTATCAGCATCGATGAATATGAGATCGAATTTTTGGCCAGCGAGTGAGTCAATGCTGAATAATGAAAATAGTAAATTAGCAGTGTTCTTGTTAGCATTTTTAGTAAGTATTAATTGGCAGGCTCGTGAAAAGGTAGCCTGCCGTGCATTAATATATTGAGAACGAGGCATTAGGAAAAGTGATGTAAACCGAAATGATAACTGGGGCCCTAGCCGAACCATCCTTAGAGCAAAGGTATAAGAGATCCTATCTCGAGATATAAAAGAGTAATTTGCCCACCTAGTATGTGCACTCCCCTCGATAACCTTCAAACTAACAGCCTTGCTCACTTCATATTTGGCAAAAGTCTCCATGGCAAAATCGGTAGATTTCCCCGGAAGATCGAGACAAACAAGCTGGTCGGTACCGTTCCTCGGTCAGTATATAGATTGACGCCGGAAACATTTTCAATATTATGTGTGAACTTACTTCAGCCCCAGGCACATCTTTCAAGGCTTCAGCCCAGGCGAGTGCCGAATATCCAGTAAACATACCAATCTCAAGAACTTGACAAGATTATTGGTTATTCATTCGCTCTTTGGATATGGCTGTTACATACTTCTTTTCGCACCTTGAGCTCTCACCCAAAATATGAGGAATTGTGCCTAAATGGATAATATAATTCAGTGCAGTTCTTGTGAGGCTTGGAACTTCAAATAGTAGGCAAGCACGAGAGGGTCAAGGTTAGGCCAGAATAGAAAGCCAGAAGAACCCGCCTCAGTGTTATGTAGTATAAGCATACCTGGAGGGTATTAATCATCATGTCCGCATTATCATCTTCCCTGGCAGCCCATTCAATAGTAGCTTGTCGATGCTCGTCAAGCTGCTTTGGAACAGGCGTCGAGTGCTCGATGCAGTACTCGTGCACAGCATTACCAACCTCGGCGTTGGGGTATAGTTCTGTAGCGGTATACATCTTGATTTGTTTGCTGCTTGATATTTATGGTCCTTGAGATAGTTTCTTGATGGTAGAGAGAGACGGAGTTGATGGATAAGAGAGGTTTGTTTGAGTCGAACCGAAGGTGGGTTGATATTGTAAGCGAGCATTCGTGCAATTGCAAGGGTTTCTACCGAAAACCCCTCTGGGTTTTAGTGTGTTTGGTGTGCTCGACTCGCTGCCTTGTTTCGTCTATGAGTGCTGGCTGTGGTTTGACAGATGATCGGTAGGGCATTAAACGATAAACTTCTCCGCGGCTGATGCATGGCGGTGCATGTTCTCACGGGTATTCTGGAGAATGTCTGGCTAATTCCCACATTGATTTTCTGCTTGATTTTCGGGAATTCCGGTTACTTCGACAGGTACAGCAGAGCTTCGTGGAATGACGTTTGGTTGCAAGGCTCAGAGCTCGCTTGTTAGAGTTTTATTTCAAAAAAGACTAGAGAGGTAACAACGACTTGTTGTTATTGTAGCGTAAAGTCGTTTTTGGTTATCGGGTTCAAGGTCGATAGTTGTTCACTTTTGAGATCGGCTCAGGAAGTACCCGCTCTATAGTAGTTTTTTGGTGTTGTATATGCAAAAGGGAGTTGGACGAAATTGTTGCGTTTTTTTAAGTGCGCTTCGAGTAGATGATTCATCTATTAACGGTTTCTCTCGTGGTGATAGGGTAGCTATGCGGTGATTGGGAAATGCATCTGGAGATGTATTGCGAGGAAACCGTTGGTAAAATTACTGAGAGGGGATTGAGGGCCTTGATAACTTCCCGAAACGATTAAATTCAAGTTAGGGCCTGCAGACGGATGGGGATTATAGATAGATGGGCTAAAGACATATGCTGCACAAAGCCAACTCTGGGAGGACTTTATATTACGGCTGGGTGCCTTTATAAGCTTAAGTCTTGTTTTCGTTTTTCGGTACGACATACCAGTTCATGGATGCTCACTTGGTAAATACCTAAAACTGTTCAAATCCTAACCAATTGCAAGGTTGGGGGTGACCCTCACCTGCCTCTCGCTGGATTCTCAAACACCATTATAACTTTGAACGATCTAATAATCACATTTGGGATGCTTAGGACATGGTTTAAGATACAGCCGTAATTTAATTTTAATTTCGAACTCTTCCATCTCAGTATATTTGGAATCTCACACTCTGGATTGGTAGTTGGGCTTCTCTCCTGGTCAACAAAACTAATGGACAAATCGGAAATCCAATTTTTTCATTCCTTCATCTTTTGTCATGTGAATGTAATCTTCCTGTTCTCCCTTGGTCATTGCGTTCCAAGCCCTCTCACGTCTCTCGTTGCGTTTGATGTAGTAGCCCTTAACGATGAAGAAAAGCACGATGTTGATGCAACAGATTGCGAGAAGTATCTTATTACTTCTTTGGTCTGTTATACTGTTAGCGAGCGAAATAAATGGTGAGTCCGGATGCATATTGAAGCTTACATAGCGGCTTATCATCATCTCGGTAGATATTAGTCGAGACAATATTCCTGGCTTGGACAAACCTGATATAAATCGATTTGTCAGGACGGTAACGGGGCAATTACTAAAAAGGGTGTGGGAGCAACAAACATATTATACAAAGCTGTACTAACAGCTCTCGTGCGCACGGTGTTCGAGTTTCTCGAGTTCCTACCCGCCAATTATCAGCAACAAGCGCTGACGTTCCCGCATCTATGGAAAACAAACCAAGCAACCAAAATGGCGTGACAATAGGGATACGATAACAATCCCGTCAATAATGCGTATCGTATCCATGGGTTAGCATCTGCTGGTAGTGCCACGAGAGCAACAATCCAAGGCAAGATCCAAATGTTGCTTATCGACGATACAATGCTCCGCTCATTGACCCACTCGCTTACTTTCGATATGATGATAAGCTGAGCACGAAGAATGTTAGCATGCTTCATATTTTAATGTATCTAGAAGGGGGCACGTACATTGACCATGAACAGGAACTGGCTAGGTATAGCCAAAAGATTTGATTCAAATACTGAGAAGCCAAGATTGCGGAGAATTAGAGATAGGTAGGTCCCTGGAGGCGTTGGGGGAATGTAGACGAGGAACCCGAGCTGAGGCCGTGTTAGAGGCATCCTGGGTCAGTAGCGCATTGTTGTACTTACAATGTATATTGGCCATAAATCATAGTCTTTCAAGGACTTGAAGAGTCTTATAGGGCCAACTGCTTGACGATTATGCATATCACCTGTTTTCAAAAAATGCTTAGTTGCTGACACAGGATTGAAGTTATTAAAAATATTAGCAACGAACCTTTAGAAGGATCATCCCTTAAAAGCCTATTAACAAGAATATACTCTTCTCTTTCGGTGAACCAACCGTTTTTGCCTCGAGCCCAGCTCGCAGTTTGGCAAGGGCCTACTGGCATCAATATCCAACTTGCAAGCCCGATACAAGCAGTGAGCAATCCCTCGATCAAGAATCTGAGATCGTTAGTAATCAAGTTGGGGCTTTTCGGGGATTATTTGGTTTACTGACAGCCATTGCCAACCCCCCCAACCCTGGAGACCACGCATCTTGAGGAGCCCAGCGGCCCATAACGAGCCAACAATGTTGCAAGTACTAATTGCAGTCCAGAACCAAGCGAGCCGAATAGGACTAGTGCGTATTAGCATCGAAGACTACGGGAGATCCCGTGTAAAGTTTAAGGATAGGCTGGGACTCACAGTTCCCTTGCTTTCTGTTTAGGGAAAAACTATTAGTAAGCAGATCCTCATGTGCTTTATGAAGAGGTGTGTAATACATAGAAATAAGACATGTATAAAACGGCATCTCTGTTTCAACGGTTACTAAAGCTTAAAGAATCTAGGCATGAGTTTTTATAGAGATCATACGGAATAAATCCTCCCATGAAGAGTCCCAGGAGAGAGCGGCATGCATAGAACCCGGCTTTGTTGGTTAGAGCAGCCTGAGATGCACTGACAGCGGACCAACAGATAGTAATGAACGGAATCCATCTTTGTGAGGGTTAGTATTGATTGGCCTCTACGGTCTTGGATGGTACTTGCCTATCTGGTCCTACCTTTTTGCTGACTATTTGGTAGTTAGAAATTAGAAACCAGTGGTGTAAATAGGAAATTGTGCTGGGATTTAAGGGACTTACTAAGACCACTAGGGAGTTCAGAGCACAAGAAAGATAGTAGGAAGATCTATTTTAATGGGAGTTAGATGGTTTAAGTAATTTAAGGGCATGTAGGTATGATCCTGCAGTTTGGCCATAGTTGAAATCATTGGTATTTAACCCAAGGTCCCCGAGCTTTTTGATATGTCAACGTTTACCAAGGAGCTGGAGGGAGTTTATTCTTCTTACCATGTTATCACTAATCGCGCGGTTGATATTCCGGCGATTTAGATCCAATGCGCAAAACATGAGCTGTCGCAAGTCGGTTAGATTATTCTACAATAATGAAGTAAAGGAGGGGTATATCTACCCAAGTCCACAACATTATTCTCCAATCAACCTGAAACCCAATAATTCAGTCACACAAACTTGCATCTCAATAAAGTAGTAGTATCAACAGACCTTTCGAAGGAGCTGCTTCTCTTCTCTGGCAGACCACTTTAAAGAAGGATCAAATCGATGCCTGCCCTCATACGTAGCCTTCTCGTAAACATTCCTCCAATAACCAGCTACCTTTACATCTTCGAAGATGTGACCTCCCTGAGAACCGTAATCACCCTCCACCAATCCTCTCTCGTTGCTGGTGTCTTTAAAGCTTGGATTTCTTGAACTGGTGTCGGTACGCGGTTTCTCACTCACATCTGCCGTGTGACTGGGAGTTTTAATGTTACTCATTGTGCTTCGAGAGAACTGTAGCCCTATGATCTTGGGTTGTCGTTATGCAGGATAATATAGGAATAGTGTAACAATCTCCTGCTCCTCGGAAATGACTTCTCTGCCAGTTTTAGGGGGGCAAACAGAAGCATATAAATATTTCCTTCGACGCCCCTCCATCTAACCGGCAATTTTTTTCAATTCCTGGGACACGATATTTGGGACTCGGGATTCTAAGCGAGATCCCCTACATGCGCTTTATCAAGCTTTCCAACCAATTACAGATAAACTCCGTCATTTTGGGGGTCGTTGCGGGTCGTCTTATCGGAGTGAACGACTACTTACAGGTTGGGTTAACAAAGTGGAGACAATATTCTGGATTTTCGTCGCGCACAGTTTGAGGGATCTCCAAATGGTTGTGCTCAATGGTGTAATCTATCGGATATATTGTGAAGAGCATCTGTTGTGGAAGGTAAAGAGAAGTGGATAGTACAAGGATATAGTTGACGTGATCTGCCTTTAAATTACGAAAGTTTGAGCTATGATTTCACTAGATCAACACCGTAAGTGAGATTCTAGGCGGTAGGACATTGGATAACAGAAAACCAACAACAACTGTTATCGGCATCCCTTTAAGCACCAGAATTTCGAAGACGATTTAGAATTGGGCGCAGAGTGTGATGTTGGAAGCAATCACGTGATATCGATAACAGCACACGAAATCCAGGTCTTGATTCCTGTGGTAGTATCACCTGCTGTTGATAAGTAGCTAATTTCTCCTAGAGTAACTAACACTTTGCATCTCTCCAATTTTCGTGGGGTTACTATAGTTTGTATGAAGTCCTATACTAATATTTAAAGATTAATTTATTCACGATATGTCACTCGGCGAAAGCTCGGATTTGACCGAAATTTTTACCCAACACCCCCACCTACTTTTTTTACTCAAGACGCCATTGATCCGTTCTTTCTTGCTATAGTTGATTTTTCATAGCAAATCTTCATAGCTAAACGTTCATTTCGCGCATGGTCGTTGATAACGCGCCAAAGCTAGTAAAATCGGCATGGTGGCAGTTACGCCACCAGCACATACGATGTGGGGGTTTACTTGGCGACAACACATCAACTGGTAGGTCCTAAGCAAATTAGAGATGCCGAACCTTTTTACAAAAGCCTAAGGTATGTGTATTAATGGGGATACCAATGATGTGATCTGATATTCTTTACATAGATTAAAAGAAATGAGATCGTAAGATCCTTGATGCGCGTATAGAACTTTATAGGAGGTGTGGATTTCTGAGACACGCCCAAAGTCTCAACTATTTTATTATCCACTGAGAAGAGGTTTGACCACCAATCTACAGATTCTTGCATATATCTTATGCTTATAGGGCTTATCAGCATTGGACTCTATTCCAAATTCTGTGGCATAGTTTAGGGTCTATTAGGAAATATCAATGAACAACATGTTTGAGCTTCGCTCTCATGATCGCCTCGGAAAAGCGATGATGTCAAGATAATATTCAAAAAGGAGACAGCAGGCGGCCGTCTTGCCGTGAGGATCGATTTCGAAAGCCTGCTCTATTATTGATGTTAACATCTAGAGCGTCACTTCTTTGGACGGGGGAAGCTGACATAAGAAGAGAATGGGATTGTAGACCAGCTATGTGAAGTCCGAAAGGTTGAATGCCCATGTTTTGTCAATCAGGACGCTATTCTAGCACGGTATTTGTTCCGATCTAGCCGCGATGCCGACAAGAGGAAGTCGACGACTAGGATGAGAATTTCAACTCCCCGTGGAAATTACTCACTTGGATTAGCTTAGTGAACGCCGTCCTACGTTTTCCATGGTTTCACCAGGTCAGTAGCGGCAATAAGCTTGCTGACCATACTGCAACCCATTTGATACTTATCAATATGCCGCCTTTCAAATATGGTGCCAGCAGCAGTTCGTGTTCGCTTCCGTTACTATTTCTCTCTCAGTTACTAGTACTGCTGTCTGACGAAGCCGCATGTAAGTTGAATCTTTTTGCTGGATTACTTGTACTGTTGGCAAAGCAGAACCAAAGCCTGCACTCTGTCTAATTAAGGTTCTTATGGATAATGCTCACGAACGTCTAGCATTTTAGGTTTAGGGGTTTGATGTTAAGGTTGGTGTAGGCGTAATCGTCGTAGACTGAATTCATATGCCGACATCCGAACTAGAAATCCAAGGAATGGTTTCTGCGGATACGTAACTCAAAAAGCAATTTTATCCCGGGAGAAGGGGACTGGGAAACTATAAGTTGAAGGATATAGGAAGCTTACTATAAGTCGAAATTGGAACAATGGAGTAATCCTTACTGAGATACTGGGCCTATGGTTAAACTCTCGGAATCTATAATCATTAGAATAAGCTAAGCTAAATACCTTTTCGGGAAGGTTGCCGTGGCTGTGGGGGTCATCTCTGTGAGAGAAAGTCGCTCCCAAAATATATACAGTTGAAATTTGTGAGGTCTAATTGACTGAGGAAACGGCTTGTGATTCTTGGCACCTTTACCCAATGGCCGGGTGAGGCAGGGTGGTTATTGCTCAAGGGGATTGTGTTAGGTGTTAGTATCTGGAGCACAGTAGAGGTGGGAACCATATTGCAACAGCAACATCGTGTTCGCTTTTCACTTTGTCCTCTCGTCTCCTTCGAAACCAAACCTACCACGTACACACCACATACACCACAACTGTCGCTTAATTAGCCAACCCCATTATTCTAGCGGGCAGGAATCCGTCATCAAGTAATTATTTCCAATGCTTGAACTATCTTTACTTCGTTTCCTACGAACTAGCTAGTTATCGACGCGCCGCTAAGTTGCTCATCCTTAACCACATGTACCAACGTCTCACGAACTTAGCCGTCTCAGGTTATGGACTAACTAGGTAGCTACCTACAGCGGTCCCGTTGGCCACGGATCTTGTGATGGCCCTGGGGATTCAACATCTCCCTGCAGATATCAACAATAATGTCTTATCTGAGAAATATTGGAGTGGGCTCTAAGATGGAGCGGAGCTATTTATCTGGGTTGTAGGTGATGGCAATGTCATTGAAATGTTGAGTGTAAAGGGAGGCTTGAGCGCTTACTTGATTTAACAGCTGAACCATCTAGCTTGGTACGTGTACTGTCCGGGTCTCTGTCCTGCTGCGTCTGTGGAGAACACGAATCTCTAGAACTTGGATTTGGATGTGGCTTAGTGACTCTGCCCTGACTCTTCCAAAGTGGTTAAGTGACTTTGCCATACCCTGATTTGGAAAGTACAAGCCTAAGCTGCAAGAAGGCAAAGCAAACCACATGACAACACCAGCATTTTTTCCCAGCAACAACGGGAGATGTCTATCTATCGTCCACACCCTTTTTGTGTTCCTTCAAATATCGGTTATTCCCCTCACCTATCCCGAGTTCTTTAGTTGTGCTTTCTTTCTATACACCCGTATCAAGTTTCGGAAAAAACGAGATGGAGACCACAGAGCCAATAGAGCCCCTTTTTGAGATCCTTGACGTCCCGCATAAAGGCCAGTCCGTCTTTGCCACTCGCTTCATACCCGCCGGAACCTCACTCTTCCAGGAGCCGCCAATTATCATGGTTTCGGATGCTCCAGCAGCAGCAAAGATCAATTCATTAAATCGTGCCTTCTTATTACTTCCCACGGATAAAAGAGCTGCCTATCTGAGTCTCTGCAATTCCCAAATTGCCCCCAACACGCTTATCAACGAAGAAGAAATCACGGTTCTTGGTATCTGGAAAACAAATACGTTTGTCCTTGATGGAGAAGGTATAGTGAATGGGATTTTTCAGATGGCTAGCAGATTGAACCATTCATGTCGTGGAGGGGACAATGCCCGTTGGGAATGGTGCAGTGAGGAAGGATTAATGAAGTTCTGGACTGATCAAGATATCGAGGTGGGCAAGACTTTCGGCTCGACTCATAACTTGAATTTACTGGGCGGAAAAGCGTGAATGAAGAACTGTTTTTGTGATGATGTAAAAAACTAACGGTGGAGTGTGAGAAAGGCTGGCGAAGAAATCACTCATTGCTATAGGCCTGATTGGAGGATGGGGACAAAAAACAGAAGAGAAGCATTGCTCGAAAACTACGGATTCTGGTGCACATGTAGAGTTTGCGAGGGGCCTGAGGATGATTGAGCGATTGATGTCAATACAAATTTAGATAATTAGATTAGGGTAGCCAGTTGTGAGTACTTATTACTTATCTACCTATTCGGCATACGTAACTCGGGAGTTATCGCATATTGGTGGTAGGTATATATATCGGCGGAGGTAATCCTTTCCGCTTTTGTGTTCATATCAAAACCTATCTGTTTAAATTACTTATATAGCTAAGCAGTTAACTTCTATCATGAATATATTATAGGAAAAGGTGGTGTAGTAAAACTGTTACCTATGCTTTTTGATGCAGGAAAGTCATTGCTTAACCTCCGTCCAACGACTATATCCTTTTCCGAAGCACGGTCCTCGTTGAGGTCAATCGTTTGGCGGTAAACAGCGGTCTTCTCAAATCATTCTAACTTCTCCATCCTAAGAGGACTCCGCACTCTTTCTTACAAAGGGAGAATTGGTACTTTCTAGATTAAGGAACTTTTCTATCTAGATTGAATTGTATCTGATAAAGTAGAGGATCGAATTCTATGGAAATAATATGCAAGATGTTAAAACTGATGTATTGTCGATCCCGAGTGATCTAGCGTGACTGTTGGAGTAATCGTTGCTTGGCTTTTGATCTCACGCCTACTATAAATCCTGGTAGGGTTAAAATTGGCCTGGCGATGACTTAAAAATTTGAAATCTAGCCAAAGCCACCGCCTTAGCACAAACGTCGCATCCCCGGCTTGATGGCGGAACTGGTTGGTTGGCGGGTATGGAGGAAACTTGGTAGCGACGAGCATGAAACCCCAAACCTCTGTCTGCGGATTGGGGCCAGCCAGCCCCTTGTCTGCCAACTGACCAGTTCCACCATCAGGCCGAGGATAGACGTATGTGCGTCTATCCCGAATCGTTTTTGGTGTTATCTTTATCAATTAAATTCTGAGCAGTAGGTTGGGTCGGTGTCTCGGTATCCGTTTTCGCGGCGTTTGTCCGAGTCACCAGCATAACAATCACCTAATTTGTACATGCAGCAATTCAGCCCTATTAAATCCAACCGGTGTAGGAATAATCAAGCCGACGGGAAAATGGTTGTACCGATTATATGCTACTACTAGTGTCTATTTTCCTCTATCGAAATTCTTATATATATAGGACGCTGTAGCTTTTGGAGGACATAATTTTTTGTGCTCTGAACTTCAATAACGATGCTAACACGTGCAGCTAACACTTTTGCTGCAAAAATTTCGGAATTTACGTTTTATACACATAATTCTTTAACCCCCATTACTAATTACCAGGACTACTCTATGTCATAACGCAAAACGAAAAAACAAAACAAAACAGCTGGCTTAGGAACTCGTAGTATCTATAGGAACGTTTACCTCCAAGGCCCCTAGAGGGGCCGAGAGCCAAGGAATGTCAACGCCGTTGACATCCGTTCCGTTCCCTTTTACGGTCAACGCTGCATTTTTCCCCTGAGAAATAATGGCGCCAATGAGGGTTGTTAAAGCTTTATCGCCCAGCTTCGCGTTGAAGTCGTATTGACGATCGCCGGGGGCTATAGTGAGGTTGGGAATCGTCCCAGAGCCAAGAGCTGTACCATTAAGAGAGAATGTGATATGGACATTACCCTAAGATATCCCATTAACAACGCTCAAATACGGTTTGTAGAAGGAATCTTGTGGGGGGAAAGGTGTAATTACCATCTCGATTGTGGCTACCGTGGGATTCGGGATAAAAACTTTCCCTGCGAGATTGGTATTGGGGTCGTTTTGTACAAGGTCGTACTTTTGGATTTCCATCCCAGTGAGCTTGTTGAAACCTATCATCAGAGCCAAATATCAGAAATTTTGCTGATAACCAGTTTTTCCTAGGCCCTCGTTTCAGAGAGTCGGTTGAGGAGGATTATCAAACCAACCTTTCATCTCGACATTCTCGTTATAATTGACTCCGTGATGAAGAGCTCCCACATGAATGGTGGTCCTCCCCTTAATCTTGAAGTTCAGGTCCTTGCTTTCGAGCAACAAGCCAGCAAATCCTCCGAATGCACTTAAGTTCTCAATCTTTGTGGCTACGTTTTTTACGACAACTGGAATGTCCCCACCACCCTTAATACCAGGCAGTTGTAAAGTCATGAAAACATTATTAGAGTCTTGTGTGTAGAATGAAATCTCCATAGGATCCAGATGCGAGTGACTGGCGATGCCAGAGGCCCCAGAAATAGTCGAGTTGATGGATAGAGAGAATGAGTCTGCGGTCGGATCTCGGATTTCAAGCGAGTGAAGGGTCAGATACGTTTTGTCGAGTTCCTTTTGTGCAACAGCTGGGAAAATGGCATATACACTATAGGGTACTAACGTCAGCCACAGTCACTGGGTTGGCTGATAAGATGGGATGGAATTTCGCCTACATGATGATCATGATAACCAAAACAAACAAACAAAACGCAATCAACCAGACCCACCACCGTCGCTTACAGTGCCTTGAGAACTTGCCTCCACGCTGCGCGGGCACGGCTTCAATTTGCTGCTCGCTTGTTGAGCCTTTCGAAGTTAGTGACACCATATTTCCAACGGTTCCAGGTGAGGGTCGTCGTCGTTAGGAGCAGTTGAGAAGAAGACGTGACGGAGTACTACCCTTTCAAGGGAAGAGCCAGCTAAATAAACTTTCAGAGAGAAACGAGTTAAAGCGGGGCAGGTAAACAGCGAATAGTTGGCCACCCACCCCCTACTTATCTGCAACACTCTTCCTGTTTGAACTTTTAACTATCCCTAAGATAGGCCAATTTATTTATGCAACCAATGGGGATGTGGATGCCCCATATTCCTTTTCCCCAGGAAAAATATATATTGCCCAATCTCTTGTCACCATGTATTTTCGGCATCACATGTGCAGAATTAATACGGGCACCTACTAGGAATAGGAGGAAGGATCTACGTATGAATGGCTGTGGAAAATGCACCTTTCCGGATGCATGTGAAGATTGGTCGTCGCTTGATCCGGTATGTCACACAGGGCAAAAGGTCCGAGCCAAAGGCAACAAGGCGCTGAGAATCCCTCCGTGACCGGAAAATTAGTTTGCTTTGTAGAGCTCACCCGAGACCTCTTAAGTCCCGCCACAAACCCACTTCCAGCTCTCTTCCAGCTGCTGGCGATTTCTTCTTTACTCCTGTCGAATCTAAGGCAGAGGTCAATTGCGAATCGATAGAGACGGTGGCTGCCTGAGAATAGATCTGACGCATCGCGAGATCGAGTGGCGTTTTGTTGCTTTTTTCATGGGTTTGAAACGTTTTTATTCAGAACCTCATCACGGGCTGAGCAAAATCGCTGCGATGGTTCTTGGTTGTACCTAGCGAAAGATAAAAAGGCTAACTTCACAGCATGCACCAATACCCCGCTTCTTCAATTCTTGGTAATCCTCGATCCAGAATCATCATGCATTGCGATGGTTCAATCAGTACAAAGGGGAATCTTGGTATTGGCTATCCGTCACATGGAGACCCGTAGCCTCGGCCGTCTAAGTGGAAGCGAGTTTCTTTCCCCACAGGGATCTCCGGGTTTGCCTCTGCCGGAAATGTTTCAATGTACGCCAAGCCTCGAAGAACACTTGCTAGAGCAATTAATATCAAGGGAGGCTGAAATAGCAGCACGGCATCCGGTTCGGCTCTTTTGGACTCTCTTCTCCACTACCTCCAGAACGCCACTTTGTCTGAAGCATGATCGTATGATTGTTGTTGTTTATTCATTAGGTATGCAACCCGAAGGTTATGGTACAGTCGTTCACGGGGTGATAGCGAATACTGGGTGTTGACGAACAGGGGTTTTGTGGGAAAGAAAGTTTCCAAGTTGCGGATCTGGGCGGAAACTTCTAGTACTTTATTGGTCTAAATCCCCCTGTTCGTTAACACCCAGTGTTCGCTATCACCCCGTGAATGACTGTACTCTTCGCAATACGAAAACAAGAACAAAACTAAAACAAACACTAATAACCTCAAACATGCATGATCGTATGAGCTGGTACATATACACTGCAAACCGTGTATCCTTTCCCTTCATTTTATCCATGTCGGAGACGCTTTGCCAGTACAAACTTACACAGGCCCATTTTTTTGTCACTATCTCTAGATCCCTTGGAGACATCAACGATCACTCGATATGGGTTAGGGTTATTGAAGCGCAAGCGCCGCCAAGAACCCTTTTTAGATTTTAGCCGGGCCTGGGCACGCCAGCCGAAATTATCCAATTGCAAATTTGGATGAGACTTATTAGATATTCTCTAGGGGTACTCGCGTAATAATTATTTAGTTCTAAAAGCTGATCCATTGGTTAGTTTGCTATTCACCATTGAACTAAGCCCCATTATCACTTAGTTCCCATTCCTGCATGGACTCTTGCATTATCACCAACCCCACACTTGAAATGTGCTGGTATGGGGAGCTTTCCACGCGTAAAAAAAACCTATAGTTTCGGGACCTGCTATAGCATAATCCCATCGTGACATGTAGAGATGGATGCGAGACATTGTCTCGAGATTTGTCCCATGACTTGTTAGGCCCTAGGAGATGTGATTTCTGGATAGCTGGGAGCACAATCATGTGTTTCACCTGTCATTTATACATTCGGGATTGCTGCGGTACAGTTGGTTTTTCACTGCTTGTAGGTACTTTTCGTCCTTTCAACACTCAGGGACTTGCATAGGCTCAGGGCCCAATACTCGTGAAAACCTAATAAGAAAATTCATGATACATAAAGCGGAAGCGGCTATAGTGCTTCGTGTGGGCCTACAGCGGAATACTTAAGCAGTAATTCTCTTCTCGCTCTTTCAAAGAGCGACAAAATTCACGAACCCTAAGAATGTAAACTATTTCCCAAACCGATAGTCAATTCCCACTTTCCAAATCCACGGGAGAGAAAAGTAACCTGAAAAAAAGTAATATCAAAGAAAATGTGGTGTAGGAACGATATGAAATAGGGGTTGAAAGATCTCAGGCTTCATTCTCATCCACAAAGAGTTTTTCGGTCAGCCTCTCCATCTCCGCCACCATATCCATCGAGGTAGGTATACTAGGAATAGCCTCCCCTACAAGCTTTCTCCCTCCAACAGCCGTACCTGCTAGATAATCATCCGGCCAAAAGGCAGTGCCGGCACCATATAAGGTTCCCATCCCGCGGCGCCAGTCATGAATGCTAGGATCCTTCTTAGCCCACCCCTTAATAAGATCTAGGACGTAAGTTCTATTTTCCGTAAAGTGCGCTTTTATAACGTCCTAGTTGTTCGCGAGAAATATGTCAGCGGGGAGGATAATCTAAATTCGTAATGATGATTGTAGATAGGCCGTACCTTCCAGACTCCGTTTCGCTTTTCTGAATCCTTGATCCAATCCAGCATAGCAAAACGAACATTATTCAACTTTACTTTAGCGTTGAATTCGTCTGATTGCTTTTTCTGAGTCCCCTCCCTTCTACCAGGTTCGTTATACCAGGGGTTTTCGCAGAAGATCATAGATTGTATGGAGACAAAAACTTGTAGTAGTGTTGACATTGCTGGCTGCCACTTCTCGGAAGCTGCTCCCTCCCAGGTATTAAGTATAGAAAGGCAGACTATTTGAATTGGTGCAATTAGCCTAGCTCAAACGGAGGGAGATTCGGGTTTTGAATTATTCTAGAAAGTTACCTTTTCCACAGTTATAGAGGTTGGGATTGAAGTGAACGGATCCATCTCCGGTAGTCTTGAATATACAAAGTGGTGGTGTAACCGGGTATTCCATTGGAGCCCAAATATCGAATCTGAAGATGGTTAGTACAATTCCATAAACTATTTGGGTCGAGGCCCTTACTCGTATAGGCCCCCTTCATAGGGTGTTCCTCCCGGGCCTACGATCAACGCTTTCAAAACATCGGGTCTTGAGTCCTCGACTCTGACGAAAATCCCTTGCGGGAGACTGGTACTCATTGTTGCAAGTTCTCTGGTTAAATGCAAAACACGGCCTCTAGGGCTCTGCTTAAGATCATGAGCTTGAACTTTGTAATGATGAGTATTGAGAACGTTTTCAGTATACTCGAATGCGATAGGGCTGTGATATTCAAAACCAAGTTGCGAGGGTCTTTTTTTCCGAGTGGATGTAGGGACTGCGGGATGCTTGTTTTTGTTATGAGAGGCCTCGCTAGAGGAAGAATCTATATTTGAATGTAGCGTCCTTGAAGTAAGTCTCTCAAACTCCTCTTTAATACTAACAATCTCAAGACAGATGCCAAGAATCTTCGTTGCCTCAACCCCATCGAAATCTGCTCCCTCAGACTTCTCTACTCCCTTGAGAAAAAATTTGGCTTGGGTGCATAAATTGGTAGAAACTTCAATTAAGGTTTTCCTATCAGAATTTTGTTCATATGTTAAAACTTCAGCACGCCTCTTCTCCTCAGCTGCAGCAGCTATCTTCCCTCGAGTTTTTGGTCCAGATCCTAAGGCATCATCCGGTATCGGCAAACTCTGTAAGATCTTCAAAATACCGATAGTGTGTAGCTTCTTTCTTCGCCGCTCCATTACTAGAAATTCTGTTTCCGAACAGGCACATATTCGCCGAAGCAACCCCATTAAAGCGATATACATCTCGCTATGAAGCGAAATATCTTGAACAGAATCGTTTCTGAGAAGCTCCTCCGCTTTCTCAACCAGCATGCTTGTTTTCAGCATGGTTTTAAGTGGTGGAGGTGGAACTATATCAAATAAGGAGTCCCAGAGTGATTTAGGCAATAGTTCTGTCAAAAGGCTCATAACCGCAACAAGGGTTCTGTCGTGTTTAGTCTGTTCCGGCGATAGTGGCGGAGGTGATGGAATACCCTGTGCAACTTTGCCTCTCGTATTTGAGCGTGGTTTGGTGAAACCACTACCAGATCCAATAAAGGCCGTCAATGATGAGAGAGGGTGTGGGATGGGGGGGGAAAGACTATAATTAGATGGCGCAGTAGGTCCAAGAATGCTGGCTAATTCTGCACCACTTGGGTCGGGCAGTTTTTCTGGACCTGTATCCACTAGTGGGTTTGGATTCGCATTCGGGTTCGGGTTTACTAAAGCGTTTGTAAGAAGATCATCTAGCATTTCTTGTGGAAGTGTCGCACCTGGATATTGAGGGAAATTTTGCACCCAGTCCGATGGATGGTAGTAGGGAAGATTTTCCACGGTGGGAAATGCTTCCGAATTTGCTGGAAGGGGTTGCGCTTTAGATATAGGGGCTGCAGTGCCGCCTAGTGTCTGACCTGAACCCGAGAAATGGATGAGATGATGTGCTCCACCTCTTCCTCTAACAGCACCTCGACCCCTGGGAGAAAAACTTGAATGACCTCCAGCCCATTGGAGAGACGAAGGTCCCATAAAGCTTACACCTCTCCCCAGAGTCGCTAGAGGGCCAATAAATGTTGGGGGAGGTGGATCATCCATTGTTAGGTCAATATAATCCGTGGTAGGGGGTCCGGCTGTCTGTGAGAGATCATTCTTAGTGTTAGGAGTCGCACTGCCACCGCCGAGCTTTTGTCCAAGGCCAGAAAAGTGGACAGAAGGAAATGTTGATGCAAATTTCTGGGGATTAAAACCAGGAGGCATGTGGGGAGTGTAACCAACAGGCGCCATAGTAGGCATCGTAGTATAAATCGGGAGTGGAGGACCATCATTGTCAGGCTCATCTGAGTCACTTGTATCATCATCTTCCCAGTCTTCAGGCTCATGGTAGTCGAGGCCAAATAAACCGCTCGGGTTACCGTAACCTCCTGATCCGTAGCCGGTTCCATTCCCCTTAGCGACTTTAGACTTTGATTTAGATTTATGGCTAGGAGATCTTGGAAGGGCGTTTTCGGTTATCTTGTCTTTGAGGCTACGGATTCCCCGTTTGACAGCTCCTCCAAATCCTCTTCTATTAGGAAAATCGTTGCTTAGATGATTGTCACCTAAAGAGAGACCTAAGGTATCCTCGTCCAAACAGGCGAGAATTAACGCAATTGCGACAACCCTGCCTTCGTCGCAGCACCAGAGATCAATCTTACTGAGGTGAGATTTCCTAGCCTTTTGGGCTTTTGGGGTCCCCCCATCGGTGGTCGATTCCAAAGACTCCAATGTTGCAACCTGTGAATCCTCAACCGGTTTAAGGCAGCCAAGGCAAATACAGCTATCGCAGCCTGGGCAAGACGCAACACCCAGAAATATTCCGAGTTTCTTGCTTTGAATGGCTTGTGTTTCTTTTCCCTTCCCTTTGAATGAATGGATATTTTCTCGTTCCTTATCGTCTCTGTTTTCTCCAAGTTTCTTCCCTTTACCCCATCTCGAGCGTGTGAAGGCTTCTTCCCTCAGTTCATCTTCTTTCAATTTTTTCTGTAGTTGAATTTTTTCGGCAGCCTTAACGGAAGTGCTAATCGCATATTCGGCGTCGAGCTGCTCCCTGATATAATTTGTGGTGATGTTTTCGAAAACTGCTGTGCTTCCGCATTTACCGCACCCTGTGTTTCTAGATTTAAGATTCGCCCACCAAGCCCGTAGTTCGGACACGTCGATTTGTGTCTGTAAGCCAGAATCCTCTGGGGTAGTTACGGTTGAACTTCCCGCCTTCATTCCGTTGCTGATACTGCTGGATTTACTTTCTGAAGATGATCTAAGAGGTGAGGATGTGTCTCGTGTCTTCAAGATGTGTAAGCTAAATGTAGTGTTTGTATAAAATGCTGGGTTCAAGGATGACATCACTCACCTCAGGAGAGCTCTTTGGCTGGCTTCCCAACAAATATTTTGCTTGCAGGCCAGAGCTCATTCTTCTTGAATCAACAGCAGACTAAGCACACGTAAAAGGCTGAGGTCAGCTCCAATCCAGTTAGATCAATTGTCAGCTACGAGCACATACTTGATTTCCGGCTGAAGCAGTTAGAGTGTCTTCTTCTAAATCTGATTGGTGTCTGTCATGACGAGCCTTGGTTCGCTTTTTTTTCTCCGATGGGCTGCTTCTGGCTGTTGCTCTGTCTCCAACGTTATTGTCGAAAAGTTCTCCACCTGAGGGAGACTGATCTGCTAGGTTCGCCATTTTGTCAGGTGAATGCGGACGTTTGGAAGCAGGTCCTGTCATGGTTTGATGTGAGGATCAAGTGGCTGGATAGGGCAATAGCTTGAGATGAGCAGAGCTAGCTGCGGGGAAAGCGAAGAGTTGCGGAAGGACGTGGCACGCTTGAGGCTCTGCGGCTTTACGCGTTATCTAAGGTTGCATGTATGATTAGCTCAATATCTGAAAGGCGGGTTTACAAGGCTGCTGCCTTGAGCCTTTTAACCAAATAGCGATAACTTACCGTGGCAGTGTATGGGCAGACCCTGAATTTCGGAAAATACTAAGCCCGGGATGTCTCGGGATTAATTAGGGTGGGACCCAAGGCCATGCACCAGGCTGTGTAGAACACCGGCCCGATATGCACTAAATTAAGCGAGTGACGCTGAGATCGGAGCCCGCATTCCTGATGCCAAGCCGTTCTTGTTTGACCTTGTTCTCGGGAACATGTAGGCAAACCCTGTAGTTTCGTCGCTAGACCTGAGTTGTTAAGTTAAGTTCTACAGATCCTACTGCGCACCGAAGACTCCGGATGAGATGAGCGTACTGGAAACCAGTAAACCTGAGGGCCCCCCATCCGCTCTTATCCCACGGAGTTGTTGGATAACATGCTTCCTGATACAGCACAAATACTATGTAATAAGGGCAGGCGGAGCAGCCGGAATGACTGGTGGGCTTTAAATTCTTGGGGTCTGAGTTTTTGCCTTAAAGTTTGTGTTTCAGAGGTATATGCACACGTATACTAGAGTGCTCTTTATGCTACTGGACCAGGAGAGAAATGTCTATGAGTACTACATAAATATAGGCAATATATCGGCTGAAATCTTTTTAGACTGCTTTAGTATACGTAGTGGCACATATATAAAAGATTTATTTAATATTGTAGTAGCTATAGGTGGTAAAATTGATGCGTGGCAGCTCCTCCACCAGCATCGGGGTTATAGCCCGAGAGTAGAATGTCTTAACCTGTTGGAATAACCCATACTAAAAGCTGTATCATATGTTAAAATAGGTAAGTGGAATATCCGCCCTTCAGATTATGGGCTTTGGCATTTGTAACAGCCCAACATTGAACTTGGAGTGATGGTCGAGTGACCCTCTGTGATTCGTACGATCTTTACTGGTAAGAGTGGGAAGATCCACCACCTTAAGTATTTTATTTATGTTTAGTACAGGTATAGGAAATCCTAAGCAACCCAACCCCTGGGTCTTGCAAGGGTGTATGCGAGGAACGACTGTTAGAAAATTCCTTGTACTATAGACAACAAATCATACTAATCATTGATTACTCGATACCTATCGACGTCGAATAGATATTAGTAGCATAAAAGCCAATATCTGGTTCGTAACCCTATTCGAGCCCTGTGCCCATGCTTCTACACTCCCTCCATCCCTGCACGCGGTTATCGGCATACCCCACCCCTGAAGACTGTATGTTGTTGAAGGCACCCATGTAGTTGTACCTGAAACTCGTGATTACTGGCGTCCCTACCTGGTATGAGCCTTCAACTGTTTGCGTAGAAGTGCTGTTGACGTTGATTCTGGGATGTTGTCGAGTTGTAACAGGAGTGCGAGAAGGTGTAATCGGATGAGGCTGAGCTAGAGTAGGCTGACGAGAGACACGAGACGAACGAGCGGCCTCACGGGTAGAATCAACCGGGCTAGCGTTTTGCTGAGATTTTTTGGAAGCTGGAGTTTTCGTGGACGCTGCGTGTGAGCCTCGGTTCATCTTACGAGGCTGTTTTGGCGGTGATATCTCAGAAGTAGGGGCTGTTTTGCGCTGCCTAGGAACCTTTATTACGACAACCCCACCCGTGGGGCTAGGGGGTGGGCCTTTCGTTGGTGAGAGTGGTGAGGAACTAGATATCTCCCATGGAAGGGACGGGATGGAGCCAAGACCGTTCCCATCATAGATGCTCACTGCTCCCAACCTGTGTCCAACTTGAATTTGGGACCCGTGCTTCCCAGAAGGAGTTGGTGGGTGTCTTGCTTCAATAGCTCCGATCGAAAAACTGTATGGTGCAGCTTTGGTGGGCATATCGTTTTCTTGATTCGGTTTGGCAACTTCCTTCTTCGATTTTCTACCACCTTTGTTGGTGCTGCGTCTTACGCTGATGCCTGGCGGTTTTGGTTCACTAACAGGGTCAACCAACATTCTGGATCCATCGCCTAGGGAATTCAAAAGGTAGTGACTGGCGGTGTTAGAATCTTGGACTTGGTTCTTCTCGTCCTTCTCGATGCGGATCCGTTTTGCTGTACTTGAATCACCTTGTTCTCCATCATCATCATCACTGTCGTCAGAGGTATAGTACCAAAATTTGGTGTCGTCTCCGTTTTTTGCTTCTTTCAGGTGATGGTTATCAACGTTAGGCTTTTTAGGACTCCTTGCAGTATTTTTCTTGGCTATAGGAATTTGTGATGGTTTCGCATAAGCTACCAGGGCAGATTTGCGAGGACGCGGACAGTTCCTATTCGTAGCCACATGGTCGGGGGCCCCACATTTCAGACAACCAACAGATACATATGGCTCTGGTGGGCCCGTAGAAAATGGGGGCGATGGGGCGGCCAATCCCGCTAGAAGTGGAGGTGGTAGCTGGACTTTTTCTGACGGATTAAGGGATGCAGAATTGATGATTGTGCTATTGGCATCGTGGATGCTGTTCTTTGTTTTAAATCGATGGATTTGGGAGCCAGAAGCGTTTTTAGGAGATTTTCTATAAAAAACGGTGTTAGAGCTTATTAGATAGAGAAAATGCAGAAATGGTTACTCTGGGCTTGGAAACAGCGACCTCTCGTCGAGTCTAGAAGTATCGGCAGCGATTGTTAGCAAAAGTTTAAATCCAGGATAAGTGATAAGTGCACTCTAAATACCTTTCTGTTGACATGATGGGCAGATCGATCAGGAACTTCCTGTATGTCGTTGGCCTTAAAAAAAGGGCTGACCGTTAAAGGGTGTCTGGGAGGCTAGGTTGAAACGAAGGATGTTTTAGCGTTCCTTTGCTAGCGCAAACTGGTGCTGTTTCTTGGGAACAACACTTCCTTTGAATTGAGTAAGATAGGCTTTGGGGCCCTGGAAAAGGCCCCTAGAAAAGCTTTTATTTGTGATCTCCCAATATCAACGCTTGACAGACCAAGATTCACACACACATAAACCGATACCTTTTTTTATTAGGGAATTTATTTACCTATATATCCACTCGTTGCCCAATTAGCATGTGCAGCTCTAAGTTATAACCTCCTGGACAACCACGTCCAACGCATGATACACAAACTGCTGTGGAGTGAGCCTATAAGTATACACAGTCATCAAAAACCAACTCGTGTTCTCCACAAATCAACAACTGTGCGTTTCCGTAGCGCCTCATAGGCTGATAAAAATTTCAATTCTATCTCACTCGCTTCCTTCAAACTAAAACCTTTCTATACTAGACGTAGAGAAGTGAGAGCTGCATATGCTTTCTTTCGTAACCTTTGACAAATACGTGTATCTCTGGTTTTGTTTGGCCCAAATTTATTTAGCCAGTTACTATAAATTCACTTCGTCAAACCAGTTAATTCTATTGTCTGTTTAGTATATAGGGTCATTGGGGTTGTGTCGGCAAACTTTATTAAAGTACTACTCAAAACAACGATAACTGTCATATAGCGATTTTTATGATAGAGGACCGGACCAACTTGAAGTGTAATTCGGCCGAGTGATAAATGATGACTATATCAAATACAACCCAAGCATCCCCTCCTATCCGGCTCTTGTTCATGCGATCTTCCCGAATCCAGGAGGTAACAACATATGTACATGTAGCTGCTAAGGCCTAAAAATGGAAGATAAAGGGGAAGTAAGCTACATTATTCACTTTTTATTGATGTGATATTGGGTAATTACTACCTTCGATCATCGCCTCTAGAGTCTTATTAGAAGGCTTCTGTAATACTTGGTTCTATTTAGGTCTTAAGTTTTGGCTAAGGCTATGAGACTTGTTTATTTATGGGATGGTATGGAGTGAGATTAATGAAGCCTATGTACTTAAATAAACTTTTTGTGCTAATATCAAACCTTTATCAGATGCCATCTAGTGATCATAGAATGGAATTGCGTCTACGAGCTTTGTGTCGGTGCACGCGTCACTGTGGATTTTATACTCCGAAGCGTTCGCTAAAAGTGCTGCTCGAACCACACTGAGAGCGCGCGTCAGTTCAAGCTTAAACTTATAACCGTAATTCTTCATGACTTTTTACCTGGCTAAATTTGCGATAGCTCAAGATTTCCCTTGGAGCTTTTGGACTACATGTAATTCTAAGCTCCGCTTGAGGCCTACGTTGGTGGTGTCGGTATTACTCATCGGGTAGATTTCTAGTTATAGGAAACGGCGGGGCCCGTGTAACTTATAGATGGCCTACCCTTGAGATACACAAACATTAATACATACATGTACATGTACTCATTAATTCAGTATAGAGTTTAGACGAACCTCTATATATTTGTACTTAAATTTAAGAGAACGGTTACCTGATAGGTCGTGACCACGCACATTCGACCTCGATAGGTCGCACTCTTCGCAGCAGTCGCTTCGGCCTTCGCCAACCCCGCCACTTATCCCTTCCAACGCCAATAATTTCGGAGTAACGCTTTCATCGAGAAATTCTTCGGCCTTGTGCCGCTAGAAGCACCCTATCCCGTAAGCCACATCTGATTTAAATTAGTATTAGAGAAAGACAGATTGAGAGTAAGGTTTTGCGCAGGGTTCCAGAAAAAAACCGTTCGCTCCCCTCGCCAACTAGTTAACAATAATCACTGCTAACATCTACCAGCAGCAAGGCGCATTCGCTTTCATCTCCTACTTCGTTTTATCCAACTTACATCCTTTCATCCCATCTTCGAATCTTCTTTTCCTATCGGTATCTCTTTTCTGCGAGCGAATTATGTCGAAACGCCCTAAGAAAAGTCCACTAAGTCTTCATCCAAACCCAAGTTCCACTGAAGGTCAGTCTTGACATAGTTGTGTCAAACTTCAGTATATAAACTTACTCCGTCAAAAAGTTCCCTTCATTTTTGACTCCCCCAATCACGAACCCGTTTTAGGTGGCATCAATGACGAATCTCAGGATCTCGTGCTACCCGAATATTATACAGATCAGGACTTCGGGAGGTTGCTGGGCCGCGTTATAACATCTCCGGGGCTGCTTGCCTGGGATCCAATGGTCAAAGTTCTCCCTACACCTCTGGCAACACCAGGAACCCCAACCCCACTTCAGTACTGCACTGAATTGCAAAGTATGGCCGAGAATGAAATATTGGCCTACGAAGCTGAAGGATCATTGGCCGAAGAGGCTTCAGAGTCCGCGGTCTTGCCCTTACTCGATATTGAGGGGATCAATGGCAGTCAAGAGGAGTTATCGCCTTTGGGAGAGAACATGATATGGGAACAACCAGAAGAACCAGAAGAAGAAATCCAGAGGGGCTCAAATATTACTAAATATGAGAGAACTCAGGATAAGCAGCTGGATGTGCTTGGGTCTACGACTGTTCCATTGCTTCTGGTAATTGGAACCAGTCGTAGCGAAATGTGCACTGCATGTTTTCATTTGGGGCATCACTTCACCGACCTCAACACCTGTCCCGCTGGGCGCATTAGTTCTTTATTTTCGGAGGGGCACGAATCTTTTTATGATCGCTTTTCAGAAAAAACCACAGCCTATAGATTGCTGATGAAGGATATCGCATGGTGTTGTCAGGGCTTGTCCTGGGCAATCCAGGGTATCTGTCGAGGGCAATTGAAGGAATTTCAAATATTTCCAAGCACTGTTTCTCTACTACGTGTTTTATTAGGTAACTGGAAAACGGTGTGCCGGGATGAAAAATTCCAGTTCGGGAAGTTTGGAGAGTGTGCGGGAGAACTTGTAGTAAGTTTTATATTTTAATAAGCAGTTTTTGCATGCTAATTTCTTTTTTGAAAGTTTGGTGAGCCAATAAATGTCACACTTATCCAAGGCGACACGGGTCCTTACCGGCAATCGATCTCTAAAATCAGTACCCCGGTATTCAAGGAGCCCAATGAATACCAGCAATCAATCTCTGAAATCGGTATCCCGCCATCCAAGAAACTCAAGAAACTTAAAGAACCCAAGGAGCCCAAGGAGCCCAAGAAGCCCAAGGAACCCAAGGAACCCAAGGAACCCAAGGTACTCAAGGAACCTAAGGGATCTAAGGGACTTGGAGGCCAAAAAGTAAGGACGGTCAGTAATTTCACGGACTCGCCTGTGGACTCCTCCCTGGCTGGCAATGTCATTCACGACACCAAACATTTATTCTCCCTCCAGCTTAGCCAAATGCAGGCCGCAAAACAGAAGACTGAGTGTGACGCCGACCGCCTTCAGTTTGAGATCATTGGAAATCGTCGAGCCGCGGTTTGCCCTAATTGTCTATACCGCGGGCACGCCAAGAATAGTGTTAAAATTTGTCCGTATTTGATTGTTTCTATGGCTCTCGATAAGGTGAAGAGCGGACGGAAAAGGGTCAACAATGTCTCGCAGGAACTTGAGCTTTTAACATACGTAGTAAATAGTATGAAGAGCCCAGATGAACTGCCGAGAGTGGAGCCGATTATATCGCTCCTCGCCGCATGGAAGGATGCTATAGTCAACCTTCCCAAGAGTGAATATCCTTCTTGACGTTGTGTTCTTTCTCCCAGATATTTATTAACAACCTTTCAGGCAAACGAACTCGCTTAGTCTCTTCCAAGTTACGGGATACCAACACTTTCGAGGATGAGGATGAACCCGTCGTTCTTCCAAATAATCCCCAGACTTTGAGCCCTGACGATCCACTCATGTTACCGGATTACTCGTTTCTCAAACCCATTTATGAAGAAGATCGTATTCCAAACCATTCGAGATCTATCGGAGGGCTCATTGAAGCTTCTACTCCAGGACTTAATTCTCCATTTAGTAGAGACAGAAACTTGCCATTTTATAATGCACCTCTTAGACACGAGAATATTTCCTCTCCACTATCTCCACTTCAAAGGTTTACCAAACACTCTGAAGATCTCCAGCATAGAAACAACGAGCTTGCCCAAAACGCCGATTATTCATTGGAAGAATTCATAAATCCAGAGATGATTGACGAGGAAGGGATCCAGGCTACTTTTGACGATTTTGACACACCAATGCTGGATAATTACCAGCCACCTCCGATAAATGATTACCGTCAACCAGGCGAGATAAATAGTTACCACCAACCAGGCGAGGCAACGGTCGATAATCTTCTTGCGTTTTCCAACTACCCTAGGCAAGATTTTACAAACAGTACCAGAATTGTTACTGATCAGTCAATTCAGCCAACCTATAGCAGCACACATCTTAATCAACGAAATATCCACAGCCACGAAAGTGATCGACACGACCCCGAACATAACTGCCTCGATGATGAGTTGCCTGCCGAAATCTTTTGGCGCACAAGATGCCCACTAAAGTTAGTCGGTAATCGTGGTGACAATTTTTGTAAAATTTGCTTGCATTATGGTCATGACAAGCGCAGTCAGTCCTGTCTAGTTAACGTAGTAAGAATAGCCATTGCAGCTAATAAACTTACTGGAATGTTAGCGATTAGTGAGACTATCAAGGAGTTGGAGGCGGGATCACGCTGGCAAATGTGCCTCCCGAAGGCAATGCAGACTGACGATGGCATAATTTTGAATTTGATTCGCCGCTGGAAAGAAGCTGTTGAGAATCTAGAGAGAGAAGCTAAAGAATATTCCGAGGCTAGTTTTGATTTTCATAATTTCAAACACCACCATCCCCTAGAAAGCCCTACCCTAGCCCACGGACAGCAAACTCTCCGCAGGTTGACGGCTATCCAGTACCCGATGCAAGCGGACCATGAAACTAAGCACATCACTCCGAATTTTCCTCGGCCTGCTGAAGGGCAGCCATCTGAGGTTCCCCAGTCGCAGTCCCCCCGCCGGGATGCGCTGGAAAGGCACCGGATGCAGAATCAGATGCAATCGCAACAATCCTTGCATTCACCACTACCCTTCCCTAATAAAGACTCCCCTAAGCAGCTTACTCAGGACCAGTCGCCTTATCAGCAACAAGAGCCCCCAGCAACTCCAAAGGGATGGGCCATTGATTACTCCACAATGGACTCCAACCTGTTCGCTCAAATTAGTGATTATATTATCACTGACGGAGATCCTGCTGATGGAGATAAGCTTCGAGTAAACCACCACAAGATGCCTCCTATGCTCATCATCGCTATCAGGAAATATGTCCTCCCCGAAAGCAGCACCCAACAAGCTCCTACCCAACAATTAGCTATGCATCAACAAAATCACCCACCGCAACAAGACTATTCACAGCTGCAAAGGTTTTCATCTTCTATGCAGCTTTCAAATGTCGGCCAACGTTATAACGGTCAAACGCAGATGCGGGATCGCAGGCGAGACTAGTCTCGGCATCGAATCAATCTTGAGTCAAAACTCCCCGAGCAAAGGGCAGAAATTGATAAGAAAACATCAACGAGTAACTCTAGAAGTACTCGGAATACTTGTTACCGAGATTCGTGTGTGGATGGTGCCGTTTATAGATATTTCCTTATATAGCGAAAGGAGAAAATGATAGTGGAATATTGCGGATGACAAGGAGGCAGTTATACTGTTCAGACAGCCAAAGGTGGGTATGAACGTAGTTTTACCAGCAAGCTCCCTTTTCTTTGCCGCTTAACAATTTCTTGTTATTTTTGAAACTGTACGCTATTTGTATAGCCATATATGTACAGTTTCTTCCCCTCTTTTGATGTTTGGAAGTTAGATAGTCTCTGGAAACTTCACCTTTTTTGTACTTTAGCGACTCACCTGTGTTTCGGGGTTTCGAAAGGTGGATAATAAACCCGCCTATAGCTTGACATCGGGAATCCTTCTGGGGTCGCTTAGCATTGATAATTCAATAACTGCTTAAGACGATGGAGCTAATTGGATTTTTGAGATGGAGACATCTGAAGAAAGGTGGCTGAGGGTTTAAGTGCAGGTGACGAAATAAGGAGGGGTTCACCAGCTACATTCCTGACACCGTCTCAAAGATACATGCAATTCTTTAGCTCAGACGGGGCAGGTCGAGCCCAACCGGAGCCGGGTTTTGCTCTTACATTTCCTACATTCCTTAGTAAAAGCCTCAACCATTGATTTCACTGGTCGTTTTTGTCTTTTCCAGAGCCGGTTACACCGCCACCACCCCCCTGCTCCACGATTGCCGTGCAAAGACAGGACAGCACATCGATTCATCCAAGTGCAAGGCTTTCTGCTGTACTGAATTTGGAATATAAGAAGTACAATCCTTAGAAATGAGACTTGACTTCTATCGATTGGATAGGAGAAACATCCCGAATACCAACAGCCATAGACTTGGTACGTAGGAAATTTCTAAAGAAAAACGCGAGAGAGAAGCGAGATACCGGTTTCCCAATTCTAACAGCAATACCCGCTCTTCGGCATGCTTTCTTATACCGAGTGATGATGTATGACTACGATCTGACATCTTGATCAGTTAGGGTTAGGGATAATTTACAAAAACACACAAACGAGTGATATTTGAAGATTCCGTGCAACTTAAACTAGTTTGAATACTTGGAACGCATGTTCTTCTTCTCTCTCTTGAAATATCTTTGCTTAGGTCTCTTTACTAACCCATCATCAAGGCACATCATATACTTATTCCTCAGAAACCAAATACAAACAAGAAAGCTGCACTTATAAGCTTGGCCCTCGTTTACACTAGACGATTCAACCAGTGAGATAAGTATCGTTGAAGCTGTATGACAACATGGCATCGGCCGCCCACCCAGTCAAGGGTAAACCTTCTCAATCCTCTAACAATTTTCCATCCAACAGTCCAACCCTATTTTTAGCTCACCTCTCAACCAAATCATGAAAGCTGGAGTGTGTTTCAGGTTTGAACAACAGTGTGGAAAATTATCCATATTATTAAAGCGTAAGCTACTGATTTGCCCAGAAGAAGTCTATAGATGAAGCAGGAGTAGCTAAATTTTAGACATATACACTTATTTAGTATCAATTATTCGGTTAGGTAAGGAGCACACCATGCTGAGTCGTTGCTTCGCTTGCTAGGCCAAAGATAATTGAAGGAGCCGAATGAAACTAGGATCACTTGGTGGATCACCGTTTTATAAATTGCGCCAAGATATGAATGGTGAGTGCGAGGGCTCCAGCACATGCGAGGAGTACAGTTAAAACGGTGCAGGGGTTTAGTAGAGATTTGAGAGGTTTAGCTATGCTCTATCAACACACTTTCAGTTTTTTTTTAAATTGCTAGTTAGCTCCGGAGAGCTATTGCTTCTTTGATAATCCTAAAGATGGTGATATCATGACGCCGATCAAGCACGACCGTACGATTTATTTCGGATTTGTCGCTAGATGCGTCGAAGAAACGGGTTCGCGATCGAAAACACCAGAGAGGTATTGATGCACTAAGCAGCGTCCAAGAGGGTAGCGTGTACGACAATAGTAGGTGCAATGCTAAAGTACTAAGTGTACCAATAGGAATTCGTCTCCCAATATTGGTGTTGGGTTTTCTTGGCCTTTTGCTCATGTATCTTGGACCCTGAAGTTTCAAAGTTCGTTGCTTTTCTGTTGGCGAGTGATACTGACGAGTGATTGAATGTGACCTCACATAGTAGTATCGACCCATCCTCTTGTTCGGACTCTATCTATAAGTGTATCTCATACCCGACTACCAGCGAGAAGGTGGGTAGAGTATTTTTTTTGCCGGGCGATGCAGTAAGATTTAAATGTTCCCGTCGGCAAACCACATATGCGAACGACATCAGTCTCTAGCCCTCGGAAGTTGCTTCGCATTAGAGTAGGGAGCAGCAGCAATACCTGGTTATCGCTGAAATTTAGTTGCGCATAGGGACCTCTGACCACACTCAATTTTGGATCGCATGAGAGCCCTATCCAGTGCATGAAGCCGAAAACCCCGATGGGAGAAAATGAGCGAGCGATCACCGGTAACACCTGGACCTTGTACTCGGGGCAGACACGAAGAACCTGAACACAACTTTTGCTAGTAGCGATTTTTGATTCGCTCTCACCTAGCACATCGACGGATTGATTGGTCAACTCGCACTTGCATGCTCAGGTTCTTCATGTATGAGCCACATGGTTGACCGTTGCGGTTGGGACCACACATCGTTATCCTTAACCTAATCGATTGGCGGCTATTTTCTATTCACCTTGACTGGCGGCGCCATCGTGGTGGCTCCAACCCGCAGTATTGACAAGTTCCAAACAAACTTCGAGAAGGGGAACACCTAGATCCCGTAACCGCTTTCTCCAGATTTATTTGCTTTTGAAAAAGGGAATTTGATGACGCTGTTGAAATCTCTTCAACAACCGCAACGACGCAAGGTCGGCTACGACGCCACCAACTTTAAAACCACTAGCGTCAAAGTCAAGCCTCTGGTGTGAACATCAATTCTCGGCGCCTTCGGGCTCAATCATTGGTTTCCAGAGTTGGAATATCAGTTCAAGTGCCGAAGCAACCGAACAGGCGAAACGCTTCATTTTTCCCCCAGCGTTTGGAGGGGCATCAAATGTTGGTGTTAGTTGATGCTGCTGCATGCTATTTGTTAAGACCAACATTAGTCATTTCTCTTTGCTACAATGGAGCTCAGCGAGCAGAGTCGATAGAGGTGGGTGAAGTTGATACCGAAGTGTCTTGATGTTTGGAATTAGGATCTTTAGGAACGATCAACCTCAACCCAGGATCTCATCTGCTTCCACCCTACTCCACAGGTACCAGTTGCCTGCCTGCTACATAGATAGGTATGGCGCCGGTTAAAAAGGGGCTGCGATCCCGGTTTCGGGAGGAAGCCGTCAGTCAGATTCCTCAAGTCACCGAAGGAGAATTTCAACCGTCGCTTGAAACGTTTCAACGTCATTGCCAAGCATGGCTACCCCTGACCTGCAACTGGTATAGCCTCATCTTGCTAGATCTACATATCCTGAGCCCTTTTTTTTACCTCCTTCCTACTTTGCTCTCCTCCCCCCCCACAGCCCGCCTCACTACATATTCTCGAGTCTCGACGACCTCGAAGTCTTTGAAAGACCCAGAATTCTGTACACGCAGGCTGCCGCCTTTTGATTTTTTGTTACCTCACCCACTACTGTCCTTTCGACCATTCCCTGGGGAATTATTTCGGTCCTTTTTGTTTTCTGTCAAACGCGCAAACCCCTTCGCAAACATCAATTTGGCTATTTTCGAATTATACCATCTCCTCAAGATATCTACAATATTTACCCAGGTGGTATTTCAAATTATTTCGACAGCTTTTCACCAAACTAGAAAAAACGTTAAGATATCAAAAAAAAAAAAATGCGTGTCTCGTTCATTCCTGCGCTTCTCTTGGCTTCCGTTGCCTCGGTCTCTGCTGGGCTCAACCTTAACGATCTCGACCCTCTATCCACCAAAGATGTAACCCCTGGCTGCCTCAGTGCCTACAGTCAGGAAATCGACGAATGTCCGTCTGCAGCCGACTTTAAGGCGAAGAAGACCTGCTCCAGTGATTGCATTGATGCCATCAACGCTCGCCAAGAGACTGTTATTCTTGCCTGCAGACAGGCGTTTGTTTATCCCGACAGTCTGTTGAGGAGGCTTTTGGATGGTGGATTGGCTATCACGCTTTGCCCTGCCATAAAGTCTTCGTCTGCTGCCTCGACGCCTGCCTCCACTTCTGCTAGCTCCGTCCCTGCTAGCTCCGTCCCCGCCAGCTCCGCCCCCGCCGTTTCTATTGCGACCAAGACGGAGGCCTCTACTGTTACTCCGACCACAGATTCGTTCTCCGGATTCTTGACCTTGGCTATCAGCTCCCCTGCTACTTCGATCACTAATATTCCCTCGGAGTTGACCCTCGACGGCAGTGCTGAACCCACTGTGGATTCGGTCTCGGTCTATGCGCTGGGCTCTGATGTCTCTTCGGTGTCTTCGACTTCTGTCGAAACGCCCACGTCTAGCGCCTCCCAAATTCCTCTTCAATCCGGCTCAGCCAATAGCACCAGCGGACCAAATAACGCCAATGGCGCAGGTTCAATGAAAGCTACTTGGGCGAGTATTATGATTAGTTTCTCTGTGGCTTTGGGAGTAATTTTGTTGTAAAACGGGGTTGTGTGTGTGTGTGGTTAAGTCTTAGAAGGTTTGGTGAAACACCATAGTTGTCTTAGAATATCATCCTGTATATTGTAATGTTTTTTTCTCTTTTAATTTCTCGCTTTTTCTTTTCCTGTTATGGGGAAGAGGACGAGGTTTGTAAATTTCTACGTGTTGAACGCAAACTTTTATCTATTTCATAGTATGATACCCGCAACTACTTTGTTTTGTGGACAGACCATACTGTTTTTTCTTTTTTATTGTCGGTTACATGTGTATAGCGATACTAGCAATGTGGGTACTGTACATACGGGTTCATAAAAAAAAAAAACAGAAGACATTGAGATTCGTGATCCCTTCCCCCCGTAGCGAATACGAATCGGAATTCGCCTGGTTTGGTACTCATTGCCCCACTACAGCTAGACTTGAGCTAGGGTGGGACTATTAAGGAACAGGCCTTTCATCTATTTGAGACCCCAACCATCGGGATGGGACCCTGGAGTAACTTTATCGTCTCCCCGGCAAACTCGCCGCCCAGAGACTTATGGTTAAGTGTGCACACGATCTAGCGTTTCACATTAAAATCAACGCCGGGACATACCGAGCGGTATCATGAGCATGTAACAACGGAAGAATGAGCTCCGGCCCGAGAGACACTCCACTCCGCTCGGGTCAATGGTGAAGATCTCGGTGTTGTTTTTTGTGAATGAGAGGGTTGTGGTGATACAGCCGTTTGTATAGCTACTTGTATTCCGTATTGTATTCCGAACCGTCGAACATGTTGTATTGTTGGCAGAGACTGCAAAACACCACATGTATCTTTCAGCTGATCTGTAGGCGCCCAAAGGTAGCAGTATTTTTCCTCTCTGGCCTGCTTTACCCTCGAGCTAGTTGTATGGGTATGGTATTTAGTCAATGATGGTGGATACCTAAAGTTGGGTTAGCCTGTCGGGCATTACCTGAAGGATTGGTCCGAACCCTACATAACAGTTTTCAGGTTTCTACCACCGTGCAACATCCCACCCACGGCAGCCGCGATATATTTATCCTGTTGCTCAGGTGTCGATTAGTGACTAAGCACGCATTTTCTAATATTCTCAAGTCCACTCTTCGATATTTACTGATACTACATGTAGTATACAAGGAAACTAATTGGCCTAGGCACCTTTTCCATCTCCTCTAATATTCCCATATCGGTGTGATAAGTGCCATAAAGTTCTTTGTGTTTTTTCTCATTAATAATTCTACATGACACACACGTTTTTTCCCATCATCTCGAGTGACTACTGCATGTAACTACATGTAGTGCCCAAGCCGCCTTCACCACTAAAAGGTCTTCCACCGTACCCAATAATTACGACTTCCTCAGTAAGGTCGTGGCAATAGCCGTCTGACTGCCAAAACCATTCTGAATGTCCCCCGAGAATCTCATTTTTCTGGGTTACCAATATTGGCGCAGTATACAAATGACGCTGATGCCCTGAGAAATCTAAGAAAGTTGCATTGAAAAGACATATATCCTGGTTTACTCCCACCATCTCCGTCATGGCACAGCTTTATTCGTCATTTTTATAGACTAAGGCTCTGGCTGTTTGCCTTTGGACACACGTGGTGAGGGGACGGCTCAATGCTTTTACTAGTAGGGTTTACAGCCGTGTAGTAGATTAAGTATGCTCAAGAAACCACTTCAAGCTAGTAAGTGATACTTGCCAGAATATATGCGTTATGTTCACCCAGGAGATCAGAAACTTTCCCCTACATACACTCATAATACACCAATGCAGTGTAACTAGCACGTTGGTAGTGGTACTGGTAAACTCTGACAGTTATCTGACTATCGCTACTTCATGTATCCATATGGCGGACGTCCGCCCCAGCTGCCAGTGCGGAAACGAAGGACAAGAAAACAACCCGGCCTTCCGATAGCATAGGCGAATGCACGGGCTTCTTCTATCAATGCATCACACTGCTGCTCCTCAAGAGCATTTTCAAGGGTTATGAGAAATAACTCCTGTTCCATATATCTTCTCTCGAGGCTTCTTAGCTCCTCTTTGCTGGACTTGTTGAAGAGGGGGCTTTTCGATGGCTTCGGTATTTCCATGACTCCCCTGGGAGCTTTGCCGGAGGTGGATGGCCTTCCTGTTGGAGGACTTGGAGACGTCTCTGGGTAGCGGAGATGGAAGGTAGTTGGTGTGTAAACGCTAAATTTAGGAATGAGTGTGATGGGGAAGCTTTTTGCCTATAGTCAAGGGGACCTGGAGTGCCGTCGGAGAATCTTCTCATACGAGCTAGTAAATGGAACTACATGTAGGCTTAAATGTGTGAAGTAGGTCCTCTCTAAAAAAGAAAGAAAATAAAACGGGGGAAGGATAAGAGGAACTGAGCTTACCCAGGAAATACCCAGCCTCTGGTTTTGCTTAAAGAAGATCAAAGTTTTCGTTGGGGAGGGCTTTGCCAGTCAGATTTAGGATGTAAGTTGTGAGCTTTGCTCTTAAAGGACGCCCGCTGCTGGGAGAAACTCCACACCTGTGCATTCACCTTATAACCTTGAAATTACTGCTTACTTGTTTAATAAGGTGGTTTTTATTGAGGTAGTTCAAGCAATTTCCACATTTGAGAGATATACGGTAACTGGTAAAGCTAACACAGCCCCCCTAAATAATAATACTCACCACTAACCTTCTACTCGCTTAAGGTAGCAAGAACAAAAAGAAAGGAACCCCATTGGGATTGATAGACACCTAAAATGGAATAGATCACAAGAGATCAACAGACACCGATACAAAACCCACTCTTACAAAGTAAATACCTAACGACTATTTTCAAGTTTCCTAAAATCACCTCTTATGCCAACAGCATTTGTAAATCAACTAATTTCGTCTCCTTCGCCCTTCTTCCTCTACTCTCACCCTTCTCCTGGAACGCTGTCGCCACCAACCCCCTCTTCTTCTCCTGAATTAGCAACACACGCTCCTCGATACTCCCCTCCATCACTAATCGAAATACCGTTGTTTTCCTCCTCTGTCCAAGTCGGTGAACACGGTCTACAGCCTGGTCTTCAATCGCTGGTGCCCACCAGCTGTCGGTAAGAATGACCTGATTCGCAGCGACTAGATTCAACCCGACAGAGGCGACAGAGGGAAGCGAGCATGATTGTGCATTCTGGGTCTGACTCGAGCGCTTGTAGAGCATCATCGCGGCGCCGTACATTCATTGTACCGTCAATGCGAGTGAATTTGAACCCAGCCGCGATGAGGTGCGGTTCAATAATGCTAAGGTAGGATGTCCACTGCGAGAAGATGACAGTTTTGTTGGTGGAATCTCTGGCGCGAGTAGCTTTGAGGATTTTCAGGAGAGCTTCGATTTTGCTGCTGCTAGTTTGAAGGTCGACAGTGGAGTGGGGCTTGGGTTCTTCTTCGATGACCATAGGCTCAACAAGGCTGCTGGGAGCGTCTTTGAGTTCACATCTGCACATGGGGCATTTATGCTGGATCTCGATGACTTTCTCGATGCCTAGTGAGTGTTAGCAATGAGGTTTCGTATATCACCACCGGCCAACCATCCGTCTAAAAGGAGTGAAACTTACACTCCAACCCAAAAACATGTTTACAGATAGTAATCCTTGGATCATGTAATGCTTCTAAACAAACAGAACACTCCTCCTGCGAATCAATCGCGATCTGCAATAAGTCTTGCAGCGCTCTTCGATTCTCACCATTAAGCACAACCTTGCTTTGACCCGCCAGCTTCATCAAGCTCTCAATTCTCTCTCCGCACAATGACCAATGATTACAAACCTGCCTCATACGTAAGAGAATCTCCAGGAGGAATCTATACTCATCCCTTTTATCACCAGTTGCCTTCCCTTTTTGAAATCTATCAAGTAGTCCCTTTGCCTCCGCATCGAGGACGTTATACTTCTCCAACTCCTCGGGGTAAAATGGGATTCTGTGTACAAACTCTTTGCATTCTGGCAGTTTGAGATCAATGAACTTCATGCTCTTTGTCCTCCGTAGACAAACGCTTGCCATGAGAGCCTGTAAACGCATATTGGCTTCCGGCAGCCCCCTATTTAACGGCCGAATCAATACCCTGTTGAAGATGTCGAATTCAGACAACCCTCCCGAGTATCTTAAGAATCTCAATAGCGAGTATAGGTCCTTCAAGGTATTAATAATTGGCGTCCCAGTGAGGCACCACCGGGACTCTGCGGTTAGGTTGGTAGCCGAAAGGGCGGATTTAGATTTGGGATTGCGGATCTGGTGAGCTTCGTCAAGGATAACACGGCGCCATTTGATTGAGTGGAGTCTATATAAGATTAATTAAGTAGAATAGCTGGAAAAGAGTAGGGAAAATTTTACCCTTTTGCAGCTAGTCCGGTCTTCTTGGGATTAAATTCACTTGCTAGCGTACCTATGAGTGAATGAGTGATAGTTAGTGATGCCTGTAGTCAAGCTTGCCAAAGGACTCAAACGAACCATAGCTGGTAACGACCACATCATAATCCGATAAATTATTACTCTCCCTCCCGGTGCCATGATACACCAACACTTTCATAGGCATGCTTTCACCCACATGATGCTTGGTTTGCCCTGTCCAATTAGACATAACACCCACAGGGCAAACAATTAACGTGCCCCCAGTGCAATGCCCAGATGCTATTGGCTTCGGAACAAGTGCCGGTTCGCGAGCTGGATCGGTCACCATTAGCGCAATCATCTGCAGAGTTTTACCTAGGCCCTAGATATCTAAGTTAGTAAGGCTTCCCTAGAAAATGGATACGGAAGATCAAACCATATCGTCCGCCAACACTCCCCCCGAGGCAAGATCGGGCGACGTCTTGGTCGTGAACATAGTTGCGACATTCTGGTATGCCCCCGACACGCGTTTCCACAGTTGCACTATTTCGTCATCCTTTGTTGGTGGCCGTGGGTGCTCTTGTTGTAGGAGCCATGCAAGGCCCTGAAGTTGGTACGGGAGCATAGCCGTCGCAAGGCGATCGGGCTGAAGCGCAGACGGGTAAGCGCTGAGGTCCTCTTCAGCCATTCCAAATTTTTGCACAACCTCGCCAATTTCGCGAGGGTTGAAGGCCTGCGATGCGCCGACAAGGTGTTCCCAACTCGGTCCTGGTAGTTCTTCATGCCTGTAGGTACCCGGCGCAGTGCTACCGACAAACTCGCCGCTTTCGTTAATCTCGATCTCCACATCACCATATCCTGTGGGAGCACCTCCGCCTTTTCCAATCTTGACCTTCTTCAGCTTTGCTTGAGCCTTCGCTGCTGCTTTTGCTACTTCCTTTTCGGCTTTCTCTTTGCGTTTCTGCTCCTCGGAAGCACGAATCGGCAGCCTGTGGGATTTAATAGCGGCTTTGATTTGCGTGCGCATGGCTGGGTTCGCAGAACCGTATATGTTAAGGGTTAACGGCATTTCGTATTCACCAACGCGGCCGGCAACAACACCTTCGGCATGGATTAGACCAGAGTCAAGGAGGGGAGCAAGCTTAGCGGCGATAGTCTTTGGGATATGGCCGATTTGAATATGAGAGACATTGTCAACACGGATGGCGTTGGTATCGTACTGAATTCATTAGCATTGGGTGTGAATGATAAGAGAAGATGCAGATATGGCAAACTTGATGGAAACACATTTTGAGAGGGAAAATATTTCTGTATAGAGCAATACTAATCATAATCGAAGTGAACGCGTGAAAACACACACACCTGATTGGTTGGTTCTCGTTTTAGCAAGACCTGTTCGCCTACCGTGGCAATTCCACGATAATATCGCACTCCTACAACTTTCCCATCGATATGACCATAATGCTCCCAGTCCTCGCTATAATCGCCTTCGTTATCCTGAGACAGGTCAATAACGTCGTGTGCACCAGCATCGTCATCGTAGTCGATATCGAGCTGGGTAATCGAGCCAGAATTTGCAACACGGCCGGTAGAAGGCCTTTTCCTCTTTGGTGTGGGGATTGAGGAGCTTGGTGCGCTATCATCGGAGGGCATTTCGACGTAGGCAGGGGCTTTACGTTTACCAGAGGAAGGTGTTGGGGCCGTTGGATAGGTAGGGCGGGAGGAGGAGGGAGGAGAGGTTGCGTAGGAGTAAGAGGAGGGACCACCATAGTTGTAGTAGGGTGGACGTGACATCAGAGAAGCTTAGATGGGACGAATGCTGTTGAGTGATATGGCTAGAGATAGATAGCTTGATGCTAGTTGTGTTGATGGGTGAATCGACTTGAATTGAATTCAGCTATGATAGATATTGTGAAGATAGCGATGACCAAGAACCAATAGAGATCTAGTAGTGACGGGTGGAGAAGCTTGGTGGGGATTTATTTAGAGGAACGCTTCCCGTTGGAGAGGTTGTCTCAAAACGTGACCTTGATTTTGAGGGTGACGCAGAAATAGCCGATCTACAGCAATTTTGGGACCGGGTGCGCCAAAAAGTCCTGGTTACTTACATGTAGTTCTGGCATCTTCTAAGAGCAACGCACAAGCGAGGAATAAGCTTTAGCGAAAAGCGGTCCGACAAAACTGGATTCCCAGAGCGAGGGAGGACCTGGAGGAGGCCTGTCGGCTGTTGGGTTGGAACCTGGAACCCAGAATCCGGATGCTGATCCCTAAAGCTCTCTGCTCACCTACATACGAACATCGCTCGCTTCGGAGAATACTTTCCTGTCGTTGACGGATCGTGTGACGATGTGCACAGGCGAAGTTTCCAGCTTCCAGAATGCCGGAACACGTCCGAATCCGGTAGGTGGAAGCAGGCGCGCCGAGGTCACGTTTGCTGCGGTCGGCTGCAAAGCACGCTGAAGCCACCCGAGACGCGAGAATTGGTGGGCTTGGCGTGGGGGAAGAGCCTACAGTGCTCTACTCTCGGTTTGGAGGCTTTCCCCACATGCAGCAAGTCACCCTGTATCGCCCACACGTGCCATCTCGCCCGGTGCTGCGCTCTGGGTTGCTTTTCTTTCTTTTTCCCCTTCCGTCTGGTGTCTGTGTCTGTCTTCGTTGCTGGCACACGCCCGACCGATTGCCTCCCAGCCGACCTGCTCTTCAATACGAGCCTTTCTTCTTCCACCACCTCCTCCGGTTTAAACCGCTGACCCTTCCTGTAAGTTGCAACGGTCAAGGACTATCGTTTTCTAAGCAGCTTCTCTTATTTTTATTTTTATCGTTATCGTTATCGTTATCACTATTCTACCGCTAGTGCGTGAGAGAGCCGAGTGAGCAGCAGTGAGAGAGTGAGAGAGAGAGAGAAAACGAAAACGAGCTCGATTGAGCCTCATTGCATCAAACTCATCCCCCCCTTCCCCCATATCAGATGTCTTACGATGCTCACACCACATCTCGACCGAGCAACAACGGTTCGCCCCCCTTGCACAACAGAAACAGTAACGGATCTGTAGGGTTTGGCTCGACAAGCAACAGTGGGGCTTCTTCTTCTCCCCAAGCTGGTGGTGAAGTTGTCGGTGGTGGTGGTGGTGGTGGTGGTGGAAGTGTTGGTGTGTGTAGGTTCTCCACTAGACTGACTCTCATCCCATCCTTCCCTCTTCTCCCTGATCCTCTCCCACATGCCATGCCATGCCACTACCCGTATCTCGCTTTGTCTCGGGTTTATCTCCCTTGCTATTTCATCCCATCCCATCCCCCGTCTCCCACTAAACTCCCCCATCCCCCATCTCATCTCCATCGTCTGGAGTTGGCGCCATGCATCACCGTCATCATCCTCTCATAGCTCGACACGAGGCTGACATCTCGGATAATAGCAATCCCGCAACACACCTCCCCTCCACCGCCTCCTCCTCCACCTCCTCCACCAACGATCCATAAAAGAACCTATCAAGCCTGCATACCCTGCCGCCAACGTAAAGTCCGCTGTGACTTGGGTTCTGTTGAAGCTCCCCACGACCCCCCATGTGTACGTTGTCGTCGTGAGTCCAAAGAATGCTACTTCTCCGCAACACGCCGAAAAACACGCACGCCCTCTGGTTCTGGTGACGATCTGGTTGGTGTGGGGCGGGGCCGTGGGGCCATGAGAGGAGTAATCAGGAAACGGGAGGATGAAGTAGACAGCGATGGTGCGGGACCGTTGAAAAGGGCTCGCTCGATAGGTCATGGCTCACCTCTCGAGGATCCCCCGCGGCCAGACTCGGCCACCTACCCGCCACCACCAGACTACACGCGAGGAAATCATCGCTCGCCTACATATTCTCCATACTCGCAGCAGCAGCCTTACCAGACTCAGATCGACCCCCGCTTGCAAAATACAATTCATTCACAGCCAAGACATACCGACGACGAGCACGAAACCACCATCACCACTGATACCCTCCTCCAAACCCCAGTCCACAACTCGCACGAGGCATTACTAACGTTAATCGAAGCCGCCGGCAAAGACACGCCTTTGTCGACCGGGTCGAAATCCACCAGCGGGGATAGTGACACTGATGGGGAAGGTGATGACGCAACGTGCAGAGGGGGATCCGGCGAAGACCGATGCCAACTGAGCACAACAAACAACCATCTCGAGCAACAAAATCACTCGCCTATATCGCATGCGCCACATACCACAACCCGTAGTGGGGGTACTGGTGTACGGTTCTCGAGTATTGCCTCTCCGTCGGATCAGCCGGCGGGAAGTAGCTTCGCGAGCTCTCATGTGAGACGAAGAGCAGGTAGTACTAGTACAATGTCGCCAGGCATGCGCCCACATGCCAGGCACATGTCAATTTCGACGATTCAGGATCCGACGGAAAGGGAAGCTATGGAGAAGAGTATTAGGGCTTGGAACAAGTTCCGGTTTGTCAAAGCTGGGTGGTTCACAGCGCGGGAAGCTATCGGATATGTAGAATAGTGATTCCCACCTATTCTTGATTATATTCTACAGGGTAGGTGATATTAACTCTGCGTAGCTTTTATCGCCATCTTCATCCATTATCACCTACACTTACAAACCCGTCGCTACAACATATCACACATCCTATACATCACCCGCTGCTACTCAAACATGAGCCGTTCCTAACAACCATCATTCTCCTCATAACCTCCCGTTACCATATTCTCCCTGGCGCCGGTGGCCTCTCCCGCTCATACGCAATCCACGACATGCTCTGGCGTGAGGTCCGTGGTGGTTGTGAAGGGTTAATGTGGGGCGGGGGCTGGGGATCCCTTGGGACACCTCATGTTGGTGGAATGTCTAGCGGAATGGCTTCCGGCCTCGGAAATGCCAATGGTACCTCAAAAGTTGCGCGGGGTCTCAGAACCCTAGGCACAGTGGAGGGGCTCTTAATTCTTACAGAATGGCATGTCCGCGGCCTTCACTTTCCAATGGATGTCGAAGAAGGTGACTGGATGGTTGATGTTTCCTCGGACGAGGAGCATCCACACCCACACCCACACCCAGGTCGCACCCGGAAAAATCGCCCACCCAAGGGTGCCGTCGTCGAGGGTCTCGGCGACCGTATCGAGAATATTCTTGAGCCTGCATATCGCAGCGACCGCATGTCATGGATGTTGCTTGGGAACGCTCTCGCCCTTGCATACGAGCTCGGTGTATTTGACGAGATTGACGAGCCAACGCCTCCGGGCCCACCGACGAGCCCGCCTGCTGCGGACGGCGCAATCCGCCTACGCTTCGCACGGATCCAGAAACTACTATTAGTATACGTGCTCCAGCTCGCGAGTCGCCTAGGGTGGACATCTATGATCCCGCGCCACATTACACATGCAGTCCGGCACAAACTAAATTCGCAGGCGCCTTCGCCAGCCTCGCTCTCTTCAGTCCCACACTCGGCATCTTCGGGAAGACCAAGTGCAAGATGGGAGAGCGAAGATGAGCTCCAAGATGTCATTTTTCATTCGTGGGTGGATCTGACAATGCTGATGAAGGCGAGTGCTGAGAAGCTTTTTCCATCAAGAAGCGTTACGAAGAGTATCATGCGCAGTGGGGAGTATGTGGGCCTGTTGGAACATTTTAGGCCGTTGTTAAGGGAGTGGAAACGCGAATTTGAGGGATTGAGGTTGCCGGAGCCGATTATGTTGATTCTGACGATGGAATACGAACACGTGCGGTTTTACATTAATAGCCTTGCGTTGCAGGCGGTAGTGGATCGGTGTACTACATTTAATACTTCGGGAAAGAACTCTAATGGAAGCGGTCCTACTAGTAATGGAGTGAGTGGTAATGGTTCAGGTAAGAGTTTCGCGGCGGTGACGCAGCTGAGTCAACAGGATGCCGAATTTATTAAGGAAGTTGTGGACGCGAGTCGGGCACTATTGAGTTGCGTTGTCGAGAAGATGTGGCCTGGGGGATATTTGAAACATGCACCCGTGAGGATTTATTTGAGAATTTTGAGTGCTAGTATGTTTTTGTTGAAGGTTAGTTTTTCTTTGCTGTGTTATGGGCTGTGGAGATAATTAACTCTTTATTTTACAGACATTCGCTCTTGGTGCCCCAAAAGAAGAAGTTCTTCTCTCCATCTCTCTCATCAACAAAACTGTCAAAGCCCTCCGTTCAGCCTCCGTCGACGACGTACACCTAGGTCTTCGATTCGCAGATCTCCTCGAAACACTCACGAAGCGGATCAACCTCCGATTTGTGCATATGAGCCGAGGCAGTCGCGCTGGCACACCGGTACCTAGTGCTTCCACCCCAGGAATCGGCGGACTTGGTGTTAATATCTGGAGCCGCGGCGTATCTGGGATGGATGCAACAGTACCGCGGACACCAGACGCAGATTTAGCGTATACCATCAGCGTGAAATCAGATCCAAACGTCGGAATGCCGCCACCACCAACGCCGGGGACGCTGCCCCACGGGTCTTTATTCGCTTCCGTGGGGGTTAACGGGTATGATAACCACTACACACATTCCTCGCCTGGGCCATCCGGAGTCGCTAGTAATGGCCTGAACGGCATTGGCATTGGGACGGAAAGTAATGCCCGCGCAGAAGGACCCGGAACGCCATATGCGGGAGGTGAAATCCCGGCGGATGATCCTAATCACTTCTTTGCGGGGTATGAGGAATGGCTGGCCCTGCCAATTGATCCAATTGTGGGTGCGGGGTTTGGCGGGGTTACGAGCGGGCAGATGGGGCCGGACGTGGGCGGTGTAGACTTGTTGGAATTGTTGTTGGCGGGCGGGGGTGGATGATGTGATATGTGGAGTTTGGGGCTAGGACTTTTTGTGCTTTTTGAGGGGTTAGGTAGTTAATGGTTTCTGTTTTTGACTTTGATGAGCTGATGACGGGTGATAGGGGATGGTAATGTTTCCGCTTCGCTTCTTTTTTTTATATTCTTCTGATTAATTTGTTTATCCCTTTAACCTTTTTCTATCGGTTTGCTTTATGGTGCGTAATCTAGCTTTGGGTGGTTTTTTTTGGAGGGTGAGGGATCCGATGCGATGCGATGCGTCAGTCTGGTAATTAGGATTTTAATAGCAACTTTTGTACGATACGACGCATACGATCTGGGATCTGGGGGGATAAGTGTAGGGTTGATTCAACTCGGCTTGAATGTGGGACGCGGGATATGGGATGTATAAAATAGATATAAAAAATGTAGGGGAATAGAATTATGGGGGTTTTTTCAGTCGAGGAGTTTTAAAGCCTTTTGTTCGCTTCATTCGCTTTGCTTTATCAATCTTTAAAAAAAAAATGTTAGTGGGGGTTAGTTGTTGGATGGTGTGTTTAAAACATAAACAACGATATAGACTATAGCTACCTCCTAAGATGCACAGCAGCCTGGCAGCAAGGGATGGGAACCTTAACCTAAAAATATCGTATCTTTATCCTTAACAAACAAGGGAGTAAATTATATTCAATTCGAGTCTGTAACACTTAAACGTTTTTGCCTAGGGTTCTCTAGCCTGACAATTTTGAAATACTCTAGTATACGTTTGCAAAGTCGTGTGCTCACGGTGTTGCGCAGCGAACTTACAGAGTTCTCTCTGCAGAGACATATGCCTACTACAGAAGCACCAGCAAGAGCATATATCGGAAAGTATTACAGGTCGCTACACTAAAGTGTATATTCTTATTTTTTTTTGTAAAGAGTGGCCATGGGTAATAATTCATGTGAGAACTATTTCTCTAGCAAGCAGGGGATAGGTATACGCTCCCAATCCCAGGTATGTTATAGTTTAACCATAAGGTGGAAGTAAAAAACAAAGATCTAGTTAATTGATTGATTTGAAATAAGTAGGTGCCGAAGAGTCTTTAATAGGTTAGAGACCTCCGCTAGGGGAACCGTTCCAAGAAGAGGGAGAGAAAAACATAGAGATAAACCCTTAACAACATCTAATTACGTTTCTAGCTGTACCAAATCCCATATCATAGCCCTTGCTATAACGTTGTAACTTGTTTCTAATATGTATACAAATGTCAGATTCAAGGATAGGAGGTTCCGTTGTGCATATAATTCGAATTTTTTGTTTTTGTAGACGATGGCTATTAGTACACTTGGAAAGTAGTACTAGTTATCGAGGAAGTATTTAGCAGGGGGGGTAGTATACATTTTAGGGGTATTTTAAAATCTCACCCGAAACGTGGGCAGTCCGCGCCTTTGCACAGACATCGAGTGATATTCCATGAGTATTCGTTGAATAAGTCATGGAATATCACTCGCTGTTCTCCATTTTTTTTCTACTGTTGAAGATAAGCTTCCCCATTGTGTATACGTATAAGAGTCTATGAGTCCCGGAGTCAGAATTAAACTTAGTTAAAACCTAATTACAGATCTGATTTCGAGACCAGGGGATACAGGGGCTTACGGAGTAGTTGCAATTGGGCCAGCTAAGTGGACTTATTACTACTTACTTCTTATTTTGCTAGAGATACTGGTTTCTTGCTAGTGGTGCTTGATTTGTATCTATATACCAATCTTCGGTTCTATATACTAAAATTCTTAGCTTGAAGTGCGTGGTGTGCGTTTTAGAAGGAAGAATAGTCAGCCACAGTCAATCTAGCTAGCATGGCCAGGAAGTTTGTTTCTGGTATTTTTTTTAAGTTGTTTAAATTTAAAGGAAATGAGATGATTGTATTTTAGAATATGTGGCAGAAATAGGAAACAGCGGTTAAGATATGCTAAGTATGTGCAAAGAGAAGAAAAAGAAGGTTTCTGATAAAACAGCTTCCTATAGATCTCCCCAACCCCTATCTCTCTCTATTTTGCAATCATGAAGCTACGTCTCATATGCAATGACATCCAGCCTAAACGTAGAAAAGAGTTGGAGACTACACCAGGATGAAAAGCACCTTCAAGGAACAAGGATGACCAATCTCGCACGCTTACCCCACTAACTATCGTTACTAGCGATGAGTCCACGTTTTCCGGCTTGATTGGGGACTGGTGGAAGGTTTAGATCCTCTTCGTCACAGTCAAATTTTTTGTGAACTATGGCTTCGTCTTGTGCGCTCTGTGCTTTAGGGAGGTGTACATCGGTATGTGGCTCTTCGTGCGCTTCGAGTGGGGGTTTGTCGTTGTGTGGTGGTGTTTTTGTGCGTTCTTTGGAACCGATGGAGTGTACTATGATTTCTTGAGAGGTCTCGAATGCCAAGGGATAGGAAGAAACGACGCTGAAAAGGAAGAAAGCGAAGAAAACAGTGAAGAAAACTGTATTTTTCATTTTGGCTTTTATAATGATGGTGGTTTGGGGGCGGGGGGGATGGAGGTGGCGGTAGTAATATTAGGGGTTTTGCTGACAATGTCAGAAGAGTATGAAAGAAGGGAGCTGAACTGGGTGGGGGAGACCGTTTATACCCCAAAACTATTGATATTTCAGCTGCCCTGATACCTGGCTACAAACTGGTTAGGGCTTTGAATAAACACAGGGAATTACTTCGTATAAGCATTGATCAGTGTATAGTAGAGTTTCTCGGGCCTTTGCCCGCGCAGGGTTCATGCATCTACAGCCTTATTTTTGTGATACGTTAGCACTTTTTGCTTAATAGGGACCTTGGATCAATCGTTTCACTGCTTCGTTCGGCTGCGGGTTCCTATAATTTTCTCCTAGAGACGAGGCCCTATTATAACGCACTCTTAAGCTGTTGCTTTGACTCAAATATCTTATGACCAGCCGTACCGATACGACATAGCCGCGATCTAATAAGAGACTAAGTAGGTTTACTGATAGGACTAATAACGGAACAGCGCCAAGTCGATTCAGTTTGGTTTGAATCAGAGATTTGGTGTTTGGATCGAATATCTTTACATATAGTCTCAACTCTGCTCTCACTTTCGAATAAAAAGCTTCTTGGGCTGAAATCAATTGGGTCATAGAGCCTATTGAGTGTGCAATCCAGCCCCAGTTTTTTCTTTTGATTTTTGAAGAGAGTTAGGTGTCTTTGACTGATCCCCGCTCCAGCCAACTATTATATGTCTCGCCAGTTCATGTATGTACTTATAGGAGTACATAAATCTCGGCTACTTCCATCAGGCCATAATCAGCCCTACAATACTTGCCCACACAATTGATTCTATGGTTCCTAGGCAAATTACATCAATAATGTGGGGGGGGGAACAAATTATGAGATCATCTCATAAAAATTTTCTAATCGATTCCCTTAGCGCAGTACCATGTGTATGAAATAGTCGAATCAGACACTAAGCTGTAGGTAGATACATGTATGCATTAAACTTGTATACCGGGCTTGTTGGTGATTGTGTGTTTTGATAGGTATCTAATGAAGATCGCTGTAGCCTATCAAGTCATAGAAGCGTAAGTGAGTCTAGTCTATGAGGCTAAATAAGGGGAGGTCGCCGTTTGTATTGTCAAAATAACTCGAGCATGGGAGCCAAGAGGCACGCAGGAAACCAAGAAATGAATATAACCGGAGAAAAACAGTAGGCCACGAAATCTCGAGAGTAGTATTAAGGAGTTAGTTCAATAGTGAGTAGTAGGTGAATATTTGCTATTAAATAATCATGAAGAGGGATTAATCTCTCTGTTATGAAGGTTCTACCTTCCAAGTGATCCGTCTTTTGGTTTCTTCGGCAATCCTTACCCATGACTAGGGCTGAGGATTTTGGGAATTCCTATTAACGCCTATGTGTTGTTGAAACTCCCTGCTACCTTTGTTGCCACTGTAACCCAATTATTGGTGAGTGATTGGCGTATTTTTGTATTACATAGCCCTTCGAAATCTAAAGGCTGTAACACCACGGCCAGGGCACACAAGATACCACATCGGGCTTCTTGCTGCTCGTGAGGCGTACTCGATTACAGATCTACTTGAAAAGTTTTACCTGGAGTGGCTTGTTATGCTGGGCGAGGAGTAAGCAGTGCACACATGTGGTAACCACCCCTACTGGCCATGGGGGGATTCCTCACACACCGATTCTCCGATATTTTAATGGGGTTTCATAGCAAAAAGCAAAAATTATAACAAGGAGATACCTCAAAATGTACCGAGCGTAGGTTATAAACCAATTTTGGATTTAGAGACTGTAGCTGGTTATGGAATTGACATCGTTATATTGTCATAAGTTTAGATGGGGGGTTTTGCTAGTTCTTTAAAATTCAATCCGTTTATCATACACACCGTTACAGATTCCGGTGCAGTTTTCACAGTCATTTCCTCAAGAGATAACTGATTGAAAATTAATAGGTTTATGAAATATCCCAATTATAGTTAGAACGCCACATACTGAGCCACCGCAGATCTCTTGGCAGCTGAAGCCCTGGTGATTTTAAAGGCCGCAGCATAACGGTGTTGCCTTCATAGATAATTTTAACCCACGAAGCCACTGATATTTGAGGCCGCATATCAGAACTTGGATCGTGTAATTATCCCGGGGTTGGTGGTAATATCGTTGGCTGTCAGTTCTAGAAGCTGTACTACGGGGGTCGGGGAAAGTCTGATGACAGGTGGTAGTGCAGCTCTTTTTCCGGGGGTTCAAACTTGCTTGAATTTCATAGCTCTACTAACTTCACCCAGTGTTTAATACATAGAATTTACTACCTCTTACCATTTTTATTCGACCCTCAGAGAGTTGTGGAGTGGGAAGAAGTTTAAAGACCAGCAGTTCTTACTTGCACCACCACCTGTCATCAAACTTTCCCCGACACCCGTAGTACTCTAGGTTCAATGATCGCTATACCAATTCCTGCTTTAGGCGACACGTCAAAACCTGAATAGGCATATTGGGTTAGGTTTGGCGACGAGACTACCAAATGGGCAGTCGTGAAATCCATCTCCGGTTATTTTCGACAGTAAGCAACTCATATATACTTGTTTAGTCTCGAAACCATAGCACCAAGTTACCTGTAATCAAGCAACCCTACTGGGTCGATTAAGGGTAACTTTATTTCTCAGCGAGCCCTCTGTGCTACTGTGGATAAGAACAAGAAAAGAAGCGAAGAAATATGCAGGAGCATCCAATTGTTAACCCACATATAGCTGCAATACATCAGTCGCCATACTAATTGCCACTCTGAAACTTCTAGGTAACTATGCTTATATTGACCTTCATCTATATTAGCACTGCCCCGTTCCCATGATTTTTAACTAGGGCTGAAAAAATGATGCACATGTTGAGCAGGCAACACCAAACACTCATATTTCCTCACGTAAAAACACTCGAACTAAGTATGAATTTCACCAGTTGGCTAGATCCAGTAACCTATAGATTGAGATATCTAATTTTTCTTTGTAAAAAACATGTTGATTAGGCGCACGCGTAAGCGGTAGAAGACTACCAACTGATCTTGGCGATCAATGATCCCTATCGTGATGGATGGCGGTCAATTGTTTTATTTTATTTTCTCCATCAGAAGCATGACCCATGGGATCTAGTTAGCCTTATTTCACTAACTACGTGTGGTTATATGGCAATCGAGGGCTGCCACCTTGATTTGAAATATGCATAACCTTTTGGGCAATATTTACACATTTTACTACATCCTCTCCTCAAATACTGGAATTCCTTTTTCACTTACCTCACCAACTATCAATGCCGTTGACAAAGAAACTTTTCCCGAGCTATCGAGGATTGTTACCACGAAATCAAAAACTATCTTGTGGTTGGTCGGATCCATGATATTAGGCACCCACAATCTCACTACCGTCAACGCAAATCGCGACAAACACGGTCTGATTTCCGTTGGGAGAGCAACCCGCAACGACTCCCGCCTAGGCTACGATTTACTTATGCGGCATTGAGTAGGTACCTCACTAGAATAGTCACGGAGGTCCATAGAATTGTGTAAATCAGGGAACTACCTTTACCCCTTTGCCTGAGGATCCTTGGTTCCAGGAGCCCAAGCTCGGAAATTCGCGGATCTGATGGATGCAGGAGGGATCCGGAATGATTTAATTCAGTCGTAATACTATGGAGGGACAAACGAAGTGGATGACTATTGGAGAGCGGGGCGGATTTCTGCTACGCGCCCTTTCTTCCAAGGATTGCTGCAGGTGCAGAACCAAAAGAAATTCACTTTGCCCAGTCGGTACAAAAAACCGAGCCAACCAAAGAGTCGTCGAACTGATATTTCGTTACCTAGTCGAATGAGACTGAGAATTGGACTCAAAATACAGTATAAATGGCTGGTGTGATTTTTTTGATTACCTTCTCTTTTATGTCAAGAATGCGTGGATTTGTGGGCCGAGTGTTGTGGGGGCTGTTTGCCACACATGGCCTCCGCGCTTTATTCACCGTTACGGATGTTTACGGACCTAGTAACTCTAACCCCTAATCAGTTCTCTGTTAAAATACATATATTTTCCTTCCTAATCCCATTTTGAACTTTAATTGTTGCCTTGATCGTCTTTGATCGTGAAATTCTGTATCTATGTAGTCGTAACAAGCTATCCACTTTCTCCCTAGCGGTTTTTTGAGTTGTGGGCCTACAAATGCTGGGTTCTGTAATCATTGCGCTCGATATCTGTAGATCTTGGATGGCCTATCATAGGGTTAAAAAATTATACCTAGGTTTCATATGGTTGTTAAAGATGTGATTTCGTGCTGGCGAAGTTGCGTCACGTGGTGTCACTCACAACCGATCGAAAAATAAAAAAATTACGATAGAGTTTTAAGGAAATATACTTCATCTCTTATAGCCCATTTACGTACATTTATTTGTGCGTGATTCCAAATATAGTTTATCTGGGTTAAGGTGGGAGCATTTTCCATCGCTGGGTACAAGTTTTGCAAAAAACATGTACCGGTATAACGCCAGAAAGAATAGCCCACCTGAAAGGGTGTGTGCGATTTCCTCTCACTAGCGGCCAAGTTGAAATAATACTTGGTAGAAAGAGCTTTTGTGGGTAACGAGGTGCGGTTCAGATCCTACTTGCTACCTTTTGTTTATTTGCTTATTTGTTCAGTTTTACAAATCTACCTAATCACCACCTAAACATCTAAGGATGGGATCATGGTTTTTTTCTTTTTCTTTAACTCATTGGTTGTTACTAGCACTAAAGCTATGACAATACATAAAGATCCATGCCCCAATAATTTCATCTCTTCCCTTATATTCCATCTTTGATGTGATTATGGTGATAGTTTCTGTTCCTACCATTTCTCTGAAATTCTACCAATCTTGGGCATTCTATGAACTCTGTCTTTAGAGAAATTTTGGAGACGAGGAATATGCTTCTGTGGTTAACGTGGATTGGAAAGGAAACAGAACACATACTACTAATCGCTCTAATCCGCAATGACGGTCCACTTCTAACCCGTAATGGTACAAGTGAATACTAAATATCGATTCGAAGTACCGATCAAGTACTCTCAAGTTATCACCGGCCTACACCTACACCTATCTCGACCTACTAACAAACACATCGACGCAATCATAGATCATCACTCGCATACCCAACCTACTGGGCCCCCGCTCTATAACACGACTAGGATGCCCGCCTAATCTAGAGCGTAATCGTTTCCTCTCCAATCTCTCACTCGGCCCACTCACCCAACTCTTCAACTCAGTTAAAAAAAAAACGATATTACTATAATAGTACACTAGTACCCATCATCTGTCGCGCCCGTCCCTCCTCCACCATCACCCCTAAACCCAAGCAAAGACATACACAGATAGACAGATAACAGGTATTATAAAAGCAACGAGCCATAAAAGCAACGAATAGAAAGTAAAAAAAAGAGATAGCAAAAAGCAGCACGGCACTACTAGTAGCACATTTCATAAGCCAATGAAAGAAGAATCACAACAGTTAGTGGAAAAAAACTGAAAAGCTACTCTCCCTTTCCGCATTTTGCCACAACATATACCCATCCACCTAGTAGCTAGAGAACCATCATACGGACTGTACAAAAAGCTTCACCCCCTACGGCAAAAGAGAAGAAAAAAAATAAGCTTATAATCCTTCCTTATATGACCGGTTACTCCGCAGCAGCCTCATGTGCATCTCCTCCGAAAATACTCTTCCTCTTCCCCTCCTCTTCCTCCGGCGCCGGCGTCGAACTTGGGGAGGCTGACTTTGCCTTTTTCCCTCTTCCCTTCTTGGCAGGTGCCTTAGTAGTCGGCTTCTCAGAGGCAGCAGTGGCAACAGGTTCCTTAGCTTTCGCAGGACGGCCACGTTTCTTCTTTGGTTCTCTGTGATGCGTTAGTTAATGTAGGGTTATTAGGGTGGGTTGGGGGTTGCGTACTCAACAGCGACTTCAGCCTTTTCCGGCTCTGCTTCTTTCTCCTCTTCCTTTTCCGGTTCTTCTGGTGCAGCGGCTTTACGCTTACGGCCCACAGCAGGCTTCCTCTTCTCCGGTTCCTCGGATTTCTCATCTACCTTTTCCTTCGGCGCCGCAACAACCTTCTTCGGACGACCACCCTTACCCTTGGGTTTGACAGCAGGTTCCTCAACCTCTTTCTCAGTCTCTTTGGGTTCTTCAGATTCGGCAGCTCCGGCCTTTTCCTCAGGTTTATCAGTACCGACAATAACATCAACCATCTCCTTATCCGCCTTTTCCTCCTTATCCTTCATCTCAACATCCTTCTCTGCAACAGCAGCACTGGTAGCAGCCTCCTCCTTTGCAGCCTTTGCAAGCTCGGCCTTCGTCGGCTTCTTCGGCGCCTTCTCCTTCACTACTTTCTCCTTCACTGGCGCTTTTTCTTTCTCCTTTTCCGGCGCTTTTTCTTTTGCAGCCGTCTTCTTCTCCCGTTTGGGCGCTGGCGCGTCAGCCATTTCTTCATCTTCCTCTACCTCCTTCATGCTCTTCTTAGCACCTGCATTCCTGCTACTTCTCGCGCGCGTCGGTTCCGCGGGAATCTTCTCCTTCTTCTTTTCATCCGACTTAGCGGGACGACCTCGTTTCTTCGGCGCCACTGGCTCCTCTTTCGGTTCCTCCTCCTCTACAGTAGGGGCAGCGGAGGCAGCGGTAGGAGCGGCGGAGGCGGGTTTGCGGCCACGTTTCTTCTTCTCGGGCCTAGATTATGTTAGTTTATCATCCTTATATGAAAGCGCAAGACACCGAAAACCCCCTCCTCTAGCAACGGACGTACGGTGTATCTTCGTCGCTTCCAATATCAAGGGTGCGGATGTGGGGTTCCAACGCTTCTTCTGCTTCTTCTACTTCTTCTGCTTGCTCGGAGTCTTTTTTAGGAGTTGACTTTTTGCGTTTTATTGGTGCGCCTGGGCGATTTTCAGCTGGGTCCTGTGGAGGTGTTAGCGCGCAAGCAGGCCGGGGGGGGGGGGAATTACGCCTTTCCAGTCTTCGTCTGCGACGTGGCCGTTTTCGATGGCGGTTTTGACTTTGGCCTGGAGTGACGATGAGAGTACGTCGTAGCCGTCGAGGTTTTCTACGTCTAGCGTGTCGGTGACTGTGAGCTTTTTGCGGATGTTGGTGAACTGTTTGGGGGTTATGCAACCCCTATTGGGTGTTAGCTGGATGAAGAGGATGGGAGGAGTTGTATGAGGGTGGGATTGAAGATTAGGAAATGGGACTTGGAGGAGATGGAGGGATAATCAAAATGATAGTTAAAGAGAATTTTTTTTAAAAAAAAGAGATGGAGGCGAATTAAGACGGAAAAAAAATGAGATAAAAAGTTTAAAAAATGGAAAGACGATAAGGAAAGATGGAGAAATAAAAAAAATGGAGTGGTGGGATAGAAAAGAAGAAGAAAAAGAAATGGAGGAAAATAAAGACCGCAAGAAATCGAAGTGTACGATAATATAATTAGACAAAAATTGGCAAGAAAAATCCAGATCAAGCAAGATCACTACTGATCGTGACTAAAAAAAAAGATGGAATGGAGTAAAAAATAGCAAAAGAGCAAAAACAAAAAAATGAAAGAACTCGCAACTCACCAATGTCTCCAAGTCCAACTCTCAAAACTTGCCGACTTAACCCAAGTGCCAAAACGCAGATCATCTTTCAGAATCTTCTTCTCCTCACAAGCGCCCTTACAAGCAGCGCGAGCATTTGGCGAGACCTCTGGCAGATAGTTAGCGAGGACAACGCGTGATTTGTATTTTTGTTTTGGGGGAAGGAAGGGAGAGGAAGGGAACGCGAAAGACGCGTTTTGGGGTGGTGGTACTCACCGACTCTGTAAGACATGTCAAGAATGGATGGATGTGTGATATTTCTTTAGGAGGAAAAAGAAGGGAGAGGAGGGGAGAGGGAGAGAAATGAGAGGAGGGAGCGGGAGGGGGAAGGTGGAATTTATGTATTTCTATGGATGGAGGAGGGATGGGGGGGGAAAATGAAATAAATGCAAATGGAAGGGTGGTGGTTGTGGTGGTGGTGTTGATATGCGAGGCAGGGCTGGCAGTGATAAGTGGGAGGGAGTGGTACGGTATGTACGGGTATTGGGTGTAGGATGGGATGGAGATGAGAAATGACGTCTGACAGTATCTGCCGTGACCAATATCGCTTTTACCTGCCTGCCTGTGGGAATAGGGGAGCGGGATTTATGCTGGGAGGGAGAGGGGAGAGGGAGAAATAGAAAAGAAAATGATAGAAAAAGAATAATATATGCCCAAGGCTGATAGCTACACATGGACAGACTGAGAGACGACTGGCAAAGCAAAGATTGGGAAGTAGCAGGCTCGGGTGACGCGCCTGCCCTGGTTGGGCGCGTTTCGTATTGTTGGATCCCTCTCCCTCTCTTCTCTCTCTTCCTCTCTTCCTATTTATTGTCTCGCCTCTCCCTCTCTCCCTCACATCTCTCATCTCCACTTCATGCAGCTTCATCTAGGCAGAGTATCGTAATCATCATAATCATTCCAAATACTGCTTCTGCATCCTCATTCGCTGCTGCAATTAACCCTTCCTGTTTCGTTCAATTGCAATCAATCACCGTTTCAGCTATCTGCTGTATGATGGTGCTGATGGATGTACTCCGCCCAGCTAAGGGTCCAGATAATGCATGCTTACTGTACATTCTACATCAAGCAGTCAACGCATCACGGTACTAGATTCCACATCTCTAGATTCGGCATCTCTAGCTGGGGTACAGCTACATCTCATGTACCTCTCTCATCCCTCCTCTATTTATTCATTCATCCCCATCTTTCATCCCCATCCAGAAGCAGAGCCGTATGTGACGTTTAGCAGAAAAATAAAAAGAAATAAAGAAGAAAACCGTCCCAACGTAGAGACCAAGAGAGTATGATATGTGTAAACAACAACCCCACCATTAAAAAAAATTTAAAAAAAAAACCTCATCCCCCCCCCAACCCCACCGCCACGACGCCATCAACTACACCACCACCTCTCTCCCAGCCACATTTCCACCTCGACATCCAAATGCCCCGGTCATGCTCGCCGCTCGCCGCTCCTTCAACTATCGCTGGTCTTCAATTTTGCGTTCATCCTTCACCTGCACCTTCTTGCTACCCTCATTCTTTTCGCCTTGTGCTGCTCGGAGGTGTCGCAAAGATGGTGACGATGTCCGACTCTTCATTGCGAGAGTCCGGGGGAGGAGACGTTTTTCTTCAATCGCGGTGGAGAGAGGAGGAGCGGTAAATTCACCCTTCAATGGGCGTGCGCAAAAGAGGTTTGTTTACTCTGGCTTTGTTGAGAAAGATTTCTATTTACTCACTCCCGTGGAGTTTTATTTTAACCTATTTACTCATACCTACGATATCTGTATGTCCATAATACTAATTGGAAAATAGGTATCAATTAAGCCCCAATTCTCCCCGACCGTGTACTTTCTCCACCGCCGTCCCCCGGCCTAGCGCCAATTCCAAAATCACAGACCGTGAATGGTTAACCAAGATGACCGTCGCCTTCCCGCCGACTCTCCCTGATCGCGATGTTCCCCCAGACCCCCCGGAACACCCACCTTCCCTTCCCCCATACCACTCGGACATAATCCCCGATACCCGTTTCCCACTCCATGGTGACCTGGTTCCCGATACCAAATTCCCCCTTCTCTATGGCTTTTCCGTCCCACAGAGGCCACCCACCGCCGACCCCCACTACATGCCCGAATGGATCACCGCCCTCCTCAAAGGCCCCTTCCTCCCTCCCCAACTCCGCGAGGAAGCTCTGAACCCTGATTCAACCCCTGACCCCGCGGACTCCGAAAAACTCCTCTTCTTTCTCGAGCGCGCCTCAGGCCACGACCATGACCTCATCACCGAGCTCGCCGCTGAAGGGAAATGGCAGCATGCCGTGTGGATAGTGCGCACGCTGCTGGAACCTAAATTTGAATACCCACCTGACGTAGCCCTTAGCGTCTTTGGAGGAACCCAATACACAACACTGGGCTCCCGTCCTAAAAACGCTGACAATACCATCCCCTCACCTGCAATCGCTGGCCGCTCCGGCCTCTGGGCCGTCACCAACCCACTCGTCAAACTCGACATTGAGCGCCGGCGCCGCGGGTTCGGGGTCGTGTTGGGCAGCTTATGTGGGATGGTGCTCCGAGCTGGAGAAGAGTGGATGGGTGATCGACATACTGACCTTATGCCCACGGTTAGACAGATATTGGCGTACTGCCATACGGCGGATCTGATGCCGGAGGCATTATATGCGCTGGATCGATACCCGCGACTACATGTGCTCCGACCCCGTATCCTGGCGTCGCTGGCGGATGCGGTGTGGCGTGCGCAGGAGGCTATGGTGGCGGAAGAGGCGGCGAAGCTGGGCGTTGTTGGGGAGTACTGTGGGATGGAGGTGCCGAGGGCACGGTATAGACTTGATGTGTGGGGTACTGGAACGACTAATATACCTGTGCATGGGAAGAGACGTCCCATGCCGTATTCGGAACGGGAGGTTTGGATGGAGTTGATCTTGACGACGATTGTGGAGGGGGGGTATGGGAATGTTGGGGCGTCGGTTATAAAGCGTATGGAATCTCTTTCGAAGCGGGGGGCTAGGAATAATACTTGGTCGTTTGTAGACTATGCTGCTTTGCATCCTGAAGAATATACTCCAGAGGTATTAGCTCGGCCGCCTCCGCCACCTGCTACTTCGCCGATTGCAGCTGAGTTTAATATACCTGGTCATTCCCTTCATCCACCGTCGGTCACTACCCATCCGCTCACACTCCCCGACTGGATTCTCCCTGCCATCGCCGACGCTGTTGTCGACTCCACCTCCGAAGGCCGTGGCCTAGAACCGATGTTCAAGACCATCCTCACATACGCACGCTCCCACCCTATGCGTCGTGAAACCCTCCTCCGCCTCCTCCGCCATCCCGCTTTAACGTGGAGTAAAAACGCTGAAGTAATGGAAGCTAGCGCCGACCTTCTATGGGAATTCGGCAATCGCACAGAAGCAATTGACATGTACTACGTCTCCCTAATGCTCTACATCAACAGCGATAACCCCCACGGCGCAATCCGCATCTGGCGCAACGGCATCCGGCGCTCTCGTTCACTGCGCAATATCTCTACTCGCATCGCTGGCAAATATCTAAAGTTCCTCGTAAAACATCGCCGTCTAAACCACGCATGGGAGCTACTCCGCCACGACCCAAACGCCACGGACGAGTCCCCAATCCCCATAATTGATGTCTCTGAATACCGATACCCGACCGTTGCCCCTGCCCTCTTAGCCCTCGCTATCGAAACCCAGAGTCAAGAACTCTACGATAACGTCGCTGCAGCTGTATCTCGCTCCCGTCGCGAAGGCCGCTGGATTGGTGAAGCCACATACACCAGCTTGATGAACGCGCACCTTGCATTCGGCGAAATGGCGCAAGCGAAACAAGTACTCCTCGATATGCGGCACGACGGCATCCCGCCCGACGGCGTCGTAGTAGCTATTCTTCTACGACACGAGCTCGATCGTGATGTCGAAGCCGGTTTTAAACTAGCCGAATCCGAATCCTTCCCAACACCATCAACAGCCCCACATATCCCACGCAAGGGCGAACCGAAAGACTTTACGAGGGATTCAAAACCGGTCAGGTTACCGCGTGATGTATGGACCACGGTGTTAGACTATGCAGTTGCAAAAGTAGACGTCGAGAGGACTAAGCTAGCGCTTGTGAAGTTGGGTATCGATATTAAAACTGGAGCGGGGCTGGATACGATTTCTTTTAATGTTCTGCTCAGGGCTGTGGCAAAGCGCGGTGGTGCGAGGAGGGCGATGGAGATGTGTCATCGGTTTCATACGCGCGGAGTGGAGGTTGGTGGGAGAGTCGTTGGTGATGCGATTAGTTTTAGGACAGTGCTGCATGTAGCGGTTATGGAACTTTTGGGGATGAAGAGGGTTGGGGAGAGGGATTTGTGGAGGGTTACGAAGAGGGTCGAAGAAGGGGGGAAGGATGAGGGAGGGAAGAACGAGAAGAGGAAGGAGGTCGAGGGGGTTATAGAGTGGTGTTGGGGCGAGATGAGGAGGTCTGGCATGGAGATTGCGGATGTTGTTAAGACAGTTAGGGCGTGGTTGCCGTTGGAAAGGATTAGAGAGTATAGAGGGGAGGTGAATACTGGGTTTGAGGAAGAGGTGTTTTGGGAAGGGAGGCCGGGGAAAGGATATTGGAGAGATGATTGGAAAAACCCCGGAGAAGGTGCTGGGAAAGGTGATGAGCCTAAGGAGGAAACAGGAAAACCTCATCAAGAGAAGGAGGAGCCCACAAAATCAAGCAAGGAGCTTAAGAAGGGGTATAGGAGCCCCGAGATGAGAGACAGGAGTCGTAAGAGAGACAAAGGCCTCGTTAAAAGGGAACAACCAAAAGGAACCAACGAATTTAACCATAGGGCGAAAGACCCTAACAACCACAAAAAGGGAAGCAGAGGATTAGGAAAAGGCGATCAGAAGTAATGGTGGGGTGGCAGTGTAAATTTGCTGTACAGTGTATTTGTTCGTGCTTGGGTTTATGTACAGAAAAAGGCGTCGAGCGAGCGTACGGTTAGGACTTGTGGGACTTGAATATGACCTGTGATAGATGGTGTTTGGAAATATAGAATCTTGCCGTAGCTACGGAATGGCCGAGTGATCGTCTGTGATCGACAGGCGGTCAACCATTTTCCTGGGCTCTCGCATATATAGGCAGGGAAAACCAACTTGAAGTCCCTTGGTAATACAGTAATAACACCATCCAAGTTTGATGGAAAGTTGGTACAACTATGTTACAATTTTATATTCATGGGTGTCAAACTCGCCTAAATCAATTTCTATTTTTTATTTTCCTTAGTCGATGTTTTTGCTGTTCTGCGCCAGGCAGCCCGCCGCACTACCGTATTTACATACTCGAAAAACTGGGTAGTGCGCTTTTCTGAATCCAACCTAAATTGGTTTTAGGAGCGACCTGAAATAGGTTTAGACACGCTACTTGATCTCCGACGAATCCCTTCACACTACTCAATTTTTCAAGTAAATACGGTATTGCAGTTTAAAAGCAAGCACAGAATCGAACCGTAAATCCATACCTATGCTGTAGCCTCGTATATATCAGATTTAATATACCTTGATAAGCGAGAGCTAGTTACCAGTACGGTATCCTTCCAGGGGTGAACCTCAAAAATTAGATCACACCATTCTACAGTAATCCTTATTCTAAGTTCAATGGTCATGAAGACCAAGGAGGAGGACAGATAAGCACACCCTCTGACAGCGGTTGAGCCTCCGAGAGTAAGCCATATTGAATCTTTTCAAGCTGGATTTCCATCTCAAAAAAAAAACACTCGCCTCACATCTTATCATGTCTTCGGGAAGGGCCAGCGGGGCTGTCATGTATGCTTTCTTGATTCTCAGAGGGGCTTTATTGAAAATAGGTAACCCTTGCGACTGGGTGATCTGTGCGCTAATACATATATGTGGCTAGTCCGAACGGTTGCGCTGTCGAAATAAATGATATGTGTATGGGAAAATGGTATCCGGATAGTCTATGTTGATAATATATGATTGCCACCTTTATGACATTTCTCCAGGAGTTGCAGGTGTAATACTAGGAGTTAATGATCATTGTTACCACGGTCTCTGATAGAATAATGGTGTAAGGACTAAAAGTACGGTGGTTAATTATCACTGCTATGTACTAGGGTCTGGGTGTTTAGAGATCCCACTCGCTGCTGTGTGCTAAATCCACATACCCTCCCACTTGTATCAATAGATCATCCCTGCAACAGCAACCGATCTACTCCTATCAATTTCCAGATCAAACCTTGAGTACTCAACCTCTCTCGTGAGGTAAAACAAAAAACTATATGAGCTCAGTACCTGGGATTCCCACATGGTCACCCACTGCAGTACTAACCAGGCGATACGATGCTTGGATATGCCAGAGCGGACGGGATGGCTCATTCTCATCGTTCTATGACCGAACACGATATCCCACGCTGTTTTGGAAATTTGAGTACAGTACGACCTGCTGCGCCAGCAAAATGGTGCGCCAGGCCATATTTAGCAAGTCAAAGGGTTTTAGCGACAAGCGTATATAATGTCCATGGATAAACTACCATAGTAATAACACTGCTATCTCGGAAAGATAATTTCTCGATATTTCATTGTTGATCCTGCAAATCCCGAGTGATGATCTATGCTAATATCAGGTTCTAGGTCGCCGGGATAAATCTCCCACCGCTTTGCTAGCGCTATTGTTTCTTTAATCTCGTATAGATGTTAGTTTTTCGTCTAGATCTGTTGTTAGAGATATCTGTTGGCGAAATCCCTTGAGCCTCTGATTTCGAATTTCTCAGTCACTCCTAATTCGCTGTTGTACCTTTATGCTTTGCCTTATCCTCCGTCTTTCAGTATGATAAAACTATCTCTAGTGGAGAAGGCGGCATGAAGCCTTCCGATCCTCTAGCAGAAGGATGTTTCTCTAGTACTAGTACGGTAGTAGTATTTCTGTTTACGTCACACAAGCCGAATGTTGTGGCAAATTATAAAAAGTAGTTAGTTTATTTGCTTATTGGCGCATGCTTAGTAACTATGCTCTCATCAGCTTCTTGAGCAGGCCTGGACTTGGTGGAGTAACACTTACTCGTGACATCACAATTAAACTAACAAATGTCGATTCGCCTTCAGAAAGAAGGACCACCCCAGTGCGAGGATTTCTATTTAGCTATGAGTGGAGTGGAGCGACCTAGAAGAGGAGTATAAATCTTCAGGGTACCATCCTCATGGTTTTGGTTATTTGCATGGAAACCATCGTTTTGGTGCCGTCAATCCTAGGTAATATGGCTGGATTTCCACTAATATTTTGTGGTAATGTGTGAGCAATTTTTTCTCACCAATGATGTGCTAGAAATTTACAAAACCCCCCCGCAAGGCTTCTTATTCGCACAATATCGCAGCAGTCCTAAATCGGTGATTTACCTCAGTGCCGCGGCCTTAAATAAAGCTATGACGTCACAAAAATAAGCTTAAAGTCCAATCATAACAATTAATGAACTTCCTACTGGTATCGGTAGTTGCGAGGCCTTCAGATATATCATATATACCACCAACTTCGTTGGCCGTTCAACCCATCTGACATTTTCAAAGTATCTCTACTTCTTTTCTTACCTCTTTCTTTATTCTTTTGCTAACCCTCACCCTCTTCCTCGTTCCAGTTTGCAGATAGGTGCGTGACGTACGACATGCTATCCTACAAGATAATGTCCACCCACACATTAGCCGTCCTCTAGGATTCACCCAAGTTACTGACAAAAAGAACTAGACAACTATTTGAAGCCTCAACCGCGAAGCACTACTCCCAGCTTCTGATAATCGGAGGAAGAAAGCGCAACTTTTCGTCTTCTAGGATAATGGCGACTGACGCTGGCTATGCTACATTCATACATAGACTACTGAGGGAAAAAGGGGTTCCGGCATACATAAAAACAGTGGCAGCAGATGGAAAAGTGCATCCTACGGTAAGAGCGCTTGGGAAGAGACGTTATATCTCTGATGCGAATGCGCCTTTTGAGGGGGTTTCGTTTGATTGGGGGAAAACAAGTCTTCCTAATGAGGGTTTGTGACCCTTGTTTCGTTTTTTTATTCTACTTTATTTATTCTGCGTACGTGTATTTTATCCTGATAGTTGCTCACATCTGCACTGCTGCCTTTAGACGAATTCAGGGGTCTGATTGGAGCCCACGGCGAAAGGATCAAGAAGCTTGAGCCAAGCAAGTGGGATACTCGCGGCGATTACGAGGACGTCGTTGATGCTGTTACCACAACCATTAATGGTGGGCCGGTTAAAGTGTACCGGGTTGAGGAATCCGAGGGGAGAGTCAGATACTTTGTCATTGGTGTTGACCGTAACGACGAAAAGGTTGTGGGCGTTAAGACTCTAGCCATCGAGCCTTCATATTAATGTATACATAAAAGTATCACTATAGAGATACTAATTTGATGCTTTCACTTGGTGCTTCGCTCGCTCCTTGGAAGAATTGGTCACGGCACTCGATTCCTGATTATCACAGATCGCAGTCCTTCCATTTCCAAGTTAGTTACGATGATCACAAACAAGTCTCGGTTTAAAATAGAGATTTTATATTGCTACGTTCCATATATAATAACCGAGACATATAACGTTCCGATCCTCCCCATCTGCAATCTCTTAGGCCAAATACGCAGCCATGGCATCTCCGTATACATCTATTTGCGCGACAATGCTTCTGTGCTTTGGCTCCCAGCCCAGATAAGACCTCGCCCTATCACTTGACGAATAGTAGCTCGTCAAAATCGCTGCTTCAAAGGCGTTTGTTGGCTTCCTATACTTAATCTGTCCCTTATATCCAATATGTTGTGCGAGCGATTCCACAATCCGTAAGTAGGACTCGTGGAAGGAGATGATGTCAAAAACAGGATACGAAATGCCAGCAATCAACGAGATCTGGCTCCAATAGTTAGTTTATTATCCCAACGCAGCTTAAGGAAGTAGCTAACCTTTTCAACTAATTTAACATTGAAGTCCGCAATGTCATCTTTATGCACCATCGGCATATCCACCGGTTTGTCCCCCAAAATCTCAACAGAAGCTTCCCCAGTTTGTGCGGCCTTGAACAAACCCGCGAACAGGATCTGGAATATACTCCCCTGCCCGCCGAATAACATAGCGGGCCTAACTACAACCGAATCCAATACATCTCCTGCCGCTAAAACTTGTTGCTCCATCGCTGGTCTCCATGCAACCAAGTCCATCCCTTTGTAACCCTCGCCATCTCCACCTACCGGAGACAAATCATTCGTGTGATCCCTAAGAGTATTATGGTCCCCGTGTACCCATGTGTCAGAAAACCGTACAAATCCCAGCTTCGGCCCCTTCCCGGGTGGGAGAGAGCCAATTAAGCGGGCTGCGCCTATCTGTTTAACGGTTTCGAGAACTTGGAGGGAACCTGGTCCGATGCTGGCGAGTTCGAGGACTACATTGATATCCTTCTCTCGCAAGACCTTGGCCCAGACTTCGGTGTCTTCAACGGCACCGATGACCGGGATGAGCTCGTTTTGTGCCAGAAGTTTGGCTTTTTCGGCAGTGCGGACAAGGCCATAGACGATATGGCCGTTACGGCGGAGTGCTAGTGCGGTTGGGACTAAAGTTTTTGGATAAGCGTGAGCACTTGCTGTCAATGTAGATAAGATAGGTGGTCTGGAGGCACTTACGACCGATGAAACCGGTGATTCCGAAGATGAAAACTTTAACCATTTTGAGAGCTTGATCTAAGATATAAATGTTTATGGAAGAGTGGAGTCCTTTCACTGGCTGTTTTTGTCACCGATAGTTTACAAGATTTGATGGAAGGAACGAAGGAGGCATTTATAAGCATCTTCTAATATACAAAAAGGTCAAATACATGTGTTGAACGGATTTAGTTATCCCCGCACCAGATGGCGTAGACTCTTGGAGAATAATCATATTTTGGTTTAAGCATCGGTTGCCAAGACCGGTAGCAATTTAATTGATTCGTTTAGTATTTCCCCCTCGCAACTCTTATTCTTTTGTATCACCACGCATCCATGGAGCGTCAAAGCTCCGTCATATTCGAAAACCCGAAAGTAGCTGCAGACTCATTGCCCACTGCATGAGATTGCTCGCGATCAAGTATTGCATGGACTCGGACATAATGTATGTAACCCGGTCGAGATATCATGTTCCATGAAACTGGTTGGACCGGCCTTTAGCCATGGACCCAACCTGTGGATAGAGGTCGGCTCGATCTGGGTGGTATTGGCCCTGTCTCCGCCATCGTGGTGCCCAACACGGCCCCGTTCGTTATTTCCGAGTCAACGTGGTGTACTCGGGTGAACGGTAGATCGCTCTGGTAGCCGATCCGATACCTACTTACTCAAATAGATGATAGTTAGCTAGTTTCTGATAGAAAATCTGCAAAAGTAGTAGGGAGGCTGTTTGAAAATTTGAAGTATTCTATTATGACTTGCGAGGCTGCCTGAATGCTGGATATTTGCGTTAGGCTGATCTAACGTGACAGCAACCAATATTTCAAAAAACTAACGCAATTCGTTAAATTCCTTACTAACTTCTCATATTTGGGATAGAAGATTAGGCATAGTCTTCTGAATCTACAAGAGTGTATCTCTGACACGCAGCCGTATTTATAGTTGAGCCGAGTGGTTGCCCATGTTCGCGGGATGTTCCAGTTTCATCTCTATTGATCGCGTTTGTCAGCAAGTACCTGCTATCCATTAATATTTCCTTTACCACTTTGAAGTATTCGTAATACGGTGGTTGAGAGCAGGAAGGGGTGATGTCCAAGAGTGATGTGTACTGGAAACTATTTCAAACAGCACAGTAAGCTATCTGCACCGTAGGCTAAGTACAATCAGTAAACTAATATTCCAGTAGCTTCTGTTCTTTTATCAATAGTGTTGATCTCATTGCTTCGCCTCGCTCTCTGTGTTGATGGTCTTGTCTTTAAGTTGTTTCCTAGCATAAAGAGTTCCTTTTCTTTCTCGGGTAGTCCCTGATTGGCAAACTGTTTAAGTAAGAATTAGTTCTATGTTCTGCTACCGGTTGCGTCTTAGATATAATTGCGTTAGATTTTTTGGGGATAAATAAAAAAGTAGTCTCGAGCTACCCTCAATATTTGCTGAACGAACAAGCGAGTATAGTATCTCTTCTGGCTTTGAAAATGTGCAAGTTAGTTAAGCCTTGGTTTGCATTGGTTATCTGCATCCTCAATGTGACCGAGGAAGATGATTGCCCTATCGGAACGTTAACTATTGTCGGCGGAAGGAGTGGTCGAGTTCAAGGCAATCGCAATATTTTTCAAAGACCAGCGAAAAGCACGACACCATAAATAAAAATTCATAATCTAGGCAACTAAGATCGTAACAGCCTCAAATAAAACCTAACGTTGTTTCTCAGCCTCGTAGGAAACTTTTAGAGTGATTATGTAGTAGGCCTTGAATATGTCATTCGATACATTGTTCTCAAATGGTGTTATTTGCTTGATTCTTTCGGGATAAATTAGTTAAACGTAAGCGAGTGATGAGTCGAATAGACTTTATTGAAATCAATACTCCACTTGACTTCGTCGATATGATCCTGTTGGAAGTGCGATCGATGTCCAAGCCATGAGAGTGGAGGGTTGGGAGCGTGGGTTTGCTCTCCTCGAGTGAACGGAAATAAATTAGCAAACGTAAACGGGGTACCAGCTGAGTATATTTTTCTTAAAATCGATACTCCACTTGACTTCACTGGTAGAGGGATATGGCCCCGCTCGAAATGCGACTGGTGATCAGGTCAGGAAATTAAATGCAGTTATGGACACCTAGCTATTCGCTTTGCACGAATAGCGAGCGGTGGAAGGTCGGAAGCGTTTAGTTGCTCTACCTGAATGGCTGCAGGTCAACATTCCTACAGTCATCTATCAAAATAAATCAGTAAACATAAACAAGGGGCCAGTAGAATAGATTCCTCGAAATCAATCCTTCACTTGATTTGTTGTTAGGGAGGCCATATTCATTTGAAGATAAAATCAGCGTTTAGAACATGGCATGGATGAGAGAGTATATGAGCCTATTAACAATATCCGTTAACCGCCAAAATATGCAGAATAGTTTAACAAAAAACCTGATCAGATTCAACCAGCTGCAAGCCTTCACAGCATCACAGCAGAATTTGGGTAGATTGGGATATTTGAATTATTTCTCGTTGACCGTAGTCATCACGAATAATATCGTGATGAGCAATGCTGTTAAATCCCCGGAAAAGATTCCCACAAGTCAATAGAAGCTTCTAAATGCTTCGGTTTCTCTTTAATTCTAGGTGTTTCTCTTGAGAGTGCCGGCGAATATTCCGACGGTATAGCTGGGTAGTGAATCGCTATAGTTCCATAAATCGATTTTAGCTTGATAAATCACCTCGATATAAAATTATTGGAGAAGGGAGACCAGTTTGAATAGCATATGCGGGGTTAGACTTGGATAACTTTAATAGTTCATCAGAACATCCTTGCCACAACCTCGCTCTCACCGTATCCATTGAGACAATGGTTTCCGATTCCTCTTGCGACACTAGGTGGGTTTACTCTGGTTGACAGAAGTTTAGGTAGAGGGTAACTACAGACCCACGAACAAGTGGAAGTATTTGAATCGCATATATATCACCGTAAGTTAAAATTCCTTAGGGTGCTCATCACAACCAGCCACTAAGGCAATAGTCAGGGATAAACTCGTCCCAGCGTGCACAGGAGAATACTTCAAAATGTATGAAAGAGTTTGAATGGCGATGAATATTCTGAAGGTAAGTACTAAACGAAGATTTATTAGCAATGCCACCAGAAGTGAATGAATGGTGATATAAATTCGGGGCATAATTCGAACGACAAGTGAAGATGGGCTAATTGCCAGAGGCTTAATCTTTTGGAGTGGAGCAGGTGGGAGGACGGATGGTGGGGTAGTTTGAATCAGTGTTGGGAAATGACAGTTACCCGGATGCCAGGAAATAAACCGAAATCTGTGAGCTTCACTAGCGCATCGTGGGATTACAGTAGATAGTCCCACCAGAAGATTGGTCCAAGCCTCAAAACAGCCAGGTATCCAGTAAATGATATGGTTATATACTTCTCCCACATCAGCTAAATTTCAGTACCGGAGAGATCTCTCATTTGGATCCATCTAGTTTTTTTTTGTTCTCGAAGAAGTTTTCTACAACGAACTTTCCCTAGCAGCCAAAAGGTAATAACTCTCCGGTTTACTACGCTATTTTCTCGACTCCCTGTTCACTCACGCCCTAAGAGACGCAGGAAGTCTCTAAGCCCTATTACCTTCTTACAAGAGTTGTTGGAGAAGCTTCCTAATACGGGTGCCTCCACGGGTGTGGCTTCGGAGCCGGAAATGATTGAGAGACAGGTACCCGAGAGAGAGCTATTTGGATAGGGGCCGTATACCCACCTGAAGCAAGCAGACAGAAGCAATCAAACAATCGAGTCCTCTGTTCCTCCCTACGCGCCCCAATATTACAACAAGAGTGATTGTATAATAACCGAGTGAGATACCATGACGACGTATTTATTTATCTGGTCTATCTGTTTGTAGCAACTGGGTTTTCTGGGTTCTGTTTGCGAGATTAATATGTTTAGATCAAAAGTAACGTAGAAAAGCTTGATATATTTCTACTACGCTAAACCTCCCTTCAGCTAAACTGCTACAACATAGAAGGGCATCATTTATCATTTCCAAATTTATTGATCGTAATTACGTGCATGTTAACCCGTCACTGCTATTCATTTCGTCATCCTCCAAATTTTTATTCTTAGTCAGTGTTCAGGAGCGATCCATCAACACCAACTCAAAAGGGTCATCATCCTCCCGGTGAAGGGCTAGGATTCCACCCGAATAATCTTGGGCTTTCTAGCCAAGCAAACCGGTCAACTTAGAAAATAAAAGTGTACCTATGCTATAAATAGTAAAAACGCGCTAGCCAGAAAAACAATATCTAAGAACAAGAAGAACAAGTTAAAGGGAAGGGGAAAAAGGGTGCCAATTAAACTATTCGATTACGCCGCCTTTTTTTATATCAATCCCATTCGTCCAATGCCATTCATAGGACCAGCTTTTAGCTTTCAATTCCCCTCTAACAAACATGCATTTTTTCTAGACTGGTTTTTAGTCGAAGCTTAATCTGTCGGTTCCGACCAGTTCACTAAGTCCACTACGCTTCCTGCGCCCTCCTTATTATACGAGATCTTCAGTCGTAATTTTAGAGGAGGCTTTTCAAAAACACTAGTCAGCGTCTATACCTTACAGAAAAACAAATATCGGATCAACTCACTCCTTTGCTCCCCATAACTCTCATCGCCTGTGTTGCCTCACCATCTGGCTCCAGCTCGGTCGTCGAAATCGGCTGGAGCTGTAACTTCTGGCTTTTCGGCACCGCTGCCTGCAGCGTCACACCACTTATTCTCTCCGTAAAACCGTTGTTCTTAAACCGTGCCACAATATTCACCGTTCCATCTGCTGTGCGCTGCAGCTGCAGTATAATAGCAAGACCGTTTTTATCATAAACTGCAAGGGCTGGTGGGCCTGAGGGTGCAGCAGGTGCTCCGTATAGTCCCATTGGGTTTGTGTAGGAGGGTATCCCGGATGAGGTAGCAGCAAGGGGTGTGGCTGACTGCTGCTGCGGAGTAGGAATTGTGGTAGAATTGAACATATCCATTATACTCGAGTGTTTCATCTGGGATGTTGGGGGTGGGGATGCAGATGGAGAAGCCATCTCATCGATACCCCCACCACCAAGAATGCTTTCCAGCAGATCCCTGTTTGATCCACCATTTGGCGGTTCCGGTCCAGGAGAGGTGAAGTCGGGGCCCATTATCTCGATTAGCGAGTCCTCGACACTTTGTTGCTTGGCAGCCCGTTTGCCAACTGGTTTCGGCTTCGCAACTTGTTCAAATTGCCTCGATACCTCTTTGAACACTGGTGGTGGCATCTTCTCGAGCACACCGGTTCGGATGTCGTCGTAGCCAAACATATTTCCGTACTCAACAGATCGCTGCTGGATCTCTACGTCCAAGCTGTCGGTGTACGTTTGCAGTATCCGACGGATCCTTTCGACCTGGGCCGCGCTTGAAATGCGGGTCGTGAGTTTCATGAGTGCTGTGATTATGTACTCGTTGATAGTTTGAGTTGAGTATGCGCTTGAAAGGATAGTCGCAAGGATGTCAACCACGTCCGACTCTTGAACTTTAACGACCAACTCCTCCTCTTCATAGTTCCCACCCTTTAATAGCAAATCTCCATATTCACCAATAGTCCAAGCACCAGCCAGAGTCAACGCTTCCTGTGTGATATCTGCTTTTAAGGCAGAGAATAGTTTCTGCACACAATATGTCTGCAGCTCTGCGGAGTTGGCAATCAAGCGAATGAAACTTGATAGAATATGTTCTTTGACGTAATTTCCGGCCTAAAAGGGTTAGCAAGACCCCAAACAAACAAGCTCCAAGCTCACCAGTTTCAGAACCCGTAAAACAGTATCAATATGCCATCTCTTAGTAGGTGCAAATCGCTCGGCCGCAATACAGATCTGCGTCGTTAATACTGGTTTGAACTCGTTGTTCGCAACTTCCAAGAAAGCTAATAGTTCTCTAATCAAAACGCGAATGTTGGATTCATTGATAAGTGTAAATGAGAGATCAAGAGCGCGACGACGGATTGAAATGTCTGGGTCTCGCAGACAGTCGAGGATAGTGCTCCGGTGTCTTTGAACTGCGTTCGGCTCCACCGCAACTACCTTGATGAGAGTATTCAAAGCGACATAACGAATGTTGTTGTCCTTGTTGGTCAGGAATTTTCCGAGAATGTTAACACCAAGCACACGGAGACCACTATCAGCTTCGATGTCGAGGATGGTTAGGACAGCTTCATAGAGAATCGAGTTTCCGACGTTCTTCGAAGAATCCGTGTTCGTCGCAACCTGCGCCAAGATATCATTGATCTGCTCGCTGACTTGCGCATCTCCTTTTCCAAGAACTCTTAGCAGTCTTAGAATTTTAACTTGCAAGAACGGATCCGTGATTCCCGTCACATCGTGCTCCGGTGCGTATCCCGAGCTAGTCAAGCTCTTCAGATGACGAACCAGTGCACTCGTGAAGGGTCTAAACTCGTGAACCATATCCGGATCGTGCAAGCAAAGGTCTGTAACCAGAGTAACACCACACAACAGCACCCCGTGATTCCGGTCCTGCAGCAGCAACTTGGTTTTGTCGATGAAGTGCTCCTGGAGATCAGGAACTTTTCGGATGATACGCATGGCACAAATTGCTGCTTTTCGTCGGATATAAGGATTGGCTGTCGAGAGAAGGTTTTCAACTTCCTGGAACAGATCGCGGGCCATTTCCGTTGAGGCGATGTTGCCGAGGGTGCACAGAGCTAGCCCCACAACGTACTGATTCGAATGCTCTAGGTCACTAGTCGATATCAGCTCTGAAACAACCTCCTCACATCAACTTGGCAACAAGCTTACTTTTTTAGCGAGTTGGTTACCAGGGTTAAAACTTCCTGATTCTCGTCTAGGAGCAGCATAGTTCCCAGGTAGCCCAGCCTTTTATCTGCAAATCTCGGAGAAGCCAATAATTTCAAACACTCAATCTGACCGAAGTGGGTTCGCTCGCCGAGAGTGAACAGGTACAACAATTTGGCGACATTGTTTCTCCTGAAGATACACCGGGGGTGTCAGACTAAGCTCCGTTGAGGTCCAGCTGAGCTATAAACGAACCTGACATTAGAGTCTCCCGACTCCTCCCGAAAAGATGCACGAATAGCAGCACTTTCTTTCTGGATAACACCTCGTTCGTCATTCAAAGTCTTTGCGCTTCGGACGGCCCGGATGAATTGCTTCACTAGAATATGATTACGTGGTCAGCTCTTGAGGTTCTCTATTCAACACATTTGCAGAGTGAAGATAGGGTAGAAGCGAAGGGATACAACACACAAGAGCTCATAATGGCCGAGATAGAGAGAGGGGATGGCGATAGTTATAGAGTGTTGGAGGGTTGGCCGGGGGGTAATAGGTGAGGTGGTATGGGGGGGTGAGTTGGAGGGGGGGAGAGACAACGAGACCAGTGGCCGGGTAACCACTGCCACTCGGGGTTAGGGTTTATTACCAGGCAACCACGCGAGGAAGCCAAGATCATTAGCGTGGATGCGTATCGACGTCCCTGCAGCAAACGTATCAGAGAGATCTCGTTCCCGACAATCGCCCACTGGTGTCCCAACCCTACCTTCGACTATCTAGGGCTCAGACAATAGAGATTCCCCTTCCTTATTCTTTGACGGCCTCGGCTTATTACTATTTCTGGGCACTAAGAATTATCTAGAAATTCCCTCTCAGTCATTAAATAAGGTGGACCTGACTTATTACACCCCCCACCCACCCCCTGTTGAGCTGCCTAGCTGATATCAAAACTTAACATAATTGGACGAAAAAGCAAATCAATTTATTCCCAGCCTTGAACCATATATATCGCTCGAAAGACATCTTCAACTATCCAGCTAAAAATAATATTTCCAATCGCCCGCGCCACCAAGCCGCAATGAAAACAATCGACTGCCTTCCCCCAGAGATCCTGCATCTTATTCTCCAGCCTGACAATTTTATAATACCCCGGATAATATCTTTGCCAAATGTTGAATACAATGGATATATAAGCCTTCGACTAGTTAGCCAGACATTCTGTGCCATTATTACTCCACATATCTTCAGGCATCTCAGAATAGAAAGCACCGAATGCAGTCTAAAGCGTTTAGAGACCATCACTGAAAGCGAACATCTCAAGAAGCTAGTGAAGACATACACTTATGTTTTGTCCAAGTCCCGTGCGCCAACCCGTATGTTTCAAGTACCTTATTCATCGCTGGGAATCACACATGCTGATATCAATAAATCAAATTTCTAGGGACTGCTTACGACGAATACCTCCGTCTTGCGGCTGATCCCTCAGGCCTCCCAACCCCTGAAATAATGCGCGCGAGCAAAGATCCTATTATGTTCCAACTCCCACTCTGGATTGAACAGCGTGAATTCGAGCTCTCCAACGATCTCCACGAATTGCACGTCAAAAACCTCGCCACCCTGCCCAACCTTATGTCTATATGTATAGAGGCTCCAAGGCGGCGTAGTTTGTCTGATATGCCGCATGACATGGACATTTCTATCGGGGGTAGGCAATGGTGTCCCGTTGTCTTCCGTGCCATTCTACAGGCGATGTACAACCGTACACAAACACCAAACGTGGTACCTCTGGAAAACCTAGCTATCGAAGGTGTATCCGAGGAGTGTATGCTCCTCCCACCGTCCTTCGTTTCCAAAGCCATCACAGGGATGCAGGGTATCAAACACCTTAAGTTCTCCATTCGAACTCTTCGTGACACATCAGAAAGCACCACTCCAGGGTGGATCCTCTTGATAGGGCGCTTGATTCAGTCCGTCACCTCCCTCGAATCCCTCGAGATCAAAGTCCAGGAAAGCGTCACAGAAATGCACTTCCGCTCCCTCATCACCCCATGCATATCCAAAATCGCCGCCAAGTCCGAAATCCCTTTCCCGCCTGTCCGCTGGCCAAATCTCAAAAAGCTGATCCTCAACGACCTCATCTTCACCGAATCCCACCTTCTATATTTCATCGTAGCCCATCGCAGAAGTCTCAAATACATCTCTTTCAATAGCTGCCGTCTCCGACACGACCCACCAGCCTCAAGTGAGCCTGACGTCATTGAGCCTGACCCCCCCGTCCGCACAAATCCTTGGTCCAACATCTTCCGTGCAATCCGTACTCACTTCGCGCCCAAGTCTAGTTCGGCACTCACTCACTTCCGCATTGAAGAACTCTGGTACGACCAGCCGAAACCTAGGCGCATGCATGACTGCGAAACTCTGAAATGGACTGCATACATCGCTGGCACACTCGACACCGAGCCCCCGTCTGGTCCTACACGCGATTTGAGTTGTACTGACTGCCTAGATGAGGAAGACGATGACGATAACTCAGGAAGCACGGATGATAGTGACTATGCCATATTTTATGGTGGTACGGGGTTCGATTCTGGTCTATGGGATGATGACAATGACCAGACTGATGAGGATGATATGGATTCGGATGAGGACGACTTGGATGATGATGACGATGATATGGAACCAATGGGGATGGGGATGATAGGGCCTCCGCATATGTTTTTTGGTGGATTTGGTGTTTAAGTGTGAGAAACTAAGACTAGACACGAGATAGTGGGGGTGGGTGGTATTTTGATTTTATTCTTTATTTACGCATAGAGAATGTGTTGGCGGCTTGAAGTTGCGTGTAGGTATTTAAAGTAAATTGATGCTTGTAGTTTTATTGGAGTCTAGTATTCTACAGTAGGAAGTGGTCAGAGTAGTTTTGTACCTTTTCTTTTACGTTTCCTAAAATCGAGTGTTAAATATCTTTAATTATTCAACTAGTATTTAACCTCTAAAGCGCAGTTGAGGATACATGCATCTCCACAGGGCCAATTCCTAATTAATAAAACTGCATGTAGTAATAAACAGGAAAGAGAATATCCTATCCTTGCACCAGAAAATTCTCCACGAGACAACCGATAGCAGTGAACGGTTGCTGACAAGAGCACCCCTCGATACTCATGGCCGTGGGGCCTTTGCGAGAACCCAGCTATCAGGGGCTCAAGACGCATATGCATATGCTGCACGCGTGTCTTAGTCACACATGTACCGGAAAAGCACATGGTCTCAATACCAACTGGAACACAAAATACCTCGACCCCCAACATATACACGTATGTACACGTAGTTCTCTTTACAGGAATGCCAATTCAACCCAACGCACAAACTGCTCAGATTCTCCAGGTACGATACTAATCAGGCATTATATCTCGTTTATCATCAGAGTTGCCATTGAGAATACCGCTAATAGCTCCTAGCTACGAATGTTGCAATGACAGGTAGATTACGTCAACCAAGATGCCACGCCAACACTCTTTTCATATAAATTATCGGTTACATAGCTATCGCCAAGACTAGAATATCTTTCCAAACAGATACGTTTGGCCTCTCTCAGACATGTCAGCGTCGTGATCCCTCACCATCCCACAAGTCTGCTCACGAATTCACATATGCGGTCTCAATGATTCATCTGCTCCTAATATCATATCTAGATAGCTTTCGCACATGAGGGGTATCTTTGCCGTAAACTCTTCCCCAGGTTGGAATAGCCGTAGATCACCCTCCTTAAATTAGCTTAAGGATATGCTTGCCTAGGCCACGGATCAATTGTTTTTCGCGAGAAACCGGAGCACTTGATGCTCGCTCACCCGAAGACGTCGATATCTATAGGAAAACGATCCGTATTATACCCCCTAAATGGTACGTATACGATACGTGGTTAGTCCAGCTTCAGCGCCGAGAGCGAGTGGTGAGTGATTAAATCCCGAATCAGTAGGATACAAGATTCGTGTATACCCGATACTAGTACTACTTTGAGTTTTGCGAATCTAGATTAGTAACGTATTTTCAAGAGAGTTTATCCACACGTAGTTTCTGTCATTTTCGAAAAGTCAGGTCACTAAATTACTGGGGGACTCCCAAGCCACAATTCAGTATGACGAGAATAGAACTTCAAACCTCGACCCACATGCTGATCACGTATTTCAATTTTCAAACCAACCTTGTTATTCGTAGTTTTCTTCAATTATCGAATCGGTGCACAGCAACAAAACAGGGCACTCACTGTCAGCCAGTCCATGTCCAGCTATCATCATCCAGTGACTTTTTGTGAGTTTCGATTGTGAAACTACCAACCTCTATAATCGTGTTTGATACCGTCGAAGCGCCAAGATATATTTAACCCCTTCACGATATATCACTCGCATACACCCGTGACCTCCCGGAGCTAGGACTTCTTCACTAGCGGGTCGTCTCTCTCATTCCATTCTATTCCATTTCTCACCTACATATATACCTCTAAAATCCATCGCAAAAACCCCCACAGGTTCCCTCCATCACAATACAACAATCATCCCCTTCAGACAAAACAGCCTTCATTTTATCATATCCATTTCTTCCCATCAAAACTATAAAGCAATCTTTTCAATGCGTCTCTCAATCTCTCGTTCCTCTAGATATTGCAAGAGCCTTTCGTCCTTACTCTCCTGGAGTGCATACAGCCCCATTTCTCCGATCATCTATGTTAATGATGATGAGCAGTTTGAGCAGGAGCGACGTCGCGAGCTACAACGCACGTTGGATAAGCTCGAGGGCCGTTTTATGGTTGCCACTGATAAGATTCTGCAGCAGACAGATTCTGAAGACGAACCCTCGAATAATGTCTGTGGTCTTATGTCCATGTTGAGTGATCAACTTATCGATGTTGGTGTGACTGAACCAAAAGTTGGAGACGATGATCTGGATTACAGCATGATTACCGATATGGGTGGATGTGGGAAGAAAAAAAACCATAAGCTAGAAGACTACAATCTCAGCAGCTCAAGCGGTGGGGACAACAGCAGTTTCCAGTCAACGACTACGGGGGATTTAGCCACGCTGCTGCTGCAGAGGGACACTACTCATCCGGCGTTTTCGTGTTTGCCGGAGGACGACAGCTGGGAGACTAGCAGCAGGGTTAGCGATGATAGTTTCTTTGACGGCCATTCGAGACAAGCTCCTAAACCTCCTGTTGATGGCGCTGGTAAGCCCATTGAACGTTTCAGGTAGGTTCACTATCCCCTATCCTATCTCTTTTTCATCCAATAACAATCTGCTGCGATAGTAAACCCTTTGCAGAGATGCCTAGGAAGACTAGGAAGACCGCCGCGGTGGTTCCGTTTTATAGGGACTCGCTTTACACGGAGACTATAAGCGACACCTGGTTACAGACATGCACGGAGCTTGCATCCTTTGAGGAAAAACCATCTGTGGATATCTCTGGCACCGATGAAGCCAGAAAGGGCAATATGTCCAGGATGCTGTCTTGTATTCCTCGACTCCCTCGAAATACCACCTCAACCCAGGCCGCTTTCCATGGGAAGCCTTCGTTCATGAAACGTATCATCAAGAATATCGTTGAGCCAATGAAGATTTTTAGTTCTCGCAAGAAGAGTTTGGCCAATCTTTTAGGAAAAGATAAGATGAATAGAAAAACTCCGGAAGAATACCCAGAGAGCGATGGCATAGCCGAATCTAGTCATAGCAGCACCAGTAAACGCACCGCACAGAAGGTAAGTTTCAACGATACGGCTGGTTATCGTTTGTTTCGTGAAGAGATTCTTCATGTGTGAAGGGTTATTGATTTTAGGGTATGGAAGATATCGGTGGTTTACGAGTAGTAGTATCCTAGTTGTCGATGTGGGCCCTCGTGGTTCGCAGATTAGACGATTTCGTTTCGTATTGATGTTAGTACCTTGCTGGTCCTTTGTAGGTTTCGATTTGGCTTTTTATAATATGGCTGGAAGATTACAAGATAATTGGGAGGATATTTTACACAAAGAATATGCTGCTTGGGTTGAGAATTAGTGTTAGGCGTGGTCTGAGGATTGTTTTCTACAACCTCTTTAATACTACATGTATGATTGTATTGCAAATTAGCTAGTATAGAGTACTAATTGAAATCATTGCACTCTTATTAAGTTTACATGTGTTATATATACCTATGGCGATTAATGTTTAAACCCTCTTAACGTCTCCACACAGGTATTCCTGGACCCTCAATCTCATAGATCACTATAAATGCTAGGGAGTATAGATACATCGTTGACGTATGAACTCAATGTTCATGAACCTTTCCTAGGTGTATCTGCAGTATCCTTATTATGGGGTTAAATTGTGATGCGCTTGTGTTTGACTTGCGAGCGTATACGTATTGTCGGATGTCGAAAATAATTGGAACTCGACGTAGCAGCCAATCCATCACGGCGCGGTACGATTCCTCAACCCCTCTTTAAGTATTTATCAAGGCAGAGGAATTGTTCATGGGATATCCATATGCGCTGGAGATTTATTCTATTTTTTTTATACCTTAACCCTATAACTACATCCGTAGCTGTATAGTTGCGTCGTGATGTAAAGTATTCGTTGCTACGCCAAATTCCGGTGATTTTGGGCCCCCAGCAATACAATCATCAAACATGATTCGGCGCTGCCCTCAGCTCGTGAATACTCTATCTCCGGTATTTATCATATGCGACTAAAATATTAAGCTCATTCCTATTTCTACACACCAAAAGATTCTCTGCACACAAAGATGAGAGAAGGCAATACTTGGATGCGTATGTTTTCCCCCCCCTTCATGCACTCACCTCCATTCTATGTGATCGTACGTTCAAAAACATGCGCAGCGCTGCATCAACTAACCAAACTCCCCACAACACTAAAAAAAAAATTTCTCACCAAGCAAGACAGCAACATAGAATCGTCTGCTCACACCTGCATATACGGAAATACTCTTGGCAGCAAATTCGCCGACTTCGTCCCCCTTAAATACCGCCTCTTCTCCCTCTCTCCTTCTTCTCCCACTCTCTCCATCATCTCCTTTTCTCGCCATCCACTCTCTTTCACTCAATCCTCACTCTATCGCTTCTTCTCCTAGCCCTCTATTCTCCCGCTCACATCCCTTAATCTCCGCTCCTCGCCGCATTCATCTTCACAAGCCTTCATCCCCATCGGCCGTACCTACCGTTGATAGCGTTAGGAATCAACTAACAGATCAATACTCGCTCATGCACACATACATGCAAACAGACTAACAGTTGACTTTTAACGACCATCAGCTAACACATGTCTTCTTCTAGCTCGCTCTCACCATCCGAAATCAATAACCAGTCAAGTAAGTCTCTTCCTGCCTCCTTCTCGCTAACAACTCTACGTAGTGCATCAACAATGGTAGCTGGGGGAGGAGAGTAGGTGCGGTAAAGAGTGGACATCGGAGCCGGCACGACTTCAACGGGGGGATGAAAGCAGCTAGGGGAGGAGCGTAAGGGGGGTTAAGAGTAGACATCGGAGCCGGCACGACTTCAACTGGATGTGGATGAGAGGACTGCCAGAAACTGTGGACAACAAAATCAAAAATCCGAACCAACACTCGAAAACGCTAAACTGGACCCTCATTTGGTATGTATCTCTTAATTTTCCCTTTTTCTCTCCTTTCTGTTGGTGTGTATGTGTGTGTGCGCGGGCTATGAATAGTATGGTATGTTGTTTCCTCATTCCACGATCGTTCGAGCATAAAAGATTTCAGATTTAGTTTGATGTTGGCGTTCTATTTACATGTATCTATTTAATTCATCATGAATTACGGAGGCGATTAAATGTATACATGTTTTTGAGTGCTTTCTTGTTGCAGAGAATATATTTTTGATCGATTTTTTTCTTGTTTGTCTCATTAATTGTATCGTACACATAAGCTATACCAACAAATACATGTTTAAACCAGTTCACCCACCTTCCCTTCAATAACTAAACACCTTGAGCCACATAGTGCCTTCCTTTATACCCCCTCGTTCACAATATCGTCGACGCTTACATTAGTAAGTCTATCGATAGAATAAACACTGGTATAGAATAAAATACGCAAGGCAGAAAATGAAAAAATTAATCTGTACTCGTGAACAGGTGTCGGAACTTCTTGAATCAAAAAATATCGGCTACGGAAATTCTATCTTGCACGAGATTTGCCTCCTTATAGGTTCTTAAATCATCGACTATCACTCGTTAAAATTTACACACGGAATCCAACGAGAACCAATTAAACACCAGCACCAGGAATCTACTAAAAATTTATGTAAGTTTCGACTCTTGGAATTATCAAAGTCATATGCGTTGATCTCCTTTGGGAACATCTTCTATACTACTCCGTGACGAGAGCTAACCAATCTTTGACTAAATTTCTGCAAGGGGGTTTTAAGCGCCAGATCGATAAACGTAATTATCTCATTGCCGCCCTGACAAGAATTATATATGCTTGGCTCTGGTCAGCCATGCATAACACCACAGCTACAACCGCGTGTACGGGCACATCAATTTCGTGCCACCTTTTAAGGTCTGAAGTGGTAGAGTAAAATATAAAATACTCTTCATCCAGATTCTTTAGGCCCGATCTACATGGCGTCATGGCGTTTCCACGTTTCCAATTTGAGCAAAATCTCACAAAAAATTACTGACGAGCACTCAACATTGATGCGTTGGTGTGGCTTGTTTGTGAGAGGGGGGGACGGAACAGCTCCGTTATACATATGTGCTTCTACGCCATTTCCACCCCACCCGCAGCACTGGTTGTACCGAAGTTATGGATAAAAAAGTATTGGAGCATCGGGAGGCTTTTTCAAGAGCTACATGCAGCCAAGACTCCTGCCACATTTAGAGTACCCGGGTCAGGGAATAAGTCCTTGATGACCGAGGGGAGGCAAAAAAAAGGATATTCGATTTGCTAGATCACACAGCGGCGGATCTCTGAGCATATTCTGTCCAGTAAAAACCCTGCCTTGCAAACTACTAGGGGTAGGGGTATGGAGATGGAACGCCAGGGTTTTCCGTTCTGTGAGGTCACCATAGAAATAATGTGAGACCTGTACCATCTTCATACACCTACCCCTAGTACTAGCTTCTACTCAAGCGGCCGGAATCTTTTCAGCTCATGTGATCAACTAATAAGAAGTTAACCTGCCAAATCGGGTCACATGACCTGAAAAGATTTCGGCCGCTTGAGTAGATTCTTATTCCTTGGCCCGAGTAGAAGTGCATGGTGTGTGTACCTTAAAGTACGGCAGTTGCCAACTTGTATTATTGCAATCAAACTCTTGGCTCGCAAAAAAAAAAGCAATTAGTCACCAGGAGTTGCGTTCTTAGCCAAGATCTCCATTGGTTGGCATTTGATAAGGAGTTTCTTGAGCGGGGGAACACGAAAACTGTTGCTAACAGGGGGTGAATGACAGGTGGACATTCACGACCAGATATCGTAATATCTCAGTAATAACGAACATGACTACAGGATGAAAGAAATCTTCAGGTTTGTCGAATGTGCATTGGGGTTCAATAATGGTCAATAAGTGCATGTAGTTGGGCAATAATGTTGGCTTCGTGAATCCAACCGATCCGAGTATTTCTTTTATTCTATGGCTCTCGTGAAGATGACTTCTCCTCGGAGTATAAAACTATGTAGCATTGCCAAGTAATATCTACATGTATATGTATCCACACTTTGAATTTTAACTTGGGCAAGGGGTTCAGATCTCTATGATAGTGGAAAACTAACCTTTTTCACCAGCATTGAGTTTTTCTGATCCCGATTTCCTTTTTAGTTCTAAAACAATGAGTAATCACTTAAAGGTTGTGAGCCCATTCCCTTGGGAAGTTTCCGCAGCTGGCTCGCATATCACCATGCCAGCAACATAACGCCGCTCACCCACCTAGGTAAGTCTATCGCGCCCTATGGCCCACTGCTATCCACTATTTTTTCCGATATCTTGAAACTTGGAACCCCGAAATGTAGGGTTTAATCCGAGATGGAATCAGTGGCTGGATCATGGGGGCTTTGCCTTTCGCTAAAGCAAGCGAGTGATTCCTCATGATAGCTCGTGTGCCTGTGCGACCGTGGTTTTGTTGGCGCAACGTGACACATCTTGTGGTCGCACACAAGACAACCATCCAGTAATCGATTACTCAAGCGCCCTGAAACGTGGGAGGGAGCAGCAAAGGAGAAGTGGCGCTGCCCAATTGATCGTGCTCGATCCTCCTTTGTTCTGACAGCACCAACCCGACCATCTAACTGATAAAAACCTTTCTATTAGCTTCTTAGGGATATTTCGAGGATGTGCCAACTCGGCTACTCTGAAGCCCAACGTTTTAAACTGGCATGCCGTGCGCTGTCTAGCTTTGACCGACCCCGCCTTTGCTGTATCGAGAAATGAAGATTTTGACATCTCTTTCGGCATCAAATATGCATGGGCGATTGGTTGGGTTCTTGGGGCTTGTCTTATTACGGAAGACTTTGGTGAAAGATCTGGCAACAACGGGCATCAGGCAAAAATCACGAGATGCCGTGTATGCATATTTCATTGGGATCTGCTCTGGGATGGAGATCTGGGGCATTGCTTTTGATTGGATACAAACTAACAATACGCGTTTGCTGTTGTCAGACAGCGCCGTTTTGAGATTCCATCCATCCTCACGCATGGGGAGGATTAAAAACTAGAGTATTTCCTAAGCAGAATCTTGCTGACGAGATCTGCTTCGTTTTAATACCTCCCAAAGAAGCTGCCTCACTTGCCGATCGGTTTCGGGTCCCGAGTACATGGGCATCTTATTTGTGTGTCTCGCGTGGAAGGTGACAGTAATATGGGCTCCTAGATATACCCCCGTAGATATTCCTGCTCGGGCAAAGGTAGAGTACATATCTACTTTACCTATGGATGGCGGGGTTATTTCTTGGCACCCTTGCTATTTGTAATTTCTCGAGTTACACAGCGCAACATTCGAGTGTTGCCTAAAGTTGCGGGAGTTGTTTTCCAGAGGACTTGACCTGCGAAGATTCATGGCGAGGAGCTCTGGCTTTGCTTGTCTGGTGAAGAGGAAATCCATTGTCCACAAGCCAGGCGCCTGATGCAGCCACCACAACTCTAATGGCGTCTGACTCTGTGCATCGGGATGAGGCTGGGCGGAAACCTTCAATCCATCGGGGCTGGGGGAGCTTGGCTAAATTGGGCTTGGCTGTGGGGCTGAAAATAGCAACAACAAATAACAGCCTAGACCGACGACAGACATATTCAGGGGTGTGGGGAGTCTATTTGGTGGGGGACAGACTTGAAACCGTGAGAGGGAATCGCTGTTGATGCTGGGGGATCAGCAAACTCAATACTGCTATGATTTACGTATAGAGAAATAATTAAGAGCAAGCAACTACGTCTGCTTGCCATGGCAAGGGAGGAAGGATGGAGAAACGGGAAGAATAACGGTGTTCTATTGTCATGGCCATCTCCTTGGGTCTGCATTATTATTGTGAGTGCGGCTGAGCTATAGGACCTGAACCAGGAGACGACGAGAGCAGGAAGATATCTGGAACCGAAGAAATGCCAATATATCCCACCTGTCTTTCGCTGTTCGCACATTCTCTCCTTCTCCTCCACACCAACCTGCATTCGCTCTCGACCCACAAAGTCGTTATCAAAACCGTACTACAGCCTATCCTTGGGTTCCGCCGCTAGGACACGCTGGTGTTGGCAGGTCTGTTACACTTGACGCAGTGCGGCTCCACAGATCTCGGCGACCTTTTCCTACGCTTTTGTGGGCTGACAAGTGCCTTTGCGGCGTCGAAATCAACATCTCTCCAACTATCAGTCCTGCTTTGGGTTATTCGGTCAGCGTATATTAAGCGAAGCACTAGGCAGTGCCAACCCACGAGAACCAGCCTGGCGTTGGTTTCAGGGGTGCGTTGATCAGTTTGTCTTGATCACCAATTTATCCATTCATTCATTTCGGTTCCTAGCAACTAACCACCTCAAAAATTTAGAGCCGAAGCTTGAAACAGACAATCTTCCTTTGAGCTTCGCAATGGCTAGATCTCGTATTTCGAGATTCGAGTCTGAGCCTCTTGATCCAGCAGCAGCACTCGGTCACTGGGACTCGATCGAATTCCCAGAGCCAACTGAACAGACAGCTCAAACTTACGCTTATCACGACCCATCGGCGTTTACCCCATATCCACCGCATCAGCAATTTGCAAGAGATGGTCATTCGGGGGCCAGGCCCGAGCAGCCATTTTCTAGTCCAGAAATATCACCACCTTTGCGGTCTCAGGCATGGGGGAGAACAGGAGCCCCAAGGGTAGTATCGATGGTGTCACCACAGTCACCAGATTTCCCAAGAACGGCGACAAGCGGACCCTTGGGCTACTCGCCGTTAGATGCCTCAGGAGGACCTAGGTTGAGCACATTGATCAGCGAAACTTCACCAAGTTTACTAACTTCGGGTTCTACCGGATATGCCCCCGAGAGGAACTCGGTTGGTTATTCGATCCCACCACCACCAAAACCGCCGACAATTCCGATGGATGTTGATGACGATATGGACTATGACCGTTTTAAAATGAGTAGACATAATGCTATTGAAAATGAGGGACCCTATAGCGATCGAGGAGCCTGGCCTGGGGGACTAGGTGCAAGTTTGGACTCGGGGGAAAACCTGGGGCGGAATAAAAGTATAGCAAGGAGGATCAGTACAAGAATCATGTCGACAGTGAGGGGAAGACCGAAAAGCGGGTGGGATTATAGGGATCGAAACAGCGGTGTCAGGGCGATAGATGAAGAATCTTCGCCAACAAAAGCTGGTGGATATAGTAAAGTGAACGAAGCCGATGAGCCCGTCGGCTTCGATCTGGACTTCTTCACGGCGGAACATGTTCCTGCCGCGGCTGTTCAGGCTATGCAAGACCACAAGATGGATGTCGACATGGTCTATACTGGTGAGTCCTCCTGTGCGCAAGATGATAACCGTATTCTAATGAACACCTGCTTAGATACCGGTGAGGCGATTGATTTGTCGAGCTTTTCTGGTCTTGATGCCGATAAAGATTGTAAGTAATGAACCCTCTCCATCTAGGCCGTAGCTTACATGTCATTAACCTCTTCATCTAGCGGATGTATTTTCTATGCACCGTGCAGCAAATATGCAGCAGGGCAAAGACCAAAAATCGTACTATTTCGTGCCCAGTACGTATTCCCGACCTAGATTCGAAATCATTAAAGCCATACACTCCTGACGCACTTAGATCGTGACATACCTAACTGGAAGCCCTTCTCCATGCGAACATGGTTTATTCTCGCTTTGTTATTTATTTCTCTACTCTTGTTGGGCGGTGCTGAGGCGCTTTACCAATTATCAGATCGCGGTATCTTACGAGGGAATGGGAAAAAGGGGATCCTCGCGTTTAAGACTGTTAATGACCTCAATATCGTTCAGTTTGCGATGTGGAAATACATGCCTACTGTTGTGGGTGTCGTCTATGGTATCCTGTGGAAAATTACCGATACAGAGGTCAAGCGAGCAGAGCCTTATTATCAACTCAGCAGAGGAATGGGGAGTGGAGCTCTTGCGGCTAGCACCCTCAATATCGAATACCAGACATTTTGGAGTTTGTTGGTCCCCGTTGAAGCTATACGACACAAACAATGGGTTGTAGTAGCTTCCTCTATAGCTTCTCTAGTTGCTTTTGCGGTCGCTCCAACCCTTCTATCTGTGTTTGTCGAAATCGCACCTTCGCAGAAAGAACGCCAAAAGATGATTCAGCAGGGGAAAGCAGAAGAGGACTCTGACATCGAGAAAATTATTACCGTAGCAATGGGATTCACCAGACTCCTCGAAGCCACTTTGGTGGTAATCTTGATGTTCGGGACTTACATGCTTGTTATGCTGAAACGGCGGAGAAGTGGACTCATGGGTGACCCTAGCGGTATTGCTGGTGTTGCTGCTATGGCTAACAAGAGTCATATTCTGATGGATTTCCAAGGCCTGGATATGGCAAGCGAGGAGAAGATTCACAAGCAGCTTAACAAGAGGACGTACGTCCTGCATAAAGGATCTTTATGGCAGGCTCAGTTCCTCAAGGAGAGCGAACGCGACAATCAAGCACCCAAGGCCATGAACGCTCATCCTTTGCTGTTGCGTCTAAAGGGCGGGCTCCCATTTCTTGCCTTCTTGATTGTATTTGTTGGAGTTCTCCCTCCGATGGCACATGCGACTCCGCTTAGCATCGTCATCGATAAAACACCATGGATCCTGACTTTGGTTTCCGTCACAATCAAATCGCTATGGGAAATTGTTGAGAAGGACATGCGCATGTTGGAGCCGTTTTGGATTCTGTATAAACGTCATGCTCACTCAAGTGTGTTGACACTCGACTACTCGGCCACCATCCCAGGATGGCTCCCTGTCAAAGCTGCCTTTAAGGGCCATTTCCTTCTCGCCTGGGTCGGCTTTGTCAGTGTTCTCGTTGAAGTCCTCACTGTTGCCGTGGGATCTCTCGACTACAACGGCGGCGAGGAATCAGACACCTCCTTCAAGGTCTCGTTTGCGCTTGCGATGTTGATCCTCATCATACTGATCCTGACGATGTGTCTGGTGCTGCTCCTGCGGCGTAAGACATTCCTACCACGACAGCCTGGTACGATCAGTTCTGTTCTCGCCTTTATTTACCAGAGCAATATGTTGGTGCATTTCGAAGGCACCGAACAGGCGACTACAGCGCAGAGAAGGGATAAGCTAGCCCAAGTTGGGCGAACTTATGGGTTCGGATGGTTCCAAGGGAGAGATGGGAACAGACATTTGGGAATCGACTGCGAAGAGCTTATCGGAAGCTATATGTTCGGCGATGATAGTCATCGCACGGGGACAATGAGCGGTACGGATGTTGGCGGATGGGAGACTTTCGAGGGCAGATGAGGTGATGCGGGCGTTTGTGCCTTGGTAAAAAAAATTATTCCTACGATTTCTTTTCCTATGTTCCACCAACCATTTTTGCAAATTCATACTAGATACAGTATACGCGTATGTGCTCTCATGGCGGCACATGCTAGTGAGTGGGTATCATGTTGGACCGGAAAAGTAATCTCCTGTCTGCTTTCATTTCTCTGTTTTGTAGGTTGAATTTTTCTTTGCTTCATGGACTATTTTTATTTATGGCCTGGTGTTTGTTTCTTTCTGCTTTTTCTGGGATAACTAGAAGGTGATTCCTTTTATTTTTCTTTCCTTCGTGAGTATAAACCAGGAGACACTACGATTTACGCCGACCTTTTTTTTATTCTCTATCTTTTATTTTTTAAACGTAGGGCTAGGGTGGGTGGCTGGTTTGGTTGGTTGGGTTTGGTTGGGCGGCGGGAGCTTTGGATATCGGTTTATGGAGCGAGGGCCAGAGGGGGATGAGCCATGAGTGATTGCGAATGATACCGAATTGTGTAAGATTAATGCTCATATGGCGACATGTAGTCTCCCAGCCCCATAGGCAGCAGCTCTTGCTGTTGTTTGTACACGCCTGTATGGGGCTGGGTACGAATCTATTATATGGCTAGTTTACATTGGCCTGGTTTCTAGATAAATATAAGTGTGCAGATCTAATTCGGAGTCACGAAGGCTGCAGAATAGGTTATGCGATCATGTGATAAATGCTGTAATCCGTGGACTGTGTGATCATGACTGGTCGAATCTCGCACACGGTTAGTTTTCCAGTAAGTGGACGGACGACCAGTAGCTTTTTTTAGGATAGTCGAGGACTGGAGGAAGGGGGGGGCTGTGAATCGGGATGCTTCTATTGACTGGCATACTCTACTCTGCGGGGACTTTATCTCGAGCTAGTCGCTTCCTCACGTGATTAAGCCAAGAAATAAAAACGAGTGATATTCCATGAATATAATATTTTGCTAGCGATGGGTTCTCCGTCTTGCGTCTGGGCTGATCTCGCGAAAGGCCATGAGCGGCTTGAGAGAAGCTCTCTGAGGTGTTTATGAGGCAGAAGACGTTGCATGGAGTTCGACGCGCGACGTTAAGGGAGCTAGAGACTTGTAGGTAGACCAACCGGATAAAGTCGCTAGTTTCTAATCAATTAAGGTTTATATTATCGTTAGCACCCGGTAGATTAGGACGTAGATCTGTAATGATTCTTATTGCTTTAAAAGGCTTGCTGGGTTATCGCAAAGCATCGGCGTAGTAGGTAGACTTGCAATTGATTAAGTATCCACCTTAAGACTGTAAGTAGAAGATAGAAACTAGCAAGGGGTCATCGAATAGGAGCGATAGCCTGCCTAGAACTCCAAGACAGGAATACGAATAAAATAAAATAAAAATAAAAATAAAAGAAATAGGGCAGTCGATTGAGTGTCTCCCGGTTGAACCGAAACACAGCCGGGGGGGAAAACATCACGATCTCATCATCATTACCCCCATCTTATAGAGGGCACCTTCCTCTTGATCTTTCCGTGCGCATACTTTCCGCCATCATCTGTTTCTCCTCCATGGCTACTCTTGCTTGATGGCGCTTTGCGTGGATGCGCGTTACCCACAACTTGAAATCATTAGACGACCCTCGATCCATCTCGCCGAATCATCCATCCTAGCACCGAGAGCCATGCTAACATCGCAAACAGGGTCCCTGGCGTTGAGTCCTATCGTCAGGCCAGCGTCCATCATAGTCCACACCCATCTTAGCCCGGATACCAGCGATATAACTCCGACCTTATAGATCTTTTCCTGGCAGAAGGGACATGAGAAGTGAGTTGGTAGAGCGTCGGTAGATGGATTCGCATCTCGTATATTCGATCGGAGTTTCTCGGTGCATATGTTGCATGCTGTGTGGGCACGGTCGGGGGGGAACTGGTGCTTGAGTGAGCGGTTGAGGTAGATTTCGTAGGTTTGGTCGGTCATTTCGAGATCGAGCTGATTTTCGGGAGTCTGTGTGTTTTATGGTTTAGTTGTGATGAAGCTGATGAAGCGGAAGTAGAGGTTTTTTGAAGGTAGGTTTATGCTAGGCTTGGTTATTGCAGGTCTTGTGAAATTTACCTGTTGATATTTTTTTTTATGTAGCTGCGCGAAGTGGTTTGCTACAGGCATCGTCGCAAAAATTCTATGAAGATGGATGAATTTGCATGTGCTATATGCATGTGCTGGTGCGATTTGGCGTTCTTGAGAGACTCATTTCTGCGATATAAGGAAACATTGGTGAGGCTTGACTTGATCTCAAGAACACCCCACCAATCCACTTCCATCAAAAATCCCACTGCTTTCAAGCACCGCTATTTTCAAGCTCATAGAAACCTCACATCTGGCGATAAGCTGTCGAAATCCTAATTAATCGATACATTCCGGCGCAGGTTCCTTCTCGTACCTCAGAACTTGAAATACGGTATTTCCTTCAAACCGATTTTCAAAGTCGACGGTTTTGAAAACCCTTCAGAAAATTAATACAAAACCATCTGAAAGCAGCAGGATCTCTTCATCCGCCGATAAAGCCATCTCCTACATTATCCTACGGGAATCAAACCAATATCACCTCTCATATCCAAATAGCCTTCGTTATCCACCGACAGAACCAATGCCTACCTCCTCCTGCCGCGGCCACCAGCTAGTAACCGAGCCCAAGAAGACGCCCGAAGTTCCAGAGAACCATGGCTCCGGCATCACCTGCGCCTGCCGCGGCCCCAAGAATCTCATCCTTGTGAGCAAATACGCACTCTCCATCGGGAGCAAATCCGCCAAATCCACCGCTGCGGATAGATATTTGTGTATCTGCCGTGGAATGAGGCCGCTATTCCTCGTCGACAAGCTTAAAGCGACCGCGGATAGAGAAGCGGCTGCTGCAGCCAGGAAAAACTAAAGATTAATGGAGGAGATGGAAGCTGTTTTGGTTGTTAATTTATAGCTAGATGATCTTCTCTCTGATTTTGTTTTTTTATGTTTTTTTTGGTGTGTGTATGTGTATGCATATCCGCTGGTTTGAAAGCGGCTGTTTTTGTAAGATCTTTGAAATAAGATAAATTCTAAAAAATCATAAATCGTAATTCTGGGAAGAGGGTAGACTGGGTGTGAGATGTGGCTATGGTGAAGCTGATTTGATGCTTTCCGCTGGTCATCGCTGCAGCGGCTGGACCGCTCGTAGGGATTGGCATTCACTTGGTCACAGAGACTTTCACTAGGATTCGCTGCACTGATGAAGCCGAAGCGTAGTTCTTGAGAGGATTTCGTATCTGGAATCCAAGTTTATGAAAGGCACCCGCTGGAGGGTAGGATTTTTGGTAGAAAACGTATAAACGCTACATCTCTGTATGGGTTTGAGGATTGATGGTAAGGTTTATCGGAGTATCTAAATTCACGCGATATTGCTTACAGCCTCCTGACCGTGTTGATGGTATTTTGAAATAATAACTTGAAGGGGCGGGCGCGTTCAATTGGCTTACTGTATGTTAAATTCGTGAGTCACCAATTATCACTCGCACAGTCGCTTTGTCTCATATGGAAAAAAACGTGATCAAGATAACCTGATTACAATATCTTGGGGCTATTGGATATGTATCTAGCACTTGCTATGGAAAAAACAAGAAAAAATTTCATATGTGCATTTCCTCGTACTGAATCTTTGCATGTGGTTGCCTTAGCGCAGTGCTCGATCCACCCAATAAAACAGCCCTATTGCTCGGTGATAACCGCGTCTGCCCCTCAGTCCTGCAAGACATATGTACATCTATTGACGTGTTGAAACGACGTCTTGCTTATTTCTCCATGAAATTTATAAATTCAATATCACCCTCTTTCAAGGCGCTCAAGCTAACCGCTATCCTTACCAGACCTAATATCTACCCATTATCACACTTGGTGAAGCAAGATCCACCTTCGCAACAATGGGAGGTATTGCTACATCTTTTATGCTTGCTGCAGCTCCAGTATACGTGCTTGGTTTCCCAGGGAGCTTCATCTTCCTATCGACAGTCGGCTGGCTGTCGTATTTCATGTCCGGCGGTAGCCTCCGATTCCTTACAACAGCTGGATCATTGGCACTTGGTTACATGCTCGGCTGTTCTGGAGAATATGTCTTCTGTTCGGCAATCAGTTCGTTGCTACACAGCGTAGTCTTCGACAAGAGGTCGAAGTTCGGTCCCGGGAGTTTCATCTTCGTGTCGACCGTCTGCTGGGGTGTACGTTATATACTTCGTCGCATCCTCCTCCGATTCTTCGGGTTCTTCGCGGTGGGCGCATCTTTGTCAATACCATTCAGCCTTGCCTGCAATCTTTTCCTCTGCTCTATGGCCAATTGGGTGTTATATCACACGCTCGGTGGTACCCTGAGACTCCTTGCTATAAGCTTTTCATTAGCGATCTCTTACAGCGTCGGGTGCCCGGCAAAAGCTGTGCTCTGCTCAGCTGTTTGCTGTGTATTATATTCTATGTTCGTCGTCGAGATGCCTGAACTCGAGGCCGACCATATAAATCCTGGTGAGCACGACTCGGAGTACGTCGAGAGTCACCAGGATGGCGATAGAGAACCATCCGACAGTCCTAATGGGCCAGATTACCCTCCCAGGCCAGAGCTTTCTGCAGGAGGAGAATTGGTTGAGGAAAGTGGAGATGGTGAATGGAGAGAAAGTGTTGGGTATTGTTTTTTGAGAATAGGGACACCTGGTTGAAAACTGTGAGCGTGCTATCGACTTAAAAGGGGAGAATTGGATAATTTGATACCTTGTAGCTAGGACAACAGGATGGATTTATGTAGGTAGCTATGAGCCTAAGAAAAAGCTGCTGAGAATTTAAGTGTTTACTAGTAGCCAAAAGTCTGTCGCTTTAGCTTAACTAACTATCGCGATCCTTGTAATGTGGCGTTTTAGCGCAAGCTGTTTAGGGTTTGGCGGCAATTCCTTATCGTGGGCGTATCTGTGATACTGGCCCCCACAGGTCTCACTCTCCCCACACGAAATCCATCTGCATCTCGTGTTTTTAAACAGCTTCTCCATCCAAACATCGCGAATCACCAGTGCTAATTCGTTCTGGCGTAAGACAAAAGCTTGCATAAAGTAGGGTATGCCGTGCTCAGATCGATGATAGGCGCGTTATGCATGTCCATCAGTCTGGTCTAACGTCATGCACATACCATGTCATAGCCCCGCGATTCCTTGGATGATGGCACGTTCCCATGGGAGCAGAAACCAAGGATTTGGGCGAGCGAAGAAGGGACATGCTCCAACCTAGAAATTGTAAATAAACCACCCCGCTTCCCACGCCAGCATCACGTCTCCTCTGTAATCATCCCCGCTTTTTATACCCAGAACCATTTGAATTTCTATCAGTAAAACTCAACCCTTCTTATTCTGTTTCTAGGAGGAAGGAAACGAAACAACCCAGAATGCCGTCCTTCGTTTTCCCTGTGCTGCTCTGTGCGGGGTTAATCCTGTGCTTCTCGACTCCGGTCGCTGCTTTTGGTGCTGGAAACATCATCAGTGTCTCACAGGTTGCTGGGAAGAATTGGCGCCATGGTGATATCGAGGATACGTTGTTGGAGTTGTTCATCAGTGCCAGTGCAGGTACCAAGTTTGATAAATTGGCTGTTAAGAGAGTTTACTTCGTATGTTTTAACCTCGACGCAATACTCAAGAGCTTCCAATAGAAATAGCTAACAACTCGCTTTAGGGGAATTGGCTTAGAGACTACTCGCAGGCTCTGGATGTAGGCGGTTTGAAGCAGCTGCCAAAAGATACTATCAGGATTTTGGTACGGTTCTAATTGAATGAGAAGTGCTTAGATCAGAGTCTTACTTATGCTAACCTTGGATGATGGGTAGCTTTGGGTATTGTCGTTCATCACATTCGGGTTTGCTACTGGGGAATTCGAAGTCACTGAGGAGCGTCTTGGAGTATATCGTCCCGAGGAACACATTGACAACCCAAAGGTAATTTAAGCTTTCCTCCCACTCCTCCTGCAAACTTTTCCATGTCTTTTCTGCCAAAAGGGAAATCAGAGCTGATTATCGTTAAATAGGATTACGCTGACAACGAAGATGCCCGAAAATACGACTCCCGTCTCCGTGCCCCCGTCGATGAAGGCAAAGAACTTGCCATCGACGAACGCACCGGACTGAAAGTCTATATTGCCTCCGAGGACCGCGGGATTGACACTAGTGCCGGGTTGGTTAGGAAGAGGTTTGTTGCGGCTATTGAGAAGGGTAGAGCTTATGGAAGGGACGGAAACGATAAGGATCTCTATGAGGCACTGAGACTTCTTGGAACTGGACTGCATTGTTTAGAAGGTAGGTTATCTGGTTGGTACCTTGTTGACTGAACTGAACTCAATGGCTTTCTAGATTACTCGGCTCACTCGAATTACGTTGAGTTGGCGCTCCGAGAAATGGGAGTTGATGTCTTCCCCCATGTTGGACAGAATACCGAGGTCGAGGTGAACGGGAAGAGGATTTGGCCTCTTGTTACTGGAACATGTACGTCTCGTTCTACCATATTCTTTCCCATACCAAAATTTCCCTTCCCTTCCCTTCTCTAGGTATCTTGGAAGTTGACTTTCTCTCTAGTCGGGATGACCGACTTCCTCCACTCCGTTGTCGGCGAAGTCTCCGACAAAGTTGTTCAGTCCGAAGTTCAAGACCTTGAAGGCAAACTTTCCGCCGCCGAGCAACAGTCTCAAAACGACAACACAACCAGCACACTCAAAAAGATCCTCGACAACATTCCATTCGGGCTTCTCGGCCTCGGCGACAGCAACTTCGGCGACCAAGCTAACAAACTCCAAGAAGGAGCCGACGCTAAGCAAATGGAACAAACCTCCATCTCCGACAATGGCGGCACAAAGATAGCCGGCATGGATGTTGAGCAGCTAAAGACTCAGGCTGCACAGACTATGAAGGATATATACCCGATTATGGAGTTCCACGATAAAGTCATGAAGGCTATGCAGCAAGGAATCGATCAGATCCCTGGTGCAAGTGAACTACTCGAGAATCTCACAGGAGCGATGCAGATCTTTGTATTCAGCATTCTAGCACCATATGTTAAGCCGATCTTGATTCGTGTCAAGACAGAACTTGCAGCAGGAAGCGGCGGTGTGTTGCAGGCGAGTGAGAACGCACAGTTCATTGTATTTGACGATGGGAACTCTAGTGATCCAACTCACTCGGTGTTGTCGAAAGACCACTTTACGAATGTGCTGAATGCTGTTGCTGGAAGAGTTGCGAGCGAGGCTGTTAGGTTTGCTACACCGCTGATTGTGAGTGGGTGGGAGGACACGAATAAGGATCCGAACCAGATCTGCGATGAGATCCTGCAGATTTTCCATCATCCCGCACTCCGTGATGAGGGGAAACAGGGACAACGAGCTATGTTCGAGGCTGTAAGGAGCTGGTGGGAGGAGAAGGACGAGGAGACGAAAGAACACTTGAAGCAAGCGCTGAGCAAAGAGGGTGTCAGGGAGGGAAAGAACCACGAGGGTGATGATCCAAACCCAGGACCTGGAGGATGCGGCCATAGCCATGGTGGTGTAAAGAGGGCAGGTGGTTCGTCTGGACAGACTCAGAGGAGTATCGGCGGAAGAAATGAAGAGCAGTCTTCCTATGGAGGTAGTGGCGGTGGCTATAACGCTCCTAGCCGGGCACGTCAAGAAGAAACTTCTTCTTACGGAGGTGGCAATAGTGGTGGATATGGCTCTTCCACCCAGGATCGCCAAGGGTACGGAGGCGGGAGCACAGGTGAATATGGCTCCTCAGGCCGCGAAGAAACCTCTTCTTATGGTGGACGAGGCGGGGGTTACGGTTCTTCCAATACCCGTGGTGGTGGTAACGACTCCTATGGCTCCTCCACTCGCCGCAATAACAACGACGAAGATACATCCCTATACGGACGTAACGCTGAAGACGTCTCTGGCTCTTCAGCTCGTCACTGGGGCGGCGAAGACACAAACACCTCCTACAGTGCCCAGAGGGAAGAGTCTTCTTATTCCTCCCGTAACGAGGACACTTCCTTATCGTACCGTCGAGCCGGTGATGATGAAGCGTCAAGATTTGGACAAGGAACCTCCAGCTATGGTCGCGATCATCAAGCTTCTTATGAAGCATCCACTCGCAACCTCGGCGGCGACGGCTCTTATGGCTCCGGTAACCGCCGAAATAGAAACGAGGATGAAACACCCTCGTACGGGCATAATCGGGATACCGAAACCTCTTCATATGGTGGAAACCGCGATACAGAGTCTTCGTCTTACGGACGTAACAGAGACGAAACATCCTCTTATGGGCGTAATACAGACAACGAGACGTCTTCATACGGCAGGGACCGCGATAATGAGACATCCTCGTACACCCGCGATAACCAGGACACGTCGAGCTACGGCCGCCAGACGTCGTCATATAACCGTGGTAGTAATGAAACCTCGAGCTACAATCGCGATGAGCAAGACACATCAAACCACGGACGTCGCCGTGGTGGGGATAATGAGGAGGAAGAGACAGGATCGTATGGACGTCGTCATAGGGGAGGAGAGGAAGAAGAGAGTGGTGGGTTTGGGGGAGGTTACGGTGGTGGGTACTAAGGCTGGAAATAAAGGTCTAACGTAAAATCAGAGCCCTCATCTCCTGTTTGTTTCTGAGGCAATGGGGTATTGGTTTGACTGGAGTACGAAATAAGTTGGGGATACAAATGGGAGTTTGCTTTAACTTAAAATTCGAATAAAAATGGATGAGCTTGTTGAATGTTTGGTCTCTCTGGTGACAAACAAGCATAATTCATGAAGCCTTGGTAGCGAAAACAATTTACCGAGTGATAGTTTATGACATATTTAAATAAGGTGTTTAATGGAGAGTGCAGTTGTGGGTAAGCAACGGAAGAAGTTATATGGCTTGAAGTTTAAGAGCAAAGGCTCCTTAGGAGATCCCAGGCGGGGCTACTCTAGCTTTAACTTTGGATTTAGGTTGCAGGAGCCTATCCGAATATTCCACCTATCCCTATCAGCCTCATATCTAGGTCTCACTCACAAGCATATATTTATTCATCAAGTAGAGGGTATGATAATCGGGCATCCTGCGAGACAGTGGTCTGCGGCGGCAGACTATCTCTAACTTCAAATTTTACTAAAACGGCCATCGGAAGAACTGTCCTTGCGCAGCGATAGTAAAAGCAATAAATATCTTCCATATGATGCCAGGGATCACTTATAGTCTGAACTACGTGTAATGGCAGCGACGGGCAAAGACTTCAAGCTGTGATTGCGGAGGAAGATTGAAAGTGTTTAATTATTGGCGATTACTTTTAGGGGACAATGGTGGTAAACATGTCTCCACGGCCTGAGGCGATTATACTTACATAGATATTATCCCTTGGTAACCCGACCAAGTAAATACACGTACCCAAAATATGGAAATCTATCGATTCCCATGCCAAATAATTAAGATATGGTATAGTAATGAAAACATAGAACACAAAAACACAAAACAAGGTACATCAAGTGCCAAATAAACAAATAAACAAGCATACAAATGATCCTTAGCTAAAGCTATAAAAACAAGCAACAGCAGCTCACACCAACAGTCTAAGTGACTTCTCCCTTATTCCGGCTCCAAGTACGCCCACCAGCCCAAAGTAGGATTCCAATTCTTCGGCATGGAGTGTCTCGACGTAACCCGTTGATCGTGAATTTGATTTACCAATTCTTCATAACTGTGTTTCGTCCGTTTATTCTTGTCGAGTTTATACAAAACCTTCTGAAGATGCTTCACGGTTACACCGCCTCCATTGTACCTGATGCTCAGATCTCCCACTGACCAGATATTCCATCTTGGATCTGTTGGATCTGGCGGAACTGGGCGGCCGCCTCTGTGTGTTGGACGTGGTTTTTGAGGAATTCTCTGAATCCTGTAGGAGTCGTTCAGAAAGTGTAGCCTAGGAGCGGACCTGCGACTGTCAGGCCAAGTTTGTATATTATGGTAGTGTCTCTGTCTTTCTGCATCGTATAAGTTGGGGACTTGGCACTTCTGAGACGGGGGCTGGGACGTTAGCTGCAAGAGCTGGGTGATGTCCGGCGATTGCATGTAGTTTGTTTGCGAAGGATCAACCCCTTGTCCGTAGAATTGCTCTAGATCCATATTCGCCTGCTTATGGCCCGACATATATCCAGACAGGTTCGTACTAGGTGCCGGGGCAAAGAGATTCTGATAGACTTGCGTGTTCGTCTCCCATCCAGCGGTTATTCCTTCCGGCGCCTCCTGCAGTAGATATTGATGGTCTGTATTTGGGATTAAGGGATCTGCTATCTGTGTATCATTGATGTTGCCATATTCGACATCCTTATTGTCGAGAGGTGGGATTTCTAACTCCCCATACGATCTCACCCATTTAGCCAGATCCAGGCCGGCTATCTCTGCATAGTCGGCTTGGGTATTGCTATATATATTGTTGCTGAGGCCTGCGCCATTCTCGTTAAATGTACCCCCGATTATCGCCTCCCCGTTAACGTTGCTTGGCGGTATAACATCATCCCTGTGCAACTTAAGGCATTTTCTTTGGCGACGTTCTATCCAGCCCCTAATAGTAGTTTCTGGACATTCGTCTACCGTCTCAAGCTGTACTTGTGTCCTTTTTTTGCGGGTTAGAGGTTGTGTCATTGGGGATCGTTGTGGTAAACTTAAGTTTTCTTTTTTCTGGGGGGGGGGGGTTTGTATAGTTAGCTGGAAAAGAATAAAGAAGGGCTGGGGAAGGAAGGAGAATGCAAGGAGCGCTTGGTGCTTTGTGGCATACCCTCGGCCGTTGCTGGGGATATAATTTGCGAGAGCTGCGAAGGGCTGAGTGATTGATAGAAAGGGTGCGTGGAGTACATTCTAGCCGTAGTTTAAGGAAGGCACGAGCTTCCAATTCAATTTTTGAATTAGGTATAAAGTAAGGATATTTGTTGAAAGTATGGTATGTGATGAATAGTACTATATTACGATGAATTGGTTAATGGAGATGGAATGAATGGGGGTTTGAAAGGATGTGGAGAAGGAGAAAGGCGGTTTAACTACGATTAAGTTTTAATATACGGACGAGGTAAGAGGAGCGATGAGACTATGGGAGGCGTTTAAAGGGGAACTATGTAAGTAATTTGGCAGCGAAGAGGAGGAAATAAGCTGAGAAGAGGATGAGGAGTACTAAATCTTAGAATGGGGAAGGAATAAAGAGTGACGAAGATACTTGGGCTTTGGAGTCATAGGAGGTCAGTTCCATCAATGGAGTATATAAATTAAAAAATATTGACCTTTCTAAACTCTAGGGGTTTAGCTAGAGCGCGATCAAAATGCAAAGAAAGACGTAATAAAGAAAGCTCAAGCCTACATGAGATATCGGGGCATAATTTTCACCGAAGACTAGAGATCAATTGGAATTTGGGAGAGTAAGTATACTAAAAATATTAATATCATTTATGCCAACGAATTTGGCAACACCTCTTTGCTTTGAAAGAGTATCGACTATAGCAAATTCTAGGTTTGCTGGCTATAATCTCCCACAGCTACTTTAGAGCGGTTCTGTTGTTGGATCCCAAGTGCAAGGACTATATTCATCTGTTTCCAGCGCTTTCATATCCCCGTCGTTGATTTCAAATCCATATACATCCGCATTTTCTTCGATCCGTTCCGGATGTACTGATTTTGGAAGGGGCACCAGTCCCTAATCTATTTCAACATCGTATCCGATTTTAAACACGGGAATTACGAGACATACCACCTGTAAGCTCCATCTAATAAGAATTTGAGCGGGAGTCTTCCCATACTTGGCAGCCAATTCCTTTAAAACGGGCTCGTCAAACCGTGTAGCTCTCACTAGCGGAGAGTATGCCTATCACCCCATCTCCTAGTTCAGTATCGATCTAGGATATAAGGACCCAAGAATTGCTCAATAATACCTCCACAGCTACTCCATGATCTTTACACCAATCCCTCCACTTCCGCCTAGATAGCCATGGGGTTACCTCCCACTGACCCACACTTAATATCCCACCTCCCCCTTCCTCGTGGATATATCTCCAGAGTTCCTCCAAATGGTCGATAGAGTAATTCGAGACGCCGAGAGACCTGACTTTACCCTCTTTCTGAGCTTCGACCATCGCCTTCCAAGCACCCAGTCTTGCTTCACGGCCACCAAATGGAGCGTGAATCAAATATAAGTCGATATAGCCCTCGAGTTCGGGATTAGAGGTAATGACAGAGTTCAGGGAGCGCTTCGTTTCATCGTATCTTTTTCCCATCCCGTTTTTAGATTAGCCACATAGGGTCTCGAAAGGATATGCCAGGTAGAAAATTAGGTACCCGCGCAGTCTTGGTGGGAATTTAGTCGTGAAGAAAATCGAAGACCTAGGGAGCGGGGATTTCGCAATAGCTGTTGCACAGAGTCTTTCGTTTCGATATGCAGTTGCTGAATCGATCTTTAATAATAATGCCAGTTAGATGCGATATATATATATTAACCTGGTGCCAGAAGAGGGCTCATTGGGGGCTCACATGGCGATAGCCGCAGTTGAGAGCGTGGAGCATGAGAGCTTCACATTTGTCGGCTGGCCTGGAGAGTCGAAACTTTGTTAAAACACCTTGTTTTCCCAAACTGGATATCTCACATGATTCAGAAAGTGAAATACATACGTTTGATAAACCTATGACCAATTATATTAGCCGTGATGTCTCAACACGCGGGGTAAGGTAGCAGACATACACCAATCCCAAGACGAGGCATCTCGTATCCCGATGCAAGACGCACTGTAGAGGCGATCGAGAGAGTCCTAGATCCCATTTTAGAAGAGTTGAGGGTTAACTGAATATCTTGTTGCTTTTTACAGAGATGCGCTTTGTAAATACCCCAGTGAGGTCGCTCTATGCCAAGATATATTTACCACGTGATCAGCCATCCAAGTCCAAAAATGGGACTCAAGATGTTCGTAATTATTTCACTTGGCATATTCTAGAGTTAAAAATGGCGGCATCATCTCGTAGTTCGGTGTTTCGAAAAGCCTTTGAGCGTTATCGTATAGGGTACTTTATCCCAACACGGGGGTCGATGGAAATCACGGAAGATCACTCGATAATCACCAATTTCCGCCTAGTGCTTCTCCACAGAGATCCAATGCCACCAATGGGGGTATAAAATACTCATGCTGTAGACAAAATCCTATGTAGAATCTACCCAAAAGATCACTCTTCATCGTTTTACATTTCCCGCCTGATGGCCCGCATGAACCAGGAACATTAGCCATTTAGAGTACTCCAAAACTACAACCACGAGATTTATTTCGCCAAAAAAAACATCTAGCTCCAAATATGTGATTGGATTGAGCTCGATATTGTAAACATCTAGAAACATTACCGGACGATGCACGCCTCTTTGCTTTAATCGAAACCTACCTCATCCCAAATTCTCAATCAACCGAGTGCCTTATTCTATAGAATACCACGGATCCCCCAAAACTATAGTTACAACTGAGCCTCGTGGCAAGTATGAGACCATATGCGTTACGCCGATTAATCCACCTCAGGCGAAACGCGCGGTATCCCTCTCTATCCATGAACCAAGCCTACCTTTGAGATCCCCCTCTAGCAAGTATAGGTCACGGATCATGATCCGCCTTCCTGCTAAACTAGCGATAGAGAACCAGAATCACCCCTGAGCGGCCCCACAAATCGTTGCCCCAAAGCCATTACCGTAGGCGTGGAGGTCTTATTTCTGTTAGAGCAGCATCTCGAGTGTAGGTTTAAGATTCTGAGATCAAATCCTTCAAAATAAACGTACTAGTAGCTTGAAGGCTCCAGACTACCCTCATATCGATCTAGCAATCGCCAACTACTAAAGAGACTTTCTGCTTGACGCACATATAGAGCGACCCAAGCGGTGCGTCTTGCCATCTCGTTTGGCTTCTAGTAAGTGTATACACACTAGTAGTGATAGTAACGTTTTCAGCGTTCCTGGTGGGTGGATCGAACGCCAAGGATATTACGAAACATTATTGAGTTCTATTTAGTTCTACGAACGTGCCAATTTCCCGGATACATATTTTAGTCGTAGGAAGCAAACCAGCCCTTGAAGAGGAAAGTTAAAGGGAAGAGATTGTGCCGCTCTGAACCTAGCTAGGTTTCGCTAGATCTTCTCTCGGCCGCAGTCCACATGTGATTCAAGTTTGCCTGTGCGTGCAGAATAAACCGCTGTTCTTGGCAAATGCCATCCTTGGAATATCAAGCCTTGCTAACGTCAGTGACTAGGGAGGGTTATAGTTACATGTAGCTGTGGAGATGAGGAGTGTTCGGTTACTTGTCCGTACGCTTCCTGTTCTCCTTCCTGTTGCAATGCGGTGGATTGCAGGCTAATTACTGTGCACTGTGTCTTAGAAAGACAGTGTTGTAAAATCTTTAGTCTAGACGCTAGAAGCTTAAGGAAACGGAGCAGGTGCTCGCTCTACTCTTAAGAGTCCCTTTTTTTTTAATTCCAGAAAACACTTAACGAGAGAGATTTTTTTTTTTTCCCCGGGAGATCCCAGAACCGAGAAGCAAGACTAGAGCACAGGGCCAATCGATATCCCTGGTTAGCGCTTTTTCCAGCGTGAGGCAGTGGGGTGGGTACATTGCTCGAGCACCCAAGTGGGCTATCGGTGAAGTCTAGAAGCTTTGCGGTTCTCCTAGCACCTCCAATCAGTTCTAGTATCGACTTTCGGAAGGATTCGGTTTTTCTTAGAGAATCCAGTCTTACTAGTAGAGCCAAGAACTGTCTTGGCAAAGATGTGGGGGCGTCTGGTGAGATTGCGTCTTTGCCAAAGCTAAAGCAGGTCCTGATTCCTCCTAACGTGCTTGGGCGATGGTGCTGTTAGAGTTGAGTTACGCTTGGGCCGTTTTTAGACTGGATACTTGATCTTCGTTGCGACAGCTGTAGAGTATCCCGGTGTCGCATCAGGATCGAGTGTTTACTCGCACGTGCCCTAGTGGTAAATCACTGAAATCACTTGAGTAATCTACTGAACATCTAGTACAGTACAGCACAGTCGACTGCCACTACAGCCACACGGTGCTTCCCACGGCTTCACGAACAACAAGCAATCTCTGTTAAAACCTACAAGCTGTAGCCAGGATCGGCTCTTCGTACTGTCACAAACCAGGGCAACACGGCAGCCAGGGAGAAAGTAAGGATAAAAAAGTATACCTAGACTCCTACAGCCAACAAGCCCAATTACAGGAACACTAGACAGGGAAAAAGCCGCCACGGGTGATACACGATGATTGTGCCATGGAAGAGACTTCTCGCCCACGATCACCCCCGAACGCCCTAAGATCGATCCTACGTCGGTTTCCCCTGATACCCACCCCACTGGACTACCTGCTCTGCTCTGTTCTGCTCTGCTTAGTACGAATATTCTAGTTACATACTAGTCGTTAGCTCCAAATCTCGCTTACCGTTGATATATTAGGTAAGGTTGTTCTAGCGCGAGATCTACTTTGATCCCCTGGAGATCAGCCTGTTTCTAGAGTAGAGTACATACTCTACAGACCACAGCTGCAGGCTGTTTCGATCCTTGGCCTTACAATCACGCTAGCTAGACAGGATTCCATGTGGGTTTTCGATTCTAGGTCGGGGGGGGGGAAACGTGGTCCAAGTTCGGATGCTGGATAGGATATGTCGAAATAAATAAATATTACTGGGGATGCCAAGTCGGAGCTCGGAATTGAGTATCGGATGACATGACACCCAGCTGTAGGCTAAGTAGGTACGAACACATGTGCTTTTCTAGGGCGCGAGGACGGCGGCGCAAATATAGGTTCAGAGTATCATACAAGGATTCTAGGGTGATGGTATTTATCCAACTGATGTGCTAGTTTTTGCTTGTCGTTGCGGCATGTAGGGTGGATTCATGGGGTTTTTATTCACATATCCATGGTGATCGGAACTTTCAAAAATCTCCCTCCGGCTCGTACGTGAAGAATACACAGACATTGAATGCAATCAGGCTTATTTAGGCAGTAGTTTAGATACAAAGGGAATTCGCTATGGTGTAGAGAACATATGTCGGGTGCATGCCCTAGAGGGCTAAATAAGAATACAGTGTGATAGGAAATAAAATGCTAGTAATATTACAGAACCTCGAGGGAACTAAAGGTATTCGAGCGATTGTAAGTGCCTCTAAACCGGGCAGAGACGGCCACTGTCATCAAGCGTCCAATCTTCACTTCCCACAGCCTAAGCACAAAACAATAACAATCAGTAAAACGCAAGCAAAAAAAAAACCTCCTCACAACAAAGAGAGAGGAGAGGGACGAACCGTGCTAGCATAGAAAACGCCCTTCGGATCAAACTTCTGCTTCAGCCGATAAAGACGGTCGTAGTTCGACCCATAGAAGGCCTGCTGGAAGTCCGGCTCTCTGATATCCGACTCTCCCAGGTAAGCCCCCGAGCCCGGCGTCACGTCTCTCCACTTCTGGATCTGGACGTAAGTTAGGTTATCGCGGGCCGCCTTGATTTCCGCATCCGTGGCGTTCTCGTCCCACAGCGTTCCGACGATGGCATGCATGACGGACTGCCTCCACGCCGGATTGACAGAGTTGTCTGGGGCGCCTCCGCCCGGGAACTGGTTCTTCATGTTGAAGCCGATGAGCATGCCTTGCGCCTCAACGACCGATCTCACGGCGTCGAAGGTCTTGTCGAAGATGTCGGAGTTTGCCCAGTTCTGGCGGGGGAAGAGACGGGATGCGGTCTGCAGGTTGGTGAGGCCGACGCCCTCCTTGGGGAAGTTGGTCTGCCAGGCTGGGTAGAAAGATTTGTGCTCGGTGACAATCGGGGCGTATGCGATGTTCAGTTCGTCGAGTTTGTTGTAGAGCGGTTGGAGAAGCGCCTTCACCTGGACCGCGGAGAGGTTTGGCGCAAAAAGCGGAACCATGCTGAATGCGCCGTCGAACACGCGGAAGTACGAGTATACCCCTGCGTCAGCCATTGTGACGAAGGAATCAAAGTAGACCTTGATGGCGGTCCAGCAGGCCTCCTTATCTGCGCATGCAAAGTCGAAGGTGACTGTGGTGACAGGAATGTCTGGGTATGCCTTCACGACGACGGAAGTCACGATACCGAAAGTGCCTAGAAAAGTAATCGAGTTAGCACCCCCCCCCAATACCACGCACAAGATCTTATATATATATATATGTAGAAGAGCACTTACTTCCGCCACCACCGCGAAGAGCCCAGAAAAGATCCGAGTTCTGCGATAAGCTGGCAGTAACAAATCTCCCGTCTCCGGTAACAACTTGGTACTCCAGAACATGATCTGCGCCCATTCCAAGGATACTGCTGAGAGGAGAGTGGCCGCCTCCTTGAAGATATCCTCCGGAATAGCCCACTGTTAGCCCTTCACCCCCGACGACCATCAGGCCTCTGTCGTAAGCTGCCTTGTAGATTTCACGACCCTGAACTCCGGAACCGACCTTGAAGGCCGGGCCGGAGTAGCCATTCCCCTTGTATTTAGGGAGGTAGGCGATGTCCTTGAAGTTGTGGGTCCACACACTCAGGGAGTTGGCGCCAGAACTCTTGCCGCTGAAATCATGTCCTGGTGAGCGTTAGCATCTATCATGACATTCTGTACGTCAGAGGCGATTACCTGTATTCTTGACCACAAGTCTCAGGTTGAAGTTCCTGGCAAAGTTGACTGCAATCTGAACATCTAATACACTCGTGGCTTTCACAACATAGTTAGGATATCCTCCGAGCGTGCATGTTCCCGTAGGGTCCGTAGTCGGAAGACAAGAGAGGCCCTGAAAGAACGGAGACATGATCGATGTTGGATCCTGATCACTACATCCCATCCATCCCACATTAACCATAAAAACCAACAAAAAAACCCCCCCAAAATAACAATAATAGTAATAATCAGAATACGTACTGCAAGTCCGAATCCGTCCAATTAGCTGATATCACAGCACACTCAGCAGCATCATAGTGAGGTCCATTATAGCACGGCGCAGCCAGCGGAACAGTCTGGATAAGCTGTCCCCCCGTGACCAGATCCACGACTCTCCACAATGTCGACGACGGCCAGGCCTTATCCGACGGAATAGCTTTGCAGTACTTTGTGGTCGAGCGCTTCGAGACCGCATCCACCGGGTTTGGGTCGGCGTAGACAGTCTCGTCGAATTCCAGCTCAGGGTGCTCTTCAACATCTTCTTGCGTCAAGATCACAGTTTCGTACGGGAACGGTTCGGGCGCCGTGGTAGCGGTGGGTATTACTACGTCGGTCGAGGTCGACGTCCCGTCAGGCTGTGGGAAGGCTAGTGCGGAAACACCAAGAGAGTGGCCGAGCGAAATAGCTACGGTTGCTAGCTTCCAGTAACCGTGATATTGGGTAGACATCTTTTTTTTTTTCCGTCCACGTGGAATAAAAGAGTGAAAACCGCGGGGATAAAATTAAAAGGCTTAAGGAGCGTGGGATGGAGCGAGTGAGCCACGTTTTTTTCTACTTCTCGGGGAGGAAGGTCGAATTTATGGAAATATGTTGGGATATATGCAGAGCAAACCAAGAGATCTCTTCAATGGCACATTTCCATATGGGGGGACTCTCGGATGAACGGCCGGCTGACGCCCATTCAGGGCTCCGGGGTGTAGAAAGAGGGCTGGCTAAATTGAGGGCATTGCCAGTATTGCTACTAGCTAGGTCTATCCAAATGAGGGCTTCTAAACAATATTACTCTCTACACCTGGTAGACAGCCGTGTATTATTGCTTGGCGGCCCAGTACTAAATAGGATATATATGCTGCAGGCACAAAGAAGGAGGCGGCGAAGACCATGGCCAGTTGAGGTAGGGTTTGGGTAGACTGCTCGACTGCATGGATTCCGGAGGTACCGATCCATGGAGCTCCACCACGTTTTCAAGCAGCTGCTTAAGCGAATGTCGCGCTGCCTATTCGCAATACCCAGCGAGAAGGCCTAAGTGGGGATTGGGCAAGGCCTGTAGATGCATTGACGAAGGGCCCACATAACAGGCTCTCAGTTCTCAAAATCTCCACCCGTTCGAGCGTAGGGAGTAACATCGAGGTGGTCATTGTGCGTTTAACCAGGTAAAGTACAAACTATTAAATCACAGTTATAGCTGTCCAAGGACTGTGCCTACTAAGTCTATTCATTCGATTCCGATCAACTTCATAACATCCTTACGACCAAGAGCCATCCTGATAAACAGGCAATGTTCTATCACCAAGTCTAATCGGGCAATCAGCGCTGCTTGCGGACTTGGTTCCGGAGTGTGCCCTTTGGCGGGAGTCTCTTTAAGCACCTTCTATTAATTTGGTACCCAGTCGCCCCCGCGAACGCAAGCCCCGCTGTGATCTTAAGCTTGCGTTATTTGGAACATGCAGGGATATATATTCGTGCAAATTATGTTATGCATACTTCACTTAAAGTCGCTCTGCAGTCCCCTCAAACCCCTTGACAATCTAGAGTATAGTAGAAACGCGTGTGCACGGCAGTAGGTACGGAGAATAAGCATATGTGCTTCTGCAGGTCGCATCGATTACTATGAGGAAGAATAGCGTGGTGCACAGAAGCGACGTGTGGGTCTTTCATCAAGAAATTTAAACAGCTTAATTTTCCGGCAAACTGTGCGGCTTACTAATTAATTGGGATATATGTCAATGTCACATTCACTAGAAACTTGGCGACAGGAAAATCCAAGAGCGTGTACGTATTTGGAGTATTGTTAACTCTCATGTAGCATCGCTTGCGCACCGACCGCAATTTTGGTGTCCATCGGAATTAGCGGAAATCTCGTTTGATCTGAGCTACTACTCCATATTAGAAATGTTTGCTAAATCCAATATCGATGCTGTTCTTAAGCTTGCAATCGAGCTACTCCCGGCCACGCGTGAAATCCCATCTGAATTTTCTTGTTCCTGCATGTAGAGAAAACCTGGATTTCGGAGGAAGGGACCTCTATCGGGTTCACTGCAGGACGTAGCTGCGCTGCTATCATGGCCGCACCGATTGGCCACGCCCGGTTATTCTACGCACGTGCATATCTGCTGGGCGGGGACGAGTGGGTAGTGCGCTTTCTCCACCATAGGTATAAACTTTGTCGGTATCATCGGATCCGCTTGTCAAGAACTTCTAGGGGACTTGGCTGCGTTACCTGTGAATCCTCTTAGACCTTGCAATTGGAGAGCGAGGGCCGCGAGTTTCCCCGTATTTAGACTCCTTTTGGAGTGCAAACAGAACGCCTGAATCGCACACTATCTCTTATATAGGCATAGGCTAAAGTGGATATATGGAGTTGGATTACATTCTGCAGGTTGGCATCCAGAAGTGCTGCTCCCAGCTTATATATACATATGCATAAAGACGGCCAGACAAACAAGGGACCTGGAATTGTGGGGAAGAGGGATTGACAGCTCGAGGCCAGCCTATACTTCCCTCACTTCCACATACCTTAAGTGTTTCCGCCTTTTCAGGATCCTTCGCTCGAAGAACATTTTGTTTGCCACTTACGCCAAACACATGCATTGTGGTGCGTCAAGTAGCTTTGCCAATAGCCATAAGTCTCTAGTTGTTGATGCTAAAACTGCGGCTTGCGTAGGATCGCTCAAAGTCTATCAGCAGTAAAATATGGCTACCGGGAGACCCGACTTCTGGCCACCACCAAATACTGTCAATCCTGACAACCGAGCCGCCGCGATACAAGGGATATTCTGCGGATTTGCAGCTCTAGCGGTGATTGTTGTTGGCTTGAGGTTCTGGACCAGATTATACATCGTTCGAAATGTTGGGAAAGGTTGGCTTTCAGTGTCAGGTGTTAGAATTATGCTAACATAGTTTTACCATAGATGATTGGTTTATTCTAGCTGCGATGGTAATGAAGATCATATCAACAGCTGAAGAAAAAATCTAATGCCAATACTATAGATCAATCTTCTAGGCTCAACAGTAACGAGCTGCCTTGGTATGGAACTATCGTGCCTTCTATGCACTCGTAGCACTTCTAATACCTTCTAGTTGTGAAATATTATAGTTTCGGTATGCATGTTTGGGATATCGTGAAGGATTATGGTGCTCTTGGGAAAAAAGTACATCCCTATACACTCCCAATTGCCATCAAATAGGATTAACTCATAGGTTCTGGTAGATGGACTTCGCCAACCAACTCCTCTACCATCCTATACTTGCGCTTACAAAACTTTCAATTCTCTTCTTTTACCACCGGTTATCAGTAAGCGGAACCTTCCGTGTCTCGGTCAACGTATTAATCGGTATCAACATCGCTCTCACAATATCCATCTTCTTCGCCGACCTTTTCCAATGCACTCCTATAGCGTTTGTCTGGAATCCAACTATTCCAGGCGGATATTGTATGAACAGAAAGGCATTTTACATAAGCTCAGCGGCACTGAACATCTTTTCGGACTTTACCATATTGCTCTTACCCATTCCGATGGTGTGGCAGCTGAAAATTAATACCCGGAAGAAGGTCGCATTGATATCTCTTTTTAGTTTAGGAGGATTGTATGTTATGTTCCCCCCCCTCAATACATGCACAAGCTTCCAATGAGCTGACCATATCAATCTTCCGTTTTCCGCAGTGTCTGCGCAGTGAGTATCGTGCGACTAAAAGCCGTCCTAGACATCTACGACACCAGCATCAAAGACCCAACATGTATCCTCCCCTCCCTCCCCTCTTACCTCCAACTACAACTAACTAGTCAATCCCCCCAACAGACGGAAACGGCTTCTTCTGGTCCGGCATAGAATGCAGTCTCGCAATCGTCTGCGCCTCCGTCCCCTCACTAAAGCCCTTCTTCACCATCCACTTCCCCAAGTTCCTCGGCTCGTCCTTCGGCTCGCGCTACGGCCCCAACAGCCAAGGAAAGATGTACACCAACTACGGCGGCCCCTCCTCCCGCTCCCGATCAAACGGGTACGCCCTCGACTCCCTCAAGGGCGATAAATCGGATAATCCGTTTCCGAGCTCCGGCGCCCAGTCGCGCATCCAGACGACGACGGTCAGGGGCCTGAAGAGAGATAATGAGAGCGAGGAGACGATTATTCATGGGGAGGGGATTACGAGGACTATGGATGTGAGGGTGGAGGTCGAGTCGATGCATAGTACTGATCATGAACGGCATGGAAAGGGGATTGCGGGTTGAAGATGCAGGCAGATAGGTAGATATTACTAGGTAGGGGGGGAGGTTGGGGTTTGGTTTGTATTTTTATATTAGGGTTTAGGTGGGGGGAGGGTGGGAGGGGTGGGGTGGTATTTTGGGTTATAATTAGCGAAATTTTTTGCGCGGAAGTCATAGTAATGTGTATATACCCCAAAGCTAGAAAAATAGCTCAACGTGTTTTTCTATATTCTCTGAGAAGTGGCCAATACTATAGCTACATGTAGCCTGGAAGTACGACAGGCATGTACTTGATTAAATTGGGCTGTGGAAATATATAGTTTCAGAGGCATTGAAGGAAAATTAAAATCAAAGCTTCAAAGCCGGCCCAGAATTGAGTGATTTGGATAACCATGTTGATCAATTGTAAGTCTCTCTATAGCTAGCTGTCAACCTTAAAAAAGATATCTATAGGAATAAAACAGGTACCATCCCTCCAAATGAGGATCGACATATCTTTATATATAGCTCTATTGCTCACGCCCTGTCCCAAGGGCACCCCTTACATCCAAGCTATATATATTGAAGTACTATTTGCAGCCAGCCGGCCAAACGCGTATTACTTAAAGTCCCTTTTCGGCCCAGTCGAGTTTTTTGGCAATTGCAAACCATGCATATGGTCTTCAAAACCCAAGCTTTCGTTTTCACCACAGTATTATATTATCCGAAGCGAGCAACATATATATGGATACTTGACAATAATTCACCTGTTGGAAAAAATAATCCCTCTTATCTGCTTCGTTCATCTGTTGCTTCCTATCATCCATACATAGAACAAAATGCTAATCATATCAATACATACATACATGTAATAACTCAGTTCTACTGCTTGCAGTTGATTCACAATTCTGGATTCGTAGATCCAGAAACAAGGCCTGCTCGGCCGCGGGGGATGGTTGCCCAAGTCGCTTCCGCGCACCACATCACACCACTATTTCCAAATTCTATTTCTTGCGACAGGGGTTTCATTTATCACGGATCATCACTCATTTTCCGTATTCGCCTAAACCAGGGTCAGGGTTTGAGACTGTTTCTATGTTTCGGCAGTTTACCCCGCCAGCGAGATCAATTGTGTGTTTACTATTTTACTCACATATACAGGTCTATAATTCCGAAAGTTCGTGAATATTAAATACACTCTCAGTTCTAACATACAATTATGTCGACCGCTGTAATGATCTACCTCTTCCATTCGCCCACCCGACACCTGCCTTCCATTTCACCTCTTATGCGATATACCCCTTGCAGCACCGTGGACCAAAACAATCCTAGTCCCTATCCTGGCGAGTGATCGATAACGACATGTGGTTCGAAGCGAGACGGACGAAATCCCAATGCATTAATAAAACAAAAGCGGTATGTATGTAAGAGTCTGGGGGCTTTTGTGGATAGTTGACCGAGTCCCTGCAGTCCCATAAATGATAGGGATCGATTCTTGATTGCTCCCTGACCAGGATCTACCAAGTCTTATTTTTGCTTCTGGCGGGCGACACTGACGTGTCAAGCTTTCAAAGGCAGCCTCTCGACTTCACAGTGCACTGTACGTACCATCCCACCTGTTTACTCAGTTACGCGTAGTTAGCATCTAAGGACTAAATCCCTGTATGAAAAGATCTGCCATGACGCAAATAATCTAGTGAGCATCGTATTACACGAGTTATATAGCTGTTAGGCCCGGAAAGCTGCCTGTCAAATACCGATCAATCATCATATGTCACTCGACTCATGTAGCCCGGCCCCGCAAGTAGGAACTACGGGCGAAAGTACCACTACATGCACGGTAGTTACCAATATAAGACTCCAAAGTCTGATTTCTCGTAGCTCGATTGACTGTTAAAGATTTGTTTACTCTGGTTGAACTCTTGGTCAGTGAAGTGCAACCAGGACAATTAGCTCAGCTGCGCTATTGGCCTTTTTATAGACTACGCGTGGTATTTTCTGGTGATGTCTTCCGTATACACGATATCTGGAAGTTTGCTCTCAAAACTGCTAGTTGGTGAGTACCATTTTAGATAGGCAGCTGGTCCTTCGCAATAGCTTTGATTTGGGCCTAGCTCTATTCTTCCTTGTTCGATATGCTGCGTCTCAATAGCTCTACCAAGTGCCGTGGAACGCCAAAGCACGTGGAGCTTTAGTGTGTAGAGACTCTCGTATCGAGCTAGTAGTAGGATCACCTGCTGCTCATATTCAGACCTCTCATGTTATCTTCCTTCTTTCCCTATCCTTCTCCACCAGACAATGCATTCACGTCGTTATCTCGCTACAATCCGCTCTTCACTTCACACAATCTCCTTTTTGTTTCAATGTGCGTGTGCTGGGATAGAAAGCTCATACCCAGACGCTTCTTAAATCTAGAAGGTAGGCAGTTTTCGTGATCAGCAACAGAATCTCTAACTCTAGTTTCTTGCATAGAAAATCTATTCTTGGCCATTCTTAGCAGCAATCTGATTCGCTCGCTCAAGTTTAGTATAGGATTTGTGGTTTGTCGTCCTCGCAGCTAATTGGTTTTAGTGATCTTGATATCCAACGGGAAGCCGAATATTGCGTCATACACGTGTGTATACGAGGTGGCTTTCCACGATCGTAACAGTTTAAAATCTATTTCAGGCATTCTTCGCGTGACAGCATACCAATCACGCGAGTTTCACTTTCGGCCTCAGACGTGTAATGAAGATTTTCTCACATTCGGCCCCAACGGTTATGTAATAAGTCTTCGCGTTTACCGATTTTCCCAGCAGACAGGAAGCGCTCACCATGTCGCGTAAAATCCCCCATAAACTATCAGTTACAAAATAAAGCATAAAAAAGATACACAATGAAATTTCATAATCATTAAGCATACTATTCCTCCTTGTTGGGAGCGACGTGCTCGACTTGGCGGGCCATCCCTCCAACAGTAACCTTGAGGTTTCCTTCCTCGATATCTTTCTGGAGATTGTCGAGACGAGACCCAGAAGGAGGTGATTTCCAGACTGGGCGACCGCTCTGCATTGAAAATTAGTCGACAGCTCAAGATCAGATATATGTATGTGACTGGAAAGCTTACATCAAAGACATCGTCCATCTCTTCAAGTGTCTTGCCTTTGGTTTCCGGAGCAGTTAGGAACATATGGATGAAGGCGGCGCCGTTGAAAGCGGCGAAGATCATGTACATCTTCCAGTTGATAGACCTCAATAGCGGGGGAACGGCGAATGCGAGACCACAGTTCCACTAATTGGTCCAGTAAGTAAAAAATCGCCACAGTAAATCAAATACGGGTTCTGGGAATACTCACAGCCCAATTAGAAGCAGTCGAGAGAGAGACTGCCTTGGCACGGACTTTGTTCGGGAAAACCTCAGCGGGCATAGTCCATGAGACTGGGCCCCAAGAAATGGCAAAGGTTGCAACGAAAAGGTAAGAGCATGCCACAACCGCCTTAGCTTGGCTCTTCTTGTCAACCAAATGCCAAGTCACGGCCTGTGTAGGATCGAGCTCAGGTTGACCGAAAGCACCCTGAACAGATCCAGAGATGAAGAGCCAGGTCATCATTCCGAGGGAACCCAAGAGAAGCGTAGGGCGGCGACCCCATTTGTCCATCCAGATGATGGCAGGAATGGTCATGACAACGTTGATGATATATTGAATCGAGGAGGTAAGAAGAGGATTGTCGATGCCGGCACCTTGCATAACATAAACGACGTAATACACTAATGGTTGTTAGCAAGTTTTGGTCAAAGTTTGTTCATTTTCCACTCACTCATGACATTCATTCCGCAAAGCTGAGACCACATCTGAATACTCATTCCGAGAACAACTCTCTTGAGAATGCGAGGCTTCGTAAGTTCGGCATAGGACGAAATAGCTTCCTCTCGTTCAAAGCGAATAACTTCCTCAATTTCCTGGTACTCTGCAAGAACCTTTGGATGGTTAAGATCCCCGCCACCGTGAACATCAGCGAGAACGCGGAGACATTCATCCCATCGATCTTTATCTGCCAACCAACGTGGAGATTCTGGGAAGAAGAAAAGACCGGCGATAAGAAGTGCTGCAGGGAGGATCTGGATACCCCATGGGATACGGAAGGCTGAGGCAGGCTGGTGCGGGTCATCAGGGCCGTTGCCGGCAAAAGAAGCGCCATATTGGATGAAATATTGGATGAGAATACCCTAGAACCTGTGTTAGACCATGGCCAGAGCACATAGACAAAAAATTTTGATATTTAATTACCCAGGTAATAGCCCATTGTTGAAGAGAGACCATGCGACCACGAATTTCCTTAGGGGCAATCTCGGATTGATAGACCGGGACGATAGAGGAAGTAATACCAACGCAGAGACCAGCGATAACACGACCGGCCACGAGCATACCAACGTTTTGAGAGGCGGCTTGAATTCTAGTAGTTGATTAGTATTCAACCCGAAATTCCAAGATCGATATTAATTTCTTTAGAAATGCCAACTTACATCGCTCCAATAATCCAAATGACACCACCAATCTGGATGGCATATTTACGACCAACTTTGTCACCGAGAAAACCCGAAGCCAATGCACCAACCAGTGAACCAGCAGGCATAGCGCAAGTAATTCCTCCTTGCTATTGGGCCAAACATCATGTCAGTCAAAATCTCCAACAAACACTAGCTTTCTTCAAGAATTATGAAATACAGACATACCCTAGTACCCTGAGGGTTACCGAAGTAATTCTTGTATGCATTAGTTCCAAGAACACCAGACATACTACTGATATCAAAACCGAAAAGCCCACCACCAATGGCCGCGAAGGCACAAATGGCGTAGACGTTGTTCACCTTTGGGACCATGGTAAAGTTGCCTCTGTCTTAGTTGTCTCAAGAAGAAGTTACTCCGATGGAAAGGGAGTAGGGAAGCAGAACAACGAGAATCGAATGGGGCCTACCCGAAGACCAAGGCTTTATAGCAACTTGTCTTACGAGCTTCTCCGCTCCTACTCGTGCCGCGAGCTCTGCAGTGGTGGCCGCAAAATGCTACAAATATCGCTCACAATTTGCCTGTCATCTGAAACCATCCAATAGCTCGAATACAGTTGGATCAGCTCCCTCAAGGGAGTCCCATGCATGAAGGCGAGCAGCAGAGGTAGGCCCATGTAACATGAAATAACGGCACAGATTACCTTCCTCCAAAGACCGGTGTGATTTTCGCGTGCGTGATCCTCTGTGTCTGGGGTACTCGAATACAGTTAGACCAAAAAAAATTAAATGATTTTTTTAGCCGCACTCAGTCTCTATCTTCTCGCCCCAGACTTTCCGAATGTAAAGCGGGGTGATATTAACAGGGATTAGTGCTAGTAATTCTAGTTTCTACATCTGGAGAGACTTCTTTGGAGATTGCCTGGTGACCATGCACGAGTAGCCTTTACCACCTTCCCAAAGAAACGGATAGCTACTGCTGTGAGACTCAGCATTTTGATTTTCTCAGCCACTGGTACAGCTTTGGGTGTGGGGCACCCCTCAGAGGGAGGATTGCAATTCTTCCGGGTAGAAAGGGACTTTTTGCCCCATATATTCTTCTCCAAAGTATATCATGATCGTCGAGACTGTTGGGCTTGAAACCTCCAAAGGACAGCACGTTGCAACAAGCTTCTGAAACCTAAGGCTGAGCCTCGTTACTAGAAGGGAATACGGGCCGATGTTATCGACCCCATTTCGGGGCACGCACCAGAAAGGGATGCAGCTCCATGCAACATGGCATTTCCTTGATTTCTTGGGGTGAGTCGTTCGCCATTCCCCGGGGACAGACCGTGCTTACCCCAGAAATAGTGTTTAAACATTCTAATGAAAACTAGCCCTTGATAGGTGGTGCTTTGGGTTCTGCGGCATAAACGAGCGAAGCGCAGTTCCAGCTTACTTGCTATGGCTATCTTTGACATGTCGCTCTTGCACTCATCATTTATTTTAGGTTTCACACCTACATGTATGCTTGTAACCCCGCCGATCAATATTTTACTTGAACCAGTAGCCAGTATATAACGGAACCAAGCTGCATGTGATTACACGACAGTATTGTTAATCGGTCGTATTCATAAAAACAAAATATTAGTTATTCCCACGTGAAATATGATAGTCTTCTTGGAGAAAATATTTGGTAACCGGGAGCGCATTGACCTGGTACGTTGATTCGATAGCTTGAGTTGACGTACCAGTGCAATGGCACAGGTCTCACGCATCGTGAAGCGATTTCGGACGACGGATAATTTCACTATCCCAGGCCTAAATCAACGACGGGCAGGATGGCGATGCCAGGTTGCAAGCTTTATTCTTAGGCGCAACCGGTAAAAATTCAACTTTCTCACAAGCGAGCTCTTTGTGGCTACTCAAATATTACCAGTCTGACAAGATCGTTAGCCTGCTCAATCTCGAGCTTAAAATTTATGCGATATCTATGCACCCACGTCAAGCAATCTACTAATGACTTGGCAGATCTGTCAAGGGTATCTCCCCAGAAACTCGGTGTGTTCAAGTCTTATGAGAAGAGTTCACGGAAGCTAGAAGACCACTCCCATGTAGAGCAGCTTGACAGAGCGACAAATGGCTGTGATGTTAGTCCAGAGTATCACGAGAGCTGAGGCGGAACCCACCAGCTGCACAACTCATACGGTCCCCTACAAAAATTACAACCAGCGCTTATGGCATGGGTTGAAAAGGGTGTCATGGGCTGATATGAAAGTCGATCGAGATCTCAATGAAGAAAAAAAAAAATTGACATTTTGCCGCTAATATACGGTATCGTATACTGCAAATAACCATTACAACCCCGCCAATGCCGGGTATTCTCAGCAGCTCTCGAGATTTGAGGTACATGGGCACATATGCATCCCCAGTTTAAATTTTACAGGGTGGTAAGAGAAACCCAAATGGGGAAAACCATTGAAGCGAGGACTGTGGAAACCCACACAACGCAGTGATGGCCTCTGATGGTAGCTCAAGTTTTCGAACCCCAAATTTCTCGAGAGTAGATTGAGACCCAACGTGTAGTCAAGCAACAGCCAAGAGAAAAAAAGAAATTGTAAATAGGGTTGTGAAACGGACGCCACAAGAAAACTGGTACCTTGTTGTTGCTTGGTGCTGAAGCACAGACTAGACGTGTGTGGACTCACGAATTTCTCGAGACGCTCGCTTGTCGGGGGATGCTTACCGAGAGCAACCTTGTTCGTATTACCTTGTTCGGGTGCGCTTGCAGATACTCAGTACGACAGCGGGCCACAACAGACACCCTCACCACCCACCCACCTACAGACGCGAAGTTTAACCTTGTGCGTACGTGTGGTCATGGGATTCCTAGATTCGAAGCCAGTGCTTCGATTTGCCTTCGTGCTAGTCGATACATTATCGTGGTTTATATTCTTGCGCCCCAGCGTCTAGCTCGCTTTGGCTGCGAACCTGGTCTTGTCATTACTGTGTTTTGAGCCCTACGTTTAGCAGGGAGGGTTACAAAGGATTTGATATCCCACGAATCGTCTTGGTTGGTCTAAGGAGTAGTTGGGGTCTAGGATAGGTCTCGGCCGGCCGGACACCTATTCCATCGTAAATACTGTATCTGTAGCTATAGGTAGGTGTAATTGCGTTTCTTGCTTATGGTATTTCAAGAGCAAGACTAACCCTCGATGGACATGTTGCAACCCACATATCGCTACAACGGCTTGACCAAATGTCTCGTCATACCTGTGTCCACAAAAAAACCCAAGGCCTTGGTTCCCATACCCATCAAGAGCCTCCTCCACGAGATTGAAGAGTATTCGGAAAAACGCGACACATTCGGTTTGCATGTAGAGTTTTAGCGAGTGATTACATATGACTATAAAACCATACTTAACATCCGCTTCTAGGCTGGGCTCAGGAAGTAAATGGGATCAGAGTGTCTCCCATGCATATGTGGCTGTCTGTAGAAAGGGATCTTTGCGATGGGTCAAAAGAAATAGATTCCTGTAAATTCTTGATCTTACCTAGAGATAAATATACGGTAATATCCCACAGCCGTTAACACCACGGAGATAGATCCTCTCGATTAAATTTCAGGCTCAGACAAGTACCTACCATGGGAGGTCAGAGCAGATTGACGAACGCTTAAAACTACCTCCCTCTTAGCGCAAGATAGTGTAAGATCTAGATCTAGTTGGTTTCTTACCCGGTTATATATATGATTGGCGAAGTGAGGCGGTGAAAACTTGAGATTAACGGGATATGGATTCTACAAGGTTGCGTGAAATGAAGCAATATGTGTCTCAAAGACGGTTAGGTTAATAGGATCGCAGAGAGTACCGAAGACTCTAACGAAGTTTTAGAGCACTATAGAGACGACCGCTCTCCAAAGACGACTTTTTTCAAACGAAGATATAGGTAGGGTAGGTCTTGGGGGGGTTTTTTTCCCCAACGGCAACTTCCAGCTTATTCAGGATCGGTAATGCATGTACAGTCTCGTTCGAAAAGTCTTGGCACCCCTCGTCTCTATTAAGCACGACTGCCGACGGATTGAGGCTATAGTTTTTTTAGAAGATAGTTATATGAAGTAGTTAGCTGTTATTCAGCATTTGAGGATCCCCACAGCTATCCACCCTTTTGAATTATTGTTTTCCAGTTCGATCTGTAGCTATTTAGTTTATTATCAACGATTAGCAGGGTGCCAGGGTTTTGCGAACGTGACTGTACACACTGTTTTCTTGGCTATTGGCCGGTATCCGTGATGTTTCTATCATGCAAGTTTTGCTGTAACTAAAGAGATTTCACAATTGCAACTTAAGAGCAGTAGACTCATCTTTCGCCACCCCAATCGAGCGCCTCACGACTAGGTACTCGGTATCTGATGATTTGGAATTCGAGTCTTGATGCTGCTGGCCATGCTTTTCATTCCGTAATAGTTGTGGCGAAGATGATTAGGCGTATACGTATACGAATTAGCATCTGACCAGTACATGCGAGTAAGGCTCTTTCAGTTGGAAATTCGATTCTAGACACGTACTAGCGAGGAAATGAAACGGAAGAGATCCCCTAACTTTGTCTTGATGATCTTTTCTGATCTAGCAGGATTAGAGCTCATATATTCATATCGCCTGGCTCGGCCCAACAACAAGTCTAGCCACCCAGAAAATAGATTAATTGCATTTTCAAGAGACGTAAAATAATAAGGACTGACTAGATAATTATCCCATAGACGAAATTGCAAACTTAAACTGCAGCTGGGATAGCAGAGTATAGTAGAGTAAACGTTAAGATCAAGTCACGTGATCAATCTTATGTTAAACTGACTAAAAGTCGCGCTGAGATATATTATATAGCGAGGGGCTAAAGACGAAGTGTGTCTCCGCTGTCTTTCGTCCACGTCCATGTCGGTGTGGGGTTCGAGATTTATCTGCGCAGCTCAAATTTTCCTTATCCTAGCGCTTGATAGCCATAAGCGCTAAAACTGAAATATCCGGAAATTGGATAAAAAGAACGTGTGGTGCCACAATTAGTTTTCGCCACTCTCTTGACACGCCAGCTGTGGATGGATACCACCCGTGTTGCCTTTGCCCGAAGTATGGCCGTATAGTGGAGATCGCGATATACTTACTTTACGTACGTAATCGTGGTCCAGAATAAGAACATGAAAACACGGGGTGTGTGGCTTTGTATGCTACGGACTGGTGGTGTACGGAGATTTCGCCATACAAATTCACCACATGTGTACAGGTTCTTACCCTGGACCACGAGTACTCTGCAGAGAGAATGGCAAAATAATCTGCTGCTTCTAGGGTCAGGAATCACATGCGGATGAATTAGAGAAGCTAAAAGTAGATAATACATGTGTAATAAGCAAGTATAGCCACATATAACACCTAACCATGATGTTTGGTAGGCGAGAATAATACGAGCACGAAAACTCCATCAACCGACCCTAAGAGGCGAAAAGTACAAATTAGTTAAATACGGCTCCCTACTAGACCTGTCTGGAAATCTCCCTCCAGTTCTATCCGATACGCCTTGAGCGCATTCCCCCACCATATATTCTCCTTCTCCAGCTCGCTCAATTGTCGAGCTTCCAGCAGCCGATCAGTGATCTCGACCCATAATCCCCATGCCGTTTCTTTTCCACCGTTGATTGTACATACTGGCCAGTCGCTTCCCCAGATCGCTCTTTTGGTGCCGAAGATTTCTAGCGCGGCAAATACCCATGGTTGGACGTATCCTAGAATAGCAGCGAGCCACTCTTCCCTATCCCTGCCTTTCTGTTCAAGTAGAGCTGGAGGAAGCTCTGAGAAGGCACCGGAGAGCTTTATGAACGTGTCTGGGAAAGCTGCAATAGCTCTTAAGTGAGATTTCCACGTTTTGAAGAACGGATGGGTAGCTAACTCTTCAGGCGCGATTTGGAGATCGGGTTTGGCCAGGTGGTCTTCATGTATATCCGTTAGAATAATACGAAAACATGGAATAGAAAAGTGAAATAAGTACCAATAATCAATCTCAACTTCTTATCGCTTGGCACACCATCATGAGCTCTTTTCAGAAGCTCCACAGACTCTTCCAACTGCCATAACCCAACACTTCTACAATCCACCGTCAACTCAAACACATACCCCTCTTCACCCATCCACATCAGCGAGTCGATGAATGCCTTATCCAACATAACTCCTGGCGGATGAGATTGAAGCAAGTATCGGAAGCCCCTAAGCAGTCTGATCTTGGCTTCGTGCTCCCCAGCAATCGACCTCAATTTGTCATGGTATCTCCGCATCGCATCCCTCCCATTGGGTATTGGCGCCCAGGGAACAATCCCCAATACTTTTTTTGCGACATCCCGATACCGTGGATCCTTCCCGGTTCCCGCCTTGTACACAAACTCGAATTCTTCCAATGGATCTTTCCAGCCCGAGTCATCATTGAGATGGCATTTTCGGTCGGTCTCGACAAATACGAAGCCGAGCGGTACGCGGGGTGTGGTGCTTTGCGAAACTGATGATAGATACTCGGTGATTGAGTGCTGGCTGTTGAGCGGGTTCTCGGGGGTCATCCATGCTAGTGATGATAAATGTTCATTGCGGAAAAGATGGATATGGGAATCCAGGAGGAATTTCGAAGACGATGACATTGCTTTGCCCCCTTCGCTACAATTAATTGAATATAGAAAGGGTGGGGAAAAAAGAAATATATTGATTTCCTTCGTAGTGTTCTCACGATGTGTGCATTTTCTTCGGGATTAACTTTTTTCTACAATTCTTCGGCATGCATATAGTCCAACGTTTTCCCCACCTTCGAATCCCGTAAATTTATCCGGGGAACTGGCGAAGATCTCCATACGCATGCGCATAACCGAGTCTCGGCAACGGTTAGCTACTCTATCAGTGGCTCTACCCCACGCTGCGCAGTAACCGCATCCATTACTGCGAGAAGCCAGGTTGTGGTGTGAATAGTAGTGTCAGCAGTAACAAATGTAGTACTGAGGCAGCTAGCAGCCCTTGCAACTATCCACCTCTTACCAATTGATCTAGCTCTCAAATGCAAGTTAGGGCACTCAGAATCAGCTGTTTACTACTGCAACCTTGATTGTTCATTGGGCCGAGTTAGAGGCACGATAGCCGCTGGTATTTGGGGACTGGGCCAGAGCTGGGCACCTTACATTCAGATCTGTTACATGTTCATAGAACTTTAATTACCAACTGAATTAACCCAAGATCTAAGTATCATCTGACGGACTCACCGACAATCTAGCTTCCTATCCTCATTAAATAATAATCTTTGCCATGTGCCGCATGTAAATTTGCCATAGTTTGGGGGTAGTTTGTGTTATTACGATCGTGATATCGATACCATTGGTACCGAATAGTGCTGCCTAGACCTAGGATTCCTGGATAACTTTTCTCTCTCGATAAATACTACATCTCCATCCATACAACCTCGCGAGTAATTCCCCAGTACGGTATCAGCACTCGTCGTGTTCTAGAAAACATACCACTCCATATGTTTCACTACCAAAGACAGCCCTCAGTTTTCCCGCAATCCTGTTCTATACTTCAGCAATCCCAGACAAACAGCTCAATGTCGTAGCCATCACAAACCTCAGATTTTGCTTCTTTCCTCTCTCGCTCAGTCGGCACAATATCCACCGAACCCCCAGAAATCCAGACAAGCCCTCCCCTCTCCGCGTTTTTCTCCGCTTCCATTCATGTGGGGAAATGACCAGGGGGCTCGGGCCGCGCATTGCTCCCATGGGTGGGCGGAGCAATTACCTGAAGCTGTCAGAGGGCACAAGCGACGAGACGCGGATAATCCCTAAAGTTGCCTGAAGTACGCATACGCAAAACCAAAAACACCAAAGATTGTTTCGCCATCGGACCAATTCAGGCGCGAACAATAAAGATCAGTAACCGCATCATGCACAAGCCTTGTTTTGGATTTTCACGAGCCGCTACGTTGCAATATACTTTGACGGTACCGGTACCAGCTTGTGGATCAATAGGTATGTACGTATATATATATAGGAGAATTTAGCATCGGAGGTTTAGTTATTAAAGTATGTTCTCCTTATTTCCCCACCCCCGGATTTCTTTTAAACACTTTTCTTTCCCCAGGAATTCTTCTCCCCCACAGTCGAACTCCTAAATAACGTGTGTGTTTCAAGTTCGTCCAAAATTAAAACATCGAAATCAATGGCTAAGATATTTCGAAAACACTCGCTCCGCGCGCGCGACGACCAAGTAACGAACGCGTCAAACTTGACATTACGACAATCGATATTCCCGTTATGTCTAGTAACGATTCTATTCTTCCTATGGGTTAGTGCTAGTTCATCCGTCAATCCATATGATGATTTTTACTGATATATAAATATATAACCAACTTCCAGGGTTTCGCATACGGCCTCCTCGACGTCCTGAATAAGCATTTCCAAAACACACTTGGAATAACACGTTCCCGCTCCTCTGGGCTGCAAGCCGCCTATTTCGGGTCAGTTCTATAGCTAATCGCCAATCCATCCATCCATCCATCCTTCCTTCCTTCCATGGGATACAATTGATATTCGCTGTGCTTACTATATTTCTACACAGCGCGTATCCAATTGCATCGCTGACATACGGCGGCTATGTTCTCCGTAAATTCGGATACAAGGCGACTTTCATGCTGGGATTAACACTATACGGTGTTGGCGCGCTGATGTTCTGGCCCGCGGGTCTAAAGCGGTCATTTGGCGTACGTCTCTTCCCCCCTTCCCTTCCCCATCAATGTAGATTCGTAACCAATGCAGACTCGTAACTAACAACCCTCCCCCCAATTGTAGGGTTTCTGCGGCGCAACGTTTATTATCGGCAGTGGACTAGGCACGCTAGAAACAGCTGCAAACCCATACATCGCGGTATGCGGACCGCCAAAATACTCCGAGATGCGACTCAACTTTGCGCAAGCCGTGCAAGCGATCGGAACGGTGGTTGGGCCGGTGCTGGCGTCGCAGGTGCTGTTTAAGCATGTTTCGGATAACTCGCTGCAGAGCGTGCAGTGGGTGTATCTCGGCATTGCGATATTTGTGTTTTTGCTGGCGGGGGTGTTTTATATCAGCAGGATTCCAGAGATTACGGATGCGGATATGGAGCGGCAGATGGAGAATACTGGGGGTGTGTTTACGGAGGAGGAAAGTAAGCCGTTGAGGAGTCAGTATCAGTTGTGGTGGGGGGCGTTTTCGCAGTTTTGCTATATTGGTGCTCAAGGTATTTGTCCTGTTCTTTTGAGGTGATGGGAGGGATAGGGCTAAGTAGGTGGGAGTATAGTTGGCATTGCGAGTTACTTTGTGAACTATGTGGTTGAAGTGCGGAAAGGGACTACGAGTGCTGCGGGGGCGAACTTTTTGGCTGGCGCACAGGGCTGTTTCGCAGTTGGAAGGTTCCTGGGCGTGTTCTTGATGAAGTTTATCAAACCGCGGAAGGTGTTTCTGGCATACATCACCTGTGCTATTGTCTTCCAATCTGCTGCTATCGGCGCGAAGGGAGATGCTGGTTTAGGTATGACATTCCTCCTAATTTATACTATAAGTGCAGTGGCTAATCTTGTGGCTGTAGCTTGCTTGATGGTCGTTCTCTTCTTCGAGTCTATCTGCTTCCCTACAATCTTCACTCTCTCCATCCGCGGTCTGGGAAAACACACAAAAATTGGATCTGGAGTTGTCATTGGCGCTATTATTGGCGGAGCTATTGCACCGCCGCTGCTGGCAGTTACGGCAGATCACTTTAATAACACAGGAACAGCCATGTTTGTGCCGTTAATTTTCTTCGTCGCGGCATATAGTTTCCCACTAGGTGTGAACTTCCACGAGCAAACTAAGAGATTAATGGATGGATTCTTGGACAGTCAGGTGGGAGTGGAGGGCAATGGGAAAGACGATATCGAGAAAGCGGACATTGAGGGGGTGGAAGATATCGAGATGAAGAGCACCAAGTCTTAATTGTCTTTTGTGATTAGGACATTACGATTATGCCTGGGAGGAGTTTTTTATTTGCTTTTCGTTTCTATTGCTTGTTTGGTTGATTAGCCTTGATCGAGTATCGTGAGACCCGGACCGGTCTAGAGTATGGTACATGGGAATAAATGAAACCCATATATTTATCATGCCATTTACCGCGGTGAAGATCGAGATTATAATATATTGTTGTGGAACCTTACACGTAGACAGACGCTAGCTGCGGGCTGTTAGTTGCACGGAATAGCCAGAACAGTTGGTTGGCTACCAGATCTCTGATGGCTGTATGCATCCCAATTATTACTAGAGCGGGAACCACTAAAAGAGGCCCGCAATAGCCACCGGCCACTCTCCGCAGCCAGTTTCAGCCTGAGAATGGAGACAGCTACGGTTCGCTAACTGTCTCTAATTACTATCAATTGCCGACAACTGCGTAGCTGTGGTCCTGCATGAGCTTCATGAATTCACTTCACGATCCTCCCTCCCACAATCAACTTCAAATGTAACTCTCCACCATCTCCACCACCACCACCAATCCCTCCAATCCCTCCACCAACGCGTCCACTCACCATGTCGCCCTCAACACGTCCAAAACTATCCACCCTCCTCCCACCAATAATCCTCGGTGGTGGCGTCTACAACACCCAAATGAACCCAGACCCCTCCTCTCTCCCCGTCCGCGCCCTAATCCGCCGTGCCTTTGACCTAGGAATAACCGCGATCGACACATCCCCCTACTACGGTCCCTCCGAACTCCTAATCGGGGACGCGCTCTCCCACTCTGGGCGCGCCAGGAGCGACTATATCCTCATGACCAAAGCGGGCCGAATAAAGGAACTCGAATTTGACTACTCCCCCTCCTGGATCCGCAAGAGTGTCGCGCGAAGCCTGGAACGTCTAAAGACAAGCTACCTAGACGTGGTGTTCTGCCATGACATTGAATTCGTTGCGCCAGCGGCAGTCATAGATGCCGTACGCACGCTATTCGAATTAGCCGATGAGGGGAAGATCCGCTACGTGGGTATATCTGGGTACCCTCCTGCCACGCTAGCGGAGCTTGCAGTGGCCGTGAAAGAGACGCTGGGACGCCCGGTTGATGTTGTGCAGAGTTATTGCCATTATAATTTGCAGAATGAGAAGCTGGCAGAATCGTTGGTGAGGTTGAAAAGGGATGCGGGGGTTGATGTGGTGATTAATGCTTCGCCGTTGAGTATGAAGCTGCTGTCTGGAAGTTTCCCGGGTGACTTTCATCCTGCGCCGAAAGAGCTGCAGGAGGCGTGTGTGCAGGCTCATAAATGGTGTCAAGAGCGGGGAGAAACGCTGCCGGGGGTGGCGATGCGGTGGGCGTTTGCAAAATGGCAGGGACAGGGCCCGACGATTAGTGGAGCGAGTTATGTCGAAGAACTAGAGGCAAATGTTGCGGCGTATAGGGAGGTTTCGAAGGCGAAGGATGGGATTCTGGGGACTTATAAGGATGCCGGCGTGGACACAGCTGCGGTGGAGAAGATGGAACCGCTGTGGAAGGGCGTACGGGAGCTGCTGGGGGAGTGGGTAGGTTGGAGCTGGGAGAGCCCGCCGAAGGGATACGTCCTTTGGAAGCCAACTGGAGAGAGTAAACTGTAAGCCTTAGTAGCAGCTATCTATCTTTCAATCAGGTTATTGTAGTATAGGATCATTTCGAATTCCCGTCAATGTATATCTAAATCTAGAGCTTCAATTCACTTCCATCCATTTGATTTGCTCCATTTTAACTTGATATCGAGTACTCTATCTTCATACCGTTTAAACTCTCAAACCAATTCGTTTCGCCCTAGATTTTTACACATTTGTTTCTGGCCCGAGCGTGAAGGACAGGTATTTTAGTCACATCCCATCACTCGAACTCGCTCATTCTTGCGTCTCGAGTCTCGCTAGGTGGAGTCTAAAGACTTAACATAATAGACCTTTGACCTATGTTGTCATTAATTCAATCCTGTTTGAAGCTTCTTAGCTTGCGCAAAGATCACTTCACATCTCAGTCACGGCCGAAGTTGCCATAGTTTATTGACCTTTATTCAAGTCTAGAGCCGAATTCATCCATGACCTAGTCTATAGTTCTAGTACTACATCGATAGTTCTACCGAAAGTAGATCTATCGAGACGATATGCATGTACCCTTTTGTAGCCGTTACCATGTTATTGACGGCTTCTTACATGACGAATCTCTAAAAGAAGGTATTTCGCAACAGTATTACTACGGCGGTGCGCGCGCCCACGCCCAACTAAAAGCTAGTGCTCATGCAATTTCTAGTAAATTCACCGCTGCGTATTTCCGCTCGCGATCCCTTTTAAGGCTTCTTCGGCGAGGGCGATGAGACCTTCTTGCATCTGGGTGAATATTTCGAGTGCCTAGTTTTTGTTTGATTAGTTAGGGGTCGGGGGTCTGTGTAGTGCATGCACGGGGCGGGGTGGGGAAATACCTGTTTCGTCTTTCCGTCGTCTTCAGACTCTAACTGTGCATTGAAGGTAGCTTCATCATCCAATAGATTCGTAAAGTCGCTTGGATCAGGCACGTTTATGTCTCGGAGGACATCAAACAGCGATGTATTGACGAAGGTAGTAGGCGTGAATTGTTCCGCCGCAAGTGCTTTTAAAAGTGTAGGTGGAATAGTGATATGGTGCGCGCCCGAAAGCTGCAAGATTTCCGCAGCGGAGGTTAAGCTTTCCCCATCCGTTAGTCCGACCCCAAGCAACCAACGAGATAAGAGGAGAAAGGGTAGTAACCTAGCCGGTAGAACTTTGGTCGAGTACCCGCATTGCTGATAGTACTTCTGAGCCACTACGCACAGCTTCAGCCCCTTCACCTTGGTATTATCCTCGAACCCAGGCGTGAAGTGGACTTTAAGCGCATTTATATACGGCGCGATATAGGTACACCCCGCCGCACCAGCAGCAGCCGCCTGCGAGGTGGTGAATAGTGTCGTAGCCAACGTCCGTATACCCTCCTTCTCAAGCACAGCACACGCCCGTAGTCCCGCATATGTCGATGGGATTTTTATCGATATCCTATCAGTCGGGATAGGCGACAGCTTGCGGACCAGCGAGATAATACGCCGTGCGTTCGAAAGGGTCGAGTTGTATGAACCTGAATATATGGGATTCGTTTGGATATGTAGACGCTCTTTAATATACGGTAGAAACCTGAGTGAAAGCTTCACCATCATGATCTCAACAGCCAGTTCGGCGGTTGAGACATTTTTGAATTCGCCCTCGGCGATAAGCGTTGATGCGAGCGTGGCAGATTCGACGATTAGATCCTTGTGTTCTGGCTTCTGGAGCTCGAAAAAAGCAATTGCCTACAACCCCCCCCTTCATTTAGCCTTTTAAAGTGTAGAAAGTGGGGGTAGAAGGAACCTGATTTGAAGTGCAATCCACAAACGGGCCTAGGTCTCGTCCGATAGAGATATCGAGCGTGTCGCAGTCTATGAGCGAGCGTGTGCGGAGATAGTCGAGTTGGGTTTGTGTAGGCATTTTGAAGACGTGGAGAGGGGTGGTTGACTTATGCTGGGCATAGGGTTATACGTTGAAGAAGCACGGATAAGAAAGAAAGCCTGATATCTCGATGGGAGCGGGGAATAACCCTAACCCTTACAATTTTGCGGGGAAACGGAAAAAGCCGCAGATGAACTAGTCGCATTATTGGTGAATTCATGGATCATCACTCGGTTTTCTCGGTGCCTGATTTTGGGGGGGACTGAGAGAATCTTGAGCAGTTGCTATAAACCGCGGCTGAAGTAGAATGCCCGCTATGTAGTCTAGTTTAGCGCTTCTAGGGCCCAGGACCTTTCTTCCACGGTTATGGCTGTCATGTCTCTCCTTCTGCAGCTGTTGTTGGCTCGATCGAATCCACGTGTGAGTATGCGTTCTATTAGGTTAGGAACTTACACATACTGTATATTACTGTACTACTACTGCGGTGGCTCTATGCCTTTCTTCGGGTTAGTTAATGTCACATTCCTTATATATTAGTACCGCTCTTGGCTTAGCGTCTGATGTCAGCAGTAGTTACTCATATAGTAGCGATTTCTTCAACCTAACCACTAGAAGTTCAATGAAGCTGGGGATGTCTATTACGGATTACATTGATCTAGGTATATATGTGTATAACTAGTACTAGTGTGGGCGATTAGAATTACACGAGAAATGACTTTGGTAGCGGTGGTAGCGTTAACTCCAAGTTAAATTTAAATGACATAAGCGACTCTATCCGTTGGACTAGATATTATTGCTAGCGGGCCCTGACATCTACTAATTTACTTCGCCGTTCTGGGTTGTATTAGTGTTTAGGGTTATGCCCCTCCTCTTCCTCTTGGAGAAGATACATACATGTATCGACAGCCATTTATACTAATTGGGTGATATTTTGGCGATCGGGAGTATCAAATTCTACTTGCCGCACGCCGGTATCTTCTCTAACTTGACGTGATCTGCCTCTAGAGGATGCTTTTTTTTTTTTGTTGGATCATTGTTCCGTTGTTTTATTTATGTACATGCAAGAATGCCACATGCAGCAGAAGTTATAGCGTGAACAAAACATGCTTCTAGAGGATGACATATCTTTACCTATTTAGATACTTATAACTATAAACTCAAGCTCCTAATTTTTCTTCTTGACCTTAGCTTAAATCCAATCCTTGTGCTTTTATCTGTTCATTGCGATAAGAGGGCTACTCGAACTCCCCACATGGTAGGGATGTCATTGTCTTATAAATATCATATTCCGTGATGGGGTTTATGGATCGCGTCACTCAAGTCAATTCCAAGTATCCACGAGCAACACAAACTTTCGCAGATAACCGACTTAGATGGACTACAGCGATTGCCGAATCCCAAGCGTGGGGTGGTCGGGATTACCTAGAGCTAGAGCTGCCATGATATTTAGCGATTCATGATCCGAAGCACGCAAGAACTTGGAATATCACAAACTTCATTCGTGGAAGTAAGAGAATCTATTAGGTGCCATTTTTTTTCATATAAATTCTCCATATAAGCCCCTCTTAGAGAGCTCCCACCCCACAATTGCGACACAAGATCTTCAAAATCCGTCACGATGACCACGACTACGGCAACCGAATCATTGACCAACACTCTCGTCTCCAAATTTCACCTCGCCTCTCTCCCCGAGCCGCGGAATAAAAACTCTTCGCCTCTCAAGTCTTCTGGCTCTCTAGACGGATATGAGAAATTCGATGTCACTCCCGTGATTGGGACAGAATTCGCTCGTGACGTGCAAATTAAGGATCTCCTCGAGGCTCCCAACGCCGATGATTTGATTCGAGACCTGGCTATCCTTGTTTCTAGTAGAGGGGCTGCGTTCTTCCGAGCACAAGAGCTCGAGCTCGAACAACAAAAGACGCTGGGTCGAAAACTAGGGGAATTGAGTGGAAAACCTGACACTAGCGGACTGCATGTGCATCCGCTTACCAGAGAGGTAAAGTGCCTTCGTGCGTGTGATCGACACGGATTCTGTGGCTGATAGCTAGAGAATAGTATTCGGAGCTTGGGGACCAGATCTCTGTTATTAGCTCGGAAGGGAAGAAAAAGCTTTACTATGGCGAGAAAGAAAGATCACAACTAGCAAGCAGCGGTTGGGTGAGAACTAGATTAGCCCTCAAACCCCCAATCCCCTCAATGATTCAAAATTAATATTCTGTTTCAATGATCTAGCATGCAGATATAACTTTTGAGCAAGTCCCTAGTGATTGTAAGCTTGCTAACTCGAAATAGTAGCAGTCTCACGACCCAGCTAACACAAGAGCAGATGCGATTTTCAAACTACACACCCTCCTAGTCACAGGTGGAGAGTAAGTAGTCTCTGTACTCTCTTAATGAAAGACGCATGGCTAAGTGCATAACACTCCCCAACAGCACACTTTAGGCATCTGCATACGAGGTAACTAGCAACCTAGCTCCAGCATCCAGGTAGCATATATACTGAACGAAAATATCTAGGCATACGACCGTCTATCACCAGCCTACCAGAGATTTCTCGAAGGCCTGACAGCAACTCACAACGCCGACCGCTTTAACGAGATTGCAGACCGAGGCGGCTTCAAGATCCGTGACAACCGTGGAGCCCCAGAAAATCAAGGGACCGATCTCACGGCCGTGCATCCAGTAATTCGTACAAACCCGGTGACCGGATGGAAAGGTAATTTTGAAATTCGATCCCTCGCTAGAGATGTGGGATTGTGCTAAAATTACACGAAATTACAGGGCTGTTTGTGAATAAGGGTTTCACTCGCCGCATCAACGAACTTACAAAAGACGAATCAGACAACGTGCTGAGCTACCTCTTCCGCCACATCAGCGAGAACCATGATCTGCAAGTTCGGTGAGTACATTTAATTCTACTGTGTCTCGCCCTAAGGTCTTCAAGGGGAGGCTGACGAAAGGTGTGGTATAAAGATTTAAATGGGGTCAAAACGAGAAAGGCGCCGATTTAGCTATTTGGGATAATCGCAGTGTTTTCCATACAGCTACCGATGACTATCTGGAGTTGGGTGGTATAAGAACAGGTGATAGAGTTGTCAGTCTTGGGGAAAAGCCAAGCTTTAACCCCAATTCTAAGTCTCGGAGGGAGGCTTTGGGATTGAAGAGCTTTAAAGGACAACAGTTTTAAAACGAGGCACCTGTAGATATATGTTGGATTAATGTGGAGGGTATTCTTTTTGTATATTGATCAGAGACAAGCACTCGGTATGCACCGACATAGATAGGCAACTTTGTAACTAGGGCTGGTCAGGCTAATAATCCCTGGCCTTGCTCGAGTAAGCGGGAGCCCTATCGCCAGCTTTCTTGCATTTATCTCTGTAGGGTGTGTGCTTTGGGTAGTTATACACCGCTTACGGGCCGGTAACTTTGCTGATGCCCCTTCGAATTCCCCGGTCGCTTCCAATGCCTCTTTGACCTTGTGGTTTTAATTCTTCAGAGACCTATTAATTGCGAAATGCTAATCTGCTTCCTAAGCCCTGTCTGACGTACACTACGATACAATGGGCAATGCGTATGCAGCATACTAAACCTAACTACGCGAAGTGCACATCCCAAGTAGTCGGTGTGTATAAAATGTGCGCCAAATATGTGCAAAAGATGTGTGTGGTTCACAGTGCCGTCATGTAGGAGACGACAAAACCAATGAACTACATGTAAGAAGGATATTGTGGGGGAGAGGAGTTGAACCTTTAGCTATTTAGTCACGGGACGAAAAGGTGACTAAGCAAAAAAGGTCATATTAGCTAGTAGATATAAAGATAATTAGTGATGCCGGAGCTCCAAGGCGGTACCATCACCATATGCATATTATAATTCAGTTTCTATATTTGAAACACGACATCGTGCCTTTGGGAACGTATTGCCCTCACACATTAGGTTAGAATTAGCAAGAGTTAAATCACTAAACCATCGGAGATGTTGATAAGAATCAAGGACTTGAGCCATTTAGACAGGGTTTCACATGACAAACCCAAGTCATGTTCAAACGTACTAAGCTATAAGCCTTGCCTTTGATTAACACAATATAGTTGCATGGGGTTGCTGGTCAGCGTAGTTGCACAAATAACAGATTTGCACAATAACTACATGTACTTATTGTACAGCTTAAACATGTAATCTGCGTTTGTTGAGCTTCCAAACCACGCTTCCTCGCTGGTCAACTACGACTCTTACAGACAACATTCATTTTGAAGATGTTTTAAGTCGCACATCACTCCCGTACCAAACCTTTCGTTATTGGAAGGTAATTACACAGATCTAATGCACTGTGTCGGGTTACAACTAATACCAGCTTGGGCAACCAAAAATTCTCAGCCTAGGTACGTAAAACCTTATAAGTTACTTATGTGGTTCATTTGAATAACCCGGAAAGTTCATTACGAAATATCAGGATCATCAAATATCACTCGAGAAACCAAGCATCAGTTATGTTGGAAATGGTTTCCTAATATGTATGCGCTCCGGTGCTCGACCGGAGGCCTGTGCGAAGTCTTAGAGGGCGAGCTCTCGGCGCTCTCGGCGGAAGGAAAGGAAGGAAAGGAAGGAGCAGCCCACAACTCCCCAAGAGATCTGATAGAAACTTTCTAACGACTGGAAGATACTATGGACTAAGTATCAGCCTAGGTTAATTGGTAGTATTGGGAGATTTAGGCAAGCTTGGGCTCCTCAGGAGAAGTACTGCACCGCCACCCAGTGATAGACTTACCCCGGCACGTACCCGTAGTACTCGGCGAAACAGGACATTAACGAACAAGGGGTCTGTAAAGGCGAAAGTTGGGTACTTAGCTACTGATAGACACCGAGGAAAAAAAAATTTCCTTGGTAATCCACGCCCCTGCTCGTCAATTCCCTCTGTTTCGTCGATTAACCGAGAGAGACTGTGCACATTAATGCTTAATTACTTATTGGCTATAATTGAGCCACAATACACATTCAACCAATCTGAGGATTTCTTTCACCCCATAGTCCTGTTTGTTATTGCTGAAGTATTACGGTATACGACACTTTCATAAAAAAGCAAACCATCCCATCATCTCGATGACCGGAGACATACAAAAACTGTTCCAATTCGGAAAGTTATGTCACCAGCTCCCTAGAGTGCATATAAACTTTCAGGCAGTAGGGAGACGAACTTACTCTCCCTGGTAAATCTTTAGAAACGTCGTTTCAGTAGCTTAGCCATGCATGATATGATGGACATATGCAAACAAATATCAAGCCCACGAAGTTTTCCTCCCCCACGGAGATATAACTCCGATTCGTATATTCTTAGCGAGTATAATTATCTTTTCCTATTTATTTATTAATATTGGATTTCCGTCTGTTTGTATCGCCAGAATGGTACTTAGGGCTAGGGAGCTAGGGGGGAGTGTGTGAGGTTTACAATTGAATTTGATGCATACAACCATTAGAATTATGAATTGTGGTGAGTATCAATTGGCAGCTAATCAGCCATTCTGATGACTGGTTGGCCAGTTTCAGATCAAGCCCGCTATGTCATATATAGCAGCTACTCATATTCCTAAGTCTTAAGCGCCTTCGTAGAAATACATGTAGGCCAGATCTGCATGTACTGTAGTGCTGAACGCGTAGCTTTACGCAATCACAATTGTGGCCAACGCCACCGAAATACGAGCACATAAACCTCAAATTCGATTAGACCTGTTTGAAACTGGATCATGGTATCGTAAACAGGCGCTTGTCCGCATGCAAACCTGGGATTGCATATTGCGGGGTTGCATTCGAAGGGTTATCATCACTGTTATTATTACGATCAGCAGATGCTTGTTCTAGCTCTCTCGGTTAGTTGTACGCGGAGCTCATGTAGCTATTGCAAAGGAAAAGCTGCAAGTTAATCCGAAGCTGCTCAATGGTGATTAGAAACTCTATGGGTTTTATTGGGAGATCATGACCAATTTTTTTCTTTGCCTTACAACATGCACCATGCACGTTAATTGATATGGTTTTGTAATTCTTGTGGTATATAGAAAACTCTGGTAGCCTATTGTCACGTCAAATATCATGTCACTTGATCCAGCTAGGTAGTTCTAGTCGGCATCCATCGTGGTGGGTTTCCGATTGAATAGCCGCAGACTTTGGGCATAAATTTTGATATATTTAATCTGCCTGCGTATCGATATCGATTGGGATCGATTATCTACATTAGTATATCTATGGTGCACAGAATGTTTCAACCCCAAACGGCTGTAGGAATCTTAGATGCAAAGCTATTTCAATTACTACCATTGCCAGATCTGGGATCCAGCATTCACGACATTGCAGGGAAGAACTCTGTCTAAGTGCAATTTATCGATCCGAGTGAGCAATTCGATTCGATTAAATCGTGACTAAGAGTTATAGTTTCAAGATTGAATTTAAACTAAACTGTTGCATCGAATTTGGCGGAACTGGGTGCGCACTGCTCCAGCATGTAACATTTAGTCATGGATGATCACTCGCGCATCTGATATATGGAAAGGAAAGCTATTGGAGTCCAAGAAAAGGCTAATCGGTTTCATTCAACTGCATGCTACCGGCAAAGCTATTCCAGAATCCCCATGCGCTGAATTACCCCGCTATTGCCCCGCTCCCGAACCCACACCGTTGATCCGAAACATCTATATGTACAGGATCGCAAGATACCATAAAACCCACCTCAGCTCCAAAAGGTCCCCTCCAGGCCTCAGCAATTCAACACAACATGATAAAAACAGACGATAGTAGCAGACAGCACACTTTAACGGAGTGCATGCCGATTAAATAACGAAACCAAAAAAAATACACAGTTCAAGTGCAAGTGATAGGTGATGACGAAATTCCAAGTTTCAAATATTCAAAGCTGCATTCCATACACCCTCTTTAAAGTCGGTGTTATAGCGGGTTGATTGGAAGATAAAGGACTATTAATATCTAATTCTTATTTCTGTGCAAATGCGAGAAAATTTATGGTGCATGGATAACAATCCCATAACGGGTTTGAAGATATGTCCTGCGAATGAAAGGATAAGGTGGTAACTATGGAATTTTGAATAGATCCGGATAGAACTGTAACTAACGAGTAAACTTAGACTGATGGCCGGTTGGGAGACAAAACTTTGTATAAAAATTAGGGTGTTACTAGTGAAACATTTACATCTAACCTACCTCCATTTCGTCAGGCTCATAGGCTCACTCGCCAATCACTACAACAAGGGGTCTCAGGGTTGATAATAGCATCAAGAAGCAACTTATCCTAAACAGCAGCTTCGCAATCGGCCTGGTACCGTAAATCCAAACCTTAGTTTTATATAGATGTCACGAAGATCCTAGCAGAAGTACCTATAATATACGAAGAGCTATAGTTTCTCATGCGTGAGCCCCCGCTTTTATTCAGTCCCAGTACCCTATAAGATCCCACATCCACCACCCAACAAAAAACGAGAATATGACAAGCAACCGAAAATAAATAAAGGATCGTAAAAATACTATCTTATAATAACACAAAGTATATAACTTCAGACAGACTTGGTAATACAGATATAACCAGAAGGAAAACAGCGGAACCAGAAAAATGCTATCCATACGGGTCCAAAAAAATAAACCATAAACCCATAAAAGTACTCCCAAGAAACCCTACACCATACACCATTTCATCATGTGTTGTTCATCCTATTTTATTTTAACCTCGCACCCGCCTCCACTCATTGTGCCGACCAATTCCCGAACCCATCAAACCCACCCGCCCCCTGCGTCGGCCCCGGGCTCCCTTGTGTTACATTTCCAACCTGCGAAGCCAACCCCCAATCCATTCCCATCCCAACTCCCAGCTCGCTCGCTAACTCTGTCTGATCCCTAAACCACCAATCTTGCGTAAATCCGTCCGTAGTATCGAGCACACTATGTGGCGTGCTAGCACTCGCGCTACTAGGTGATGGTGCATTCAAGCTCATATATGGCTGCTGAATCTGGGTGAAATAGGGTTGTTGGTGCTGAGAAGGTCCGGCGATAGGATTAGGAGACGGTTGGTTTAAATACGATGACGGGACCGGGGACGTTACGGGCACATCGGTGGAGAGTGCACTTGTAGTTGACGTGAAGTAAGGCTGTTGGTGCTGTGCCATAGTACGGGCAGCGCCAACTGGCGAAGGCGGACCGGAGGGGGTACCCGAAGCATTGCCGTACACACTTGTCATGCTCGGCGGTGGAGGTGAGTTCGCCGCCTCCTGTGGACGCTTCTTCTCCTTATCCATTCTTCGACCAAGAACCTTCTCGACCTCGGCTCCGAGGCCGAACCTGCGTCCATCTGACCAACATCGCCGTAGGACACCCTCAGCTTCTTCTGGGAGTTCAATCCGCCATCTTTTAACGAGGACGCCAAGGATAATAAGGGCCCGTTTGGCAACAAGCCAGCATTCACCGATTTCCTCGAGTGATTTCAAACCTTGGGCGATATCGCGTTTCGCAGTTTTCTGGGAGAGATTGAGGAGGTGGATGGTGCACGCGGAGTGGATGAAGTATCCGGCGACGTTGCAGATCTGTCGGAGGCCATAGCGGCGTTTATAGAAACGAAGGTACTTACTCATTGTTGTAGCAGCGCCAAGACATGCCTTTTTAGGATCAAGGTGGGACAAGGTGGACGTAGTAGCAGCGGTGAATTTTAGGAACGGACGGAAAAGATGAATGTAGAGTGTTTGGTGGAACATATGCATGAGTAATACACTCGGCAGCGATCCCTCCTTAGCTTCAAGTTCAGGAGGAAGTTTCTTCCGCCATTCTTCCAGGCGCGTGAATAGCTCTCCAAGCTTCTTAAATTCGGCCGCGGCACTGTTTTTGCCTTGCTGTAATACTTTTGCGATCGTTGCAGACGCGTCAGCAGTTGTTGCGCCACCAGCTATGTTACTGCCAGGCGTGGGATTGTAAAAAGAAAGGAGAATGTCGTTGCTAATTTCGCAGAGCATAGTGATGCGGAGGGAGACGGCACGGATCCGAGAGGGCTGTGGGTTAGTGGTAGAGTGCCCAGCATCAGTGTACGGGTGCCAGTTGTCGGAGTCCTCACTAGGGAAGACGTCGGGTTTGGGGACGGTGACCATGGATGAGGGCAGTTGCGGCATGCGACCCATGTAGTTGCTCCAACATCTAGAGAGTTAGCTGAGCTATGTTTTTGTGGAAGAAAAACTCACTTGTCAAACAGATAGCATCCCCAAAACGTCACTCGTCTCGCGTCAACCTCTTCATCACTGATTCCAGTGCCTCCAGTGCCGACCGCTTCCTTCAATGAGCTTGGATCTAGGTGTAGTCCTAGGTCCATCGCCATTCTGAAGCTCATGCCGGAATACACCCATCCCTTTGCCTCCCGTCCACAGCCTGCCTCCCGTACGCTCATTAGCGCTAACGCTTGCACCGTCGTCAATCTCGGGTTCTCATGCTCGTCGTTTTCAAGGATGAGCCGTTTAGCTTCTTTGAAGAAGTGATCGCCAGCGGTGCAAGGGTCGTTCTGGTTTGATCTTGAGCCCTGAACAGAGGTAAAATGGCAGCCAAGCGCCAGCATGGCATTGACGAGCAACGATGTACAGTAGACCGTCCCGGAATGATGCGAAGACCCACGTAGTCCGTGGACAAACTCCTTGTAGAACAAGTCTTTGCTTAGAGTCGTAAAATACGGGTAATGCCACGCAAAGTACATTGTAACAAGGTGATTGATCAACTCTGCATCATCGGTAACCTTCGTCCATGTCGTAATTGGATTTTTCTCGTATAAGTCCACGCCGGTCCTTTTCGTATCGTCCTCCTCCTCTTCATCGTCATTTGTTCGTGTCGTAGGTACAAACATCAAATTTGACGTAGCACCAATGAATCGTACCTGACCGTCTTCGATCCTTAGTTGTCCCATCTTCCCACTCAATTCCGCCTCTAGAGTCATCGGTTGATCGCCATTGCCGCTTCCACTCCCCGCAGAGGGTGCATCGAAGCCCTGGCTATCGGGTGATCCCGCTTCCGCATCCCCAGCGCCCTCAGCGATGATCGAATCAGCAAGGTCCTCGAGGGAGTCGCATGTACGGATCTGCTGTACCAGGTCAAAAACACGGTCTTCAGGGTAGTTCAGGATCGCCTCGATGAGGGTTTGTAGAGTCGAATTTTGGTTCTTGAGATTGTCGATGTCGGCTTTATAGACACCCTTACGTCGGTGATCTGAGTTCGGGTCGTAGACGCACTCGGTGTGGTACACGGAGGCGCACGCAGCGCATGCTGGTGTGTTTCCATCGCACTTTTCCCGGGTTATGTCAGAGTCAGGGGTCCGGAGGTGAAAGACATGGAGAAGCGGGGAGGAAGGAAGGGAAGGGGGTAAGGGGGTACAGGTGCAGAAGGACACACCTTTGACTTTCGCCGCCGACACGCGATGCAGGCGTTACTGACGCAACGACGCTTCAACGGGCGTGCAGAGGTGCTGTCACCTACAAGTTTCTTATCGCGGCGGACATTGTTGGTGGTTGTGCCTCCTTCTGCCGAGGCTCCAGCGCCGTTACTGGCGTCTTGAACCATTTGTGGAGGAAACGGGGAAGGACGGAGACGATTAGCGAGAGATTTGAGAAAGATCCTCGGAGACTTAGTTCGCGTGCCTATCGCGTGGGTGGGGTGGGTCGGTGTGTTTCTTTCTGATGGATCTTGACTATTCAGAGGAAGAGGGTACGAACGATGACCAAACTAGACAAGGGTTTTTCGGAGGGATTGTTGGCCGAAAGAGTATCCCAGGCGAAAGGCGAGGAAGTGAGGGAAGGAACAAATCTCCCCGGAGAAACAAGGAGAGAAAGCTGTCAAGGAGAGAATGAATGAAAGAGGAAAAATTCTCCCTTTTTCTCTCCCCCCAACGAAGAGTCTGAAGACAGTCTAGGCGGAAAAAGAAATGAAAACTAGGGAGAATGGAATTGGACGAAGATGGATGAGGGGACTCTTTCTTTTCCTATCGTCGTTCTTAGACCTCAATACTTATTAGACGATTAGATGATTAGATGAGAGATACGTAAAGCTCCCGTTACCTACATGATGTATGCGTGAGGCTGGCAGAAACTCTGAGCCCTCGTTTCATCCATCCATCTCCATCTGGCTTCATCCATCTTGTTCTTGATATTTCTGAACATGACGACGGCATGTTCCATTTCTTGATGGTTGTTTAGCCAATAGCAGAAAGGGATCGGGGGGGAGGCGGGGTGGGGTTAATGCGCAGAGCAAAGCACATCAGACAAGCCCTTTGTGAGGGTGATTTTGTTACCATGTTGAGCAGAGGAATCCTGGAATTCAGCTATTGTTGTCAGCATCAGCAGTGGATTGGACTAGATTGGACTAGATTACTGTATGCAGTTTGTGAAGCGAGGGACGGAAGAGGATGGGATAGACAGCAGAGGGGAGGATAATAGAGTACAGAATGGGATGGGATAGACGGGAGATGGATGGATGGATGGATGATGGATACATGTAGATAGCAGGAATACAGTACGTGAAGAGCAGAACAGGTGCACGTAAATGACTGACGTTTGTGCACCGGGCTGGGCCCGTGCCCTATACACTTTTTGCAATTTTGTATGGTATACAGAGCAAAAACGTCAGTCAATTACGAGTACAGAGAGTTGAATGCATCCTTTGGAGACATTCATGAATCGCTCACTACTACCTTGGACCACATGGAGAGATGCTTCATCTACAAATGCGACGGGTCAAGAAATCCATCTTATCTTCATGTACCTACCTACATCTTATCGACATCCAGAGGCAAATACTCGATGCGGCAGGCTGTGTTTGTCCCATCTAGATCTTGTTTTACATCGGGATCAAAAATGTTTGTTTATCCGAAACATCAGTGGATCACGGGAACGCCACACCCGCTCTTCCGGAAACAACAACAACTCACGATCCTATGGACAGACACTCTAGGTACAGCTACAACTCCGGCTGTCTAAAAACATCAAATGCACCCACGATCCAGTAGGGTAGCTAGCTGTTATTCTAAAGGTCTCAGAATTTCAAATGCCAACAAATTTCTGCTCTCGAGACCCATACCTATCGATTTTCGAGATCCTAGAGGTCTGACGTTCTCAACCAATCAGATCATGTCACGGAAACTGGTCGAAACCCCCAAGTTTCCGCCCTTGCGTCAATCCAGGCTCTTATTTCAACCCTCAAGTCTTCTTTCCATTCTATATACCCAGTATTGTATTATACTCCACCTAGCAAGCGGCTAAATAACGCTAGCACAGGCACAAGCGAATGTTATATCAAAAACCCTAGCCAGCCTCCGCGGAGAAATGACTGATAGCACAGCAACCCACGCTAGGCGAAAAAGCTACCTGCAGGTTTTGTCGTTCTTATTGATACACAGATGGCCGACGGCCTTGGAGGATGAAGCCATCGATTTTTTATTTCATTATTCCCTGACACCATCAACGCAAGGGGGAAGTACCTGCGCCGGAAGGAAGGGTCTGAAAACCAGGTATTCGGAATCTTATTACGTACGAGAAATGTGGATCTGGGGGTTTGGGCGCAGATAAGGTTTCTCTAGCGGTGTTGGCTTTTGGTGTCGCGCAGATCATGGTGTGTGTGGGCTTTTTTTTTTTTTGCTGTGTTGGTCGTGTTGTGGCTCGTACCTGCCACCCGTCAGGGGTTTTCACTCTGTATCCAGGTTATACAAGCTATAGGTTCCTCTGCTCTCCTTTACTCTTATACTCCATGGCCTCGGCGATCAAAAGTTGTTCGAACACTCCCATGGATTCAAGTTTTGGGGCAAGGTAAACGGACATCCGTTCTCATAAGATTCTGGATGCTACTAAGGCTGCAGCACGCGTATGTTTGTTGCTTTTTTTCGCCGCCTTGGGTGGGGGTGGGGTGTCTCTGGCTCAGTTTGGGTGTTTCTACAGGGTCGAAACAGATACTCGGAATCAGATCCGTGTTGGTCTAGACTTTCGGTCGCCCGGAATCAGTTTGGAGGGATACATCATGGAACATCACTTAAACGGGACAGCCATATGTTCCATATCGGGAGATATAAATGGAATGATTACCTATGGAAATACATAACGATCGACTACCAAACCAAGCGGAGGACTAGGTTAATCAAATGCATATTGCTGAGCTCATAATTCCTCCTTCATCAAATTCGCCCAATCTGCATACGTTTCATGAAATACAGAAAATAAAACAATCAAAGCAATTTTGCCAAACAACAAATGTCCATCACCCTCAAACAATTTTCATAGATAATCTCTCCCGGAGTCATCAAAACCCATCTCCTCACGCAGTTTTTTAAAATATGACCAAAACTATCTCATCAAACCCTTACAACGTCAACTACCCCATAAAATCTCTTAGGTACAATCTCTCGCAATATCATTCGGATAATATCTAGACCTCGCCTCAACAGACTTCCGCAACGCCTCAGCACATTCCTCCAACATATCAGCTACACTCTGCTGCTTACGCCATGCATCGAATGCCTCATAGACCTTATTCGGATCATCCATTAAATCGATCGGATACTCAACCTCCGGGAGCGGGATCTGGAAGATATCATTCCTCGGCATGCGGTCGAGGAAATTGATATCCTCTGCCATCGTGGGCCCAGTGCGAGTGAGACGGGTGGCTGATAAATCACTGATAGGCCTGCCACCGATGCGTACAATGACACCAAGCTTTCGGTCCGGGAAGATTATGTTCGCTTCATCGATGATATCGATGATGGCGCCGGTGCTCTTCTGCTTGTCGGCATAGCGACGACCGTTGATAGTCTTGGGCTCCACGAGGTTGTCGTGGGTGAAAGTGGCCTGGGCGACGTCGGAGATGTACACATTAGGACGGGCAAGGGTTGAATCGTAGGTCCGGAAACGTTCTTTAATGGCTTGGGGTTCGGGGCCGGAGAAGGTCGGATCTGTGGTTTTCCCGTCGCTGAAGAACATCTTGGTGTAGACTTTTCCGATTATGAGACGGGAGCAGAGTCTATAGGTGTGTTAGTATAATGATTTTGAAGTCGGTTTTAATTAGGTTTGACTTACTTGAATGGTAGAACGCGGGCCTTTGACTTGACTTTCTTAATCCAGTCTTTTAGTCTTTGACCAAGACTCTTGTTTTGCGGCATCCCTTCCAGGCTCGCAAGCACAATAGTTTTCACACAATCCCGACTGAAAAACGTGTGTTCACCTTTTGGAATCGCTTCCAAGTCTAGGCGAGAAAACATTGGCTGCGTAAATCCTGATAGGAATGGATGTCTCAAATGCGTCCCGTCGCTCTTCCTCTCGACGCCTCCCCACGGGCAGAATTTCGGCATCATTTGTTGAAGCAGTCCCGGTGCAGTAGCCCTACTGAGACCTAGACGACCGATAAGGAGTGCTACGATACCGCCGGACCCCTCACCACCGACTAGGTCGAAGACGTGCCGCATTGGAAGACGACGGGTGAGAGACATGGCAAGAGAAACCTTGAGCAGGAGTTCATCGAGGATGAGGATGGAGAGGAGGCATCGAAAACCGTTGTCAGGTTCGATACAGAGGACAGAAGTAGGGATCTCATTCATTTCTTGACTCATCTTGAATGATTGTCTGAAGGTAGATGAAGAACGTTTTATAAGATCGGTGACCGGGAGGGAATCGGATGGTCGAAGAAAATCTGGGGTTCATGGGAGTTCATTTATGTTTAGCAAGTCCGTCAGTCCCGTCCCCCCGTCCCCCCTCCCCCGATCACTTGGTAAGATGTTTTTCTCTCTCTGTTGTTTATTGCACTCTGTTTCAACTTCATCTTCTCCTGATTATTTTTCGGTATCGAATCGTACCAGGAACAGCAAAATCGAAGATTTGTTCCTGTGCATCTGCCGGGAGCTAGCTATAGTGCGTGACACAATAGATCTCGGTACTCACCCGTCGGTAGAGGCCCATGCGGTGCGCAGAGCGAAGAGCGTCCCGGACACCTGTCACTGCTAGGAGAGCGCCTTCGAAAAAGCCTTGGTCTGCATGTATCTGCATTGCCAAACATCCATCTAGAAGTGAGCATCGATGGTGAGAGATGTGGGTAGAGGGAAGCAGGGGGAGTTGAGAAAGGAAAAGAAACGCTATCCCAGTTCAATGGGCTAGCTACCTTTTTAATTCGTCCATACGCAAGGACAGCACCATCAACTGATCGTGAACGGCGAGGAAATTTTATTGGTGCATGGGGTTGGATACCACGTGGCATGCTGTGTACATGTGGCGGAGTACATACTGCACTAGAGACACAATGCGCCACGATGCGGCTAATGGAATACCTCCTATATTTGAAACATTTCCAATTGGGGTGAGAAATCTAGATTTGCTGTGGGGTGGCTGTGAGGAAGAGTTCTCTGGAGTTGGTGGTGACAGATACTTCCGGTAGATGTTTTCGGTGAAATTTTTGTTGGTGAAATGAAATGTTTGTGCAAAGGAGTGTTGTTCACATACTGAGACACGAAAGTTGGCCAACGTAGCATCAGAGAATAAATGCGCAGTTACTGCAATTGGGGATTTTAGGGAAGATGGGTGTAGCAAAGCTGCAATTATGAGCCTCAGGATGCTTTTTTTTTCCAGCTCTGTCACTCAATGTATGTGCGAAGCTGATTGTTGTTGAGTTGATGAGATGATGAGCCATCGACTTGAAACAACTCACGCAGTTGAACCAAAGGAGAAGGACAATGGGATAGTTTCGAAATAACAATGCGGTGTTAGGGCGCTCAACAGCGGGGCTTTCCGTTGGAATAGTTGTAAACTCAGCTCTAGTTCTGGCATAAGCTCGGCCCTCAGCATGATACGAACGCAAGTGTGCTTTGACAGTGCTATTACAAAGGGGTGTTATTGTGGGCAAGATGGTCCAAACACACATCATCTTTTGTATATCAACCTTCCTATTTCTTTTCTTAGCCAGCTGATTGGTAGGGCTAATTTTTTCCATCCCCTGAACAAGTCTTCTATTGACTAATCGGGCAGCTACGGTGGTGATAACGCACAGGCTTACTGCACCTTTACATGTTTATTATGTCGTTTTTATCTCTGGTGCGCACCTTGGAATACTGCCTGCTGCCTAGTGCCGTAGCAAAGCCAGCAATTGACTTTTGACAGTCGTGACAATTCATCAGTACGACTTATATTGTACCATTATATAGCTACAACGTCGGAGGTGTCAATACCAACCACGAGACAAGGACAGCCTTAACTTTGGAGTACGGCAGGGCGGCATATCACGTTCGTTTATTTCCGCAGATACCGTTTCGCTGTCACGGAACGCCCTGGACTGCATTTACGTTTACGTTTTTGTGTGAACATACCCATGTTCGTGAGCTGTAGAGCCCACATAACATCCTACATGCAAAAGATCTTGGTTAACCCTGTTAGCAAGTTAAGCTAGATGAGTCCGGACCTATTAGCCCCTGATGCACCCCGTTTTATCGATTTTCCAGCCAGAAGCTCAAGGTTTTCCCGGCTCCGAGTTTGGCATAACGTTGCCAGTTGACAACGAAACTCTTCTTTGCGATCGGGACCACCAAAATGTATATCTCCTTGAGAGCTAGGACCTCTTAAAGCTAGGCGAAGTGTCATCCACGTTACCGCAATTACGGGACGCCTCGGTAGTGAGATGCTCATGCCTCGATCGATGTATAGGGAACTGAACCAAACAGAGAGCCTGGGTGAAGGGAAGCCTAACTCAAACGTGGCATCGAAAAATCAAGAAGGAGCTAACGATTAACTGAGCGTATAGCTCTTAGCGATCTTCACAGAGAATGTATGTACGTGCTGCATATATATAACCATTGCGAACCTTCCGGATCAATCTAGTGGCGAGGAGCTGATAGTAAAGAGTCTACCTTATCTAGATCGACACGGAGAAGAACTTGTTTATACAGTGTGAAGGCTCGAAGGAGTTAGCCCAGACAAAGGAAGGGTGCATGACAGAGTGCATTCGAAGGAAGATATTTGGATAATTGGTGGTGGAGGTCCCGGTAAAAATTACCATCAGCAATAAATAATACATTCGTCAGCTCCGTATCAGCTAGTATACTCCTTGCTCTAATCACAGCAGTGATCTGTCCGGAAGGCTGATCATCGGCGAACACTGCTTCCGGATCGATACGCACATGACTCCATCTCAGATATTAGCCAATAGCTATGTCGCTGTTCTGACATGGCTTCAAAAAAAATTCCTCCAGCTTGTGATTCTGAGGCGTCTCGTGAGTATTGGGCTTAACTCGAGCTGATTGAGTAGAAAAAAGGTAGATGTGCCTGAGATTGCTCGAGGAGGTGTCTTGAGGTACCCAGTGAGTAAGTGCCCCTTGATAGAAGTGAATTTTACGAGCATTTATGATGCATTAATGGAGAGCGAGAAATGCGTGGTTTAATTTGCTTTATCCCAATTATCGTTTCAATTGGTACATTAAACCTACAGGCGGTGGTGAGGGCAAATAAGCTTAAGTACATGTAGTTATAGATATTAGGCCACCTAATATGATTTCAAATCATCGAAGGGAACAATTTCGAGATCATACTTGATCATGAGTTTATATAATCGAAGTAGGATTTTGAAGAGAAGGAAAAAAATCCATCTCGCTTTCCCCCAGCCTGATGACGTGCCTTGTTGGCCACATGATGTGTAGTCAGTAGCACCAGCAGGACTTTTCCGTGGGGATTTTTATCTTCGCGTTTACGGCTTTAGTGTGACGAATTTCCGCGTGGATGCGAGAGGGGTAGCAGGGCGGCTGAGGTAAGCTATGCCTACAAAACAAAAAATCCCTCTCAAGAATGGAAGACTTGATGTTATTTTGCGTCTACTATACGGTATCTCCGCCCTTTTGTTTTCTACAAGTTGGTCATTGACCGATTCCCTGGCGCTAAACTAAATGTGGTGTTGCTGACTAAATTACCCACTGCTTTCTCCGTCACTTTCGCCACTAGGGAGCCTCGTTTTCTTGTATCCTTGTGCATTTTTTTTCTCTGCCTATACGAGCACTCGCGATGAGATGACATGGGCCAGAGAAGGCTTCCCATAGATCACCCAAGTTGAGTGTTATATAGCAATTAGTACACTTACGAATTTGGTCCAGTCAGTAATGTCTTGGCATAATAATTAACTGCTAGCGCCCTGAGCTAGGTATAGCAGAGTAAATAAGCTTAAGGGGAGAGATAACTACATCTCCAACTGGCCCTGTTTGTACTTGATAGCGGGAGCTTGGAGCTTCCTAGATATAGACAGAATACGCCTATGTGCATTATGTCTCACCATTTTTACGAATACTTGATTCCGAATATTTGGCTATTCCCAAAACCCTCAAGAGGGATAACGGTAAATTATTGTTTTATAAGATTACAATTGAGGTTCAGCTTTATGGAACTTTCGAAGTATAGATTAAACTCCAAGCGAATGATGAATTAATCTAGTCATAGCGGCTCATGAGAGCGTAGTAAAGGTAGATAGTTTTTGTAAGTGCCTCTTTCTACGTTATATTACTATCGCCTATAAGAACTTATGGGGCTAGTTGGGAACAACAAGATTTATGCATCACAGAATAAGAGGGTCCCTATGCATATGTGACTATTGAATGATCCTCACTGGGAAGATTTTGTGATCTAGATATCTCTACTATAGTACAAGCGATCTTGTCTCGAACCAGACTCTGGGCCTCTGCCCCAGAGTAATGGCTTGGTGAAGTAATTACATAAACAAACTAAGCCTAATTGGGACTGGTTCGAGACAACAAGCGATCGTAGCGATCCGCTTGAGGCTTCTAACTCATGTAGCGAGCGTGAGGTTAAGATTTTCTAACCAAAAAGGTTAATTGTAATGGTCGACACATGAATTGCAAGGAATCTTATCACAACGTGTATAGAATTTACTCGAACTGCCGGAGTACTTGATATTGTTAAAGTAAGACTCGTGTATATCATGTGATCGGTTATACTATATTCCGGCGCGGATGGTTGGTTGTACCGACTTCTGGATAGAATGTTATGCCGTGTGAGAGAATAATGAGCGTAAACGATAGTACATGAAACGAGTCTGAGACGGATTTTACTTTAAGTACGGGGTATAGGAGTATCTTTAGTTATTATCAATATCATTCAGTATCTCCCTCATACCAGCTCTCACGGTTCAGTCTCTCGTTAAGCCCTTCAGTATCCCGAAGGTGAGCAGTCTTCTTAGCGAGATACGAACTCGTTCGAAGAGTGCGGCGTTCTACAAGTTCTACGAAGGTCTATCTCTTTCACGGATTAAGGATTGGACATAGGGTTAGGGTTTGAGTATACGGTTGTTGTGCTTTTCGGTTGCAAGATAATGTTATTGTATTTCGGGTGTTATCGGCTATTGGGTTTTGTTGGAGAAAAGCGGGGTATTTAAGTGAAGGATTTCGCTTGTTCTTTGTACTTTCCTTCTTCTTCTTTTAAGCAACGTTCTCGTTTCACTTCTACTGTATCTGTTATAATTCCACTTCGATTCTGCCTTAGAATCCTCGCTGTCGCTGTGAAACATCGCCGATACTTCGCCTTGAAGTATACTCTTCGTAGGACCTGTAGACCATTCTGCACTCTTCGAACGTATTGGTTTCTCGTCTAAGTAGCACTGCTCACCTTCAGGGATACTGAAGGGCTTAACGAGGAGCCATCCGTGAGATTACGTTCTTCATCTACACCTCCTACCGCTAACTCATCATGAGCTCCCCGCCGATCCCTCCTCCAACACAGAAGGAGCCGCCGCAGCCCCAGGCTGAGAGATGACCCGGTTGAGCTGTACAATCAGCTTCGAGAACTAAACCAGAGCCTAGAGGATCAAATAAGCATCCTTCAGGATAACGAGAAAGACGCTGAAGTAAAACTCAGCACTGCTCAAATCCAAATCGACAATGCCCTCCGACATGCCACACAACAGGATCAAAGAGTTACGAAGCCGCCAGCCTTATCACCAGACTCCGCCAAGAGCGAAATGAAGCTCGCGAAAACCTCTCAGCCCCCGGCTCCCCCAAACCTCACCGCCACTCCCCCACCGCCGACACCCTCTACCCATCGCTCCGAACGCATGCCAGATCCAGAGAAATTCGACGGATCTAGAGCAAAACTTCCCGGCTTCATTCTCCAACTCCGTTCAAAACTTGCTGTCAACCGAGATCGATTCTGATGAGAACACCATGATTCTCTATACCATCAACCGCCTGGAGGAGCAGCCCTTGAACAGGTCCGACACACAGTCCTTCCCTCTGGACTCACCATGACCAAGTGCTGCTCTCGTTGCCGCTTGTAAACTGCATTTGGAGACCCCGACCCTACCGGTACCGCACGAAGGGAACTTCACCAGCTCCGTCAAGGAAAACGCGACTTCTCCGCTTACCTGGCCGATTTCCAACGTATCATGGGCCAACTCAACTTCGATGAAAATTCGAAGATGGATGCCTTGGAGCACGGGATGTCGGAAGAATTGAAAGAAGCCATGGTATTTGCCACCGCTGTTCCCATTAACCTCGAAGAAATGATCACCACCCTCACCCGCCTGGACAACCGCATCCGAGCCCGAAAAGCTGAAAAACGAGGCAATACAAGAGACAATATGGGACAATTCAGCTCTCAAGCGATGACCCCCTTTGTCCCTGCCTCATCATTCGTACCAGGCGGCCTTGCCCCAATGGATCTCTCCTTTGGAAGGACCAGTAACCTATCTCGCCCCCCACAGGATCAACGTTACACGATGGTAAATGGAAGGAGAAAGCTTTCGGAGGAAGAAAAACAGTGGCGCCGCTCCACGGGGAAATGTATGTTCTGCGCCGCCCCTGACCACTCCTACGCCAATTGTCCCTCTGCCCCTAAAAAACCCACTATGAGAGGGGCCCTCACCGCACCACCCGCCAATAGAACACCCCCCGCCTCCGTTCTTCCACCACCACCTCTTCCTCCTCAGTTTTTCGCATTAGAATCGACAGACTCTTCCAATGAGTCTTTAAACTAGTCCAACCAAGGCTGACCAGTGACCCTGCCTTGGTTCCCATTTCTTTACCTTTGTCGGCATTTTCTATCTCAGGTTTTTCAGTATCGGATATGTGCGTGGAGGATCAATTTGACGGGGAACATTTTGTTATAGCATGTAACATTTCCCATAATAATAAAACCATTAAAACACATGCACTATTGGACACTGGAGCCTCGGGATTTGCCTTCATTGATAAAAGCTTTGCGAGTCACCACTCCTTACCTCTCCTACCTTTAAAAAACCTCTGGCAACTTGAAGTAATTGATGGTGGCCCAGTTTCATCAGGGGACATCACCCATATCGCCAAAATCAATCTCTCTATTCAAGAACACCAAGAAGAAGCCCCCTGCTTTATTACCCAGCTAGGGCATTACCCTCTCGTTCTCGGAATCCCATGGATGAACCATCACGACGTCCAACTCCACTTCGCCAAAAAACGCATTGAGTTTAATTCTAAGCTCTGCACAACCCACTGCGCACCACGTTCCCCTCCGGTATCCACCTCAGCCATTTCAACACCTCCTCGGCTCAATATGTCATTCATTGGTGCCGCTAGCTTCAGAACCCTCACCAGGAAACGAACATCACAAGCTTACGCTATGTCCCTCTATGAGATTAATAAAATCATAGACAAAACGACAACCAAAGAGGAATGGAAGTCTAGAATTCCAGAAGAGTATCACGACTTCCTTGATATGTTTGACAAAAGTAAAGCTCAAGGACTCCCTCCACGCCGTTCGTATGATCACAAGATACAACTAATGGAGGAAAGGACGCCTTTGGACCCCTTTATGGAATGTCCCGGGAAGAACTAATTGTTCTGAAGAAATATATCGAAGACAATCTCGAGAAGGGATTTATTCGCGCTAGTTCTTCTCCTGCGGGATCTCCTGTCCTTTTCGTCAAAAAAGCTGATGGGTCCCTACGACTCTGTGTGGATTACCGAGGCCTTAATGCTATTACTGTTAAGGATCGCTATACTTCCCCTCTCATTCGCGAAACCCTAGACCGACTTGCAAAGGCACAATGGTATACTAAGTTAGACCTTCGTGATGGATACCACCAAGTACGCATTGCAGAAGGGGATGAATGGAAAACCGCTTTTCGCACGCGCTATGGCCTTTACGAGTACCAGGTTATGCCATTTGGTCTAACTAATGCTCCCGGAACTTTCCAGCAATTTGTGAATGACTGCCTCACCGAATACCTAGATATTTTTTGTACGGCATACCTAGATGATATTCTCATCTACAGTGATACCTTCGCCGAACACCAAACCCACGTCCGGAAAGTCTTACAGACACTCAAGGACAACAGCATCCTCCTTAAACCAGAGAAATGTGAGTTTGAGGTACAAACGACCAAATACCTAGGCCTAATCCTCACACCTGACGGCATTAAGATGGACGAAGAGAAACTTAAGGCTGTCAGGGAATGGGGAACACCGAAGAGTGTAAAAGATGTTCAGGCATTCCTAGGCTTCGCCAATTTTTATCGACGGTTCATCTTAGGATTCTCCAAACTGGCTGCCCCCCTTACTGCTCTTACTAAGAAAGGCATCGTCTTTGAATGGTCTGTCGAAGCTGACATAGCTTTCGAAAACCTCAAACACGCCTTCACCACCGCCCCGATCCTTATCCATTTTGACCCTGATAAGAAGATCATAGTGGAAACGGATGCCTCAGACTTTGTATCCGGAGGAATATTATCGCAGTATGATGACAACGGTGTCCTACACCCAGTGGCTTTCTTCTCGAAAAAACATTCCCCCGCAGAATGTAACTACGAGATCTATGATAAGGAACTGTTAGCCATCATCCGCGTTTTTGAAGAATGGCGCCCTGATTTCACGGATTAAGGATTGGATAAGGGTTAGGTTTCGGTTCGAGGTTGGATATAGGCTATGGGGTTATTGCACTACAATGCTATTGTATTTTCGGGTGTTATCGGCTATTGGGTTTTTTGGTTGTGAAAGCGGGGTATTTAAGTGACGGATTTTTGATCACTCTTTGTCTTCTCTTTTTCTTTCTTTAAGCAACGTTCTCGTTTACCTTCTCTTGTAATCGTTAAATCTACTATTTCGGTTCTACCTCAGAACCCTCGCTGTCACCGCTCACTTCGCTGCACTTATCTCACCTCGAGATAGACCCTTATGTAGAACTTGTAGAAACATTGCACTCCTCAAACGTGTTAGAACCTCGCTTAAGTAGCACTGCTCACCTTCAGGGATACTAAAGGGCTTATTGAGGGACTGAACCGTGAGACCTGAACTCGAGGGATCAAAGCACCCGATCGATGTGATAAGTGATCACAAAAATCTCGAGTACTTCATGAGCACAAAGCAACTCAATCGACGTCAAGCCAGATGGGCTGAATACCTATCGCGTTTCGATTTTGTGATCACGTATCGACCAGGAAGCCAGGGAGGAAAACCCGATGCTCTTACTAGGAGATCAGGAGATCTCCCCAAGGAAGGGGATGAAAGACTGGCACAACAGAGCCAAGTGGTGTTGAAAAAGGAAAATATTGATCCTAAGCTAAGTTTGTTGTTGGCTTCTTTATCAAACGAAGCCGCTGAACTGGACGCACCCCTAGAAAAACTCTTTCTAGAATGATATACCTCTGACAAGTTTCCTGAAAAAATACTTTTAGCACTGAAGAATAAGGAACAACAGTCAAAGGAAATTACCCTTAGCGAGTGTACCAATGGAAACAATAAGCTATACTACCAAGGAAACCTTTACGTACCAGACTTCGACCCCCTTCGCTTGGAACTCATCAAAAGGCATCACGATACCCCTGCAGCAGGACACCCGGGACGGGATAAAACCTTCGAACTCATAAGTAGAAGATTTTACTGGCCAAAAATGAGAGAATCAAATGGCCGTTATGTACGCAACTGCCAAATCTGTCAAAAGGTTAAGTCAGTTACCTAACGTACACAAGGTGTTCTCCGTCCTTTACCCATTCCTAATTGCCCATGGCAGGAAGTTTCTATGGATTTCGTTACAGGCCTCCCAGAATCCGATGGTTACGATGCGATTATGGTAGTAGTAGACCGCTTGTCAAAAATGCACCATTTGATACCCTGTAATACTACGGTCAATTCCAGAGAGGTGGCTAATCTATATCTCCACCATGTCTGGAAGTTCCACGGATTGCCCACACACGTTACATCGGATCGAGGTACTCAATTCACGACCCACTTCTGGAAGGAGCTTTGTCAACGCTTGGGAATTCAATCTCGAATGTCCACTGCGTTTCATCCTGAAACCGATGGACAGACCGAACGACTTAACGCCGTGATGGAGCAATACTTGTGTTCCTATGTGTCCTACCAACAGGAAGACTGGAGCGAGTGGCTACCGATGGCTGAATTCTCTGCTAACAATCAAGAGTCAGCCAGTACTAAAACCTCTCCCTTCTTTGCGAACTACGGCTATCACCCCCGCTTCGATACCTCCATAGTTCCTGTGAAGGCCTCTTCCCAAAGCCTCGATGCGGCGTCTTTTGCTCAGACCATGCAAGACCTATACGATCACTTACGGACGCAAATAAGAACGGCACAAGATATTCAGGAAACGGCTACTAATAAGCATCGTACGCCAGCCCCGCCCTACCAAGTCGACGATCAGGTCTTCGTTTCAATGAAAAACATTAGGACAATACGCGAGGCTCGAAAATTGGACTGGAAATGGATGGGACCCTATCCTATTAAGAGGATAATATCCCCTTTTGCCTATGAAATTGATCTCCCTGTTTCAGTTAAATACCATCCCGTTTTTCACGTTTCGTTGTTGAAACCCGCTGCCAACGATCCTCTTCCGGGACAAGTTATACCCCCCCCATCACCAGTCGTTGTTAATGAACAAGAGGAGTATTTCATTGAGAAAATCCTCGAACAACGAACATACCGTGGACAACAACAATACCTCGTCAAGTGGACCGGTTATGCCTATCCCACCTGGGAACCCACGGAAGATCTCCTGGAAACTGCTGCCCTTGACGCATTTCTCTCCACGACGACTACCGTTATTCCTAAGGTTCGCAGGAGCTCACGCTTAAGACGGGGGACTACTTTCACGGATTAAGGATTGGATATAGGGTTAGGTTTTGAGTATATGGTTGTTATGTTTTTCGGTTGTTGGATAATGTTATTGTATTTCGGGTATTATCGGCTATTGGGTTTTGTTGGGTAAAAAGCGGGGTATTTAAGTGAAGGATTTTGTTCGTTCTTTGTACCTTTTTTGTTCTTTTCTTTAAGCAACGTTCTCGTTTCACTTCTATTGTATCTGTTATAATTCCACTTCGATTCTACCTCAGAATCCTTGCTGCCGCTGTGAAACATCACCGATACTTCGCCTTGAAGTATACCCTTCGTAGGACCTGTAGACTATATCGCACTCCTCGAACGTATTGGTTTCTCGCTTAAGTAGCACTGCTTACCTTCAGGGATACTGAAGGGCTTAACGAGAAGCCATCCGTGAGAATCTCAAGGCGAGATAAGTGCAGCGAGGTGGACAGCGACAGCAAGGGTTCTGAGGTAGAACCGAGATAGTATTCAACAATTACAATAGAAGGTAAACGAGAACGTTGCTTAAAGGAAGAAGAAGAAGAGGAACAAACACAACCAACAATCCTTCCTTAAATACCCCGCTTTTCAGTAGCACCCACAACAACCCGGCAACAACCGAAACACAAAGACATTATTATAATAACCCAAAAACATAACCGAACAACAAAGAAATTGTACAACCATTCGAACCACGACTCATCCCTTAAGTCAATCCATGAAAGTAGCTCCCCCCTTCAAGCGTGAGCTCCTGCGAACACTAGGCATAGTTAAGGTATTCAAAAACTTTTCCAATGCCGAAGTATCTGCTAGGTCTTCAGCGGGTTCCCAGGTAGGGTGAGCGTATCCAGTCCACTCAACGAGGTACTGTTGTTTCTTGCAATATGTCCGTTGGTCCAAGATTTTCTCGATATAATATTCTTCTTGGTCGTTGACAACAACAGGCGCCGGGGGAGGAATGATTTGTCCGGGAAGAGCATCATGGGCCGCAGGTTTCAATAAAGAAACATGAAAGACAGGGTGGTACTTAACCGAGGATGGAAGGTCAACTTCGTAGGCAAAAGGGGAGACTATCTTCTTAATCGGGTAGGGTCCCATCCATTTCCAATCCAGCTTCCTAGCATTACGGGTAGTTCTAATGTTCTTCATTGAAACGAAGACATGGTCATCGACTCGGTAAGCGGGAGCAGGTATGCGGTGTCTATTCGTGGCCGTCTCTTGAATATCCTGGGCCGTCCTTATTTGCGTTCGTAGATGGTTATAGAGTTCCTGCATTGTTTGACTAAACGAAGCGGCATCTAGGCTCTGAGGGGTCGCTTGGGTTGGGAGGAGAGTAGTATCAAAGCGAGGATGGTACCCATAGTTAGCAAAGAAAGGGGAGACTTTAGTACTAGTAGATTCCTGGTTATTAGCAGAGAATTCAGCCATAGGTAACCACTTGTGCCAATCCTCTTGTTGATAGGAAACATAAGAATGAAGATACTGTTCCATCACAGCGTTCAGTCTCTCGGTTTGTCTGTCGGTTTCTGGGTGGAAGGCAGTAGACATCTGTGCTTTAATCCCGAGGCCTTGGCATAGTTCTTTCCAGAAATGGGCAGTGAATTGCGTGCCTCGGTCAGAGGTAATATGCGTGGGTAAACCGTGTAACTTCCAGACATGTTGTAGGTAAAGATCAGCGACGTCTCTGGAATTGACGGTGGTATTACATGGAACCAGATGTCGCATCTTGGATAGGCGGTCAACTATTACCATTATGGCATCATATCCGTTTGATTCTGGAAGGCCGGTTACGAAGTCCATCGAAACTTCTTGCCAGGGACGATTTGGTATAGGCAGGGGGCGAAGGACTCCTGAAGTACGTTGGGTGACGGGTTTTGCCTTTTGACAAATATGGCAATTGCGTACATAACGGCTGATTGATTCCCTCATCTTTGGCCAGTAAAAAGCTCTACTGATTAATTCGAAGGTTTTATCTCGGCCGGGGTTTTTTCACGGATGAGATTGAGTAACGGGTTAGGATGAAGTGGTTGGTAATAGTGAAAAGGTTATTCGGTTATAATGGCTTTGTTGTTCGGTTGGGTTTCGGTTATTATCGGATTGTTGTTGGTGTAACGGGAAAGCGGGGTATATAAGCGGAGGAGTTTCGCTGTTTGTGTATTCTTCTTTCTTCTTTCCTTAAGCAACGTTCTCGTTACCTTCTGCTGTAAATCATCAAAACACTATCTCGATTCTATCTCAGAATCCTCGCTGTCGCTGTTTACCTCGCTGCCTCGATCTCGCCTTGAGACAAAGATATTCTCGTAGAACTTGTAGAACACGCTGCACTCTTCAAACGTGTTGTCACCTCGCTTAAGTAGCACTGCTCACCTTCAGGGATACTGAAGGGCTTAACCAGAGGCACAACCGTGAGATTACGTTGCTTCCAACATCTACACCTTCTACCATCTGATCAACACCAAAACATCTCTCCCCCACCAACCTCATCATGGAAGGAGCCGCCGTCGCCGCAAAGCGCTTCCCTACTAGAGAAGCTTTCGCCCAAGCCTACCGAGAGGACCCCGCAGAGCTCTATAATGAGCTTAGGGACCTCAACCAAGCCCTGGAAGATCAAATTGATGTTCTCCAGGAAAGCGAGCGAGAAAATGAGGTCAAACTCAATACCGCCCGCATCCAGACTGACAATGCTCTCCGTCACGCCGCCGAACAGGACCAACGCGTCATGGAAACAGCGGGCCTGATTGCCCGGTTACGACAAGAACGAAACGAAGCTCGCGCCAACATTCAGGCCCCCCCTGCTCCACCAAACCTCAGCGCCACCCCACCTCCAGCGATATCCCACCGCTCAGAACGGATGCCAGATCCTGAGAAATTCGACGGATCCCGGACCAAACTGCCAGGATTTATCCTACAACTGCGCTCCAAGCTTACGGTCAATCGAGATCGTTTTGCGAATGAAACTACGATGATCCTCTATACCATAAACCGACTAGAAGGAGCAGCTCTAGAGCAAGTCCGCCACACGGTACTCCCATCCGGCCTCACCACATGGACCAGCGCTGAAGAGTTGATCACCGCACTGGAAACTGCATTCGGAGATCCCGACCCTACCGGCACTGCCCGACGAGAACTACACCAACTCCGTCAGGGCAAACGAGATTTTTCGGCTTACCTGGCAGACTTTCAAAGAATCATGGGGCAACTCAACTTCGATGAAAACTCAAAGATGGATGCCCTCGAACATGGTATGTCCGAGGAACTGAAAGAAGCCATGGTTTTTGCCCCTGCCGTTCCCACAAACCTTAACGACACAATCCTCACTCTTACCCGGATGGACAACCGCATCCGAGCTCGCAAGGCAGAAAAACGGGGGAATAACCGAGATATGATGGGACAATTCAGCGCCCCCGCCTTCACCCCCGCCTCCTCTTTCACTCCCGGAGGACTAGCCCCTATGGATTTATCCTTTGGCCGCACTAGCAATACCTCTCGCCCTCCTCAAGATCAACGGTATACAATGGTTAACGGAAGAAGAAAGCTCTCGGAAGAAGAGAAACAATGGCGCCGCTCCACGGGAAAATGCATGTTTTGTGCGGCTCCAGATCACTCTTACGCCAACTGCCCCTCCGCCCCTAAGAAACCCACGATGAGAGGGCCCTTTCACGGATAAGAATCGGGTAATGGGTTAAGACGGTTGTGGAAGTTACGAAGGGTTTATTTTGAGGTATAATAGCTTTGTTATTCGGTTAGGTTTCGGCTGTTGCCTGATGGTGGTTTGTGCTACGAGAAAGCGGGGTATTTAAATGAAGGATTTCGGTCGCTTGTGTTCTTTCTCTCTTTCTCTCTTAAGCAACGTTCTCGTTATACTTCTCTTGTACTAGTTTTAATTACCACTTCGATTCTACCTCAGAGTCTTCGCTGTCGCTGTGAACCATCATCGATACTTCGCCTTGAAGTATACTCCCTGTAGGACCTGTAGAAACTTTGCACTCGTCGAACGAGTTGATACCTCGCTTAAGTAGCACTGCTCACCTTCGGGGATACCGAAGGGCTTAACTGAGGGACTCAACCGTGAGATTACGTTGCTTGTTCATCTACACCTCCTACCGTTGACCCACCATGAGTTCTACCGCTGATCCCTCCTCCTCCAACACAGAAGGAGTCGCTGTAGCAACCCAAGGCTTCCCCACGAAGGAAGCCTTTGCCAAAGCATATAGAGACGACCCGGTTGAGCTATACAACCAACTTCGGGAACTAAATCAAAGCCTGGAAGACCAAATAAACATCCTCCAAGACAACGAAAAAGATGCCGAAGTAAAGCTCAATACGGCACAAATCCAGATCGACAACGCCCTTCGCCATGCGACACAACAAGACCAGAGGGTTACAGAGACTGCCGATCTCATCGCAAGACTCCGTCAGGAATGAAATGAAGCCCGTGCAAATCTCTCAGCACCCCCAGCCCCACCAAATCTTACCGCCACTCCCCCGCCTCCACCAACTACCAACCACCGCTCCGAACGCATGCCAGATCCAGAAAAATTCGACGGATCTAGAGTGAAACTCCCCGGCTTTATTCTCCAACTCCGCTCAAAACTCGCTGTCAACAGAGATCGATTCGCCGATGAAAACACCATGATTCTCTACACGATCAATCGCTTGGAAGGAGCAGCCCTCGAACAAGTTCGACACACCGTCCTCCCCTCTGGCCTCACAACCTGGACCAATGCCGCCGCCCTTATCGCCTCCTTAGAGACTGCCTTCGGAGACCCCGATCCCACCGGTACCGCCCGACGAGAATTGCATCAGCTCCATCAAGGCAAATGAGACTTCTCTGCCTATCTGGCTGACTTCCAACGCATCATGGGTCAACTAAACTTCGATGAGAACTCGAAGATGGATGCCCTAGAACATGGAATGTCAGAAGAGCTAAAAGAAGCCATGGTATTCGCCACTGCCGTCCCCGCCAACCTCGAAGAAATGATCACCACCCTCACCCGTCTAGACAATCGCATCCGAGCCCGAAAAGCTGAGAAACGAGGCAATACGAGAGAAACAATGGGACAATTCAGTTCTCAAACAATGACTCCATTTGTCCCCGCATCATCTTTCGTACCAGGCGGCCTTGCTCCAATGGACCTCTCTTTCGGAAGAACCAGCAATCTCTCTCGTCCCCCACAAGATCAACACTACACCATGGTAAATGGACGAAGGAAGCTCTCGGAAGAAGAGAAACAATGGCGCCGATCTACGGGAAAATGCATGTTCTGCGCGGCACCCGATCACTCCTATGCCAACTGTCCCTCAGCCCCAAAGAAACCTACAATGAGAGGGGCTCTCACCGCCCCTCCCGCCAATCGTACCCCGCCTGCCTCCTCTTTACCTCCACCACCTCTTCCACCGCAGTTTTTCGCCCTCGAATCAGCAGACTCATCCAACAAGTCTTTAAACTAGTTCAACCAAGGCAGATTAGTGACCCCGCCTTGGTTCCCATTTCTTTGCCTTTGTCGGTGTTTTCCATTTCAGGTTTCTCAGTATCGGATATGCGTGTGGAGGATGAGTTAGATGGGGAACATTTCGTTATATCATGTAACATTTCCCATAATAATAAAATCATAAAAACCCACGCACTATTGGACACTGGAGCCTCAGGATTCGCCTTCATTGACAAAGACTTTGCGAGTCACCATCTTTTACCCCTTTCCCCATTAAAAACCCCTCGACAACTTGAGGTTATCGATGGTCGTCCTGTCAGTTCAGGAGACATCACCCACATCGCCAACCTCAATCTCTCTATACAAAACCATTGTGAACAAGCCCCCTGTTTCGTAACACAACTTGGCCATTACCCCCTCGTCCTGGGCATACCATGGATGAACCATCACGATGTCCGCCTCTACTTTGCCGATAAACGCATTGAGTTTAATTCTAAGCTCTGCACCACTCACTGCGCCCCTCACTCACCAATTGTATCCGCTCCCTCGATCCCAGCTCCCCCCAGACTAAACCTTTCGTTTATTGGCGCTGCCAGCTTTAGAACTCTCACAAGAAAACGAAACTCACAAGCCTATACCATGTCACTCTATGAAATCAACAAAATCATAGATGACAAAACAACCAAGGAAGAGTGGAAGTCACGTATTCCTGCAGAATACCACGGTTTTCTAGATATGTTCGATAAGAAGAAAGCCCAAGGACTACCTCCCCGCCGTTCCTACGACCACAAGATACAGCTGATGGAAGGAAAAGACGCCCCCTTTGGACCCCTTTACTGAATGTCTCGAGAAGAGCTAATCGTGCTGAAGAAGTATATTGAGGACAATCTTGAGAAGGGATTCATTCGGGCTAGTTCCTCTCCAGCCGGATCCCCGTCCTATTTGTCAAAAAGCTGACGGTTCCCTACGACTCTGTGTGGACTACCGAGGTCTTAATGCTATTACGGTCAAGGATCGATACACTTCCCCCCTTATACGAGAGACCCTGGACCGATTGGCGAAAGCTCAATGGTATACTAAACTGGACCTCCGCGATGGATATCACCAAGTACGCATTGCCGAGGGAGACGAGTGGAAAACAGCCTTTCGCACCCGCTACGGCTTATACGAATATCAAGTCATGCCATTCGGCTTGACCAACGCCCCGGGAACCTTCCAACGGTTTGTTAATGATTGCCTTACCGAGTACCTGGACATTTTCTGTACAGCCTACCTTGATGATATCCTAATTTATAGTGATACCTTCGCGGAACATCAAACCCATGTACGAAGGGTACTCCAGACACTCAAAGATAACGACATCTTGCTCAAACCAGAGAAATGCGAATTCGAGGTACAGACAACCAAGTATCTAGGCCTCATCCTTACCCCTGATGGCATAAAAATGGACGAGGAAAAACTAAGGGCAGTACGAGAATGGGGTACCCCTAAAAGCGTTAAAGATGTACAAGCATTTTTAGGTTTTGCCAATTTTTACCGACGCTTTATCCTCGGTTTTTCTAAACTTGCCTCCCCTCTCACAGCCCTAACAAAAAAAGGTATTATTTTCGAATGGACAGTAGAAGCGGATATCGCCTTCGAGAACCTAAAATATGCCTTCACCACCGCTCCAATCCTCATCCACTTTGATCCTGATAAAAAAATCATTGTGGAAACCGACGCCTCCGATTTCGTATCCGGAGGAGTGCTCTCTCAATACGATGACGCTGGAGTTCTACACCCAGTCGCATTCTTCTCAAAAAAACATTCACCCGCCGAATGCAATTATGAAATTTACGACAAAGAACTGCTAGCAATCATCCGAGTATTCGAAGAATGGCGCCCAGAACTCGAAGGTTCCAAACACCCCATTGACGTAATCAGTGACCATAAAAATCTCGAATATTTTATGAGCACGAAACAGCTAAACCGACGTCAAGCACGATGGGCCGAATATCTTTCCCGCTTTGACTTCGTAATTACCTATCGACCAGGTAGTCAAGGAGGGAAACCAGACGCATTGACCAGAAGATCAGGAGATCTTCCCAAGGAAGGGGATGAACGGTTGGCACACCAAAGCCAAGTGGTATTGAAGAAGGAAAATGTGGACCCTAAGCTAAGTTTGTTGTCGGCTTCTTTATCAAATGAAGCCGCTGAACTGGACGCTCCCCTACAAAAACTCTTCCAAAATGGATTGGTTACTGACAAATTTCCGGAGAGAATACTTTTAGCGTTAAGGAATAAAGATCAACAATCAAAGGAGATCACCTTAAGCGAATGTACCAACGAAAACGGAAGACTATGCTACCGAGGACGTATTTATGTTCCAGACCTCGACCCCCTACGCTTAGAACTCATAAAAAGACACCATGATGTACCAGCCGCAGGCCATCCAGGAAGAGATAAAACATTTGAACTCCTGGATAGAAACTTCTATTGACCCAAGATGAGGGAATCAGTCGCTCGTTACGTACGGAACTGCCATATCTGCCAGAAAGCTAAGCCAGTTACTCAACGTACTTCGGGAGTACTCCGCCCCTTACCTATTCCACAACGACCCTGGCAGGAAATCTCGATGGACTTTGTCACAGGCCTTCCAGAATCCGATGGATATGATGCAATAATGGTAGTGGTCGATCGGTTATCAAAAATGCGACACTTAATCCCCTGTAATACAACGGTCAATTCCAGAGATGTCGCTGACCTCTATCTCCAACATATCTGGAAACTTCATGGGTTACCTTCACATGTAACTTCCGACCGTGGTACTCAATTCACTGCCCATTTCTGGAAGGAACTTTGTCAACGTCTCGGGATCCAAGCTCGAATGTCTACTGCTTTCCATCCCGAAACAGACGGGCAAACAGAACGACTTAATGCAGTAATGGAACAGTACCTTCGCTCTTATGTATCGTATCAGCAAGGAGACTGGAATAGATGGCTGCCCATGGCCGAGTTTTCAGCAAATAACCAAGAATCGGCAAGTACGAAAGTATCTCCCTTCCTTGCTAATTACAGTTATCACCCCCGCTTCGACACCGCTCTTATTCCCTCGACAAATACCCCTCAAAGTCAAGATGCCACTGCCCTCGCAAGCAAGATGCAAGAACTGTACAACTATCTTAGGACACAGATCAGAACCGCTCAGGATATCCAAGAAACGGCGATAAATAAACATCGGACACCCGCCCCGGATACCAAATCCAAGACCAGGTCTTCATATCGATGAAGAATATTAGGACAAATCGTAACGCTCGAAAACTGGACTGGAAATGGATGGGCCCTTATGCAGTAAAAAAGATTATTTCCCCTTTTGCTTATGAAATAGATCTCCCCTCCTCGGTCAAATACCATCCTGTTTTTCACGTTTCCCTTCTTAAGCCTGCCCCTAATGATGCCCTCCCGGGACAAATTATTCCTCCTCCAGCCCCTATTGTGGTTAACGAGCAAGAAGAATACTATATCGAAAAAATCCTCGATCAACGCAACCATCGGGGACAACTTCAATACCTCGTAGAGTGGACTGGATATGCTCACCCGACATGGGAACCTGCGGAAGATTTACAGGATACGTCTGCCCTTGATATATTCCTCGCCGAAACGATTGTCGCTCCTTCTAAGGTTCGCAGGAGCTCACGCTTGAAGAGGGGAGCTACTTTCACGGATAAGAATCGGGTATTGGGCTAGGATGGTTGTGGAAGTTACGAAGGGTTTATTTTGAGGTATAATAGCTTTGTTATTCGGTTAGGTTTCGGCTGTTGCCTGATGGTGGTTTGTGCTACGAGAAAGCGGGGTATTTAAATGAAGGATTTTGGTCGCTTGTTCTTTTTCTCTTTTCTTAAGCAACGTTCTCGTTATACTTCTCTTGTATCAGTTTTAAATACCACTTCGATTCTACTTCAGAATCCTCGTTGTCGCTGTGAACCATCATCGATACTTCGCCTTGAAGTATACTCCCTGTAGGACCTGTAGAAACTTTGCACTCGTCGAACGGATTGATACCTCGTTTAAGTAGCACTGCTCACCTTCGGGGATACCGAAGGGCTTAACTGAGGGACTCAACCGTGAGAGGGGCCCTCACCGCACCACCAGCCCCCCGTACACCCGCCGCCTCCTCACTCCCGCCACCACCTCTTCCTCCTCAGTTTTTTGCGTTAGAATCTGCAGACTCCTCCAACGAGTCTTTAAACTAGTCCAACCAAGGCTGACCAGTGACCCTGCCTTGGTTCCCATTTCTTTACCTTTGTCGGCTTTTTCTATCTCGGGTTTTTCAGTGTCGGACATGTGTGTGGAGGACCAATTGGATGGGGAACATTTCGTTATTTCATGTAACATTTCCCATAACAATACAATTATTAAAACTCATGCACTATTGGACACTGGAGCCTCGGGATTCGCCTTCATAGACAAAGACTTTGCGAGTCACCACTCCCTACCTCTATCCCCTCTAAAAAATCACCGGCAACTAGAAGTAATTGATGGTCGCCCAGTTTCGTCCGGAGACATCACTCACATTGCTAATATCAAACTCTCTATCCAACAACACCAAGAACAAGCCCCCTGCTTTGTCACCCAACTAGGACACTACCCCCTTGTCTTAGGAATCCCATGGATGAACTACCACAATGTTCAACTCCACTTCGCCCAAAAACGCATTGAGTTTAATTCTAAGCTCTGCACCACCCACTGTGCCCCCCGTTCCACCACTGTCTCCGTTCCCTCGATTGCAGCCCCTCCCAAACTAAATCTATCTTTTATCGGTGCCGCTAGTTTCAGGACCCTCACTCGAAAACGTTCCTCCCAGGCTTACGCCATGTCGTTATATGAGATAAACAAGATCATTAATGACAAGACAACCAACGAGGAATGGAAAGCAAGAATTCCTGCAGAATACCATGATTTTCTAGATATGTTTGATAAGCGTAAGGCTCAAGGACTCCCCCCTCGCCGATCTTATGACCACCGGATACAATTACAGGAAGGAAAAGATGCCCCCTTCGGACCTCTTTATGGAATGTCTCGAGAAGAACTCATCGTTCTGAAAAAGTACATCGAGGATAACCTTGAAAAAGGATTTATCCGGGCTAGTTCTTCTCCAGCAGGATCCCCTGTGCTCTTCGTCAAAAAAGCTGATGGGTCTTTACGACTATGCGTGGATTACCGTGGCCTCAATGCGATCACTGTCAAAGACCGCTATACGTCACCTCTCATGCGAGAAACACTGGATCGTTTAGCAAAGGCCCAATGGTATACCAAACTAGACCTTCGTGACGGATACCACCAAGTACGCATTTCATGGATGGTTGTTGGTCGTTCGGTTAGCGGTATAGGTGTTTTGTTGTGTCGCTTTGTCGATCGTTCTATATGTTTCCCCTGGTTTCCTTTACAATGAGTCATACGTTTGTCATCAAAGAGTTGGATTATGGGTATATAAGCGAAGGGATTTCCCCTCTTGTTGTACTTTTTCTTCTCTTTCCTTAAGCAACGTCTTCTATCGTACACTCTTGTATTTTACAATACAAACCTCGGTTATATCTCATAACCTTACGCTGTCGCCGTCCTCGAGTCCTCTATACTCGAACTTTCCGTAGAGCCTGTGGAACCTCGTAAACACTCTCGTCGCTTAGTTTTCCTTCAAGTAGCACTGCTTATCTCGGGGGATACCTGAGAGCTTGAAGATAAACCTCGCCCCTTGAGAGCGTATTGCAGAGGGAGACGAATGGAAAACCGCCTTCCGCACCCGGTATGGTCTTTACGAGTACCAAGTTATGCCATTCGGCTTAACTAATGCCCCCGGGACCTTCCAACGTTTTGTAAACGATTGTCTCACGGAATACCTGGATATCTTCTGTACTGCTTACCTAGACGATATCCTCATCTACAGTGACACTTTCGCTGAACACCAGATCCACGTTCGCAAGGTCCTCAAAACCCTTAAGGATAACGACATTCTGCTAAAACCCGAGAAATGTGAATTTGAGGTACAAACCACTAAGTACCTGGGTCTTATCCTTACCCCCAGCGGCATTAAGATGGATGAAGAGAAACTCAAAGCCGTAAAAGAGTGGGGAACGCCAAAGAGCGTAAAAGACGTTCAAGCTTTCTTAGGTTTTGCCAATTTCTACCGTCGCTTCATCTTCGGGTTTTCTAAGCTTGCTGCTCCCCTTACTGCTCTTACTAGGAAAGGTATCATCTTCGAATGGTCCGTCGAAGCCGATGTAGCTTTTGAAAACCTTAAACACGCCTTCACCACTGCCCCCATTCTCATCCACTTTGATCCAGACAAAAAAATTATCGTGGAAACAGATGCCTCTGACTTCGTATCCGGAGGAGTACTCTCTCAATACGATGACGCCGGAGCCTTACACCCAGTCGCTTTTTTCTCAAAGAAACATTCACCTGCTGAATGCAATTACGAGATATATGACAAGGAGTTACTAGCCATCATCAGGGTATTTGAAGAATGGCGCCCAGAACTCGAAGGCTCTAAACACCCCATCGACGTAATCAGCGACCATAAAAATCTCGAATATTTTATGAGTACGAAACAACTGAACCGACGGCAAGCACGATGGGCCGAATATCTTTCCCGCTTCGACTTTGTAATCACCTACCGCCCAGGTAGCCAAGGAGGAAAGCCAGACGCATTGACCAGAAGATCAGGAGATCTTCCCAAGGAAGGGGATGAACGATTGGCACATCAAAGCCAAGTGGTATTGAAGAAGGAAAACGTAGATCCTAAGCTAAGTTTGTTATCGGCTTCTTTGTCAAATGAAGCCGCTGAACTGGACGCCTCCCTAGAACAACTCTTCCTAGAGGGATATATTGCTGATCAATTTCCGGAAAGAATTCTTTTAGCACTAAGGAATAAGGACCAACGATCAAAAGAGATCACCTTAAGCGAATGCAAAGAAGAAAATGGAAGACTCCGATATCGGAACGCTATCTATGTCCCTAACTTCGATCCTCTTCGCTTAGAACTTATCCGAAGGCACCATGATAGCCCCGCAGCGGGCCATCCAGGACGAGATAAAACTTTCGAACTCCTTGCTAGGAACTTCTACTGGCCCAAAATGAGAGAATCTATTAAACAATATGTGCGTAATTGCCATATCTGTCAGAAAGCGAAGCCAGTCAACCAGCAGACTCAAGGAGTTCTTCGTCCGTTACCCATTCCAAACCGCCCTTGGCAAGAAATCTCGATGGACTTCGTTACAGGTCTCCCGGAATCAAACGGCTATGACGCCATTATGGTGATAGTAGACCGCTTATCGAAAATGCGACACCTTATTCCCTGTAATACTACGGTTAATTCACGAGATGTCGCAGATCTTTACCTTCAGCATGTGTGGAAACTTCATGGCTTACCGACATATGTCACATCCGATCGAGGCACCCAATTCACCGCTCACTTCTGGAAAGAACTCTGTCAACGCTTAGGTATCCAAGCTAGAATGTCAACGGCCTTCCACCCTGAAACCGATGGGCAAACAGAACGACTGAACGCCATTATGGAGCAATATTTACGCTCCTACGTGAACTACCAGCAAGGAGACTGGAGTAGTTGGTTACCGATGGCTGAGTTCTCGGCTAATAACCAGGAATCTGCAAGTACCAAGGTTTCCCCCTTTTTCGCCAACTACGGTTACCATCCTCGGTTCGATACCTCTATTATCTCCCCGAATACCACTGCTCAAAGTCTAGACGCGTCAAAGTTCACTATTACTATGCAAGAGCTATACGATCATCTTAAGACGCAGATTCGAACAGCTCAGGACATTCAGGAAGCCGCTACGAACAAAAATCGAACCCCAGCTCCAGCATATCAAGTTAAAGATCTGGTATTTGTATCCATGAAGAATATCCGAACAGTTCGTAATGCTCGAAAACTCGACTGGAAGTGGATGGGACCTTATGCTGTGAAGAAGATCGTATCACCCTTTGCATACGAGATTGACCTTCCCTCCTCAGTCAAGTACCATCCTGTTTTTCATGTTTCACTCCTAAAACCCGCTGCCAATGACCCTCTCCCAGGACAAGTGGTGCCCCCTCCATCCCCAATCGTGGTTAATGAACAAGAAGAATATTTCATTGAGAAAATCCTCGAACAACGGACTTATCGCGGACAACAACAATACCTTGTCGAGTGGACCGGTTATGCTCACCCTACATGGGAACCCGCCGAAGACCTTCAAGATACTGCCGCCCTCGATCTCTTTTTAACTACGACGGTTAATACCAGTCCTAAGGTTCGCAGGAGCTCACGCTTGAGACGGGGAGCTACTTTCACGGATGAGATTGAGTAACGGGTTAGGATGAAGTGGTTGGTAATAGTGAAAAGGTTATTCGGTTATAATGGCTTTGTTGTTCGGTTGGGTTTCGGTTATTATCGGATTGTTGTTGGTGTAACGGGAAAGCGGGGTATATAAGCGGAGGAGTTTCGCTGTTTGTGTATTCTTCTTTCTTCTTTCCTTAAGCAACGTTCTCGTTACCTTCTGCTGTAAATCATCAAAACACTATCTCGATTCTATCTCAGAATCCTCGCTGTCGCTGTTTACCTCGCTGCCTCGATCTCGCCTTGAGACAAAGATATCCTCGTAGAACTTGTAGAACACGCTGCACTCTTCAAACGTGTTGTCACCTCGCTTAAGTAGCACTGCTCACCTTCAGGGATACTGAAGGGCTTAACCTGAGGCACAACCGTGAGAGGGTGTCCAGCGGCAGGGGCGTCATGGTATCTTTTAATGATTTCCAAGCGAAGGGGGTCGAAGTTGGGTACGTAGAGGTTTCCCCGGTAGCACAATCGGTTATTCTCATTGGTGCATTCACTCAAAGTGATCTCCTTTGATTGCTGGTCCTTATTCCTCAGTGCCGCGAGTATCTTTTCCGGAAACTTGTCAGTAATATATCCTTCTAGAAAAAGCTTTTCTAGGGGGGCATCCAATTCAGCGGCTTCGTTTGATAAAGAAGCCGACAACAAACTTATCTTGGGGTCAATATTTTCTTTCTTTAGCACCACTTGGCTCTGGTGTGCTAATCTTTCATCCCCTTCCTTGGGGAGATCTCCCGATCTCCGAGTCAAAGCGTCCGGTTTCCCTCCTTCCTTGCCTGGTCGATACGTTATTACAAAATCGAAACAGGATAGGTACTCGGCCCATCTAGCTTGACGTCGATTGAGTTGTTTAGTGCTCATAAAGTATTCGAGATTCTTATGGTCACTGATCACATCAATCGGGTGCTTTGATCCTTCGAGCTCAGGGCGCCATTCCTCAAAAACTCGGATGATGGCCAATAATTCCTTATCGTAGATCTCGTAGTTACATTCCGCGGGGGAGTGTTTCTTCGAGAAGAAGGCTACTGGATGCAGGACACCGTTATCATCGTGCTGGGATAGTACTCCTCCGGACACGAAGTCTGAGGCGTCCGTTTCCACGATAATTTTCTTATCAGGGTCAAAGTGTATAAGGACCGGAGCAGTGGTAAAAGCATGTTTAAGGTTTTCGAAGGCTATATCAGCTTCGATGGTCCATTCAAAAGCGATGCCTTTCCGAGTAAGAGCAGTAAGGGGGGCGGCAAGTTTGGAGAATCCTAGGATGAACCGGCGATAAAAATTGGCAAAGCCCAAGAATGCTTGGACATCTTTTACACTCTTCGGTGTTCCCCATTCTCGGACGGCCTTGAGTTTCTCTTCGTCCATCGTAATACCATTAGGGGTGAGGATAAGGCCGAGGTACTTAGTGGTTTGTACCTCGAACTCACATTTTTCCGGCTTCAATAGGATGTTATTGTCTTTGAGGGTTTGGAGGACTTTGTGAACATGGACTTGATGCTCAGCGAAAGTATCGCTGTAGATAAGAATATCATCCAGATAGGCGGTGCAGAAAATATCTAGATATTCTCTTAGGCAGTCATTGACAAAGCGTTGAAAAGTCCCGGGTGCATTAGTTAAGCCGAATGGCATAACTTGATACTCGTAGAGTCCATATCGGGTGCGGAAGGCAGTCTTCCATTCATCTCCTTCAGCGATACGAATTTGATGGTAACCATCGCGGAGGTCAAGTTTGGTATACCATTGTGCTTTCGCTAGTCGATCAAGTGTTTCACGGATAAGGGGAGAGGTATAACGGTCTTTGACTGTAATCGCATTAAGGCCACGGTAGTCTACACATAAGCGAAGGGAGCCGTCAGCCTTTTTGACGAAGAGAACAGGGGATCCGGCGGGTGAGGAACTGGCCCGGATAAACCCCTTCTCAAGGTTGTCTTCTATGTATTTTTTTAGGACGATGAGCTCGTCTCGAGACATTCCGTACAAAGGGCCGAAGGGGGCTTCTTTTCCATCTTGGAGTTGTATCTTATGGTCATACGGTTGGCGTGGGGATAGACCTTGGGCCTTCTTCTTATCAAACATATCTAAGAAGTCGTGATATTCGGCGGGGATCCTGGCTCTCCATTCTTCTTTTGTGGTTTTCTCCTCTAGAATTCTGTTAATTTCGTAGAGGGACATTGCGTAGGCTTGTAGGGACCCTTTTCGACTAAGGGTTCTGAAGCTAGCGGCGTTGATGAAAGAAACGTTAAGCTTAGTTGGGGCGGGGATCGAGGGGGCAGAGACAATAGCGGTATCAACGGAACAGTGGGTGGTGCAGAGCTTAGAGTTAAACTCAATGCGCTTGTCGGCAAAATGGAGGCGAACATCATGATAATTCATCCACGGAATTCCTAACACTAAGGGGTAATGGCCCAACTGGGTTACAAAGCACGGGGCTTGCTCTTGATGTTGCTGGATGGATAGATTGAGATTCGCGATATGTGTGATGGCTCCTGAGGCCACAGGGCGGCCATCTATGACTTCTAGTTGTCTGGGGGTCTTGAGAGGGGTGAGAGGTAGAGAGTGGTGACTCGCAAATTCTTTATCAATGAAGGCGAATCCAGAGGCTCCAGTGTCCAATAATGCATGAGTTTTAATGATTTTATTGCTATGGGAAATGTTACAAGAAATAACAAAATGTTCCCCATCCAGTTGATCCTCCATGCAAATATCCGACACTGAAAACCCCGAAATAGAGAACGCAGACAAAGGTAAAGAAAAAGGAACCGAAGCAGGGTCACTGGTCGACTTCGGTAGAGCTAGTTTAAAGCCTCGTCTGAGGCGCCTGGTGCATCGATAGCAAAAAACTGGGGAGGCAACGGAGGAGGGGGAAGTTGGCGAGCGGAGGAGGCGGGAGGATTAGGAGCATTGGCGAGATTGGTGAGAGCCCCTCTCATGGCGGGTTTCTTTGGGGCAGAGGGGCAGTTGGCATAGGAGTGGTCAGGAGCAGCACAGAACATACATTTTCCAGTGGAACGGCGCCACTGTTTCTCTTCTTCAGAGAGCTTCCTTCGTCCATTGACCATGGTATATCGTTGGTCTTGAGGGGGACGGGAGAGGTTACTGGTACGGCCGAAGGATAGGTCCATAGGGGCTAGTCCCCCTGGAGTAAAGGAGGAGGCAGGAGTGAGTGCGGCGGGAGCACTTAATTGGCCCATATTGTCTCGAGCGGTACCCCGTTTCTCTGCTTTGCAAGCCCGAATGCGATTATCCAGTCGGGTGAGGGTAAGAATCATTTCGGGGAGGTTACCGGGGGCGATTGGCGCAAATACCATGGCTTCCTTTAATTCTTCCGACATTCCATGTTCGAGGGCGTCCATCTTCGAGTTTTCGTCGAAGTTGAGCTGTCCCATGATTCTTTGGAATTCAGCGAGGTAAGAAGAGAAATCGCGTTTCCCTTGGCGGAGCTGGTGGAGTTCTCGTCGTGCTGTACCGGTTGGGTCTGGGTCTCACAGTTTGATCCCTCGTTAAGCCCTTCAGTATCCCTGAAGGTGAGCAGTGCTACTTAAGCGAGAGGTCAAGCGACAAGAGTCACGATGTTTCTACAGGTCCTATGGGGTCTAACTCCAGGCGAGTTAAGTGTAAAGTTTCTCACCGCAACAGCGACCGCGAGGATTCTGAGGTAGAATGTTCTCAAGGGGCGAGGTTTTGTCTTCAAGCTCTCAGGTATCCCCCGAGATGAGCAGTGCTACTTGAAGGGAAAACTAAGCGACGAGAGTGTTTACGGGATTCCACAGGCTCTACGAAGTGTTCGAGTGTAGAAGACTCGAGGACGGCGACAGCGTAAGGTTATGAGGTATAACCGAGGTTTGTATTCGTGAAATACAAGAGTGTGCTATAGAAGACGTTGCTTAAAGAAGAAGAAGGAAAAGTACAACAAGAGGGGAAATCCCTTCGCTTATATACTCATAATCCACCTCTTCGATGACAAACGTATGACTCATTGCAAAGGAAACCAAGGGAAACATATAGAACATTTTAGCAAAACAACACAACAAAACACCTATACCGCTAACCGAACGTCACCACAACCATCCATGAAAGTACTCCCTCCCTTATAGCCGTGAGCTCCTGCGAACACTAACCAGACCTTCCTTCGGCTTATTTGGATACCTTTGGTGGAACGCGTCTACTGCTTCCGTTTCTTCGTGATATTCCGCAGGTTCCCACGTAGGTAGTGCGTATCCCGTCCATTCGACTAGATACTGAAGCTTTCCTCGATAGAGGCGTGAATCCAGTATACCTTCGACAAGATATTCCTCATGGTCATTTACTTGGACGGGTGGGGGTGGTGGAATGATTTGACCGGGGAGTGGATCGGTGGGAGCTGCTTTGATTAGTGAAACGTGAAATACCGGATGATATTTCATGGACAACGGCAAGTCTATCTCATAGGCATGCGCTGAGATTATTCGTTTCACGGGGAAGGGACCACTCCATTTCCAGTCTAATTTCCTCGAATTTCTAGTCGTCCTCATATTCTTCATGGATATGAAGACACGGTCATTGACTTTAAACGAAGGGGCGGGGACACGATGTCGGTTGGTACTGGACTCGAAAATATCCTGTGCCGTTCTCATCTGGGTTCGAAGAAAGTCTCTAAGTTCTTCCATTTTTGAAGCAAATAGGTCGGCATCGAGGGTTTGCGGGGATCGGTCATTAGAGATGATTGAAGTATCGAAACGGGGATGGTATCCGTAGTTGGCGAAGAAGGGTGTGGCTTTCGTGCTGGCTGATTCTTGATTATTAGCAGCGAACTCGGCAATTGGCAGCCATTTGACCCAGTCGTCTTGTTGGTACGAAACGTAACAGCGAAGATACTGTTCCATAACAGCATTAAGACGCTCGGTTTGACCGTCCGTTTCTGGGTGGAAAGATGTCGACATGCGAGCGGAAATATTCAGGCGTTGACAGAGGTGTTTCCAGAACTTCGCAGTAAACTGTGTCCCCCTATCAGAAGTAATATGAGACGGTAGTCCATGGAGTTTCCAAATGTTCTGGAGGTAAAGTTCCGCCGTTTGTTCAGCATTGACGGTGGTGTTGCAGGGGATTAAGTGTCTCATTTTTGATAATCTATCCACTACGACCATTATTGCATCAAAACCATTGGATTCAGGGAGACCGGTAACAAAATCCATCGATAGCTCTTCCCAGGGGCGATTGGGAATTGGGAGGGGCTTAAGGACGCCGTGGGTACTGAGGGTATTGGGCTTCGCTCGTCGACAGGTATGGCAATTTCGGGTGTATCGTCCAATGTACTCTCTCATTTTAGGCCAATAAAAATGCCTAGAGATTAGTTCAAAGGACTTTTCACGTCCTGGGTGGCCAGCAGAGGGGGCGTCATGATATCTCTGTAAAATAAGAATACGGAGAGGGTCGTGATTGGGGATGTAAAGCTTTTGTCGATAGAATAGATAACCATTTTTCTCGGTGCAATCGCCTAGTGTAATTTCCTTGGATTGTTGTTCGCCGTTCTTAAGTGCTAGTAAGACTTTTTGTGGGAACGGGTCAGCATTATATCCTTGGTTTATTAAGATCTCGAGAGGGGCATCCAATTCAGCGGGTTCGTTTGTTAAAGAACCCGAAAACAAACTCAGCTTAGGGTCCAAATTTCTTTCCTTCAGGACTACTTGGTGCTGGTGTTGTAGTCTTTCATCCCCTTCTTCAGGGAGATCTCCTGATCTCCGAGTCAGAGCGTCCGGCTTTCCTCCTTGTACTCCTGGTCGGTATGTAATGACAAAGTCAAAACGTGAGAGGTATTCTGCCCATCTTACTTGCCTACGGTTGAGTTGCTTAGTAGTCATAAAATACTCTAAGTTCTTATGGTCGGTAATAACAGATATGGGTAGCTCGGATCCTTCGAGTTCGGGTCTCCATTCTTCGAAGCAACGGATGATGGCTAGCAGTTCTTTGTCGTAGATCTCATAGTTACATTCGGCAGGTGAGTGTTTCTTAGAGAAGAATGCCACGGGGTGCAGTATGCCTTGCTCGTCGAGTTGAGAGAGGACACCACCGGAGACGAAGTCGGAAGCATCGGATTCAACGAAGATCTTTTTTCTGGGATCGAAGTGGATGAGTACGGGGGCTTTAGTGAAGGCGTCTTTAAGAGCTTCGAAGGCGAGTTCAGCCTCAACGGTCCATTCAAAAACAGTGCCTTTTTTCGTAAAGGCAGTGAGAGGGGCGGCAAGACGAGAAAATCCCAAGATGAATCTACGATAGAAATTTGCAAAACCGAGAAAGGCTTGTACATCCTTAATCGACTTTGGGCGGTTCCAGTCTCGGACGGCTTTTAATTTGTCCTCATCCATCTTGATGCCTTCGGGGGTCAGGATTAGGCCCAGGTATTTGATGGACTGCACATGGAATTCACACTTCTCAGGTTTGAGAAGGATGTTATTGGCTTTGAGGGCATCTAGGACTTGTCTGACATGTATCTTATGCTCCGCAAGGGTATCGCTATAGATAAGGATGTCGTCGAGGTAGGCCGTACAGAAAAGATCAAGGTATTCCCGGAGTGAGTCGTTTACAAATCGTTGGAATGTACCGGGAGCGTTGGTAAGGCCGAATGGCATTACCATATATTCGTATAAGCCATATCGGGTTCGGAAGGCTGTTTTCCATTCTTCTCCCTCAGCGATGCGAATTTGGTGGAAACCATCTCGGAGGTCGAGTTTAGAGTACCACTGGGCTTTTGCAAGGCGATCTAGGGTTTCTTTGACCAAGGGGGATGTATATCGGTCCTTAACCGTGAGAGCATTGAGGCCGCGATAATCGACACAAAGACGGAGAGAACCATCGGGTTTGGCAGCGAAGAGGACTGGGGAACCAGCGGAAGATGAACTGGCACGGATAAACCCTTTTTCTAAGTTGTCTTCGATATACTTCTTGAGAACCAAGAGTTCATCTCGTGACATACCATAGAGTGGGCCGAACGGTGGTTCCTTGCCTTCCTGCAGGGTGATCTTGTGGTCATAGGGTCGTCGGGGGGGGAGTCCTTGAGCCTTGGCTTTGTCGAACATGTCCAGGTATTCGTGGTACTCGGTGGGTATTCGTTGTCTCCACTCCTCTTTGGTAGTTTTGCTATCAAGGACTCTATTAATTTCGTAGAGGGACATGGAATATACTTGAATGCCCTTTTTTCTGGCGAGCATGCGGAAGCTAGCCGCGCCGATAAAGGCGGCGTTTAGTTTTGCTGGAGGGGGAATGGCGGTGGCTGAGACGACGGGTTGCTTGGGGGCACAGTGGGTGGTGCAGAATTCAGAATTGAATTCAATGCTTTTGTTCGCAAATTGTAGATGAACGTCATGGAGGTTCATCCAAGGGATACCGAGTACTAGGGGGTAATGGCCTAGCTTGGTGACGAAGAAGGGGGCTTTTTCAGTATGCTGTTGGATAGAAAGCCCTAGGTGACAAAGATTTGTAATATCTCCCGAGGCAATTGTTCGGCCGTCAATGACTTCCAATTGGCGAGGGGTTTTTAGGGGAGATAAGGGAAGGGAATGGTGACGCACAAAGTTTTCGTCAATGAAAGCGAACCCTGAGGCTCCAGTGTCAAGAAGTGCGTGTGTTTTTATGATTTTATTTTGGTGGGAAAGGCTACATGAAACTACAAAATGTTCCCCATCCAAGTTATCCTCCACACACACATCCGACACTGAAAACCCAGAAATAGAGAACGCTGACAAAGGAGAAAAAGGAACCAGAGCAGGGTCACAAGGCGACTCTGGTTTAACTAGTTTAAAGACTCAACTGAGTCTGCTGCATCGAAGGCAGGAAAACGGGGTGGCAGCGGTGGCGGAAAGACGGAAGGGGCAGGAGGGGCGGCGGCGGCATTGGTGACAGCTCCTCTCATAGCGGGGCGTTTAGACGCAGAGGGACAGTTTGCAAAAATATGTCCTTCTCCAGCGCAAAACAGACAGCGATTGTTGGTCTGCCTCCAAGATTTTTCTTCAGGAGACAGTTTTCTTCTCCCGTTGATTTGAACGTAGCGTTGTTCGGGGGAAGGGCGAGAGGCGGAGGTGCGACCGAAGGAAAGATCCATAGGGGCGAGTCCTCCAGGGGCGAAGGAGGAAGAGGCGGGGGTAAAGGCAGCGGGGGCAGCGGCGGGGGCAGTGAATTGTCCCATGGTGTTACGGGCGGCGTTTTTCTTCTCCTCTCTTCTTGCTCGGATGCGGTTATCTAGGCGGAGGAGAAAGGCGCAGAGGGAAGTGAAGGTAGTGGGGAAGTCGGCGACGGTTACCACTGCTTCTTTCAGCTCGTCCGACATACCGTATTCCAGAGCATCATTTTTAGCGGATTCGTCATAATTGAGCCGTCCCATGATACGTTGGAAATCGGCAAGGTAAGCGGAGAAATCCCTCTTTCCTTGTCGGAGCTGGTGTAGTTCGCGGCGGGCGGTACCGAGGGGGTCGGGGTCGCCGAAAGCTGTTTCTAAGGCGGTAATTAGATCGGCGGCGGAGTTCCAGGTAGTAGTCCCGTCAGGGAGGACTGAGTGGCGAATTTGTTCGAGGGCGGCTCCCTCGAGACGGCTGATAGCATACAATATCATGTTATTGTTGCTGGAGAATCGGTCGGCATTAACCGAGAGTTTGGAACGCAGTTGTAGGACGAAACCAGGAAGTTTATCGCGGGACCCGTTAAATTTATCTGGGTCGGGCATCTTGTCTGAGCGGCCTCCTTGATTGGGGGCTGGTGGTGGTGGAGGGGAAGGCGCGGGGGGTGGGGGAGCGGCGTTGCGGAGGCGGACGATCTCTGTCTCTGCGGCTTGTAGTTGGGACTGGCAAGTGTTGAACCTTGCCGTCATGTTGTTTCTTTCTTGTACAGCTTCTTCTAGCTGTAGGTCCGCGTACGTGAGGTTATCGACCCGTTGCTGGTAATGGGAACGAATTTCCTCGTAGGCGGAGGCGAGGTCGGCGTTGGCGGCGGCTTGGAAGTTCTCAAAGGTTGGGAAAGTCCAGGGGGCGGGGGCGGGATTGCTCATGGCGGCGTTAGAGGTTTTGTGGCAGCGTAGGAGAAGCGGAGTAGAGGGTGTGGATAAGGAAGCAACGTAATCTCAAGGGGCGAGGTTTTGTCTTCAAGCTCTCAGGTATCCCCCGAGATGAGCAGTGCTACTTGAAGAGAAAACTAAGCGACGAGAGTGTTTACGGGATTCCACAGGCTCTACGAAGTGTTCGAGTGTAGAAGACTCGAGGACGGCGACAGCGTAAGGTTATGAGATATAACCGAGGTTTGTATTCGTGAAATACAAGAGTGTGCTATAGAAGACGTTGCTTAGAGAAGAAGAAGGAAAAGTACAACAAGAGGGGAAATCCCTTCGCTTATATACTCATAATCCACCTCTTCGATGACAAACGTATGACTCATTGCAAAGGAAACCAAGGGAAACACATAGAACATTTTAGCAGACAACACAACAAAACACCTATACCGCTAACCGAACGTCACCACAACCATCCATGAAAAATCGAGGTAGTATTAAAGTAATACAGTAGAAGTACGGTAAGAACGTTGCTTAAGAAAAGAAAGAGAAAAGAAGAATAAAACGACACAAAATCCATCCTTAAATACCCCGCTTTCTCATACCCGAAACCCAATACCCGAAAAGAACCGAAATACAATAACATTGTCCTTTTTTACTGCAACCCCTAAACCTTAACAACCAACAAGTCAACACCTAACCCTATACTCAATTATCAATCCGTGAAAGTAGCCCCCCGTCTTAAGCGTGAGCTCCTGCGGACCTTAAGTTCAGTTGTAGTCATCGTACTTTGGAATACATCGAGGGCAGTAGTATCTTGAAGATCTTCCGCAGGTTCCCAAGTAGGATGAGCATAACCGGTCCACTCCACGAGGTATTGCAATCGTCCTCGATAGGTTCTTTGGTCGAGAATTCCTTCGATAAAGTATTCCTCCTGGTTGTTCACAACAACTGGGGCTGGGGGCGGAATAATTTGTCCGGGAAGAGCATCATTTGGGGTAGGCTTTAGAAGGGAAACATGAAAAACAGGATGATATTTAACCGAAGCAGGGAGATCAATCTCATAAGCAAAAGGGGAAACAATTCTTTTCACCATATACGGGCCCATCCATTTCCAGTCTAATTTCTTCGCGTTACGGGTTGTCCGAATATTCTTCATGGATACGAAGACTTGATCGTTAACCTGGTAGGCAGGGGCAGGGGTTCGGTGTTTATTGGTAGTTGTTTCCTGAATATCTTGTGCTATTCGAATTTGGGTACGGAGGTAGTCACTTAGTTCTTGCATCTTGCTAGTAAAAGAAGCGGCATCTAAGCTTTGGGGGGTAGTCTGGGATGGGATAACAGAAGTATCGAATCTTGGATGGTAACCATAGTTCGCAAAGAAGGGAGAAACTTTGGTACTGGCGGATTCCTGATTATTAGCAGAAAACTCGGCCATCTGCAGCCATTTACTCCAATCTTCCTGTTGGTACGATACATAGGAACGAAGGTATTGTTCCATTATGGCATTGAGTCTTTCCGTTTGTCCATCTGTTTCCGGGTGAAAAGCAGTAGACATTCTGGCTTGGATTCCGAGACGTTTGCAGAGTTCCTTCCAGAAGTGGGCCGTGAATTGAGTCCCGCGATCTGATGTAACATATAGGGGTAGCCCATGAAGTTTCCAGATATATTGGAGGTATAAATCGGCCACATCTCTGGAGTTAACTGTTGTATTGCAAGGGATTAAGTGTCGCATTTTTGACAAGCGGTCGACTACGACCATTATTGCATCGTAGCCGTCCGACTCTGGGAGGCCTGTAACAAAGTCCATTGAAATCTCCTGCCAAGGACGGTTCGGGATAGGGAGAGGGCGGAGGACACCTTGCGTTCGCTGATTAACTGGCTTTGCTTTTTGACAGGTATGGCAGTTGCGGACGTATCTGTTGATCGAGTCCCTCATTTTCGGCCAATAATAGTTTCTTGCAAGGAGTTCGAAGGTCTTATCACGGCCAGGGTGTCCTGCTGCCGGTACATCATGGTGTCTTCGAATTATTTCCAGGCGGAGGGCATCCAGGTTGGGGACGTAGATACGATCTCGATAACATAATCTTCCGTTCCTCTCGGTACATTCACTTAAGGTGATCTTTTTTGATTGTTGATCTTTATTCCTTAATGCTTCAAGTATTTCTTCAGGAAACTTGTCAGCGATATATCCTTCCAGGAATAATTCGGTTAGGGGGCGTCAGTTCAGCGGCTTCGTTTGACAAAGAAGCCGACAACAAACTTAGCTTAGGGTCTATATTTTCCTTCTTCAATACCACTTGGCTTTGATGTGCCAACCGTTCATCCCCTTCCTTGGGAAGATCTCCTGATCTTCTGGTCAATGCATCCGGTTTTCCCCCCTGACTACCCGGGCGATAGGTAATTACGAAATCAAAGCGGGAAAGATACTCTGCCCATCGTGCTTGGCGACGATTCAATTGCTTCGTGCTCATAAAATACTCAAGGTTTTTATGATCGCTGATTACGTCAATAGGGTGTTTGGACCCTTCAAGCTCCGGGCGCCATTCCTCAAACACTCGGATAATGGCTAACAGTTCCTTGTCGTAAATCTCGTAATTACATTCAGCGGGTGAATGTTTTTTCGAGAAGAACGCAACCGGGTGGAGAACTCCAGTGTCGTCATATTGTGAGAGTACTCCTCCGGATACGAAGTTGGAAGCATCCGTTTCCACGATGATTTTCTTATCAGGGTCGAAATGGATGAGAATGGGGGCAGTGGTGAAGGCATGCTTTAGGTTCTCAAAGGCTATGTCAGCTTGGACGGTCCATTCGAAAGTGATGCCTTTTTTGGTGAGGGCGGTGAGGGGCGCAGCGAGTTTGGAAAACCCTAGGATAAAACGACGGTAAAAATTTGCAAATCCGAGGAAGGCTTGTACATCCTTGACACTTTTTGGGGTATTCCAGTCCCGGACAGCTTTCAATTTTTCTTCATCCATTTTAATGCCGTCGGGGGTGAGGATAAGACCCAAGTACTTAGTTGTCTGTACTTCGAACTCGCATTTCTCCGGTTTGAGCAGGATGTCGTTGTTTTTAAGCGTTTGGAGTACCTTTCGTACGTGAATCTTGTGTTCCGCAAATGTGTCACTGTAGATCAGGATATCGTCCAGGTAAGCTGTGCAAAATATGTCCAAGTATTCAGTAAGGCAGTCGTTAACGAATCGTTGGAAGGTTCCGGGGGCATTGGTCAGGCCGAATGGCATGACTTGGTATTCATATAAGCCGTAACGGGTACGGAAAGCTGTCTTCCACTCATCTCCCTCGGCGATTCGTACTTGATGGTAGCCGTCACGAAGGTCTAGCTTGGTATACCATTGTGCCTTGGCTAGCCGATCTAGTGTTTCCCTGATAAGCGGGGAAGTATATCGATCCTTAACTGTAATCGCATTTAGTCCTCGATAGTCCACACAGAGTCTTAAGGAGCCATCAGCCTTTTTTACGAAGAGGACGGGGGATCCAGCAGGGGAAGAACTGGCGCGAATGAAACCCTTCTCTAAATTATCTTCAATGTATTTTTTGAGGACAATGAGTTCTTCTCGTGACATTCCATAAAGAGGGCCAAACGGTGCGTCCTTCCCTTCCATCAGCTGTATCTTATGGTCATACAAACGCCGTGGAGGTAAGCCTTGAGCTTTGCTTTTGTCAAACATATCCAAAAACTCATGGTACTCAGCAGGTATCCTTGCTTTCCATTCGTCTTTGCTGGTCTTTTCTTCTAAGATTTTATTAATCTCATAGAGGGACATAGCATAGGCTTGGGAAGAACGTTTTCGTGTGAGTGTCCTGAAACTGGCAGCGCCGATAAATGACAAGTTTAGTCGGGGAGGAGCGGGGATCGAGGGTGTGGATACGGCAGCTTGATGAGGAGCACAATAGGTCGTGCAGAATTTAGAGTTAAACTCAATGCGTTTGTCAGCGAAGTGGAGGTGTACGTCGTGGTGATTCATCCAAGGAATTCCCAGTACGAGGGGGTAGTGTCTAAGCTGGGTAACGAAGTAGGGGGCTTGTTCTTGATGTTGTTGGATAGACAAGTTGTTGTTGGCAATGTGGGTAATGTCTCCTGAGGCTACTGGTCGGCCATCGATTACTTCAAGTTGTCGGGGTGTTTTTAGGGGAAGGAGTGGGATAGAGTGGTGACTCGCAAAATTCTTATCAATGAATGCAAATCCAGAGGCTCCAGTGTCTAGCAAAGCGTGTGTTTTAATGATTGTATTATTATTGGAGATATTGCACGAAACTACAAAATGCTCCCCATCTAATTGATCCTCCACGCTTATACTATCGACTGAAAACCCGGAAATTGAAAATGCAGACAAGGGAAAAGAAATTGGAACCAAGGCAGGGTCACTGGTCAGCCTTGGTTGAACTAGTTTAAATTCTCCCCTGAAGCGCTGGCGGATTCCAGGGCGAAAAACTGAGGTGGGAGAGGTGGTGGTGGTAGGGAGGAGGCTGGAGGTGTGCGGCTAGCGGGCGGGGCAGTGAGAGCTCCTCTCATTGTGGGTTTCTTTGGGGCAGAGGGGCAGTTGGCGTAGGAATGATCGGGGGCGGCGCAAAACATGCATTTGCCGGTAGAACGGCGCCATTGCTTTTCTTCTTCTGACAGCTTCCTTCGTCCATTGACCATTGTATACCTTTGGTCTTGAGGGGGGCGAGAAAGGTTGCTGGTGCGTCCGAAGGAGAGGTCCATAGGAGCAAGGCCTCCTGGTACAAATGAAGAGGCAGGGACAAAGGGAGTCATTGCGTTGGTTAGGGCGCTGAACTGTCCCATATTCTCACGGCCGTTTCCTCGCTTTTCTGCTTTGCGGGCGCGGATGCGATTGTCCATTCGGGTGAGTACCAGGATCATGTCGTTGAGGGTAGCGGGTGTAGCGGCGGCGAAGACCATAGCTTCCTTTAACTCTTCTGACATACCATGCTCAAGGGCGTCCATCTTTGAGTTTTCGTCAAAGTTTAGTTGCCCCATGATACGTTGAAAGTCAGCCAGGTAAGCCGAAAAGTCGCGTTTGCCTTGTCGGAGTTGGTGTAATTCCCGTCGTGCTGTACCTGTAGGATCAGGGTCTCCGAAGGCAGTTTCTAAGGCAGCGATGAGGGCGGCGGCGTTGTTCCAGGTTGTGAGGCCAGAAGGGAGGACCGTGTGTCGAACTTGTTCCAGAGCGGCTCCTTCCAAACGGTTGATGGTATAGAGAATCATAGGGTTCTCATCCGCGAATCGGTCCCTGTTGACCGCAAGTTTGATCGGAGTTGGAGGATAAAACCGGGAGTTTTGCTCTAGACCCATCAAATTTTTCTGGGCCCGGCATGGGCTCCGAGCGATGGGTAGTGGTTGGTGGCGGCGGGGGAGTGGCGGGGGGGTTGGGTGGAGCTGGGGGGAGGGAAAGGTTTGCGCGGGCCTCGTTCCGTTCTCGACGTAATCGGTCAATGAGGGTCGAGGCATCGCTGACCCGTTGATCTTGTTGTTGGGCGTGGTTGTTGGCATTGTCTGCCTGGATCTGGGCGGTGTTGAGCTTTATTTCTAGCTCCTGCGTTCCTTCTTGCAGGACATCGACTTGGTCTTCGAGGGCCTGATTGAGGTCTCGGAGTCGATTAAACAACTCAACGGGATCCTCTCTGTAGGCCTGGGCAAAGGCTTCCTTTGTGGGGAAGCGGGGTGTGGCGATAGCGGCTCCTTCAGAGGAGGAGGCAGCGGGGGCGGAAGCACTCATGATCTAATTTGATCACTCGGGATGGAGTTGGTGCGTAGGTACTGTTGGTCAAGCCACTCCGGAGTGACTTCGGTGAAAGTTTGGGGTCGTCGGGGGGTTAAGCAGGGAAAGATTTGGAGGATGGATTGGCGAATCCAACCGAGAATTTCCATGTAGAGGCGTCGCGTAGGAGGTGTAGATGAGGAAGCAACGTAATCTCACGGATGGCTTCCCGTTAAGCCCTTCAGTATCCCTGAAGGTGAGCAGTGCTACTTAAGCGAGAGGTCAAGCGACAAGAGTCACGATGTTTTCTACAGGCCCTACGGGGTCTAACTCAAGCGAGTTAAGTGTAAAAGTCTTTACGGCGACAGCGACAGCGACAGCGAGGATTCTGAGATAGAATCGAGGTAGTATTAAAGTAATACAGTAGAAGTACGGTAAGAACGTTGCTTAAGAAAAGAAAGAGAAAAGAAGAATAAAACGACACAAAATCCATCCTTAAATACCCCGCTTTCTCATACCCGAAACCCAATACCCGAAAAGAACCGAAATACAATAACATTGTCCTTTTTTCCGCAATCCTCTAAACCATAACAACCAACAAGTCATCGCCTAACCCTATACCCAAGTATCAATCCGTGAAACTGGGTCTCCGAAGGCGGTTTCCAGGGCTGCAATGAGTTGCTCCGCACTAGTCCAGGTAGTAAGGCCCGATGGGAGAACCGTGTGATGGACTTGTTCTAAGGCGGCTCCTTCTAACCGATTAATGGTGTAAAGGATCATAGTGGTCTCATTGGCGAAGCGATCTCGGTTAACTGTCAGCTTGGATCGTAATTGGAGTATAAACCCGGGGAGTTTTGTTCGTGATCCATCAAACTTCTCTGGATCCGGCATGCGTTCTGAGCGGTGATTGCTCGATGGCGGGGGTGGAGTGGCTGTGAGGTTGGGTGGAGCTGGGGGTGCTTGGGTGGCGGATCGGGCTTCGTTCCGTTCTTGTCGTAGTCGGGCAATAAGGCTAGCAGCCTCCGTAACCCGGTTGTCTTGTTCCGTAGCATGACGGAGAGCATTGTCGGTCTGGATCTGGGCGGTGTTGAGTTTTACCTCATTCTCCCGTTCGCTTTCCTGGAGGACATCGATTTGGTCTTCCAGGGCTTGGTTTAGCTCCCTGAGTTCGTTATAAAGTTCTGCAGGGTCGTCTCGGTAAGCCTGAGCGAAAGCCTCTCTAGTGGGAAAGCGTTTCGTGGCGACGGCGGCTCCTTCCATGGTGATGTGGGTGGAGGTCGAGGGGTAGAAGGTGTAGATTTTGCAAGCAACGTAATCTCACGGTTCAGTCTCTCGCTAAGCCCTTCAGTATCCCTGAAGGTGAGCAGTGCTACTTAGGCGAGATACCAACTCGTTCGAAGAGTGCGATGTTTTCTACAAGTTCTACGAGAGGGTCTATCTCGAGGTGAGATAAGTGCAGCGAAGTGGACAGCGACAGCGAGGATTCTGAAATAGAATCGAAATAGTATTTCCAACGAGTACAGGAGAAGGTAAACGAGAACGTTCTTAAGGAAAGAAGAAGAAGAGGAACAAAAACAACCAACAATCCTTCTTTAAATACCCCGCTTTTCAGTAGCACCCACAACAACCCGACAACAACCGAAACACAAAGACATTATTACAATAACCCAAAACATAACCAAACAACAAAGACATTGTACAACCATTCAAACCACGACTCATCCTTTAAGTCAATCCATGAAACCAGCTATCCTGTTTACCCGCTGTCCTGTGCCTATATTTTATTAGGTTATGAGCCCGGATCGTGTCTAGTTAAACAGAAGACTTTCGCTGACGACAAAGAGGCTAGACCACCGCTTTTATATCACGATCCATATCTTTTGATCCACTCGAAAAGATGACCTCCTCCCACGAACGCATTCCCACTTTATCCGTCAAACTTTCTGGGCAAAGTGACTACGTCGACTGGCAAGACGCTGCCGAAGCCATGCTAGACTACTACGACATCCTCGAAACAGTCGACGGCACCAACAAACCTCCTATTGCACCTATTGCAACTGCCAGTTCCACAGTACCTACCACCGAGGAAACTGCCTACCAGGAGAAGAAACTTGCCTACGAGAAACAAAACAAGTGGGCAAGAGCATTCATCATCCACAACATCGAGCGCGATGTCCACAGATCCATGGCTAAATCCAAAATTGCTAGCAAAATGTGGAAATCACTTGAGGACATGTTCAATCGCAAAACAACAAGTACCCTTCATCAACTCGTTGGAAATCTGATGACACTTTGCTACACACCTGAGACTACCCTCAAGGACCATGTCGCAACCTTTGCAAACCAGTGGAATACGCTTCTTGAACAAACCACTCAACATGCCCAAGACACCGACGGTTTCGGGTTCCACATGCATGGAATCGCCAAAGATGTCAAATCCAAAGCCGCCTTCCTCATCTTATCAATCCAACACGAAACCATGGAAAATGTCATCGACAATCTTCAGACAAAAGCTGACCTTACCTACGAGGACGCTTACGAGAAGCATATCGATCTTTCCACTCGTCGCGAACAGTCTAAAGAAGCAGAAGTTCTCCAAGCAGCAAGAACTCCTCAACGACCTGACAACGAGAAAGAATGTGCCTACTGTAAAGAACGAGGCACTCCCTATAAAGGACATCTAGCAAAGGAATGCAGAAAGAAGAAAGCAGCAAAGCAAGCGTTGACACAAGCAAATACAATGGTAGCTGATATGAATAGTTCATGCTTTATCTCAAGGGGCGAAGTTTTATCTTCAAGCTCTCAGGTATCCCCTGAGATGAGCAGTGCTACTTGAAGGGAAAACTAAGCGACGAGAGTGTTACGAGATTCCACAGGCTCTACGAAGTGTTCAAGTATAGAGGACTTGAGAACGGCGACAGCGTAAGGTTATGAGGTATAACCGAGGTTTGTATTTGTGAAATACAAGAGTGTACGATAGAAGACGTTGCTTAAAGAAAGAAGAAGGAAAAGTACAACAAGAGGGAAAATCCCTTCACTTATATACCTCATTCCAACTCGTTCGATGACAAAGACCTGACTCATTACAACGGAAACCCAAAGAAACATAAAAAACAACAACGTAGCACAATAGCTTCGCACCCTTATAACCGACGAACCAACGAAAACAGTTATCCATGAAACTTTATGGTTCACCCTTCACTTCCTACTTTCACCTCGTTTTTAGACCCAATCTGGATAGATTGCGAATACCCTGACTACTCCACACCCATAGAACTCTCTAGGGAGAACACTATCGAGGATCTCAACTGGGTTGACACTCTATTCTCATCCAAGCGTTGCATTTGCCACAGGAACGAGCAACAAAAACAAATGGATTTTTGATACCGGAGCATCGGACCATATGACAGGTATTAATGCTATCAACGTCAAAAATATGTCCTCAACCGTCACCGCAGCAGGAGGACAGAAGCTTCAAGTAACCGGAATAGGGGAAGCAAACCTCACTACGTCAACTGGACCCATCGTTATCAAAAGAGTTCTTGTGGTACCAGAACTTGGAGAAAGCAGTCTAATTTCATGGCAAAAGCTAGCCGCTCAAGGGTACAAGATGATAGGAGAAGGAAACAAAATTCAGGTCACTCTAAACGGGATCGTCAAAGCGGTTGCGAAACTGAGTATTGACAGAGGATTATTTATGATCAAAGATTCTCCCTCAAGCATCTACTCCACTACTACCGACGGATTCCACGTATGGCATTCAAGGCTAGGACATCTTCCAGCATCTTCTCTTGCCAAACTCAGATCCCTAGTATCAGACCCGCACTCCCTTCCATCCGACGGTGTCAGTGAAAGTTGTACAGACTGTCTATTGGGAAAATCAAAACGCCTTCCTGTCACTGGACCAGGCAGTACAACAAAAGCTCCCTTAGAACTCATTCACTCTGACCTCAGCGGTCGATTTTCACTAGACGCTCGAGGAGGATTTCGCTACTATATCACTTTCATTGACGATTTTACCAGGTACACGCATGTGTATCTGCTAAAAACCAAGGACGGTGCTGCTCAAGCATTCAAAACTTATGTGGCACAGGTAGAAAACATCCTAAGTAATAAGGTGAAAAGATTCAGGAGCGATAGAGGTGGTGAGTACATCTCACGGTTTGATCTCTTGTTAAGCCCTTCAGTATCCCCGAAGGTGAGCAGTGCTACTTAAGCAAGAAGTCAAACAACAAGGGTCACGATGTTTCTACAGGTCCTACGTGGGTCTAACTCCAGGTGGGTTAAGTGTAAAGGTTTTCACGGCGACAGCGACAGCGAGGATTCTGAGGTAGAATCAAGGTAGTATTAAAGTAATACAGTAGAAGTAAGGTAAGAACGTTGCTTAAAGAAAGAAGAGAAAAGAAAACACAAGCGAAGAAAATCCATCTCTTAAATACCCCGACTCACGGTTCAGTCCCTCGTTAAGCCCTTCAGTATCCCTGAAGGTGAGCAGTGCTACTTAAGCGAGGTACTAACACGTTCGAGGAGTGCAGTGTTTCTACAAGCTCTACAAGGAGTCTATCTCAAGGCGAGATAAGTGTAGCGAAGTGGGCAGCGACAGCGAGGGTTCTGAGTTAGAACCGAGATAGTATTTCCGACAATTACAAGAGAAGGTCAAAGAGAACGTTGCTTAAGGAAAGAAGAAGAAAAGACAAAGAACGACCCAAAACCCATCATTTAAATACCCCGCTTCCACAAACAAAAACCCAATAGCCGATAACACCCGAAAATACAATAGCATTACAACACAATAACCCCTGCAGCCTGTACCCAACTTCGAACCGAAACCTAACCCTTATCCAATCCTTAATCCGTGAAAGTAGCCCCCCGTCTTAAGCGTGAGCTCCTGCGAACTTTAGAACTAGTAGCAGTCGTCATAGCTAAAAACTCATCGAGAGCAGCAGTATCCTGAAGGTCCTCTGCGGGTTCCCAGGTAGGGTGGGCGTAGCCAGTCCATTCGACAAGGTATTGTTGTCGTCCGCGATAGGTTCGTTGCTCGAGGATTTTCTCAATGAAATATTCCTCCTGTTGATTAACAACGATCGGAGGTGGGGGAGGAATAACTTGTCCTGGAAGAGGGTCATGGGCGGCCGGCTTAAGAAGGGATACATGAAAGACAGGATGATACTTGACGGAGGATGGTAAATCAATCTCATACGCGAAGGGTGATACTATCTTTTTTACCGGGTAGGGCCCCATCCACTTCCAATCGAGCTTCCGGGCATTACGAACGGTCCGGATGTTCTTCATTGATACAAACACTTGGTCATTCACTTGATAGGCCGGGGCAGGAGTTCGGTGTTTGTTGGTGGAGGTTTCCTGAATGTCCTGAGCTATTCGGATCTGAGTTCGGAGATGATCATACAAGTCTTGCATCTTTGTTGCAAAAGTCAAAGAATCCAGACTTTGGGCCGTGGTTGTTGACGGAATAATAGAAGTATCAAAGCGGGGATGATATCCATAGTTCGCAAAGAAGGGCGAAACTTTAGTGCTAGCTGATTCCTGGTTATTAGCGGAGAATTCCGCCATGGGTAGCCATTTACTCCAGTCTTCTTGCTGATAGGACACATAAGAGCGGAGGTATTGTTCCATGACCGCATTCAATCGTTCCGTTTGTCCGTCGGTTTCTGGGTGGAAGGCCGTTGACATCCTAGCTTGAATTCCTAGGCGTTGGCAGAGTTCCTTCCAGAAATGAGCAGTGAATTGCGTTCCTCGATCGGAGGTGATGTATTTTGGTAGGCCATGAAGTTTCCATACATGCTGAAGATAGAGGTTTGCGACGTCTCGTGAATTGACCGTAGTATTGCATGGAATAAGGTGTCGCATTTTCGATAGGCGATCTACTACTACCATAATAGCATCATAGCCGTTCGACTCCGGGAGGCCTGTCACAAAGTCCATCGAGATTTCTTGCCAAGGACGATTTGGAATGGGTAGAGGACGGAGAACGCCTTGTGTACGCTGGGTGACCGGCTTAGCCTTTTGGCAGACATGGCAATTGCGTACATAACGGCTAATTGTTTCTCTCATCTTTGGCCAGTAAAACCTTCTACTTATAAGTTCAAAGGTTTTATCCCGTCCTGGGTGCGTTAGTTAGGCCGAAAGGCATAACTTGATACTCATAGAGCCCATAACAGGTGCGGAACGCGGTTTTCCATTCATTCCCTTCAGCAATGCGGACTTGATGATAGCCATCTCTGAGATCAAGTTTTGTGTACCATTGTGCTTTTGCTAATCGGTCAAGTGTTTCTCAAATAAGGGGGGAGGTGTACTGGTCTTTGACAGTAATGACATTTAGCCCCCAATAGTCCACACATAACCGAAGGGAGCCATCAACCTTTTGACAAAGAGGACAGGGGATCCAGCGGGGGAAGAACTAGCACGGATAAACCCTTTCTCCAGATTGTCTTCAATATATTTTTTTAGAACAATTAGCTCCTCTCGGGACATTCCGTACAGAGGACCAAATGGTGCTTCCTTCCCGTCTTGAAGCTGTATCTTGTGGTCATAGGGTCGGCGTGGGGATAGACCTTGAGCTTTCTTCTTATCAAACATATCTAAGAAGTCGTGGTATTCGGCGGGGATTCTAGACTTCCATTCCTCCTTGGTTGTCGTACTGTCTATGAGTTTGTTTATTTCATAGAGGGACATGGCATAGGCTTGATGGGCGCGTTTCCTAGTGAGAGTCCTAAAGCTGGCAGCGCCTATAAAGGACATATTTAATCTAGGGGGAGCAGGGATTGATGGGGAGACGACGACGGGGGAGTGAGGGGCACAGTGGGTGGTGCAGAGTTTAGAGTTAAACTCAATGCGTTTATCGGCGAACTGTAGATGTACATCGTGATGTTTCATCCATGGTATTCCTAAGACCAAGGGATAATGACCCAATTGAGTTACAAAACAGGGCGCTTGTTCTTGGTGGTTTCCAATGGATAAGTTGAGTTTGGCGATGTGGGTGATATCTCCGGAGGCAACAGGGCGTCCATCAATAACTTCAAGTTGTCGGGGTGTTTTTAGAGGGATAAGGGGAAGAGAATGGTGACTCGCGAATTTCTTATCAATAAATGCAAATCCCGAGGCTCCGGTGTCTAGTAAAGCGTGTGTGTTTATGACTTTATTGCTATGGGAAATCTTGCATGCTACTACAAAGTGTTCCCCATCCAATTGATCCTCCACGCTTATACCAGAAACCGAAAACCCAGAAATAGAAAATGCAGATAAAGGTAAGAAATTTGAAACCAAGGTTGGGTCACTGATCGACCTTGGTTGAACTAGTTTAAAGCCTCACTTGAGGCGCTTGCAGACTCTAAGGCGAAAAATTGAGGCGGGAGAGGTGGTGGCGGTAGGGAAGAGGCCGGGGGTGTGCGATTAGCAGGTGGGGCGGTGAGGGCTCCTCTCATCGTAGGTTTTTTGGGAGCAGAGGGGCAATTGGCGTAGGAGTGGTCTGGGGCGGCACAGAACATGCATTTTCCGGTGGCGCGGCGCCACTGTTTCTCCTCCTCCGAGAGTTTTCTTCGTCCGTTGACCATGGTGTATCGTTGGTCTTGAGGAGGGCGAGAGAGGTTGCTGGTGCGTCCGAAAGATAGGTCCATAGGGGCTAGTCCTCCTGGGGTAAAGGAGGAGGCAGGGGTGAAGGCGGCGGGGGCACTGAATTGACCCATGTTGTCTCTGGCGTTTCCTCGTTTCTCTGCCTTGCGAGCTCGGATTCGGTTGTCCAATCGGGTGAGGGTAAGAATCATCTCCGGGAGGTTAGCAGGAGCGATAGGTGCGAACACCATTGCTTCCTTGAGTTCTTCCGACATGCCATGTTCCAGGGCATCCATCTTGGAGTTCTCGTCGAAGTTTAACTGACCCATGATCCTTTGAAAGTCGGCTAGATAAGCCGAAAAATCACGTTTTCCTTGACGGAGTTGGTGGAGTTCCCGTCGAGCGGTGCCGGTTGGATCTGGATTGCCAAAGGCAGTTTCCAGGGCTGCGATAAGTTGCTCTGCGCTGGTCCAGGTGGTGAGGCCTGAGGGGAGAACGGTGTGCCGAACTTGTTCTAGCGCTGCTCCTTCTAAACGGTTGATAGTATAGAGGATCATCGTGGTCTCGTTGGCAAAGCAGTCCCGGTTGACGGTGAGTTTGGAGCGTAGTTGTAGGATGAAGCCGGGGAGTTTGGTTCGAGATCCATCAAATTTCTCAGGATCTGGCATCCGTTCTGATCGATGGGAATTTGTTGGCGGAGGTGGGGTGGCCGTAAGATTAGGTGGAGCGGGAGAAACTTGGGTAGCGGCTCGAGCTTCATTTCGTTCTTGTCGCAGCCGAGCGATTAGACTTGCAGTCTTTCACGGATTAAGGACTGGATATTTCATGGATGGTTGTTGTGTTGTTCGGTTAGCGGTATAGGTGTTTTGTTGCGTTGCTTTGTCGATCGTTCTATATGTTTCCCTTGGTTTCCTTTACAATGAGTCATACGTTTGTCATCAAAGAGGTGGATTATGAGTATATAAGCGAAGGGATTTCCCCTCTTGTTGTACTTTTTCTTCTCTTTCCTTAAGCAACGTCTTCTATCGTACACTCTTGTATTCTACAAATACAAACCTCGGTTATACCTCATAACCTTACGCTGTCGCCGTCCTCAAGTCCTCTATACTTGAACACTCCGTAGAGCCTGTGGAACCTCGTAAAACACTCTCGTCGCTTAGTTTTCCCTTCAAGTAGCACTGCTTATCTCGGGGGATACCTGAGAGCTTGAAGATAAACCTCGCCCCTTGAGAGTAAGGGTTAGGTTTCGGTTCGAAGTTGGGTATAGGTTGTGGGGTTATTGTGCTATTGTATTTTCGGGTATTATCGGCTATTGGGTTTTTGGTTGAGAAAGCGGGGTATTTAAGCGACGGATTTTTGATCACTCTTTGTTTTCTCTTCTTCTTCTTCTTTCTTTTCTTTAAGAACGTTCTCGTTCACTTCTACCTGTATTACTCTAAATACCATCACAGTTCTACCTCATTTCATGGATGGATGTTTTCGTTGGTTAGCTGGGTACATGGATATAAGGTTGTTACGTCGTGTTGTTGTTCTTTATGTTTCCTTGGGTTTCCGTTGCAATGAGTCAAGTCTTTGTCATCAGGCGAGTTGGATTATGGTATATAAGCGAAGGGTTCTCCCTCTGATTGTACTTTTCCTTCTTCTTTCCTTAAGCAACGTCTTCTATAGCACACTCCTGTATTTTACAATACAACCCTCGGTTATACCTCATAACCTTACGCTGTCGCCGCCCTCAAGTCCTCTATACTTGAGACCTCTCGTAGAGCCTGTGGAACATCGTGTATACTCTCGTCGCTTAGTTTCTCTTCAAGTAGCACTGCTCATCTCGGGGGATACCTGAGAGCTTGAAGATAAACCTCGCTCCTTGAGACTCAGAACTTTCGCTGTCACTGTGAAACATCGCTGATACTTCGCCTTGAAGTACACCCACTGTAGAACCTGTAGAAATACTGCACTCTTCGAACGAGTTAGTATCTCACTTAAGTAGCACTGCTCACCTTTAGGGATACTAAAGGGCTTAACGAGAAACTGAACCGTGAGACAGCCTCGGTGACTCGTTGGTCCTGCTCTGTGGCATGGCGGAGGGCGTTATCGGTTTGAATGCGAGCTGTATTGAGTTTGACCTCGGTTTCTCGCTCGCTTTCCTGGAGGACGTCAATTTGGTCTTCCAGGGCTTGGTTTAGGTCCCTGAGCTCATTATAGAGCTCCGCGGGATCGTCTCTGTAGGCTTGGGCGAAGGCTTCCCTGGTGGGGAAGCGTTTGGTGGCGACGGCGTCGATGGGGGTAGGTATGCTTTGTGTGGATCAGATGGTAGAGGGTGTAGATGTTGGAAGCAACGTAATCTCACGGTTCAGTCCCTCGTTAAGCCCTTCAGTATCCCTGAAGGTGAGCAGTGCTACTTAAGCGAGGTACTAACACGTTCGAGGAGTGCAGTGTTTCTACAAGCTCTACGAGGGGTCTATCTCCAGGCGAGATAAGTGCAGCGGAGTGGGCAGCGACAGCGAGGGTTCTGAGTTAGAACCGAGATAGTATTTCCGACAATTACAAGAGAAGGTAAACGAGAACGTTGCTTAAAGAAAGAAGAAGAGAAGACAAAGAATGATCAGAAATCCGTCGCTTAAATACCCCGCTTCCTCAACCAAACAACCCAATAGCCGATGACATCCGAAAATACAATAGCATTATAACACCATAACCCTACAGCCTGTATCCAACTTCGAACCGAAACCTAACCCTTATCCAATCCTTAATCCGTGAAACCCCGCTTTCCAACCATTATGACTCATAACCGAAAGCAAAACAAAACACAAAGACATTGTAACCTTTAACCGAAAACACAATCCCTTACTAAATCCTTGACCCGATTAATCCTTTGTATCCGTGAAAGTACATGGGAAAAGAGTTTATGGGATTTTTAGAAGCAAAAGGAATCATCAGCGAACCAACAACTGCTTACTCACACCAGTCAAACGGAGTTGCAGAACGATTTAATCAAACCATAGGAACCATGATCAGAGTAGCCTTTATTTCATCAGGACTACCGAAGAACCTATGGGGAGAAGCGGTCAATATGATGGTACACGTAAAAAATCGTCTTCCTCACTCCCTCCTTTTGACCACACCTTTTGAAGCCTTTTTTGGTAAGAAACCTTCTGTATCCTACTTCAGAACCTTCGGAGAAACAGGATTCTCTCATATATCGGAAGAAGCTCGACCTGCCGGAACGAAACTCGAACCTAGAGCCGTTGAAATAAAGATCTGCGGATACGGACCTAGTCATGGTATTTACCAAGTCTACGACACCATGAAACAAAGAGTGTTCATGTCTCAGAATGTTCGCTTTCCCAGTCCATCGACAGGGGAAGATATCGTCAAGAACTCAGGGGAAGTAGAAGAATCGGAAAGCGAAGAAAACGGACAATCTGACAGCAGCAAGGAAGAAAGCAAAGAAGAGAAGGATGAGGGGACTCAGAATTTGAAAAACGGACTACCGGGATCATTCCTCGATTCACCAATCATCTCCAAGACATCGAAACCAGAATCACCAGTCTCTAGTGATGACGATGAAGAAGTTCAACAACTCCTCAGAGAAGCGAATGATCGATTACCACCTCTTGAAGACCCTGTCAGTGATGACGAATTCCTTAGACTAAGAAGGAACACACCACTAAGTTCCAATATCTTCAACAATCCACCTCAATCCTCCATTAGATCCCTCGGTCCAAATGTCTCCCTGAGAAGATCAAATCGTCTCAAGAAACCTGTTATCAGATATGAGTCCAGTGCAAATCTCACATTTACTGAACCAAAAAGCTACCAAGACGCAATCGCAGCAGAAGACTCAGAGGAGTGGAAGGAAGCCATGCAGGAAGAATACGACGCCCTCATTGCAAACAAAACCTGGGAAGTAATACCTCGGTTTCATGGATGGTTATTAGGACGCCTGATGGTTGACAGGGATGTTTGATCGTGTTGGTTTGTTATTTTGTTTGATATGTTTCCTTTGGTTTCTGTCATAATGAGTCACGCATTTGTCATCAAAGAGTCGGATTATGAGTATTTAAGCGAAGGGATTCCCCCTCAGTTGTACTTTTCCTTTCTCTTTCCTTAAGCAACGTCTTCTATCGTACACTCTTGTATTTCGCAATACAAACCTCGGTTATCTCCCATAACCTTACGCTGTCGCCGCCCTCAAGTCCTCTATACTTGAACATCTCGTAGAGCCTGTGGAACCTCGTAAAAACCCTCTCGTTGCTTAGTTTTCCCTCCAAGTAGCACTGCTTATCTCGGGGGATACCTGAGAGCTTGAAGATAAACCTCGCTCCTTGAGATTACGTTGCTTCCTCATCCACACCCTCTACCCCGCTTTTTCACGTTGCCCAAACGCCGCCATGAGTAACCCCGCCCCCGCCCCTTGGACTTTCCCTACCTTCGAAAACTTCCAAGCTGCCGCCAACGCCGACCTCGCCTCTGCCTACGAAGAAATTCGATCCCACTATCAACAACGGGTCGATAACCTCACGTATGCAGACCTACAGCTGGAAGAAGCTGTACAGGAACGTAACAATATGACGGCAAGATTTAATACCTGCCAGTCCCAATTACAGGCAGCCGAAGCGGAAATTGCCCGTCTCCAAAACGTCGCTCCCCCACCACCTGCACCATCGCCGCCACCCCCTCCCGCTCACACTCAAGGAGGCCGCTCAGACAAAATGCCTGACCCAGATAAGTTCAATGGGTCTCGCGACAAACTCCCTGGGTTCATTCTACAACTCAGGTCAAAACTCTCGGTTAACGCCGACCGCTTCTCCAACAGCAACAACATGGTGCTGTATGCTATCAGCCGTCTCGAGGGAGCCGCCCTCGAGCAAGTTCGTCACTCCGTCCTTCCTGACGGAACTACCACCTGGAACTCCGCTGCCGACTTGATTTCCGCCTTGGAAACGGCTTTTGGCGATCCCGACCCGCTCGGTACTGCCCGCCGCGAACTGCACCAACTCCGACAAGGGAAGCGAGACTTCTCTGCCTACCTCGCCGACTTTCAACGCATCATGGGACGCCTCAACTATGATGAATCGGCCAAGAACGATGCTCTGGAGTTCGGCATGTCGGACGAACTAAAAGAAGCGGTAGTAACTGTCGCTGACTTCCCCACCACTTTCACTTCCCTCTGCGCCTTCCTCCTCCGCTTGGATAACCGAATCCGAGCAAGAAGAGAAGAAAAAAAAAATACCGCCCGTAACAACATGGGACAGTTCGCCGCCCCTGCCGCCGCCCCTGCCGCATATACTCCTGCTTCCTCCTCTTTCGCCCCTGGAGGACTTGTTCCCATGGATCTCTCCTTCGGTCGTACCTCCACCTCTCGCCCCGCCCCTGAACAACGATATGTTCAAGTAAACGGAAGAAGGAAGTTATCGCCCGAAGAGAAAGCATGGAGGCAGACCAATAACCGCTGCCTGTTTTGCGCTGGGGAAGGACACATCTTCTCCAACTGTCCCTCCGCCTCAAAACGCCCTGCTATGAGGGGCGCCGTTACTAACGCTGCCGCCGCCTCTCCCGCTTCTTCTGTTTTTCCACCGCCTCTGCCACCTCGCTTTCCTGCCTTCGATGCAGCAGACTCAGTTGAATCTTTAAACTAGTTCAACCAGAGTCGCCTTGTGACCCTGCTCTGGTTCATTTTTCTCCCTTGTCTGCATTCTCTATTTCTGGGTTTTCAGTGTCGGATGTGTGTGTGGAGGATAATTTGGATGGGGAACATTTTGTAATTTCTTGTAGCCTTTCCCACCAAAATAAAATCATAAAAACACACGCACTTCTTGACACTGGAGCCTCAGGGTTTGCTTTCATCGATGAAAACTTTGTGCGTCACCATTCTTTGCCATTATCTCCCTTAAAAACCCCTCGCCAATTGGAAGTCATTGACGGCCGAACAATTGCCTCGGGAGATATTACAAATCTTTGCCACCTAGGGCTTTCCATCCAACAGCACACCGAGAAAGCCCCCTTCTTCGTCACCAAGCTAGGCCATTACCCCCTAGTACTCGGTATCCCTTGGATGAACCTCCATGACGTTCATCTACAGTTTGCAAACAAAAGCATTGAATTCAATTCTGAATTCTGCACCACCCACTGTGCCCCCAAGCAACCCGTCGTCTCAGCCGCCGCCATTCCCCCTCCGGCAAAGTTAAACGCCGCCTTTATCGGCGCGGCCAGCTTCCGCATGCTCGCCAGAAAGAAGGGTATTCAAGTATACTCCATGTCCCTCTACGAAATCAACAGAGTCCTTGATAACAAGACTACCAAAGAAGAGTGGAGGCAACGAATACCCGCTGAGTACCACGAATACCTGGATATGTTCGACAAAGCCAAAGCTCAAGGACTCCCCCCGCGACGACCTTATGACCATAAAATCACCCTGCAAGAAGGCAAGGAACCACCTTTCGGCCCACTCTATGGTATGTCACGAGATGAACTTTTAGTTCTAAAAAGGTACATCGAAGACAACTTGGAGAAAGGGTTTATCCGTGCCAGTTCATCTTCTGCCGGTTCCCCAGTCCTCTTCGCCGCCAAACCCGATGGCTCTCTCCGTCTATATGTCGATTACCGTGGTCTCAACGCTCTCACTGTTAAGGACCGATATACTTCCCCCCTGATCAAAGAAACGTTGGATCGCCTTGCGAAAGCTCAGTGGTACTCAAAACTCGATCTTCGCGATGGTTTCCACCAAATTCGCATCGCCGAGGGAGAGGAATAGAAAACAGCCTTCCGGACCCGCTACGGCTTGTATGAATATATGGTAATGCCATTCGGCCTCACCAACGCCCCTGGAACCTTCCAACGCTTCGTCAATGACTCCCTTCGAGAATACTTGGACCTATTCTGCACAGCGTATCTCGACGATATCCTGATCTACAGTGATACCCTCGCAGAACACAAGGTACACGTCAAACAAGTCCTCAACGCCCTTAAAGCCAACAACATCCTTCTCAAACCTGAGACGTGTGAATTCCATGTCCAGTCAATCAAATACCTCGGCCTAATCCTCACCCCTGAAGGAATCAAGATGGATGAGGATAAACTAAAAGCTGTGCATGACTGGAATCGACCCAAATGTGTCAAAGATGTGCAAGCCTTCCTAGGGTTCGCAAACTTCTACCGAAGGTTCATTCTAGGATTTTCTCGCCTTGCTGCCCCTCTCACCGCCTTCACAAAAAAAGGCATCACCTTTGAATGGACGATCGAAGCTGAACTCGCGTTCGAAGATCTAAAGGACGCCTTCACCAAAGCCCCAGTACTTATCCATTTCGACCCCCGAAAGAAAATCTTTGTGGAATCAGATGCATCCGACTTCGTCTCCGGTGGTGTTCTCTCCCAACTTGATGATAATGGCGTGCTTCACCCCGTGGCATTTTTTTCAAAAAAACATTCACCCGCTGAGTGCAATTATGAAATTTATGACAAGGAACTCCTAGCTATCATTCGTTGTTTCGAGGAATGGAGACCAGAACTCGAAGGCTCAGAACTGCCCATCTCCGTCATCACTGATCATAAAAATCTGGAGTATTTTATGACAACAAAACAGCTCAACCGAAGACAAGTCCGATGGGCAGAATACCTCTCACGTTTCGACTTCGTGATTACTTATCGACCAGGAGTACAAGGAGGAAAGCCGGATGCACTGACTCGGAGATCGAGAGATCTCCCTGAAGAAGAGGATGAAAGACTGCAATACCAACATCAGGTAGTCTTAAAAGAAAAGAACCTTGATCCTAAGCTGAGTTTGTTTTCGGGTTCTTTATCAAATAAACCCGCTGAATTGGATGACCCCCTTGAGACGCTCATGATACAAGGATATATTGCTGACCCATTCCCACAAAAAATCCTTTTAGTACTAAGGAATGGCAAACGACAATCTAAGGAAATTACCTTGGGCGATTGTACCGAGTCAAATGGCCACCTTTTCTACCGACAAAAGTTGTATGTTCCCGACTATGACCCTCTCCGCCTTCTCATTTTGCAAAGATATCATGACGCCCCCTCTGCCGGCCACCCAGGACGTGAAAAATCCTTCGAACTCATCTCTAGACAATTCTATTGGCCTAAAATGAGAGAATACATTGGACGTTATACCCGAAACTGCCATACCTGCCGACGAGCAAAGCCTAATACGCTTGGTACCCATGGCGTTCTTAAGCCCCTTCCAATTCCTAACCGTCCTTGGAAAGAGTTATCGATGGACTTTGTTACTGGTCTCCCGGAATCCAACGACTTTAACGCAATAATGGTTGTAGTAGACAGGTTATCGAAAATGCGACACCTAATCCCCTGCGATACTACTGTCAATGCTGAGAACACGGCTGAACTCTATCTTAAGAATGTTTGGAAACTCCACGGACTACCTTCCCACATCACTTCTGACAGAGGAACGCAATTTACTGCTAAGTTCTGGAAACACCTTTGTCAGCGTCTAAATATCTCCGCCCGCATGTCAACGTCCTTCCACCCGGAAACCGACGGCCAAACGGAGCGTCTCAATGCCACCATGGAACAGTATCTTCGTTGCTATGTTTCGTACCAACAAGACGACTGGGCAAAATGGCTGCCAATTGCGGAATTTGCGGCCAATAATCAAGAATCAGCTAGCACTAAGGCCACTCCCTTCTTTGCCAATTATGGTTACCACCCACGCTTTGATACTTCTGTCGTCCCCAACGATCGTTCTCCGCAAACCCTCGACGCCAACCTCTTTGCTCTGAAGATGGAAGAACTTAGAGACTTCCTTCGAGTACAGATGAAAACGGCTCAGGATATCTACGAGACCAGCAGTAACAAGCACCGCACCCCTGCCCCCTCATTCAAAGTTAACGACCAGGTTTTCATATCAATGAAAAACATGAGAACGACTAGAAACTCGAGGAAGTTGGACTGGAAATGGAGTGGTCCCTTTTCTGTGAAGAAGATAATCTCGGCGCACGCATACGAAATAGACCTACCGGTATCGATGAAATACCATCCGGTATTCCATGTTTCATTGCTCAAAGCAGCTCCTACTGACCCGCTCCCTGGTCAAGCTATTCCGCCACCTCCCCCTGTCCAAGTTAACGACCACGAGGAATATCTCGTCGAAGGTATATTGGACTCACGCCTTCACCGAGGAAAACTCCAATACTTGGTTGAATGGACAGGATATGCTTTGCCCACCTGGGAACCTGCGGAATATCACGGAGAGACTGAGGCAGTAGATCTCTTTCACCAACGTTACCCGAATAAACCTAAGGAGGATCTAGCTAGTGTTCGCAGGAGCTCACGGCTATAAGGGGGGGGGTACTTTCATGGATGGTTGTTAGGTCGCCTAATGGATGGTATGGATGTTTGATCGCGTTGCTTTGTTATTGTTCAATACGTTTCCCTTGGTTTCCGTTACAATGAGTCATGCGTTTGTCATCAAAGAGATGGATTATGGGTATATAAGCGAAGGGTTTTCCCCTCTTGTTGTACTTTTCTTTCTTCTCTCTTTAAGCAACGTCTTCTATCGTACACTCTTGTATTTCACAATACAAACCTCGGTTATACCTCATAACCTTACGCTGTCGCCGTCCTCAAGTCCTCTATACTTGAACATTCCGTAGAGCCTGTGGAACCTCGTAAAACACTCTCGTCGCTTAGTTTTCCCTTCAAGTAGCACTGCTTATCTCGGGGGATACCTGAGAGCTTGGAGATAAACCCTGCCCCTTGAGACTCGTCCAGAAGGAAAGAAAGTAGTAGGATCCCGCTGGCATTTTGTTCTGAAACTCGGACCTGAAGGAGAAGTAATACGCCATAAAGCAAGATTTGTTGCTAGAGGATTCTCACAAGTTGAAGGAATCGATTACCAGGAAACCTTCTCCCCCGTCTTCAGGTATGAATCCCTAAGAATGATCTTCGCTCTCGTGGCTACCTTACCTCAGCGAAACTGGAAGACAAAACAAAGAGATGTTAAGAACGCCTTCCTAAACGCTTCAATCAAGGAAACGGTTATGGTAGAACAACCCAAAGGATTCGAAGTCGGAAATGGAAATGTCTTGAAGCTTCAGAAAACTCTTTACGGGCTTAAACAGTCTCCCCGCGCCTGGCATGATATCCTATGTGAAGCACTAGAAGAGAAAGGAATTCTTAAGACAAACTTTGACCCTAGTATCTTTGTTAACAAGGAAAGGACGGTAATCATTGCAGCCTTCGTAGATGACTTAGGATCCTTCCTCAGTGATCCAGACGCCGAAACAGAAATCTTTCTTCACCTCGAAAAACGCTTTCGGATGACGGGAGGTGAAGAAATCAGCTGGATGGTAGGAATTAACTTTATCTACTCAGCGACCTCAATACGACTTACGCAAACAGCATATCTCCAACAAGTCCTCAAAAGGTTTGGAATGGAAGAATCACGGGCAGTCTCTACACCATTCGAAAATCACAATCTTTCATGGATAACTGTTTTCGTTGGTTCGTTAGGTATAGAGGTACAGGGTTGTTGTGCTACGTTGTTGTTCTTTGTGTTTCCTTAGGTTTCCGTTGCAATGAGTCAAGTCATTGTCATCGAGCGAGTTGGATTGTGGTATATAAGCGAAGGGAATTCCCCTCTTGTTGTACTTTTCCTTCTTCTCTCTTTAAGCAATGTCTTCTATCGTACACTCTTGTATTTTCACAATACAACCTTTGGTTATACCTCATAACCTCACGCTGTTGCCGTCCTCAAGTCCTCTATACTTGAACACATCGTAGAGCCTGTGGAATCCTGTGAATACTCTCATCGCCCGATTTTTCCTTCAAGTAGCACTGCTCATCTCGGGGGATACCCGAGAGCTTGAAGATAAATCTCGCCCCCTTGAGACAATCTCACCAAGCACGAAGGAGAAGCAGTCGAAACCACGGAGTTCCAGGGTATTATTGGGTCACTTATGTATGCTGCAATAGGGACACGACCAGACATTGCTTTCTCGACCATCTGTCTTTCTCAGTTCGCATCACACCCCGGACCTGACCATTGGATTGCTGCTAAACGAATTCTGCGATACATCAAAGGTACACTCGACTTCGGTCTTACTTATCCAAGAACAACAAACCAGATAGTACGACTTGTGGGATATGCCGATGCCAGTTATGCCTCCAATATACCAGATCGAAGATCCTTTTCTGGCAACTGTTTTTTCATCAACGGGTGCCTGGTGTCATGGAAAACAAGCAAGCAGAAATCAGTCGCAACGTCCACAACTGAAGCAGAATATATGTCACTCTCTGAAGCAGCAAGACAGTTGGTGTGGATGAAAAGGGCAACGAAGAATTTAGGATTTAAGGGATCATACCAGCTGATGGAGGATAATACTGGAGCAAAATCGTTGGCAGAAAATCCTGTTTTTCATACTCGTTCTAAGCACATTGACGTGCATTTTCATTTTGTTAGGGAAAAATTAGCTAGAAAAGTGTTTTCCTTATCGTATGTTCCCACAGGGGAAAATGTGGCGGATTTATTTACAAAGGGGTTAGGAAAGACTAAGCATCAGTTGTTTTCTTCAAAGATACACTGCGATTCGTCAGGGGAAGTGTTAAAGTAAGACTCACGTGTATATCATGTGATCGGTTATACTATATTCCGGCGCGGATGGTTGGTTGTACCGACTCGGATAGAATGTTATGCCGTGTCGGAGAGAATAATGAGCGGGGAACGATACTACTAAGGAAACAGTACTGAGACGGATTTTACTTTATGTACGGGGTATAGGAGTTGTTTTAGTTATTATCAATATCATTCAGTATCTCCCTCATACCAGCTATCCTGTTTACCCGCTGTCCTGTACCTATATTTTATTAGATATAACCGTATTCATCTCGATCGTATATTGTCACTGTTGCGTATACATTATTAGACACTTGGATATTTGTTCGCTGAGCAGTATGTCTCATTTATTTGGATCAGAATTCGGGATATCCTTGGCTCGTGATACGTAGTGGTGCCTCGCTTCTCCGAGATCTACGCCGAAAACTGTATCGGGCCCACCCGCTCCTTGTGGCTACGGAAGTATCGTAAACGAAGAGAGCTTCCCGTGTTGAGTCTGGATATTCCTTGTATCGTCTTTTGCCAAGCTACCAAGTCAAAGGCAATTTCCTATTTAATGGCGTGGATCTGATATCGATTTTTCTAGTGATCTACTCGTAGAGAGCTAGGTGTTCTAGCTGCCGACTTGTTTCTTGGGGACTTGGTTTGGATCGGTGTGCCATCTTATTTTTTCCGCACTCGCAAAAAAATAAAAATAAAGTAGTGGTTTCTAGAGACATAAAGTGGCTAGGGCGCTCTGGACGGAAACCCGCCCTCTCCCTGGCGCACGCCTTTGCGAAGTGCTGACTCTGGGGTTGTAATTATACCATATACGCGGTTAAATTTGCCCCGGTATTCGATACTCACGATGCTGGAAAAGTGGTGAGAAACTTATGGGAATTGGAAACTTGCCCGGGCGAGTTTGATTTTTTCCCAGGAAGACGAGGTTACTGCGTAGAGTTAGAATAGGTTTCATATGAGATTTACTCTAGAGATCAGGATATATAGAGTTTAGACCCCATTTAAGTTCCGGGGGTCCTAGAGAAATTATATAGGAAAAATCAAGACAGCTAGGCGCCAGGTTCTGTTAACAAAGGCCAGCCGCTATAAACATTGGATGGGCGATTAACATAGGCGGCTAGGGGGTTGAACTGCAAAATACTAGAAACTAAATTCCAAATTGAAGAATGAAAAGGCGCCACTATGGCCATGATCATGATTAGGTTGAATATTGCTAGCACGTTATTCGAAGATTGTTGATTTTGTTCCAATGCGAACCAATTATTAATAATAATGCATAGAATGCTATGTATTGAAAGTATTGATAGTACAGAATTCTTCGAAAACTGAAGACGAGATTAAGCTGACTTTATACCTTTTAAACAAGGCTAATAATGTAAAGGCTAATATTGACTGGAAACTAACTAATGGGTCACAATACCTCTGGCTTACGTATCTAAGACTGGCTAGGGCGTCAAAATGTGATCAAGTTTTTTGGGGACGAATTAGAGGCCATTCAAGAATGTACCTGCATACCACAGGTCTTACATAATGCAAAGTCATGCGAGTTGGCTCTCAAGGCTTTCAAGGCTCCCAAGGCTCTCAAGGCAGACCATACGTGCATGTATACGTAAGTCTTGTATTCGCTAAAGCTCACAACTTTTACTGCGCCTCGTTGAAAATCATAAGTAAAACAGAGAATCGTTGATGCTCGCCGCTTGCACCTTGCTAGGTGCTGTTGCACCGAGGAGCATATTTTCTCTGCACCTACGTTTCTTGGACCCAGGTGAATGGCTTTGTCTAGAACCTATGGGGATCTTAGTTAGGCTCATGCAGCCATCGCCACATGTACAGTTGCGTCCAACAAGACCCTGCGGTTTTTGGGGAACCACAACGCGATGAAACAACATGAAATCCAACTAAAAAACAAGCTATTACAAACCCCTCTTGTGCAACAATAAAAATTCAATAGCATGATGGGGCTACCTTCTCTATTGTGTTTTTAAAGCAAGGGTGTATTTTTTTTGAGAGAGCGGCCTGACATCATTTGTTGTGTTGTGGTGCTTCAAAAACCGCAAGAACTTGTTGGACGCAACTGTGCAAGTAATCTCTACGGCTTCGACTTCAGCTACGAATTAGTGTTTGCAACTTTAGCTTACTGCTAGGTCCAACACATCATTCTTGGCAAGGCGCGCAAACGAATCACAATTTGGACAGTGAAAGGCTTCTATAAAAAGTTTTATTCCTTTGCTGGCTGATGCATGCTCCGAATGAATCAGCGCCTAATGCTTTTCTAATAACGACTTTCCCAAATGCTTTCCCTTGTTTTAGTTGTAGAGGAGAAAATTTTGCTGAAGCACATACCACAATAAAAAGGGAGGACGTGGCTAAATCAACTAAGAATCGATTCCCCTGAAGTATCTAGGTCCAATATTTTCGTGGAGGAGGAATGCCGAGATATATGTCATCTCTTTGGAGGTACCGTAGTATACACTAGTAGATTGTACATACTAGAACATAAGCTCATTCTTCATCTATTGTATTTTCCATGGGTTGGTTGCACAAGGAGATGCTGCGCCCGTTTAACCACTTTCCGCTACCGTGTTGCCTGGGGTCGCGAGAATCCGGCGCTGCGAGAATCCCCACACAAATTCAACGCCTCAAATAGATCTAGCCAATCAGGGTGCCAGTTCTCGCGACACTGAATCCTCGCGGTCCCGGGCAACAAGGTATTCTCTAAAAGGTATGGAAATGCATCAGTAAATGCATCGTGTTTTGTTAGGTAGATTTATGTGGGAAAGTTGTCCGTAAAGTCGTTTTTGCCCTTAATAATAACTGTGGGAAAGTCGTCGCCGCTCCCACTAAGAGATGTGTGGGAAAATCCATATAATTATTGGGAATGCGTCGGTAAATGCATCGGTAAATGCATACTTCTAGAAACTAGATCACACATTTACAGACGACTTTACAACCCTTGAAAAATGGAAAAAATTAGAAAACTAATCTCTCCGTTCGAAGAAAGAGATGAAAGAGACTCTCCAGCGTCTTGGTTCGCTACAGGGGACTTTCACCGCTGCTATATCCGCCGATACAATGTAGGCAGCCATATTTGTTTTGAGATATGCGATACACCTACCTAGGCTGTTAGCTATCATTCTAGTTTATCAGATAATGCGATTTGCTATTTAAATGCTGAACATGAGAGCTAACATGACCTTGGTGAGTCTAGGAAAGGGTAAACCGGGACCAAATGAGGGAAAGTGACATTTGTGACTCGTAGTATAAAATATTCCAAATTCAACTCTAACCCTAGTTCATCAAATTAGCTAGTACGCTGGGAGAATAGGATTACTAACTTTGTCCGGAGTAACTACTAAAGTGGAGAATAAATTTCAATTTCAATTACTCGTACTCCCGCTGGCCTCTATATATCTTTGTCGTATCTTATACCATCGCGATCCCTGCAACCATAATCGCTACCATTCCGTATATATATATAATGATCGTTAGTACCCTTCTAAATTCATTTGTAGTCGAGAATTAGTTTTGCCATTAGGTAGTTTCGCCGAGATCGTTGTATTGGCTTGAATGAGCCTTTTCTTGGCAAAGGTATTAGAACGTTGTAACGCTAATAGTATCAATGTTCTAGACATTATTACCGATTCACATATATTGAATGGTTGGGGATGTGATTTTTAAGGTCTTAGAGATAGCTCACATAACCAGATCCGCCAAGGGAACACAATGGAGGGATTGGTGCTCCGGTGACGCACTTATGGATATAGGAGGGTTTCTCTCCAAAATGGAGGAAATACCTCATGGGAAATGACATGTATCGTTTCAACCCTTAGATGGTTATCTTTTATTCCTTTCTTCTAGCAATTCTCGACGGATTGAGACCGCAGCAAATAACCCGCTATCACTAGTAGAAACAACATAATTTTCGTTATTAATTGGGGTTGGTTCAATTAAATTAGTGTCAATTTATTGGTGTGAATTGAGCCTCATGATCATAGTCAATTCAACCAACCATTGCACAAATCCGACCCTGCCGACCTAGCCTGGCTATGCTTCTTGTTCGCGAGATATTGCGGCACTACCGGATCGACCTTAGTCGCAATATGCACGTATGTGGCTTAGTACAGTGACATGTTGCTTTTCTACGGATACAGTACCGCAGGTTTAGGAGAGAGCCATCCAAGTGGATGTAAAGATCCCGGTAGGAGGGCGCAGTGAATTTAACCAACTCAGAGAAGGGCTGAGGCATTTTGGATGGATGGTAGGGCTACAAAACTTGGGCAGTAGCAAATAATGCTGAGTGCTGTTGGATACATCGAGAATGCAGGATAGAGTATGGTATCGAGTGGAAGCAAATCTTAAAACTCTTACGCCCCTTCTGCTAGGATCTTTACTCGTAGTTGAATGATGCTTCCGAACTGGTCTGGGTCCGCATAGAGGTGCAGACCAGTAGAGGGGTAACGAGAAGCAGATTCTAGCCAACAGAATAGCGAGTCCCAGTTGAAATAAGGGTATACCTATAGCTATATACGTAACTTGCATATCTAGTTCTGAGGCCTAAATGAGGTCTAAAACCTCTGACCCGAGCGACCATGGTATTTACAGCTATTTTGTTTACTAGATTTCAAATACACGCTGTTCACTACTACAGTCGTTCACGGGGTGATAGTGAATACTGGGTGTTGACGAGCAGGGTTTTTTTGTGAGAAAGAAGGTTGCCAAGCCGTAGATCTGGGCGGAAACCTCTAGTACTCTATTGGCCTAAACCCCCTGTTAGTCAACATTCAGTGTTCACTATCACCCCGCGAACGGCTATAATTGACTGGCTGAAATATGCTGTATGCTGTACTCTAACCCTCTACTCGTTGGCAGGCATACGAACTAGAAAACATGGGGGTGTGGCTTTGCATGCTACGGAATCCGTGCCTAATGCCACAGCGTACAAAGCCACACTCCCCATGTTTTCTGGTTCGTATGCCTGCCAACAAGTACTGGGCTGCACCTCTATGCGAACCCATGCCAGTTCGGAAGCGTCGTTTAATTACGGGTACATCCCGGGTGGCTCCTCCTGAAACCTACGGCAGCCTCTACACAATCCTCAAACTTGAATCGCCTGACGTGGTATCTAATTTCCTCGTGTAGTGAAATTCAAAACCGATCTCTTATATCACTTGCGGGATATGTAGCAAAAGCTGCCTCGTATTCAACCTCGCTAGGTCAATCATCTTGCACCAATAAAGAATGCAATCAATCACGGTAGTCAAACTGAAGCCTTGTTGCTCTATTTGAACGATTTGATCATGATCCTGACATACCTCTAACAAACTCTCCTAAGTGTTTACCTCTAGTCACTTCACTAGTTCGAAAAATTTCCTAAACACAGAAAAAGACAGTCTCTGAATTTTTTCAGCTCCCCTCATTATGGACCCAGTATCAGCGCTCGGAGTTGCCTCGAGCGTCATTGCCATTTTGCAACTCACAGGAACAGTCGTATCGCAGGGTTACAGTTATCTCGCGATCTTGAAAGATGCCCCCAAAGAACTGGAAGTTCTAGTTCAAGAGTTGATTTCCCTTTCCGGCATCCTATCTGTTCTGAAAGCGCAGCTAGAAAATGCTCAGACTGCTCCAAACAACGATCGATTCTCAACGCTGGTATTACTTGGGGACCCTAGAGGTCCTCTCGAGTCTTGCGATAATATCTTGAAACGTGTTCAGAAACGGCTTACTAAGCTCATGAGCACCCCCAAGATCGGGGGTTATCATGTAGGGTTATTCAGAGATAAGGACATCAAACAAGATATAGGTCGTCTCGAGCGGCTGAAGTCGATATTCCAACTAGCTTTGCATAGCGATCAAATGTGAACCTCGAACCTCCCCATCTACATGTCGGGTAGAGAATACTAATTAGATTTAGAACACTCTCGGGAGCAATTGATGACTATATACGAAAAACCCTTGATGAATCGCAAAAGGAGCAACAAATTATTGGGACGCATGTTCGAAACACCGACAGTAATGTCGAGGAACTGTGTCGTGAGTTTAAAAATCGCGCGACTAAAGAAGACGCACTCGGGGACGGCCTACGAAAAACTCTCAGTGAAACTCTTAGCGGTCAACAGGTTCTGGGGAAGCATGCTAGGGACACTAACGATAACCTTGAACAGCTTTGTCGTGACACCAAACGTCGGATATCCGACGAAGAGGAAATTCGTAAAAGTAGGTCCACGTTTCTTCGTATATATTTATATGCTGATAAGCAATTAGAGGAAGAGATAAAGAAAAGACGTGGTGAAATCCTCTAGTGGTTATCGAAAATAGATCATTAATCAAACCATCACGCCGCTTGTGCTCTTCAACAATCAGGAACAGGGATATGGTTTACAGAGGGAACTGATTTTAAAGAATGGCAGAATAAGGCAGGGTCGGTCCTGTGGTTGCATGGAATTCGTGAGCTTAACTTAACTCCATAATTTTTTCCATGATTGGTCGCGATCAGTGCTGATGAGCTTTTACTGTCTAGCGGGAGCAGGAAAAACAATTTTAACGTACGTATCCTACAGTCTTGCAGTCTCACAGTCTGTCCCCCAATATCTCACAAGTATTCGGCACGGCTAGGTCCACTATCATCGAAAAAGCTTTCTCGATTTATGGAAACTCCACCGATACTGAGATCGCTTATTTCTACTTCGATTTCAAGGATCACGAAAAGCAAAAAACAGCTGGAATGTTAAGGTCCTTAATATTTCAGCTATTCAAAAGCTGCGACACTATTCCTGCCGAGATCGACGCGCTGTATAAAAAACACGAAACGCATTTATGCCCATCTATCGGAGAATTACGGGAACTCCTGAGGGCAATCTCAGGATGTTTTAAGAGGTGTTTTTTGATCCTTGACGCCTTGGATGAATGCGATGAACGAGAAACTCTGCTACGCACACTGGAACGTTTGATCCAACCCGGGGACCTACCGAATACTAGTTTACTTCTTACTAGCCGGAAAGAGCATGACATAGAAGCAGCTTTTTCGCGACATAGAATTCGTCCTATTTTTATACAAGATGATAAGGTGGCCGTTGATGTCGGACTATATGTTCGCAAGAGCATGGAGAACGATGAAAAGTTGAAGATACTGAAGGAAGATCTGAAAAAGGATATTATATCCGTTCTTGTTCAGGGAGCAAAGGGAATGTATGACTTCCCTGACCCCTTTGCGTTGACGTTTATCCGACTGACATGACGCTGTGTTGCAGGTTTCGTTGGGTTAAATGTCAACTTGATACAATTCGAGATTTGAAAAGGCCAAAAGTTATTCGAGAGGCTTTGGCTTCACTTCCACAGAGCTTGGACGATACCTACGATCGAATTCTTCTCAGTATTAGATCCGAGGACGATAAGGAACTCATACGACGAGCCCTTCAATTGGTTATCTTCGCTGCCCGTCCAATGGCCCTGGAAGAAGTAGCTGAGGCTGTAGTAATCGAGGAGGGGGTGGAGAATTTGGACGAAGATGCGAGGTTCAATGAGCCGAGTAGTTTGATTTCGATATGCGGAAGCCTCTTCAGTTTTACTAGTGGCAATCTCGGACTTGCCCACTACCCCGTCCAAGAATATCTTACGTCGGAAAGGATCCAACAAGGACCAGCTTCTATGTTTTACATGCAAGAGCTACCAGCATCCATTGAGATATCTAAGACTTGCCTCACTTACCTCGGATTCACCGCCTTCGATTCTGGACCATGTGGCGACAGGCAAACCTATGAAACCCGTCTTAAGTTATCTCCCTTACTAGAATACGCCGCAGGCCAATGGTTTCAACATGCGAAATACGCTGAAGCTGTGCAGGAAGCAGTTATAGAACTTTTTAAAAGAGTAAGTATAGGAAATACACCTAAAAATATGTCATTGACCTAAGTATACGAAAACCAAGGTCGCCCATCATATTTCGGCTCCAAAAGCCGAGTGTCTACTTTACATATCCTTGCTCGCTGGGGGCTCGCCACTCTAACTTCATACTTATTGGGTATGGGTGTAAATCCTAATACAGCGCACGGTCACAACACGCCTCTCAATGAAGCAATTTACCCAGGCCATAAGCTGGTGGTAAAAATTCTGCTACAGCATGGGGCACACGTCAACGCTCAGCGCGGCGGGGGCAAAACAGCTTTACTCGTAGCATGCTCCTCAGGGCACGAAGACATAGTAGAAATGCTGTTGCAGCATGGGGCACACGTCAACGCTCAGCGCGGCAGGTATGGAACAGCTCTACGTGAAGCATGCCTCAAGGGGTACGAAGGCATAGTGAAAATGCTGTTGCAGCATGGGGCAGACGCCAACGCTCAGAACAGAGGGTATAGAACAGCTCTGCATGCAGCATGCTCCAAGAGGTACGAAGACATAGTAGAAATGCTGTTGCAGCATGGGGCACACGTCAACGCTCAGCGCGGCAGGTATGGAACAGCTCTACGTGAAGCATGCCTCAAGGGGTACGAAGGCATAGTGAAAATGCTGTTGCAGCATGGGGCAGACGCCAACGCTTGGGACAGCGGGTACGTAACAGTTCTATACGTAACATGCTCCAAGGGGTACGAAGGCATAGTGAAAATGCTGTTGCAGCATGGGGCACACGTCAACGCTCAGCGCGGCAGGTATGGAACAGCTCTACGTGAAGCATGCCTCAAGGGGTACGAAGGCATAGTGAAAATGCTGTTGCAGCATGGGGCAGACGCCAACGCTCAGCGCGACGGGTATGAAATAGCTCTATACGTAGCATGCTCCGAGGGGTACGAAGGCATAGCGAAAATGCTGTTGCAGCATGGGGCAGACGCCAACGCTCTGCGCTACGGGAACGGAACAGCTCTACATGCAGCGTACTCCAAGGGGTACGAAGGCATAGTGCAAATGTTGTTGCAGCATAGGGCGACATCAACATAATAGATCCACTCATAGCATGCATCGTGACCCACGGAGGCATATCGCAAATTTCATCACATCATGGAGCAGACGTCAGCGCTCCGGGACGTACGTAAAGTAACTCGAGTTCTAGCTCCACGAGAAACATCGCGCAGACTGGCCAGACTAGCACATAATGCCCATGTCACTGCCCACGATCAAGACTACGAGTACTTGCGATGGAGGCTAAGGGGAATTATTCATTTGTCTCCCTTGCTATTTGGTTTATCTGTTTCCTTTGTAATCAAAGATGTTCAGATCTGTTATTTTAGAAGGCTAAAGCTCGATTCCGTTATTTATTTGAATTTCATTATTCGGTCAGGGTAGGCGTCGACTGTCTGCCTGTGTTTTCTTCTTCTTTTGTTAGGCTTGTATCTTTTTATGGAATTGAATTGAGGGACGGGCGATGATGGGTGAAATGAATCATAGTTTCAGAAGATAAATGTACATAGCATGAAATTTGTATACGATGTATGTGAATACTACTACACCTAGCCCCAGAAAATACACGCAGCGCTGATCATTACCCTGTGGTCTGGCGTTCCAACGTCGTACCCCTCAATACTTTGCTTCCTCCCTAATCCGGCATGGGCAGAGCAAACAACTTAAGAACCTCACTGCGTGGGTGCCTCTTAGACCCATCCCCCCGCAATTAACCTTCAATCCAAACATCAAAACACTCGCCAATATACTTGAATATGGGTACCGTTAATAACCGCATAATACTAGGATGTAAGTCAACTTCAAATACTTGCAATTATATAATTTCCAGCTAACTCTACAACAAAGGTATGAACTTCGGGCCCGTAATACCGCCTCCCCACTCCTGCTCTTCCTAACGCTATCATACCAACTCCATCCACGGCTTTATATATACTAACACACTGCTACGCCGCAATTAAACACAGGACCCAAAACAAGGAGCCCGGGTAACCGATATCACCACCGCCAGGGAAATCCTGCACCATCTCAAATCCAGCGGATACAGCGAACTCGACACTGCCCGAATTGTACAAACACCCCCCCGCCAATTCCCTACCCCCTACCCACCTAAGATAAATTTAAAGTAACATCCTCCAGTACGTTGCCGGTCAATCTGAATCCTTCCTCGCTGCAGCAGACTACAAAAGCCTCGGGTTCAAACTAGCAACAAAAGTCTACCCCACAGTCCCAGGAACCCATTCACCCGAGGTTCTACGAGCCAAGATAAACGAGTCCCTCACAGCGCTCGGTTCCGATAAAGTGGACATATTCTATCTCCACGCAGCAGACAGATCAGTCCCGTTCGTGGACACGCTGAGGACCGTGAACGAGCTCTATGGCGAAGGACGCTTCGAGGCGCTAGGGCTGAGCAATTATACAGCGTATGAAGTTGCCGAGATCGCTACTCTCTGTAAAGAGAGGGGGTGGGTTCGACCGACGGTTTATCAGGTACGTAGTGTATCTCAGAAGCAGCTTTAATTTGGGAGAGTGTGGGATGCCTAATGGGTGAGACTGTAGGCAATGTACAACCCCATAACCAGAGCGATTGAAAAAGAGCTCGTCCCAGCTTGCCGGAAACACGGGCTGGACATAGTTGCATATAACCCGTAAGCCCCCGCCCGCAGCATCGAGAGCTCCGAAAACTAAAACAGTTTAAACCCTAACCCTGATACATTTTTTTTTCATAGTTTAGGTATCTACCTACTCTCGCTATATAATTCTAACTAGCTCCTCGCTCACTTCGCTTGAATCCTATCTAGCTGGCGGGTTTTTTACAGGTCGCTATAACCCGGCCCACACAAGCACGCCCCCCAAGTCAGGTCGATTCTCGAATACTTTCCCGGACCAAGGCTCAACTTACCGTTCACGATACTTCAACGATGCGCATTTCAGCGCGTTGCGCATTGTTGAGGCAGCGGCAACGAAGGAGGGTCTCAGCCTTATAGAGATATCGTTGCGGTGGCTGGTGCATCATTCGGTTCTGAAGCATAGGCGTTCTGGTGGCAACGATGGTATTATTATCGGTGTGTCGAGCTTGGGGCAGCTGGAAGGGAATTTGAACGATTTGGAGAAAGGGCCATTGCCGGAAGGGATTTTGGAGGCGCTAGAGACGGCGCGGAGAGTTTCGGAGGATGTGTGTCCGACGTGAGTTGATGATTTCTCGAGTGGTTTAGGGGGATCAGGACTAATTCTGGGGCTGGGGTAGGTACTGGAGAGGGGAGCTGAAATATACTTATGATACGACGACGGACTAGTGGTGGGTTTGAGGGGGGTATTATGGGATATTGCCCCCGACATGGGAATTGAGAGATTAATTCGTGAGATGTTCATGACTATTACACATGCATTCCCACCACCACCACTCCACAGCAGACACATGTGGGAATTTCTAAAACTCGAGAACATGCCTCCCCCGTGAATCAAACTCTAAACTATAAATAAGGCAGAACATCGTCAACACTGTCACTCCTTAACCGGATATTCCTTCCCTTGCTGTGCCAACATCTTCTTGAATAGCGATGTATCGATCGGGATCTCTCTCCCGAGCCACGTAGCCCTTTGTGTATGGTCCCTCACAGGATTATTGGTATTGGGGTGTAGCAACGCCGATAAAGGCCCTCGGTTGATGATCAACCAAGGAATAAACGCGCCAAACTGAGCGGGAGTGAAGATATTCACTTCAAACATTGCCAGTGTGTGTGGCCCGATTGGTTCTAAAGAGGAAGCTCTGTCAGCAACGAAAGAAACCTACATTCGCGCTGGTAACACCGGGGAAAGACCTACTGTCCCACACCTTGTAGATCCTCAATTCCGGAACTACGCACAAGTAGTCAGTACTCGCCAACCTCAAATGCAAGGGGGCTAAGGTTTACATTCTCTCCGAATCCGCTCCCATAGCTCCTTCGCGAACTTGGTTTGCTCAGGATTATTCTATAACCCGATGAACTCAGTCATATTTTCTGTAAACTCCATATCGATAGCGTTTTTACTAACTTGGTAGAAATAGATATGCACATCGAATCCACCTGGACTTAGAGTATTGTCGATTGGGCCTGGAAACTTCTCGTACGCAGCACTCAGCTGCCCGGATGGCGGATTGACGAACGATTTTCCATCTTCGTTTAGTTTGCTATTGCGTAGGTTAGACAGATACGTGCAGAGAGAAGTGCCATTGGCGGAAAAGCATACTCTGGCAGCGGTGGTGCGTTTTCATAGCCAGCAAGCGGAGATGGGTAGGTATAGAGCTCTGGGTCAGACATTGTAGGGGCTAGAATGGGTATGGGAGTGCTATAGTAGCTATGGCAGGGCTGCAGACAGCAGTGGTAGTGGCACGGAGCTCTGGGGACGGGGCAAGTGGTGAGAGCTGATTACAAATGCAACTAAGTTATTAGCTGCATCACGTCATTCCAGTCCTTGAACTCGACGCGCCACAGATTCCTTCCGCCACAATTCCAAGCCTCGCTCGACCAAACCCTTCGCCGAGCTGCATCCCACCCACATATCACTACCGAGTCCTTATACTATCAGAAGAATGGCACTTGAATAGAAGTTGCCCTATGGCATCAGTTCTTTGATCCTATTCTAACGACAAATTTTTTAACTTATAAGACGCGCAATCTTGCACTCTGCAGCTTACTTCCCCTCCACATAAAGTTTCCACTGATTTGAATCGACACAGATCTTCGAACCAATCTTCTAACCGCAACGATTTAGCGATATCGTGTAGATTTATTAGGCTAAATGTCTCAAGCTACTAACCAACGCGGCCCTATCTGGACTGCTGAAGAAAACCTTATTCTGGTAGAATTTGCCTTGAGAAATTACCATAGAACAAGTTTCTGGGAAGAAAGTGCTAGTCTTTTTCATAACAGGACTGCCAGCTCCTGCAAGAACCAATACTTTATGCGTCTCCACCACAGAGAGGCGTCTGCACTAGAAAAGTCCATTTTTCGCTCAATTTATAAAGGGTAAGCAAAGACTAATAATCCGAGTAATTCAAGTATTAACTGAAATTTTAGATCCGATGATCAATTATGGCGACCAATCATCAGGGAAACCTTTGAGCCGCAGCCTTGGGCAGGTCTAGGGACTGATAAAAAAGCTGTTATGGATGCGCCACACCACTGGTACAGACTGTAAGAGAATATCACCAAACCCACATGCAGTAATTGGATTGCATGCTGATATAAATATGTGCATAGATATCGTACGACTATGTTTAGGGAGATTTCGAGAAATATGTTTCCGGTAGAAATTCCATGGGGCGTGGTGGAAAATATGTTTTGGGAATTGTCTGAGGAAGATAGGGCGAAAGATAACACTGAAAACAGCCACTATCACGTAAGTTGTCCGGCAGACGAGGCATTGTGGCGGGGTTTTCGGGGGGCCAATTCACCAGTATACTCTATATATAGCTATTGACTTTATTATAAACTTGTACCAGGGTTTTGTTTACGCCATAACTTCGGCTGCACGTGATATCCTTGTACCTATATAAAACAATGAAACAATGATTTAACAAAAAAAAAATTATAAACTTGTATCAGTTTCTTAGTCCAACTCAAATACATAAATTTCAAGTTCATATGCGCCCATACGTCCAGCTCATCTACCTACCTACATGTATACACCTGCCTGTGCGAGATCTGTCTATCTCAAAAAAATAGCCCCCCTCGGTTCTGTAGGCCAAACCGCCTAAATCTCACCTCGCCTTCCGCTAAGCCACATATCTCGCACACCCAGCTCCCTACTTGCCCACGAGAGAGGAAAGTATTGCTAGTGCGGGAGAACATAGAAGCGTGCCCAGGAGAAGTATTTGCCAGGCCGTGTATACAACGAGCCTGTGATCCTCGCAGTGAGCTGTGTCTTGTAGAATGTTAAGAGCTCGAGATACTACGGCACATGGGGAATTTAGTGTTGGAGTTCTTTTGGAGCTAGCAGCGGGATCACATGCCATACACATCTAGGCCTCATATGTTTTCTTGCTTCTTCTCCTCTCTCTCTTCATCAGATATCACTCCTATTATCGTCTCACCTCGTACGCTCTCGATCTCCACTGCAACACGGGATGGGGAATTGAGACTTGGTTGATTGGGTTTCTACTAAGGCTCTATATCCTCTGACGCTGGTAAACACCACCTGAAACTCTTCGGCCCTCTTCTACGCCCACCACATTTACCGTACGCTGTTGACTACTGTGAACAGAGAACGAGACTCGACCGGTTGGTGAAAATTACTCTCATATACCGCCCCGTTACAGCACATCCTGCATCTTGAAGAATACGTTTAACTCAAAAATTAAGCCGTGACTGTCGGGCATTGACCATCCGAAATCCTTCATCTCCGTTCCTCCGGATGCCCTGGACGGCCCGTGGCGCCGTGATAACCCTAACCCTATACAGGGCGGCAGCCTTGCCATGGAAACTCGAGAGAACCATCCAAGCGAGCGAAGATACCTTGCTTTCTGGTGGATCTGAAGCGCCCTGTCGCCAGCCTGACTAGTCGAAGCGACTAGGGTACCACTATCCATCCCCTCGATTCCCAAGGATACCACGCCGAGGCTCGGCGGTTTCGAATTGAAGAAACCGAATTCTGGCTGAATATCTAAAGTCCGGGATGAAAGATGCGAACGAAACTGTAGCTATATTCTAGTTAACGAGGGTTGTCTAAAATTCTAGGCTTCCCTTTCGCGTGGGGTAGAGAGTGGAATGGATGTGTGCTGAGTACTTGGTTCTTTTCGTATAGAGCACTGTACTGACTATAGTAGGACAGGGAGATCAGGATTCAAGGACCTTACCATTGCCGTTTACTACTCTTAGTAGCCCTCGCTTGGATTCAAGACCCGGAAAAAAAAAATGCGTTTACTTAGAACGGTAGTACCTAGTAGTTCACAGAATCACTACTGCCAGTTCCCTTAACCTAGAATATATTAGTTTATCCCGCCAAGTTACTCCGTGATAGGTTCCTGGGGAATCCCTGCCCACCACCCCCTTCTTGGTATTGTCAAGAACATTGCATCTAAATTGGTGATTTTTATGGTTGTTTTCCTGTACCCCAGTCTCTGGAAGGCTGCCGCTGGCAGATCCTCCTCCACTTTCCGGCGGCGTTCCGGACATTCATAGTATGCAGGTCCTACCGGCCACATGGCAGGCTGAAGAATAAAGTCTCGCGATACATTGTACCTAAAAACCGACTTCTCCCTATAGCAGTCTACTATACTTCAATTGCGGGGCGAGAGGATCTATTCGCTGGGGTTTATAAAGAGCTTCTCTCCCGCTTCGAACTAAACATCCATTCAACAGCTAGCTGTAGGTCATTTTCGAGTTCATACAAGCTTTTTTCTATTCGCAATGAAGGTCAATTCTATCGTTCTCAAAATGTCAGCGGCGGTTGCTGCCATTGCATTAGCACCTGCTTCTGCGAAAATTATCTTGGCTGGTGATTCAACGATGGCCCAATCGTCAACGAACATCCAGGGGTATGAAGGCCCTTTCTGGTGAATATGGGTTTACGTTTGAGTACTGACCAATGACTACGTAGTTGGGGTACTCCGTTCGCGCCGTATATGTCGTTGGCGGTGACGAACTTGGCCCGTGGTGGTCGCTCAGCGAGATCATATATCAGGGAAGGCCTTTGGGCTACTCTCGTGAGCCAGATTGTCAAAGGCGACTATGTTGTTATCGAGTTTGGACACAACGATGGTGGCAGCCCTGCTACTAGCGATCGCGCTTCGGTAAACACTGCACCCTCAAAAAGACGAGATTGTATTTGATACTAATGTGGTTTTATATAATAGACATTCGGTTCCGGCACCGAGACCACAACTGTGACACTTACAGACGGTACCGTAGAGGTCGTCCAGACATTCGTGACTTACGAGAAAAAGATGGTTGCGGATATTATTGCCGCTGGTGGTATTCCTGTGGTTTCATCCACTACTCCTAACGGAGATGCCTGGAACGATGCCCACACTGCCATGCTGGAAGGAAACCGTTTCGTACCGTACTCCCAGTACGCTGCAGGAAACTATACCTCCCAAGGAGCTAAATGGATTGACCACTACGGAGTAAGGCCCCCCCCAATACGTGCTAAGTCTTACGGTAAAGCCTAGAAATGCTAATTAAAAATCAAGTACGTGGCTATCGCATACGAAGACCTAGGTTACGACAATGTCTACCCAGCGCTTTTCCCCAATGACCATACCCACACCAGCCCTGCCGGAGCTGATGTCGTGGCCAGAGCGTTCGTCAACGGTTTGAAGTGCCAGAATCACCCACTTGCAAACTTCTTGACTACCGCTGGACAGGCTATTCCCAAAGTCTGCAGGTCAGGATCCTCCTCCTCCAGCTCGGCCTCTACTCCTTCTACTACTACTCGTGTTGCTACTACTATTGTGACCTCTGCTAAACCGACGAGTACTGGGGTTGTAGCTAAATATGGTCAATGCGGTGGCGTCAGCGTATGCCCTCATTCCCTGACTCTTTCACTGGTTTGGGCTAGACGCTAATAGCTTGAGTTGTAGTATACTGGACCAACTACGTGTGCCACTGGATCTACTTGCACCTTTTCGTAAGCCCACCCTCCTCAAGCGCTCGTTTATAAACATCATCTAATTTGTCTTTTGCCTTCAGAAACGATTTTTACTCGCAATGCTTGTAACACCTTGACAAATATGACCAAAAAGGGAGAGAAGTCGGAGGTATATAGACACTGTTGAAAGCTGGTAGAGTTCACATTTTTGTAATTGTATATTTAATTCCCTATTGGAGTGTAAGCCATTCGCGGCTGTAAAAAAAAATATGTAAAGTTTTTGGTTTAGAACGGTTCGATGCTACAGAAAATTGCTTGTGGCTTTATGTTAGCTAGCTTGCATGTAGAGGTACTGAATAGAGGTGATGAGAGCGCACTATCATTGGCTGGCGTTTCTCTTGTGTTATGTTGGGTTTTCTAGACTTCCTTCGCTGCATAGCCATGGATTTAGCGTATTTGGGTGAGATAAGTCGTAGGTTTTATTGTAGGGAGAACGGCACTTGATTGGTTGGGGTCCGGACTTGACTGCAGGGCCCCGAGGTCATGCACAAAAAATATATCTCTTCCACACTCTTCCGCGCTACATGTCGTCTACCCCACGCCGTTTGCCGTCAGGGAGGAAGTTCTAGGGCAGCTAGAAGGCGCGAGACACAAGGGCTTGGTGGGGCAGAATTCTGTTGAAACTACATATTGATATTGCGCCCTGATAGTACTCAGGGCTTCGCCCCTGTAGATCTTCGATAGCTAGACGGGCTTTGGAAGACCCGTGTTTTGGGAGCTTTCCATTGGTCAATCTCTTGTATATATACTGCCTGCTTTGCTTTCGTCTCGCTCGGTGTCCTAAGCCCAAATAATGCTTGATCGTGGTCCGAAACTCCAGCGAATTAGAGGGATCGGGTGATCGAGTGATGGACTGTGATTTCGTGAACAGATTCATCCATCTGCCCGCCACTTCACCCAGTCAACCCCCGTAGATCGGGTGTTCTTTCCCCGCTGCATCTCATTGATCTCATCACTTCCCTCTTTCACCTTTGTTCCATGACAACGATCGGTTCGATCAGGCGGAGAACCTAATCTATATATCTGCCAGCCTCCATACTTCTGTGTCTGCCGCTCAGTCGCTGTCAGGAGCGTGCATGCATGATAAGTTGCCGTTATGGGGACTGGCTTTCTGGAGCGCACTGGAATACGTCGACGCTAACCATATCAGCGCGTAAGAGCTTTGAAAAACAATACGGTCAAGCATGGGTGGGCCTGGGTGGACCGTCCCTGAAGCCGTTTTCCATCAGAGGGGAACGTAGAGCTGTGCATAGAAGGGGCAATAATGCCGGCAATAGACACAGACGGAGTCCCACGGAACGCTGGCATACGGGAGGCGGAAACCCACCTCTATATAATCCTGAGAATTCCAACTCCTCCACCTTCTCTCCTCCACACTACACGCAATCTCTGCAGTTTTGTCTCTCCGCCCTCCGCCCTCCAAAACCCGCCTCTTGTCGCCTTCTGCTGCTAGATTCCGTTCCGGTGAAGACTGTCAGGATGGCGTTTCCTACATATTTCCATCACCTGTCTGGCAAGCAGACCTGGGTCAAAGTTCACGCAGCCGATAGTTTAATGGGCCTTCCTGCACCGTATATAACCAGTCAGAATCCCCCTCCTCCCAATCCCCCACCAGTCAAGGGTCTAACGGAAAACTAACTTGGCTTTAATTTATATAACGCGGGTGCATGTAGACCCGGAGACGTTTCAGCCACAAATCAACCCGATTACAGGGAAATATGAGAACTGGGGCATCAATGACCAAGAAGACGAGGCTGTTGATCCTGCTGGGATTCCGCTGTTCCTGCAGAGACACATGCATGCCCAGTGTCTGTACCATGGAATTGACGACCCGCAGACGCAGTTCATCAACCATCTTATCAGCATAAAGGTATCGTCGATCTATCATCCCATTAGCGGCATTAGTGACCCTCCCGCTCAGATATGAGCGTACTAACACGTCCTCTCATCGATAGGAGAAAAAGATTGCTCTCCGCGGCACAGCGGACAGAGCGAAACGCGACTACGTCTTGCACATGGTCATGCCTAAGATCACTGACAAGGACGGCAAGGAATTTATCTGGCGTCGTATGAGGGTTCCTGGTGCAATGACTCTGCACGAGCTTGAAGATAACGTTCTTCGCCCAGCCATGGGATGGTACTTCCTCCCTCATGACGCAAAAAGGTGCTGGGAGCATTGGACTAACTGAAGGAATAAAGGGTGCACGGCTATCACGGGTATATCTTTACGGACCGTACCGATGGAGCTGTGTTTGGGCCCGAAAACGCCTGTGTGAGTTGATGCTTTGAGCGGATTGTGCGGCGAGTGGCTAACTGGTTCTTTAAGAACATCGATATGGCGCATATGTACTTGAACGGCCACATTTTCATACCGGACCACAAGTACACCGTCGCCGACATACTCGAGAAAGAAGGTTCCTCGATGGAGTACCTATATGACCTAGTAAGCAAGCCCCCGCATTACCCAAGCAGCCTAACCTAAAAACTTAACGCTCCATGCAGGGTGACCAATGGACGCACGAAATCACCGTCGAAAAAATCCTCCCAGTCTCCGAATCCAACGGCCGCGCGGAGCTCATCGGCGGCGAAGGCGCCTGCCCTCCCGAAGATAGCCAGGGCAACTGTAACTGGAGCTCGAAGATTGCGGTCCTGCGTGCTAAACCGGGACATAAGCCCATCATGGACGAGATCTATCGGTCCCCTAACTACCGCCATATGATTGCCCGCGGTCCCAGGTGGCGCTTCAGTCCTCACGAATTCGATCTCGAGGCTGCTCGTCGCTCGGTTGCTGAAGCTGTTGATCCTCGCGGCAGAACCCGGACCAGAGCAGGTGCAAAGATGAAGCAGAGCCAGGACGAGGGGCCCGCTGAGGTACCGCTCTGCAATAACTGTGAGTATGCGTTTAAGCTGCGGAAGTGTGCCGGGTGCCACGAGGTCTGGTATTGCAGTAAGCAGTATGTGTAGCTCATTCAATTCTTGGCTGTGGGTTTGCAATTGCTCGTGCTGACCGTTGTGGTAGATGCCAGCGCTCTTGCTGGCAGCAGCATAAACCCGAATGTAGAGGTGCGTCTCCTGACCATGGGCAGGATTGATAGATTGCTATTCATGCTTGGCGGATGCTGGGATCTCTAGGTACAGGTATCTTCAGTGCTTACTTGAGGTGGGCGTAGTCTGTCTGTGGGTGTAGTCTGTCTAGAGTAGATAACTTCTGTCCTGTGCCGCTTTTCGATGTAACAGAAGTGCTAAAAAATAAATCTCTTATGTATAAAATTTCTGAGGGCCATACCCCCCCATACAGTGCACGTAGATTGCTGAATTGCAGTCCACTTGAGTTCACGGCTAGTATCGCCCGAAGATGTCGTGAAGTGTGGTTCGGTGGTCCTTGCTAAGCCAGAGATCATGGTAATTAAGATAGACCCTTCTGAGATATGCACATTCAAGCATCAATAAAACAGCATCCAATTTAAAAAAAAATAGATTCAATCCATTCCATCTATCATCTCCACATTAAAGATTTAGCCTTCTGCAAAAGCCCGAGTGATGTTTCGTGATTATGCTTAAGACTATTAACTGCAGCTACAAGAAGATATCACTCCCTCCGTTAACATGGCCAAATAACCTAATCCACAAACACCATTTTCAGTCCTGTTCTAAGCCACCCCCTACCCAATTACATTCGCTATTTAACGAGCTGGCTGGTACTGCTGCCGCTGATATGTTTGTTGCTGTTGCTGTTGCTGTTGCTGCTGTTGCTGCTGCTGCTGTTGCGAATGGCCCTGTCCCGGCTGCTGCCACTGCTGCTCCGATTGCCTCCTCTGCTGCTGCTGCTGCGGCGGCGGCGGCCTCTGATCCTGCGCCCACATCTGCTCCGACTGCCTCCTCTGCTGTTGCTGCTGCGGCGGCGGCGAATACGGCGAATACGGACTCTGCGGAGTCCCCCCCTGTTTCTCCTCCGGCAGCCTGACCCCCAGCGACGCCGCCATCTTCGTCACCCTCTCATCCGCCTCCGCGATCGTCTTCGCCAGCACCTGCGTCATCTTACCCAGCTCCTGGTTGCTCCGCTCCAGCTCGCTCTGGCTCTGCTGGAACTTATTCCGCGATGCTTCCAGCTCGCCCTTATTCTCAAACAGCCGCTTCTTCAGCGCCGCGATCTCGCCGTGCAGCGCCTCCTCCTCCGCCAGCTCCTCCTCCGCCCGCGCCACTTTCGCGGTGCTCGCCAGCGCGGCCTCCATGTGTCCTCCGTACCGGCCGACCACGAAGCTGTCCGGCGCAGACGGCAGCGCCTCGCGCGGGAACCCAGACGCCGGGAATGCGTGCCCGGTTTCGTCGTCGAGGATGGTGCGGGCTGGGGTGGAGATGAATTTGGAGAGACGGTGGTACTCGCTGTCTGGGTTGAGCAGGACCTGCAGGAGGAGCCAGTGCTCGAAGCCGGTTATTGTTAGTGCGGGGACGGGGGGCTTGCGTCTGCCGTCGCCGGGAGGGGAGGGGAGTAGCACGTGCTCTACTTCGAGACGGGTGTAGAGGGTTAGGAGCGTGCTGGGCGCGGTTTGGGCGCGGGAGAAGAGTTCTGGTGGGGGTTAGTGTTTTTGACTGATAAATGGGAGGGGGGGAAGGGAGGGAGAAGGGGAGAAGGGGAAAGAAGGAAGAAAGGGAGGAGTTACGGGATTCGCGAGAGTTGTAGCCAGACTGCATTCCGTAGTACATGGACATTTTGGCGGGGGAGAGGACGCATTGCGGGGTTTTGTCGAGAGTGCATTCTTTATTCTGATAGGGAGGAGTTAGTACTGGATGAAGATGGGCTGCGTATGGGGGTACTTACTATGCATGCAGCAATTCCCCTGAAAAGAGTCCGCAGCTGCGGCTTCGGCGCCAATGGGATTTTGGCCTGCTGTACTAATACTGCCCAGTACTTCGTATTGTCGAGTACCTGCCCCTGCTGGTGTGGAATTGCTTGAGGAGAGGCTTGATGCTGAGCCTGCTGCGGGGCATGCTGGGGAGCTTGGTGCTGATTCTGATTCTGATTCTGATTCTGATTCTGATGCGGGCCCTGATCCTGGGCCTGCTGTGGATTCTGATGCTGGGTCTGATGCTGATTCTGCTGTTGGTTCTGATGCTGCGGAGTCTGGTACTGCGGAGCTGGATGCGGAGCCTGAGTACCCGCCGCCGGAGCCGCCGCTTGAGTTGACTGTATAGTCGGCTTCTCCGGCCATACATGGGCCCCGCTCGGGCCCGGCGCATACGCCGGCGGCGGAGCACTATTATTTGTTGCAGCTCCATACGGACTATTCTGACCCGCCGCCTGGTGCGGCTGGAATGACTGCCCGTGCGGTTTCTCCGGCTGGTGGTGGACCGGCTGTTGCTGCTGCGGGTGCGGCTGAGATTGCGGAGCCGGCGTATGTGATACTGGGTGTACCGGGTGTTGCTGCGGGTGCGGCTGAGACTGCGGAATCGGCGTATGTGATACCGGGTGTACCGGCTGGTGCGGCTGCGGCTGCGTGTACGGCTGCGAATACTGCGGCTGAGCTTGAGGATACTGCGGATTCTGGTACGCGGGGGTTGTTTGTCCCGGGATCGCAGACGGAGTGTATGTATGGATCGGGGTCGGCGGGGCCGGTATGTGCGTAGAGCTATAAGTCGAAGACGCCGGCGGCGTAGTCTGTAGCGTCGGCCCGTACTGCGGGCCCGGGGTAGCGGCGTAGATGCTGCCGTGGATCGGGGGAGTCGCGGGGCTCGAGAGCGAGCTCTCGCCGGTGTTGATCTGCTGCTGGTACGACGGCTTTGACGAGAAGAAGTTCAGCACGCCCAACACCCCCCCGGTGCTCGGCTTCGCGGGCGGCGGAGGCGGCGGCTGGAATTGCGGCGCTTGGTAGGCGGGCTGCAGCTGCGGGGTTAATGCGGCGGCGTCGATGGTTGGGGTTGGGGCTGCGGGGTAGGGCTGCCCGTTGGAGTAAGGCGACAGCGGGGGGGTGGGCTGGCCCCACGGATTGCTTTGCTGCAGCGGGCTCTGCGGATTGGGGAAGCTGTTATATGCCATGACAGTGCACAGGAGAGAACACAAATTCAAGTTTGGCCAGGAGAGGGCTGCGGAGGGGGAATATGGGGGGAATATGGCCTTTTTGACCCCCAGGAATGGGCGTTTGTGGAACTGAATGCAGAATAATGGTGGAACCAGCGGGAAAGGATCAAGTTACACAGATTCGCTTGAGGCAATTGTGTATCACACAATTGCAAGCCACACGCTGCTGCCTTGCCCCGATGGGTGTGAAATGTGCTTTTGCTGTGGCTCTGGGCGCTTACACGCCTTTCCGATCCTGCAAAGCGCAGTTCTGCAGAGAAAAGGGGTTTATTGACACTGGTAAGGGGCGATGAGGATATCTAGAGATCCCCTCTGGCGGGCGCGTTGCCGGATACCTGGATTTCATGCAGGTACAATCATCCCTGGGCTGTGGTAATAGCAATTACTAAACCATCGAGTGGTTTTCGATGATAGAAACCTGACCACTGGATCGCAATTTACGTAACTAAAAACCAGTTGAGCGTGCAAAGAATCACTCTCGAGATCTCGAAGATCTGTGATGAATATCCCTTTAACCTCCATTTCCAGTACTCTAAATCATTGAGTCTCTGGCGGATAAACAATGCGCACCGGACAAAGAACCATCCAGACAGCTCAACAAAGCCAAACCATAAAACCATCCATACAAACCACCAGCCCAAATCTACAAAACCCTACTCATCCTCCCCCTCCTTCCCACCAGTTGCAATAACATCGTGTCCCCCGTGAGATTCGGCTTCGCAACCGGCTCTGACCTCACCGCAGCTTTCACCGTTGCTGCCAGTCTATTTCCGAGGGCCTTGAGAATATCACGTTTACACGATTTGGTAAGTGGCGAGGTGTTACTGCTTCTGCAAATACTAGCGCTGCTGGTTGGGATCGAGGGAACGACCCGCCCTGTGATCTTGATTCGCTGAGTCGATACTCTGCCGGTCAGTATCCAGGTAAATGTAAACTCTGTAGCGTTTGAATCCCAGACCACGGAGTGAAATAGACCAAAGCTTTATATCTCTCCACTCGACCAGCCTTCACGGAAGTTTGCGATCCTTCTATCGTGGCTATGACACTGCTCTTGTTTGATCCTCTTGACGTCATTCTCTTAGACGTTTTTTGTATAAAACGTGTGGGAAAATAGTTACAGCGCCCTTAGCAAACAAACACACTAGCTATCCATTACCGTTACCATCATCGGTGGAACGTTATAAAAAAAAAGATACCCAATATATATCACAATGGATAGCAAGGAAACGTACGAACCGGCCGCAGATGAAAGTTTAGCTCGCGGTTATGAGAGTCCTAGAGATCATAGGCCTTGGACCGAAGAAGAAAAGTTAATTCTGCACCAGCAATGTCTCACACTCGAAAATGTTAGTTGGAGCAAAGTCGCAAGCCATTTCCCTGGAAGAAGTAGCGCGTCCTGCAAGCATGTTTTTATACGCTATTTAAATTCTCGGATGCCCACCGAAAGTGAATTTGCAAGATTTAAAGAAATTTACAAACTGTAAAGCATTACCCCGAATAGTTTTTCCAACACACCAGAATTGTTTAGTTCTTTTTTTTCTTTGCTGACCGTCTCAAAAATAGCAATTTTAAGGACGTGTGGTCGTTTTCCCGCGCTAGGCTGGGGCCACTAGGAGTTTTTAGGCCATGGGAAAATCTCGGCTCGCATATGAGGACGATGAATACTGGTGTGGCTAGTCATTGGTACTCCAGGTAAAAATACCAATCTATGTGACTAAATATGGGCGAGTTTCACAGCTGACTGACACGATTGCATACGTAGTACACGCGGACTTCGAAGACGCTTGTGGATATCTTTGGCCGTCACTATTGACTGTCCGTGGGGGGTGGTCGAAACCATGTTCTTCTACCTGACTGAGGAAGAAAGAGCTGGAGTGTTTGACTCGAATCCACGAGGCGCCAATTGCAACAGCTGCATACTTACAGTTAATGATTTAATTAGTTAATGCTATAAATACATTTGTTTCCGATCAAACTATTACTCTATTATCCACTTAGCAGTGCGACTAGCTAGTATCTCTACCTTTTCATTAACTGTACGTACTGCGCACTTATATCGGTCCAGTCCATAGGAATTAAAAGCGCCAGCATCTCTCAATCGTAAATTACCAATCGTAAGCTCGCAAAAGTATCAACCAAATATTTGGGAAGTATTTGCGTAACATCCGGTAGTGCCAGCACTATGCATCGTAAAAATGACCCTGTATGACTAGTCCGATACACGTACTGAATGGATACTATACTACCTATCTTCTCTCCCCGAATCACACACTGACAGACGCATGGACCTGCACTGCTTCCACACGGTGTCCGACTTCTCCCGAAGTACGGTAGTCTATAGCTATCTTGATTATTCGAGTACTTTCGATTTCAGGATTTGTTCTTTCCAGTAATTTCCGGGAGACTTGGTAAACCGCATGTGAATCGCTATGCCTGAGTCCTTGGGCTGGCTTGGGTAGGGGGAGTCTAATCCCTTCGACACATTGATATATCAGGTAAAAAAAAAAGTATACCCAATTGATTAAATATGTCTTTTGACAAAGAATTGGAGTATGTGTATACAGTGACTGTGTTGGGGGAACAATTTGGAGGCCAATTGCAATCAATGGCGGTTACATTTAACTGCCCGTGGGGAGTATATAGTTGAACGAAGATTTTTTATGCTGAATGAGGAAGAAAGAGCTGGAAATTCTGATTAATATTTAACTACAATCAGCGCCTGGCTCATTTTGAGCTAGTCAATAGGGAGCTGGCACACCTGCCCTCCCGGTTACCCGGCCACTGCAGGAGTATATAGAGGGGACGATTCCCCACTCCGGTTGATAGAAACCATCACCGCTGCACACTCCGACGGACGTTTGTAAACCACACGGCGCACAGCCCTCTGTATACAGACACGATGGATGACGACAACACGAACCAGAAGAAGAGAAAGGCCAAGTGGACTACCTCCTATTCCAAGATGACCATTCCAGAAGCAGAGAAGAGACTAGGCTTTTGGATCGATGAACTCAGAGCGGTAACGGTCGATACAATGTTGGTAAACGCAAAGCATAGCCTTAAAGGGACCGATGCCATCAAGGAGAAGGTTTATGACCAGATAGTGGAATGTCTTGCAAACGAAGGATATCCTACGGAAGCGAGTGCCGATTTTAAAGAAGCCAACGTTAGTGACTTTGCTTATGCTATCATCAGTCCAATCCTCTTTGATTTCGGTCAGAAGACAGAACGCAAACGACTACGGTTAGTGAGGGAGAAAGAGAGAGAGATCATATCCACAGACAATGAGACAGGCGGTGCGGAGGAATTTGTTGTGATGGACCGGATTTCAGTGGGACAAGAAAGGTTTGTCGTCATCATGGAAGCAAAGAGGTCATCTCTTGGAGAGGCGATGAAACAGTGTTTGTTGGCAATGAAAAATGCAAGAGACAACAATGGTGGAGGTGAGGTTTACGGTTTCGTTACAACGGGAGATACCTGGCGAATGCTCAAATACGATGGGAAGTTTCAGATGACAAACAAGATCGACGTACTATTTGATACGATGGTCGAAGAAAATGAGAGGTGGATGAAGGATTACTCCGTCCTGGTTGATTGCATGTATGTCGCGTTGAACAATGGAGGCATTGTCAAGAATGATTGAAGGTGAGTACCCGGTGGAGTTTCCCGGGTGCAGTAACTAATAATAAATAATTGCCAAGATAATGCCAAGTGATAAGATGAGAGAATCCAATCTTATCTATTATTTTATTATATATAAAAACACCACAGAGGGGCCCCAGCTTGCTGGGGATACCCGGTACTTCGAGCGCAGCGAGATTGAGGATGACTAAGAACTTAGTTGGCAGACCTACGGTCCTTGTAACGCTTACTACTTTTGTCTAGACGGCGCCAGCCGTATATATGATTCTATAGACAAAAGCTGGCACCTGGCTCCTGGGGAGTTTGTTAAGGATGGAGAATACAGCACCAGAGTAAAGTTCGGTCCTGGCTCCTGGACCTAACCCTTGGCTACCCGGGGGTGGCCACCCATTCGATTGGGGCAACCGCACTGAGAACATTACCCGGCCACAGCACAGTATAAAAGGGAGGCATCCCGCCTCTCTCCCTCCTCACCACCATCTTCTTTGCACCACTCGAAACGAACAGTGATCATCCTCGACAACCATCGATGTACTTCCTGGCAGGGTTAACCACTCGCTGCTAGCTCAGGTATTTCGCATCACGATACCTTCATACTCGACGGCACAACCCCTATTAATTGTGAGTGTCATCTCTAACCCCCGAGACGTTTTGAGGATACATTCTAACCGATGGAAGAATTAGTAATGGCTGCTCATGATCAGGAACAGCCTGACTTTGAGGCGATGGCCGGTCAGTTCACGGAGCTGGCTACGAACGTTTCGAGGATGCGAAATGTCCCTGCTTTCGACGGCGGGGCGTTGATACTTGCTGAGCTGAGGGCGATGCGACAGGAGTTGAGACAGGAGATGCGAGACATGGAAGAGAGGCTCACGACGCGTCTCGAGGCAGCGTGAGTATCCCATGATAATCACCGCGTTATTTTTTATTGAGATAGATGAATGATCAGCTGATTACAACTAGTGACTATAACGCGGTGGCTCGGTTGACGAATAGCTCGGTCGCGATCACGACGGATTCTCAGTTAATCCCTCTCAGGACTCGACGCAACGAAGAAGTCGAAGACTTCCCGATGACTCAGGGCGACATCGATCGCCTGACCTCGATGGATCTGAATAGACTTCTCGAGACCTATGGCCTACCGACGGCGGGTCAGATAGGTGTTCGACGGCGACAGTTGAAGAAGTACCTCGGCATCACGGCGATGGTGATTTAGGCTTTGTATTCGTTTCTGGAGTTCACGAGAGCGAGTGGAACGAGATCCATGAAAGGTGAGTTATTCCCGACCGTGTAAGCGAGGTACATGGGTTGAACTGATTAAAATGTCGGAAATGTGTAGAGGAGTATAAGAATGTTTGATCGTTAGCGCGCTGAAGGTAGTATACATGTAAATGTATTTTAGATGTAAATCTCGATTAATTAATTTTCAATAATCCATGATGGGCGAAGGCTCATGGATTTCTTTGAATGTGTTGTCTCATTTCCGTAGCGAAGCGCCGAGCAATTAGAATGTTCGGGAAAGGATGTTGGATGTGTTGGCGAGAGCGCCAAGTGATTAGATCAGAATGATAATCAATCAATATTTTTTTCGCTAAAAAACCCACCACAGAGGAGCCCCAGCTTGCTAGAAATACCCAGTACTTCGAGCGCAGCGAGATTGAGGATGACTAGGAACTTGGGAATGGCAGACCTACGGTCCTTGTAACGCTTGCTACTTTTGTCTAGACGGCGCCAGCCGTATATATGATTCCCTAGACAAAAGCTGGCACCTGGCACCTAGTTGATTTGTTAAGACTGAGGTTTACCTCGTCACAGTATAACGCGGACCTGGCTCGTCCAGGGATGGAGCTGGCACAGCTGTAGGTTGCTGGAGACAAATGTCAACTAATGGAAGTGCATGGAGTAAATAGGAAGTGTGCGAAGTGATTGCATTAGTGCATTTCTTGTCATGCAGGTCTTTAGGAACTGCTTCTAGAACTCTAAGTACTGGGCATATTATGGGCATTTATTTGTCATCTATTTGTATATACGTTGCTATATATCGCGATATCAGTATCTCGGTTTCTATAGCAATATTTAGTTCGTTCGCATTATTTTCGTGCAAGCTTCTCTCCACCTATATGGAGAGATATCCCAATTACTATTCATCCCAACATTCCGCTAAAGGAGGGCTTTGGAGACAGTCGGGCGCGCTCCAAGGCATTTAGTAAGCTACTATGGCTTCGAATGAGCTCGAGGTATCGCGACCGACGAGGTGCTGCCCTCCAAAGGGAGTACGATCTTGATCATCCTATTGTAGGGACGGATTCATTAATGCTATTGGCTGAAATAACAATAGCCAAGTGTGATGCTTACTCTCGGGAAATTTAACTGGATAGGGTAGTTAGAGTTCGCAGTGCACCAAGCAACCTATTGGACGCACACCAGGTCACATAACACAAGATAATATGAAATATCACGCTGTGAACCGCACAAGGCTGCCACCGCCACTACAGCATTAAAAAAAAAACTTTTCACATCTTTCGCTTTTACAGAAACTCAAATATCACCTAACGAAGGACTAGTATTAACATTCATACCATCGATTCGAATCTTCATCACAGATCCTTCTCCCGACTATTCTACTGTCCAGGTTGCCCCCCCCCTTCTAATTACAGGATCTCCACGTAATCCCAATGAGTGAGTACAAACACCCCATCCACATACAAGCAACGTTCTACAGCTCAATATCAGGTATCGAAATAGTCACAATCGAAGATATAGAACTCCTCAACGCAGCCCGCCAAGGCAACGCAAACCTCGTTAGAATCCTACTAAAGGCCGGCGCAAACCCCGCTACGGTCGACCCCGAGGAAGCAACGGCACTCCACATCGCCTCCAGCAAAGGCGATGCAGACGTGGTCCTGGCTCTGCTGGAGAAAGACGCAAGTATTCATGCATGGCCGGATAATAATGGTTGCACGCCGCTACATCTTGCAGCACGGTTTGGACACGTGTATGCTGTGCAAGTGCTTCTAGGGTTTGGAGCAGACACTAAGAAAAAGGATAAGAATGGGGTGCTTCCGATAGGACTTGCGCGGTGGAAGAAACACGCGGAAGTGGTAGCGGTTTTGGAGAGGTAGAGGAGAACTGGCATGTTCTGTTCCTATCATATCAGTCAGCCAGTGTGTTGTGGCTGAGGGTGATAGTGATTATGCTGATAAAATGATAATAAAGTGGATATCGCGCTACGGAAACCCCCGCTACAGACCTCCGCGGCGCAACAAGCAGGAAAATTCGTCCTAAAACGAGTGGATATATATGCGGGCCGAGGTGCTTCAAAAAAATAAAAAAAATAAAAAAACACTTTTTCTCTGATAGTTTATATATCCAATGCGCTTTATATATTTAATGTTAGGCTAGATACCTCAAATGTCTTTGCTCCCTATGAATGTGCTACGGTCTACAGAGTGACAGTCACGTCCGATAGCTATATAAGAACAAGGTTACTTTTCTCTAGGTCCGGGGTAGCTCATGTGCATCTTCGAAACTCCGAGGATAGATATACATACATTGTACCCTATAGATACACAATCGGATCAATAAGCGCGAATGAAAAATTCTAAGGGAATTATTCAATCACATAGTATCACTCGAATTTTGCAGAAATATGTTGCAGTAATATTAGGACGAACGAGATCGATTGTTTGATTCCCTGCAGATTGAAAGCGCCCCCCCCCCCGGTCTATATATAAAGTATATACCCTTATAGAGCTTGTGATTAGTTGATATTTACATACCATACAATGTTAACCCTCATGTGTCTGTGGGCTCGGGTCTATATTTCTCCCCAATATTCGCCTCCAAAGCCACATCCGGAAAACCATCATATTAAGAAGTTTCCTCAACACGGGTTGTTAGGATTTAAGCCATGATCGAGTGGTATTCAAGCTTTACATGTAGAAAGAGATACAGGTAAGGAAACACGCTCTATAGCATTTGTATCAATAGAAAAGTCCTAAAGTGATATATCAGGTATCGCCCGAGCAGTGGCTGCATAACACGAATACCACCCAATGAATAACACCTAATGTCTAATGAAAGTGTATGATTAATCTATCTATCTATCTGCACCTAATGAAATACTATTAGAATGTAGCCGTTTGGAGATGAATTTTTTCATGCCAGTTGATGTAAAAGAGAAGACAGTATAACCGAGGCTCCGGTTGAAGCATTAAAAAATCCGTTTCTCGACGCGATTCGCACAGCTCGATGAGGTTTTTTAAAGTATATTTGATGTGAGCCTCTTTTGTGTTGAACCGAAAATCACAGTCTCCCATAAAATCGCATAGCTGGAGCTCAGTTAAAGCAGATGGGGCCGAACGGTGTAAAAGAAGTATTATAGCAATGATAAAGTACGCCTCTTCTTGGGGATCGGTCCGTATTCGAGATTTCAGCTAGGACCGAAAATGCGGCCGCAGACCGAATTTCTGGGTTATTTTCTGCTCAGGGTCCGCTATGGAAATCGATATAAAGGGTAATTCTGAGATCGCTTCCGCGAATCGGATCCACCCTAGACCTGCGTGCAGAAACGGAAAAGGTCCACGGGGATCACTTCTTGGAACTTCAGGGATGGATCTAGCCACAGCTGTGATGCCAGAACCCTCGCTTAGAAGCAAGGACTCTTCGACATCACCGCATAGGAAACGGAGTAATTTGGTGAAGCTAACGAGATCAATACTGGCCGAATCACGCTCGAGTTCCAAGTAACGAGAAATGCAGTTAGAAAGCTTTGGCTGTCAGAACAAGGAGCGCGTTCTCATCATTAGGGTTCTCCCATACCATGTCTTTATTATTTTCTCGTGTAAGTGGTTAGCTTTTCTGTTTCTGGGTCGAATCTGAGGTTGAATGGCCTTGACGTTCAGATAAGCTTTCTAGCAACCCTAACCGTGATGCAGTCGGTTATTGGAGGGCGAAGCAATGCTAAGCGGGGTTTGTGGAACAATCAGCAGGTTGCTTGCTTGTGTGCAAGATGGCGAGGAGGGAATCGTCTCATGCTTGAGAGACGCCCATCGCCCATCGAGCTATGTAGTGAGTTCTGCTCATGTCGCTAGATTCCCTTTTATAGAAGTATTGTGCATGTACCCATAAATGTGCACCAATAAAATTCCGTGGCGGAATGCCTTTGTCTTACTAGGCGTACCCTTTGCCTTGCTCGGAATGCCAAGCTCTCCATTGTATTTTATAAAGAACGCTTCGGGGTAGATATCACCACCAAGATTGCTACCAGCGAAGCCCTTACAACAATTGGCTGAAATAGCCTGTAAAAAGAAACAGAGCTTTATTACTATATTCCTAGGCTATGTATCTTTTCCTGGGTAAATTGGTTGACCGTGAGGGTTGGAATATCGCCTTGAAAACGTGGTCCACATTTAGATATACGCGCACCATAGATATAGCAACCAAAACCACTCAGCAAGACAAGCATGATAGGTTAGTTTTGGAGAGAGTAACCAAGAACTTGGCTGCCACACTGGAAAGCTTCCTATTTGCGTAAGGATCCAGTCCTATTTATTTCCTAGACAGGGAGAGCAATGAAATCCAGCGACATGAGTACCTTTATCTCATTAGTTGATTGGAGTTGTCCAAGATTGCTAGCAAGCTATCTTGTCCTTGCACAATCCTTATAGTCGCTCCTGGAGTCGCGACGAAACTGGTGCTTTGACGAACAAGGATTGCAACCATAGAAATTTCTAGCTCCAAGCCCCATTCCTTGTTACCCATATCAAAAATGCATCCTCACAGGTTACTTTCGTCAAAGTCCCAGTTTCGTCACGACTCCGAGGGCGATAGGGTGATACGAGGGTCTTTCGAACGGTTTTCCCCGTAATACTCCCGTGTTTCATCCGTGTCTTCGCCTAGATCCTCGACTATGGGGGTATAATTTGATGGTGTGGAAATGTCAAACCTCACGGTTGGATTGGATGATGATTAAAAGCCATAAACCATACTCGTGTCGTCGTCGTAATTAGCAATGCGAGCAGATGATCACAGCACCACTCGACAACCTTAACTCCACACTCCAAGAGGTGCTGGAGCACATACGTAACGTAGCGAACGTCCAGCTGAAGCATACACGCGTCGCTGAAGCTGACGACTCCTGGCCAGCAGAGCCAGGCGATGCGGGCGGTGTTGTTGTAACAAGCCTCTTTACCCCTAACCCTTTCTGCGCTAGCCCAAATAGGATAGCATCCTCGTATCTGCGCCCCCGCCAAGGCAGCCGCCAAGTGCGGGGAGAAGCAGAGGCAACGTCAGCTCAGGCCGAGCCGAGTATGCAGGATGCGGAAGACTCAGGTACAAGCTAAAGCTTATTTACAGGAGCCTGCCCGCCCATCCATCCGTCCACCAGCAAAAGCTTCCACCTTCTGGTAAGCCCACATAAGCTTTGTGATAGAGATTACTCGACAGCACAGTAGTTCTCCTCCCGTCTAGTTGTCTCCACACCCACCGATGGATCCCCCGCCGCCATACACCCCGCTGCCCGAACAAGGCTCTAGCGTGGGGGGTCGACACCCGCAGCAGTCGCCTCGTCCGCCTCTACCCCCTAGACAGTCGTTGCAGCCAACCCCTGTCGCCGCCACCCCCCATCAGGATCTCCGCTCAGCTTCACAGGTATCACTCGTGCCCATCAGCGATGCCACAAAACGGACATTGCTCATTATTTACATCCACGGCTTCATGGGAAACGAGACGAGCTTTCAATCGTTCCCCGCCCATCTACACAATCTGTTATGCGTGACTCTAGAACCGCTGGGTTATCTGGTACACACGAAGGTGTATCCCAAGTTCAAGACTCGTTACAATATCCTTGTTGCGACCGAGAACTTTTCACAATGGTCTGCCTCTTTCATAGCAATTTAGTCTTAGTGTAGAGACTGACCTTAGTTTACTGCAGGCTATCACAGTTCGAGAATGAGAATACAGACGTTGTCTTGCTCGGCCATTCGATGGGTGGGCTTCTATCCGCTGACGTCGCCCTCCTGAAAGACTATACAGGTCTAAGACGACACCGTCTGCTTGGAACCATCTCCTTTGATACCCCATTCCTGGGAATGCACCCTGGTGTTATCACTGCAGGTCTCGGAAGCCTCTTCCGTCCAGCCCCGAAATCGCCTGGAGAGGAAGCCGAGTCGCTGTATCAGAATGGCGGAGAGAGCTCCACGTCACTACATACAATGAACTCTGGTGGTTCGCAGGTTGACGAATTCTATTCGAAAAAACCACAGCGGAACTATACCGTCTCAATACCAAAGAAGGGTAAGCAACCACCCGTTTTTCACCTGCATTCTAGCACAATATACTAACCCTTACTCCAACACACAGAGGGGACATGGGACTCAACCTTCCACTTCATAAATAAATACCACTCTCGACTAACCCAAGCAACCGGCCAATACCTAATGTCGCACCTTGAATTCGGCGGCTGTCTCGCCGATCCAATAGGTCTCAAAAACCGCTATCTCGCCATCCGTGCTCTCGAAGACGGCCTCCCAACCCCCAACAGCAGCGTTGCGCGCGTCCGTTTCGTAAATTATTACACCTCCTCCACCGGCCGCACTAAAGAAGCCCCTAAACTTCCCCCTACCGCCACAGTATCCGACCATGCTTTTGACGGCTACTCGGTACCCATCACCGATACAGCATTCGCTAAAGAGGTGCAGGCAATGAGAATGGATGACGGTATCTCGAGCGGGCATAGAAAAACCCTCAGTGCAAGCTCTTATAACACTGCATCATCTTCACATAGCGAGATGCGAAATATTTCTCCAGACCCGATAGATGATGATGAGCTCTATGGCGGTCCGATAGCACTGCACATAGTCGAAACAAACGACATACCCGTCGCGGACGGAAAACCGCCTTCTGATCTGCTCACAAATGAGAAAATTCCAATCGACGATGGAGAAGGGGAGGAAGGAGAGAAATTGTCGATTGAGATTGCGCGACAGAGTACAGTTGAGTCAGGGTATACTGATGAGGTAGCGGCGTTACCGCCGATACCACCTCCGCCGGAGGAACCGAGTACGTTTGATTATTCGGTCATCCCGGACCCGATTGTGAGGAAGGTTGCGGAGAAGGAGGCGGCGAGGGTACGGAGGAGGTACGAGAGGGCGGCTAAAGACCATGCGAAGCTTGTACGAGACCGGGAGCGGATGTTGGAGAAGATGGAGAGGCGGAAGGGGAAGGAGGTGGAGAGAGAGGTTAAGACGAGGGGGAAAGAGGAGAAATGTAAAGTGAAAGAAAAGGAGAAGGAAGAGAAGAATCGATCGAAGGAGCTGAGAGGTAGAGAGAAGGAATTGGAGAAAGCGGATAAGGATAAACTAAGAGAACTTGGAGACCTTGAGAAAAAGATGCAGAAAGAGGATAGTGCTAGAATCCAGGAACTGCGAGATTGGGAGAGAGAGAAGGAACTACAGCAACTAGACAACGAGATCGAGGCGAGAGAGAGACAACGCGAACTCAAAGAATTGGAAAAGGAAAAAGACCAACAACGAAGAGAAGAACGCAAAAGTGGAAAATGCAAACAAGAAAACTCGCATGAAAAACAAGAACTCGAACGTCTACGCAAAGAGCAAGAACGAATGGATGCAGAGTACCGCCGAATGAACGGAATCCCGGAACCACCCCCGTCCGAACCTCTATCGTCCAGAAACGTAACACCCTCCGCTTCGTCATCCCGATCAAACCTACCGCCACCGCAGCCCGGCTACATTCCACCCGTCGTACCATCACCGAAACCATCACCACAACCCAAACAGAAAAAGAAACGTGAACACAGGTTCTGTATGCTCCCCAGCGACAAGGATGATAAATGCTGGATCAAGGTCGAAATGCAAGGCGTCGATGAAGTCGGTGCTCACTGTGGGTTATTCTTTGTAGGCGAGGTGTATGAGCGGTTGGTTGGTGATGTTGCGGCGAGGATCGAGGAATGGGTGAGTGAGGATGTTAGTAGGAAAGCTATAGAGCAGGCGGGGAATGACCAATGGCAAGGGGACGAAAAGAGGGGGTGGGGCTGGAGGTAATATAGGAGCTGAGCTTCATGGCGTTTCTTTCTTTTGTAGGGGGGGGAAGGTTTTTCGGATGTGGTTTCGGGTCGGATGATGGGTATTTGGATTTAGATATTGGGTTTACCTAGCATAGTAATAGTCAACTTTATCAGATTTCTGTGCAATTGCAAGCTCAACGAGGTACTTAGGTGTGAATTATATTGTGGGAAGTCGTGAATTGACGCTGGCTAAAAACGAAGTTGTGGATGGGATGCAAATGGTAGTGAAGCATGAGACAGCCGACTTTATACAAGCGTCCGTCGTGATTATATCATTTTCGCCCGTATTTAATAGCTACCTGGGAGTGTTTATAGATCCGTCAACACATATACTCTTTTGCTGATGCTCTACTAAGTATAATGTGAGATTAAGTAAGTAATGCAGCCCAGGTTTCCCTGCACGAATTATGTCGCAGTGCCGACCCAAATCAAAGAACAACCTCCAGATTGTTAACTCGGAAACTACGCTTATTCCGAGGATCTAAGATATACTGCTAAGGCTGGGTCAAGGGCTGATACATTCGATCCACAAGGAGTATCGAATAATTTACTATTTAAACAGTACGTTATTGGAAAAATGAATACGACAAGTGGTCAATTACAGTTCATAAAAATGTACTAAAATAAAAGCATCAAGACAAAATATATCTAGCTCTAGACAGGGCCTAATCAACGAAATAAGTCATTTCAGCAGAGTCATCTGCTGGCATAGAAATACCAGGATAGCTAGCAAGAGCATTAATGACTTTGACTCCCTCTGCTCGTTCCTTTTCTGTCAATCGAAAAAAATAGCTTCTACTACGCCCCGGGGATCTTCATTTCTGTTGCAATAGGTTGCCACATTTCATGGCGAAAGCTGTTTGTTGTCATATGTTATATATGTTAATAATCTTTTCTACTCAAAGTTAAAAGACAAGGCCTGCGAATTGATACAAACCTTCTATACCAATCATGCATTCTATTGGCAATTAAAAGATCTTTATCGTTACCCATGTTTGCCCATGGTGTATTGGTACCAATCCTATCAAGTTCACACTGTTGGAACAGGTAAGCCCATAATGGATCTGAAGACCTTAAGCTCCGGATCCTATTGTTAGTAATTTTACGTATTCCAATATAAATCACAAATGGATTGATACCCTCTATATAAAATGGCAAATGTTTCAATTTCACTCTCGGTTGGATCACGTTTCATAAGCGTCCTTTTCCAGCGAATCTGACAAGCTTGCCAACCCCTGCCCTCAACAATATTGTTTCTAGCGGACCAAGCAGTTGATGGAGTGTTGTTCATATGATCAGTTAAAATTTGATCTTCGGCAACAGTCCATTTGTAATCACTTGGGGTACTAGGCATATCTGGAATTGGTTAATAATGATATGCGGAAATAAAAGTTATGGAAAATGTGGAGATTCAAGAAAATTATGAATGTACAGAACTATCAAAAAATAAAGATAGATTTGAATACACGAGGTACATGACAAGAAAATGAATTCGAACACCGTTTTTTTTTTAAGCAACAGTTTATAAATTCTACTAAAAGCAAGGGCACATACTATCAAAGGTGATTGTCTTAATTCAAAATACAGTAGGAAAGAATATCAACGCAAAGATTACGTAAGGAGAAAAAAAATTGTCTTTCCGCTTGCCTGATGCACTTGATGGCTAGGAAGAAATGTTATCTTTTCACTGTGAACAAAATGACTTCACTAAAAAGAAAAATGCACCCGGACACAAACAACTGCGCAGAGAAGGGAACGGGGAGCGCAGGGGGGAGCAGGGAGTGCAAGATATCATATATGAATATAGCACGATAAATCAAGAGAATTGGCGACATCACACACGTTAGCAAAAAGGGGGGTCTGCGTCAGGATGCGCATAAAGCACTGGACGCAGGCCCCAAAGTTTGCACGCGTGGGGGCCTCCAACGCACGCCCCACGCCCGATACAAATCCCAGAATGGATCCTCGCCTGGTACGTCCTAGGTTCTGGACGCACTGGACGCACTGGACGGGTTAGAGTCTATATAGACGCATCACGGTCACGCTCCTATCAATCTGCTTTCAAGGGTATGAATATGTGCGATATCGTCAATTCTCTATATCTACTAAGCTATATACATATATGGCACTCTCCGCTCTCCGCCCTCCGCTCTCACCTACACTCTGCGGCTTCTCCTGCGCCCTCCGCCCCCCACCCGCTCTCTTTCTCTCGTTGTCGAGTAGGCGCCATATAGAGCTCGCTCGTGGGGTCGATCTCGCTGTCGAGCAGGCGCCGTATAGGGCTCCCTAGGAGGTGATCCTGCAGTCGAGCTGCAGCCATATGTGGCTCGCTAGAGGGCTTGATCCTGCTGTCAAAAGGGCCCAATAGGGCGTCCTAGGAAGCTCTCTAGGGGGGGTCTCTAGGGAGCTCAATCATGCAGTCGAGCGAGGTCAATATGGGCGCCTTAGGGACGCTGCTAGGGGGGCTGCTGGGGAGGTCGCTAGGGAGGTCGATCCTGCTGTCGAACGGGTCAATCCGAGCGTCCTAAAGCAACTAAGCTGTCAGTTTATGGGTATCGCTGGAGAAATTCCTGTGGCAGTCAATCCAGCAGTCAAGCAGGCGGGGCGGGAGGGTCAGGGGCACTGAACGACAGCGACATACAACCTGGAGATCTGTTTGCGAAGTTCATTGTAGTAGTAGTAGTAGTAGTAGTAGGGTAAGTAGGAGGTGGAGGATGTGGCCCATATGAGAGAAGTGCTGCTGGGAGGGTGTGGGCGAGGTCATGGTGATCGTGAAGGAACTTGAAGCTGGCCCAAAGATCCGAGAGGGGAGCTAGGGTTTCGACTTAGAAGAACCCGACCGAGGCCGCTATTGGGCCACGGCGTACGGGCGTCCTGGGTGTAGACGTATGGGTGCATGGGCGTACAAGACGTATGGGCGTATTGGGCAGGCTATTCGGGAGGACATTGAAGCAAAGATATAGACGTATAGGCGTACAGGTGTACTAGACGTATTAGACAGACTATTCAGGAGGACACTGAAGCAAAGGTATGGGCGTATGGACGCATTGAACGTACTGGGGCATGTGAACGGACAAGATTTGGGACGTATCAACGTACCAAGCATGGATAGACGTACCTGGCGCAGATGGACGTACGAGAGCTCCATATTGGCGATGTATTAGACGCACCGGTGCAGCTAGACGCATATAGACAAACAAATTTTTAGAAGTGCGTCCGGACGTTTGCCCATGCGCGCATGCGCAGACCCGTTTTTGCTGATGTTAGCCAACCGATATGTAAAGTTAGACGGTTTGTAAATGGGTTAACCAATATGTAAATTGGCTAGGCTGCTTTGTAAACCGGCTTTCTTGGAATATCAGTTAGAACATATATCCTTCTCCTACATACAACTACATTCAAGTTCACACAGCTACATGTACATTGTGGAGTCTTTGTCTCAGGGCCGTCCCGGTTACAGTTATCGGGAACATGAATTCAGTGAACGGTTTATTAGAACTTATACAAACATATTACTCTGCATGCTAAAAACAACAAATATGCCTAGTTCTAGTTAAGGTCTAATCAAACAAATAGGTTGTTTCGTCGGAGAAATCTGCTACCATACTGGTATAAATTCCAGAAGGGCTAACAAGAGCATCAACTTTGACTCCATCTGCCCTTTCCTTTTCTGTTAATTGAAAAAACAAGGTTTCAACCACACCCCATGAAATCTTCATTTGCTTTGCAATAGGTTGCCATAATAGAGTACGGTACCTGTTTTTAGTTAAAGGGTTTCAGGTTGTTAACAATTCTTTCTTTTCAAATTAAAATGACTTGGCCAAAAAATTTATACAGACCCTTTATACCAACCATATGGCTTGTCGGCAATAATATTAACTGGACTATCACCTAGGTTTGCCCATGGCGTTCTGCTGCCAATGTACTCGTGACCACATTGCGTGAGCAAGTAGGTCCATAATGGATCAGATGATCTTTTGTGCCTTTTGTTAGTAACTTTTACAAACTCACAAATTAATCATGAATAGATTGATACCCTTTATATATCGTGCCAAATACTTCTGTCTCTTCCACAGTAGGTTTTCTTTTCATTAGAAAAGTCCCCCAACGATTTTTACAGGCATCTAGAGTCCTGCCCTTCACAATATCTGATATATTCGAAGGCCATGTTATTGAAGGGCTACTGTTTAAATACTCTGTTAAAACTTCATCTTCAGCACTAGACCAGAAAAAATGATTGATTCTGGGCATATTTCTTGTTCGTTAAAAACACTATGCAAGAACTTCGGTTTTTGAAAATGGGAATATTCTGAAAAAGAATGAAGGCACAAAACTCTTGAAAAAGAAATATAAATGGTTTAGTTTTATGGCATGTAGACTAATTCAGATTATGTTTCTTTTATATGGTATTTCATTAATTCTACTGGAGACAAGAGTACATACTATTGAAGGTGATTGTCATAATTTAAAGTACTGTGAAAGAAGGCACACACCCTAAAGCTTGTACAATTGTGCGTTTATATGTGTCTAACTGTGTTTATACGAGCTAGTATGTCTTGTTTATCCGTGCTATAGTAAGTCTACCTGCGCCCAGTACGTTGGCACGCCCAGTATTTTTCCCCCATAGTACGTCGGCACGCCCAACTGCATTCAGTGCATCTATGCACCTAGTATGTCCATATATTTATTCTATTGAATACACTCTTTATGCCCGTATCTTTATTCCCTTGTTTACCCTACATTTAGTACGCTTAGTGCACTTAGTACGTTCTTGCACCCAGCACGCCCGTACTCGCCTATCTAAGTCAGACCCTAGTCCCCTCTCAGCTCTGTGGGTCAGCTTCGTTCACGATCATCATAACTTCACTCACGCCTTCCCAACAACACCTCTCTTATGGGCCACACACTTCCCATCCTGCTTGCCCTCCCGCTCCTGTCTCGGTAAACGAATTTCGCTAACAAATTACCAGGGAGTATCCGACCCCCCACCGGGCGGCGTCTCCTACTAGTATACCATCTTCTCGGCAACGGGGTTGGCTTCCTAGCAAGTCCCTAGCAACTTCCATATCCTGCCTGCTTGAGCGCCTGTTTGACTGTCGAATTGACTGCTCTAGTGACGGCCGTATACCTCCGTTCGACGGCCAGGTTGACTACTCTAGAGATCGTCTTAGATCCGCCCATAAAGCCCGTTCGACAACAGGATTGACCCTCAAGCTATGCCCGTATGACACCTATTCGACTGCGGGCAGGTAGGCGAGCGGATTGGGCCGGGGGGGAGGGGCGGACAGCAGAGCAGCAAGCAGGGAGAGGAGCAGAGCGGAGAGTAGAGAGAAATATATGTATATAGAATAGTAATGCTCTAGAAAAGCGATGAATTCGCACCTATTCAAAGCTTCAAAAGCAGCGTGATAGGAGCGTGATCGTGGCGTGTTCATACTGGTCTAGCTCGTCTAGTTCATCTAGTACGTCTAGAAGAGCCGATACATAGGGTGTACCAGGCACAGATCCATTCTCTCGTGCGTCCAGAAGTAGGATTAAGATGGCCGCGTCTAGTGCATCCTGAGCTCTACGTACGACGTCGAACCCTATTTACATTAAGTCCTTGCCAGCAAAACTATTCTACTTAAATCATTATCATCACCCTTTATCCACACGCATTTGGATTCGCACGGTTGTGCTCTAGATTAAGGTTTTGTCCTTAGGAATGCCCTGTTATAGTAACAGCCGCCTACTAAGTACAGTTACTGCACACATGTACAACGAAGACGACAATGCTCGTGACATGTAACGCTATTTAGGACCTGTTACAATACCACTCGCTAGCTTTATACGATTTTTTATAATTCTCTATTATAAAAAAGAGCTGCGGAATATAAATAGTTTTGGGGTTTAGAGTATATATTTCTAAAAATAGAAGATATGATACAGAAATATATTTGGCGAATGTGCATGCACTTAGAAAAAGAAGCATTATATAGTAAATTGGTATCTACAAATCGCTGTAAACCGTTATGAACACTTGAATTCCCACGAAGAAATTTGATGGATATTATGCAGGCTTCCGATCAAGATGTTCAGTTTTTTAATGTCAAACCTCTGTCCCGCTACAGCCCCTTCAACAATAGCATTTAAGTATTGGTGCCTAAGTGTTAATGACTTGTCTTTGGATGAGACATTACAAACCTTTCCTGTAGCCGTAATTGAAACAGAAATTAAAATATATTCGGCTTCAGAATTATAATTGAGATTCAAATTAGGGGTGGTAAATGCTTATGTGTTATGGAAAAAGCTTTGGCCGTTGGTTGTCTGCAGTGCTATCAAATATTGAAGTATTGCAGTTGCTTATACGAGAGAAGAAGCTACCTAGGCGAACAGTGTTATGAGTAGCGATAGAAGCGATCAACTCTCTGCGCGTATCTTGTACTTCAACAGATAACGGAGGTCGGACACGTGCTCGAGTGACCGATGGCGACACCCATTAAAGTCAAAGAAAGAATTAGTACAAGCAAATCTCTCAAAGGTCTGAGTTTGATGAGACGCGAATAGTCTTCTATTTATTGATAGGAGCCATAAAAGTTAACTTACATTTCCATAAAGAGAGGTATCCGTAGACTAGGAGACGTATAAGTGCAGACTGACGTGTACAGAATGTGCGCCGTACACGTACGCACTTCTCAACTCCCCGGCAACCCAGCCACCACCACCATCACCACCGTCACAATAACCACAAGTCTTCATCACCGTCTTTTCACAGGTCTTTGATTCATCTGCAATCTATGGCTACTCTGCATACGGATTCCACGGAACATTCACATGAGTACCGCTTCGTCAGTTTAATCAAACGAACCCCTGATGGAACTGGTGACCCTCATCTTGTTCAGGTTAGCGAAATAAATACTATTGAGGTAAGATTAAAGCTTTAGACACGACCTCATCCGCTGAGCAACTCGGACAGAAGCTTCTTCATATATCGCAAAGATTGTTTGATACGGACATTCCCCCAAGGATCTTCACGGAGAACAACTGCCCAATACCGTACACGTGCTGGGTTGACACGGTGCGGGGCACCGGTCGATCAGGCCAACATTTCTATCTCGAAATCTACGAGCAGCAGTACACCAAGGGCACCAATCGTTCTAGTTTAACTCTCACAACTCCTATAGACAGTACTAAGCCTTCACCAGGTGAAATCAGACCCGTAATCTTTGTGATATACCCTAAGGGCTTATTTTCGACTTATCCGCTTCCTGACGACCTGATAGTAGAGTGTATACCGCTTGATATCAAGCTTGGAGCCTTGGCGGATAACATTAAGGAATTTCTCTCTAGAGAATTCTCTCCGAATGCAAATTTTACAATCAAGTTTGAAAATGCATCGAACTCCCCCTTCAATCCGGGAGATACTCTGAAGGAGTCTGGTATTGTGAATGGGGCGCTGGTATATTGTAGGTTGGGGTTGCTGAACTTTCCAAACTAACAGCACCTTGCTCGTAGCATCGTCCTCCTAGATATCAGACCCAGTGCGCGGTGGTTAGTTTTGTGGGTTTAAAATGTAGGAAGTTCCGTATTGGGGACGATAGAGCGGATGGAGGCGGTGTGACTAATATTACTAACATTTATTGGAACAACGGATAACGCACCGCTATGACACTGGCTAGATGGCTGGGTTTAAACTAAGGATAAAGTGTACATCGGCCAAAAAAAGAGTGAACCAGGAAAAGAGAGCTCAGTATGCAAAACACACAGATCCTCTGGGATATTTAGGCGCACTTTTTATGTCTTGAGGGGGGGCTTTTTTTTATTACGAAAAATAAGAATATTAATTAACGTTAACAGCCCTAGCTAGGAAATAAGTGGCATCATATCGAGATTTTCGACTCTGACTGAGGTAGTAACTGATTCCGGCTCACCTCTCAGCCTGATGAAGTAATCGGTGCTCGAGTGATTGATCGAAAGTATCGTATTAGTCTCAGCAAGCGAATATAGAGAGATAGCCACAAATATCTTGGACACTGCAGGTGCAAGGAGAAAGAGAAAGTGGTTCTCGTAAAATCGATGCTAACTGGGCCTGCGACTGTAGCGAAGCGTTGTGCTATGCCCAAAAACTCCCCAATTTTAAGTAAAGTAATATAAGAAAGAAAAACACATGTATATTACGGCGTGTATGCCAATAGATTTCTTAGATATCTCAAGTGTAGTTGAGCTAGTCGAAGAGGCATTTTCTGTGTCACCACATTAAAAGTACCATAGATATTCCCAGCATTTAGTTTTAGACAGACTAGCCAATAGTATGTGTATTGCACCGAACTGCTCTTGAGAGTCTGCATTTAGAGGCCATAGAGGCGAAGAGGAAATTTAAATAGAACGGTGTGATAACTTGAATCTCGAATTCTGCTACCAGCTGCGAGGGGTAAGATCTAAATTTAGCTGTGAATGAAAATATAAAGAAACCTGACCCTGCCAAGTATCGAAGCAATATATATTAATTGATAATAATAGACAATATTTGGCTAGAGGACGGCGGATATGACGACCCTATTAATACTGGCTTCTGAGGGCTTTCGTTAGGCGTAACTAATTCGAGCAACCCACCCATCCATCCACCCTACGTATGATATCACGTGAAATTCGCGCACACCCCAATTTCGTGTCTTCTGTTCTAGGGCAACTAAATACCCACCGAGCACGTAGAGAGAAAACAAAACACATGCGCATGCAGGTGATTTCTAGAATCCGTGACATAATTCTAGCCAGCTAGCCAGCCAGCCAAAAGCCATCGGCTATGTAGTCAGCTAAGAATTCAGGAAGGTATCCAGTGTTTCATGTGAGCAGCGGGTAGCGCGAACGGAAGAGACAACAAGGCAATCGAGAAAGAAAAGAAAGAAAGAAGAAAAAAAGGGTGTCTGATAGATAGATAGAGGGGGCTCGGAGTCAGCTTTTATAATTCCAAGTGTTCAAATGTGGAATGTGGAATTCCATAATCGCGGATGTTGAGATGATGAGGAAGGTGGGAGGGGTGGGTGGGTGGATGTTATGTTGTACCACCTGTCGTCTGGAGGTTAGTACACCTCGTCATGGTACATACCCAGCTAGCCGATCGCGAAAAAAAACGTGGGTGGAGACGTCAGAATCCTGGTAGGTGGTGCTCTGTGGGATTCGGAAATGGTTTTGTTCTCCTGGAAATGGAAAGAGTTCGTTGTGTATCTCGTGGCGCTTGCGGCTGTGTGTGGTGTGTGCATGAACTGTCAATTCGTGCAGTACTCTAGATTGGCACGGATGTGGCGCCCTTACCGGAATGGCCTGGCGCCTCGGGACTTGGTACTTGGCGCTGCGATTGAATACCTCGTTGTAGAACGATATGTGTGGAAAGCAAAGAAATGAGAGAAAAATTTCCAAACTTTGGCGAACTTAATGAAGCTTTACTTATTTGTGTTGCAAGCCTCTCCAGGCGCTTGGTAGTGAGAAGAGGGAGTAAATCCCTAGTGTAGTAAGGCTAAGGCGGCTCTGCTTTGTCTACATCTCTGGCTCTTCACATCATATGGAAAGAAATGCTATTGCGATTCAGATTCAGATTCAGATTTTAAATTGATGCTTCTATAACTCAATTCACCCTCTATTGGCGGTCGTGGGTGCAAGTTATTAAGTTATTACCTAAATTTAATATGTTCTGTAGCAACCCTAACCTCGGCCTATTAGACCGAGCTTACCAGACCAGGAACAAACCTACCTCGAGTAGTATAGTATAGCAATTCAAGATACAACCTCTAGTCTACTCCTCCAACGTATTCCGAGTAGTAAAAGGCAATAAAGGACGTTTGAAGAAAATATCCGTCAACAATACGCCCAGCCATGGTTTTGTGTAACGGATGCCAAATGAGGAAACTTGACCGGTACTGCTACCGCGCGGTCATGCATGTCAGCTGTGGTATTGGTACCTGTTGAACAGAACGGTAATGTCTACCTACTTTACGAGAACCATCGTCCCTGGTAGTGTAGTGTTGAGTTTTATGGGCCTTTGCTACCGAGCTCCAGGATGGATTCTATCAACGTCAGCCTTACCACTTACGCGCGATCTTGGTGACCATTGCGGAGTTCTCTTTCCTAAAGAGAGGCCTCACCCATGCAATTCTGAACTGTCCGCGTGAAGTTCATTTCTATCTTTCGTGGTACTAGGATTCTAAGGATTATGAAACATCCGTACTCTTTAGTCTTAGCTATCCTTGTGTAAGTTCCATGCAGAGGTGACGTCTGCTGGACGTGTATATATATATATATCACTATGCTTGCCATCTTGCCTAGAGACTAACCTTGATCCAGTGTCGATTCAGCCCCAAGGAAGAGTTACGACTGTTGAGAATTTGCCTATATTCTTTCGATAGACATATATGCCAATAACTGGACGCCATAATCCTCGGGACCAAGAACCACTAAAACACTATAATGGCAAACATCGTGAGCCATGGCGGCTACTATCAAAGCTCTATGGGTTCTCCTCTGGAGACACCTAACTCGACACCAAAGCTTCCTTATCCTAGACCAGGCCCCACAAATCCTCCTCCGCTGATTCCAGGATACTTTACTCCCCCGGACAGTCGTGAGAATTCACCGGCTCTGGGAGGAACGTCGCCAAATCCTCAGAGTAAAAACGACTTAGTTCTTCAACAATTCGCATCCAGCATTTCTCCAACTGCTTCTGAAAATAGCGTTGTTCCTGGACACAATGTCGCAAAAACGCCTTCAGATCCCTGGACCCCAACAGAGTCGCCATCTGTTAACCAGGAGGAATCCTTCGAATGTCCTCAACCAATACCGGAGAAGACAAAAACCCCAACCTCTCCTATCGTTCAAATGGGCGGGTTCCCACCTACCCATGGAACATTCGGACGTGCCGAGAGCCGTCGATACCAAAGAAGCAATCCTGTCACCGCACCGCCCTCCCAGCTATCAAAATCAATACGTTCCCCCACCCACCGATACAAAAAGTCAGATGCATCCACAATAGCCCCATTACCCTCAACGGTATATGTACCTGGGGTGGGCGACACTGTGAGCAGCGTTACCTCCCCCGGCTTCGGTGGAGAAAGATATAACTACTATGGCCACAGTCGGGATCGTTCGGTATCAGATCCAATATCGCGGTTTTCTCCATGGTGCGATACACCGCCTCTATCGGTGGGATCGCCATCGATTTCTTCTCCGTTTCTTCCGCTAGAGCCAGATACTCCTATCATGGCTACCCCTCCCGCTCCACAATTACAGTATCGCAACTCGGTGGTGTCTTCGCAGGCTGGGCTTATAGAGTTGTGGAAAGCGACGCAAAAGAGCGGAATGGGAGCGGAGAACTCGACCGAGAGTGGTAGAACACACGTTTTAAATATGTACCGGTTAGTAAAATATCCGACTTCAATCTCTCATCACATTCTAACGCAAAACCAGACAAACGCCGCCCCAAAAATCCCGAACCCCAAAACATCCCTTCGCATCCCCCGAAAACTTCACATTCGGCCCCAATCCCCAAACACCGTTCTACACCATGCGCGCAATGCGAGAGAATCCCGAAGACGACACCTTCAACGAACTCAGCTTCCTCCGCCGCGACCCCATCAGCGGCCTCGACACGTCCGTCATAACCCTCGGTCTCGAATCACCGTTCCGCCATACGCTGCCCACCAGGGACGGACTAATCGCGCTTATATACCCCAAGGAGGCCGTTCTCTCCGCCATGCTGCCCATGTCCCCGATTATAATTAGTACAGACGCCGACAACGCCGACGAGGCCCCGCGCAAGCTGCGCGACCACGAAGAAAGAACCCGGGAAGCGATCCAAAAAGCGTATGCGACCGAGTGCTGCAGACTAAGCTGGAACGCAGCGCGGAAGAGATACTACCTGTACCATCCGGGCGTTACGGCAGGCGGCGATGCATATCTTGTTGAGATCGAAGGAGAGGTTGGGTTTGATTGTGAGGGGGCGAATGGGACTATTAAGGTTTGTTTTTTGCGTGCGCCTGGTAACTCGGGGAGGGGGGGTTTTCTTTAAGACTTGCTAGCGGAAGTTTGCTAATATATGAGATGGTTTGATTGGGGCGTAGTTGATTAATGTCGACACGAATGAAACGTTCACGGAGCTGGATTTTAATACGGGTGTGCTCTACGTCAATACTAGTGCGACTTTGAAGATTCCGTCAGATCATATGGTAGATGTCGCGGTAGCTACGGTGCTGACTGTTGCGACTGTTGAGGGGAGACGGAGGAGGGTGGTCCGGATGAATCAATCACAGCCTTCTTCCTCGTCGAGCCAGAGCCTGTCACGACAAGTTAAGAAGGAACATAAGGAGAAGAAAAAGCGGCAGGGGTGTTTGTCGGGGCTGTTGAGGTCGCTGTGTTTTTGATTCTTTTGCTCGCGGCTATGGTCTAACTTTTAATTGCGATTTTTTTTGTGTTTTAGATATTTAAGGTGTGGGTTTTGGTTGGGATTCTCTGAGAGGACTGTTTGTTGTTTCTTTTGGACTTATATAGAATTCGGGGGCTCTATTTGTCATATTATAGATCTAGAGTTGGAGGGTGTTTTTGGCGCGTTTTTTCTGTTGTAAATGTAAATATTGGCTTCAAAGAATAGAACTAGTTATTGATAGATAATTGCTTTTCTGGGTCATTAGCCATCAATCGAACCGGGATAGTGCAGGAAACTGAACACGGCTAACCCGAATTATATTAGCTCCCAGAATATAATTCAAAAATGGTTAGCGTATCTTCTCTTTATTAGAATTAACCCACGGTTTCTACGATATTCATATACAAAAGCCCCAGAAGTCCGAGGTTCACATATATTTAATGATATTTGGACTGTGGTGTCTACAGCAAAATTTTACTATATCCCGAAGTTATCAACTCTGACAAATTTAAAGACGCGGGCACCACAACTATTGCACATATCTATCTTTAACTTTAAGATTCACTGGCGACAATAGAGATCGGATCAACCGACGAAATAGCTAAGTAATTCGTTTTATGGTGCACGGAACTTAGTGTGTAAGCTGCCCAGCCCCTTCCTCGAAGGCTGGTTCGCATTGCATCCAGTGGATGGGAACAAGCCTGACTTAATCACCCTTGCAATTCTATAGGCTTTGTCCAGTGGGCGATGCTACAATGCTGCATTTATGGCTATTTCTGTGAGAAAACCACACGTGCACAGTCTTATGCATGCATATTACGATCGTCCATGGAGGTCTTGCCCCCGTTGAGCGGATCGCAGCCTCGCTATAAAATAAAAGGCTTGTTTCGACCGCAAAACAACTAACTTCCATTAACCTCCAACGCCGTATTTCCAAAAAAAAAAAAACGCATTGCCCGCTATGGTCTCCCAGCCGAAACAAGATTAGGTTTCGCGAAGAGCAATTCTACATGTGCCCGAGATTTCTTCAAGGGCACTTCTGTTCTATTTGAACCTCAGCTAATCAGTTCCCGAATCGTATGTATTCGTGCCACGTGATTCTCATTCGTGAGGGTATCACCACTCAGCCTCATTATCGGTGCGGGGTTGTGGGGCTGGATCGGCGAAGTATCAACCCACCCTCTCGTCCCAAGGCACCAGCGATACCTGCAGATTTTACCACGTGAGCCACAATTGTGGAACAAAGCTGCACTGCCCTCAACCAACATCCAGTTGGATAGTAGAGGTGTTGGGCTCGAGGTATCGGACAAGATATGGAGCAACATAGCAAACTCGTGTCGTTGGATATACCATAAAGCTTCGGTAATAATGGACTGGCCTGGATTAACTTGCTAACAAGTTCTAAACTAGCCTTCCAAAATGATTGGGAAAGTGTCGATTTGGTTGGCCGGCAACAGAAATCAAAGCGACCAACAACTTGTCGATCGGTGGGGGTGTTTTTGTCCAAGTACTTAACTCTAGTCAACCCAGTTCGTCATTTCGTAACGAACCTCTACGGTACCTAAACTATTATAGCTCATATGCATGTGTTTTTTGATTACTTCGTGTGATGGGCGGTTTTACCTCATGCCTCGCAGTACTTGCATATTGTGCCTGTAGACTATTGAGTTTTCATTGGCGTGCCATCTAAAGGAAACTCTTTCCGCGGGCAAGCAAGAAGCTTGGCTCCGTATAGAAGATTCTCGTGCCTAGCAGGGTTGCCTACGGCTCGGAGGCTCCGTCCTCCGGCTACATCTGTCCCATGTATTCCCTTTCTATAATTTATTATCCATAAATGCTTCAATTTTGATAAAATACCGTCGTAAAATGAACACCCCACCCTAAGTTATATGCAAACTCTTCATTCCCTATTATCGAGGAAAGAAGTATCTAGTAGATAATAACTACATGTACCCTGAGTATTTAATACGAGAGCCTTACAGCTTACAAATAATCGCCCCAATAAAGAAATGTGTGCAGGAGGGTAGTTTTATAAAAATCAATGAAAGATACTGAAGAGTATAGAATCAACTATAAGGCCTCCCTCTCTTAACCGGCGATATGTTATCCTTCCCTTTTACACCCATCCCAACATGACCTACTTCACTGGCCCTTTTTGACGAATATTCTCCAAGCACTCCAAACCGGACTTCTATCCTTCCATACTTCGCCGGCAGAGGAACCATACCCAAACAAGCGCCTTTCAGCTCCTGATCAAGTGTTGTGTTTCGTGTCGTACATAGAATAGTCGAGAAAGAGACATCGCTTGCCACCCCATTTCGTATGAGAGCAATAACCCCTAATGGTACTAGGAGGCCGCAAACGCTTATCGCGATCGTATATGTCACCAGCAGGATGAACGGCTGGTAGTGGTAGGTGTTTTGCATCGAATAGCAAATACTCGTCTGATTAGTGCTGCTGAAGAGGAGTGGTTCCGAAAGTAGCGAGACAACCATCTTGTGCGTCATTTGCTCGATAGCCGGGCCCATGTCGTGAGCAAGTCCAGTATTGGATTGGATCAGTGTTGTGAGACCGACCCTCGTGCGGTTGATTTGATATCCACCACCCGTTGTGATTGTACTATTCTCCCTTTCGCCCGGCGCATAGACCCTCGTATATGAACCAAAAAGAATATCAATCACTGTGTCGAATAGCGCCCAGTTTGATTTGTCTCCTAGACTGCTATTGAAAATGACGCGGTCGCCCGCGATAGGGTGGAGAATTTGAACAGAGTCTATGGTAGGCTCCACGAACTGGCTGCTGACAATGGTTTGCGTGACGTTGTAGCGTGCGACTGCCCCTTGGCATCTCAAGGCATTTGGTTGCCGACAGGCTATATAAGTATCCTTTCCCTCAGGGTGGGTGCTCAAGACCCAAAAGCTATTATTAAAAGGGAGTGTGGGATTCGCAAGAAATTCTGGCATAAGCGTTGAGTTTTCTGCCTGTCGATTGCAAAGAGAAAAATAACCGCCCCATGTGCCATAGCCAGGTAGACTGGCGGGGTCTAACTTCGTACAGGTGATTGCTGGTCCATCAAATTGAACTGTGTAGTTGCAGGTGGATTTACACTCGTCTTTCCAATCCCTTCCGAAGGGTCTTGTAATGTTTGAAGGCGTGATTCGGCCCGAGAATGCCGGTACCGTGAAAAGTTTCTTTGCTAGGTCACTGGGCCCGGCATAGCTTGTAGAGTAATTCGAGTTTCGAAAGTGAAGGAAGCTCACATTAGGATCCGGATTCATCAAAGAAGAGTCTTTGTTGGCATAATCGAAGTCCAGAGACGGGGCGATGCATCTCGCCGAGACGAGACCTGGGACTACTGATATGGTACTTGGCGTCAGAAGCGTCAGAAGCGGGAAAAGCCATTTCACAGCCGCCATAACCGTCGAGATCTTTGCCCTCAGTATCATGTCCCAGTTAAAAAAGCAGAGTACGCTGGATGTGGCACCAAACATCGCATCGATACCATCCAAGGTATAGGGTACAGTACGAAGGTTATACCAAATCCACTGATCCCGGGATATTGACACAGCCGAAGCAAGCGAGAACCCCAAAAGGTAGGCCAATGCCGTTCCGATACGAATAGTCCACTCCTGGCGTGTGGCTAGTGTATTATCTTTGATTGTGTAGAATTTGTGGTGCCCGAATGCACATGCAAGGCCGAGAACGATCAGACCTATAACCGAAGCCGGCTTTCTCCAGTGGATTTTCCATTCGGAAATGGGTTCTCTGCGGTATTCTGCTTTATCCTTCCATTCGCCTTCATCTGGAGGAGATGCTGAACCGTAGGTGGCTTTTCTACCTTCATCTTCGAGTCGGATATAACCCTGATGTTCTCTGCTGGCCATTCGAGTCAACAGTATCAAACAGGTATTTAGGAGGTTGAAGCACGAAGAATTTCGTGAAAATATAGTATGTGAATTTGCCGCGAAGGGTGGTGTTCGACGACAGGGACAAACAGAGCCCTTCAGTCCGAAGTATTCGGCATCGTCTATATATATTGCAACATGGGGGGAAAAACAAAAAATTTCCGTTAAGCCCGCGGATTATGTGACAGCCTTAAAGCCCCAAAATGTAGGTGGTGTGTTGAAGTGTACTACGCGTGAGTATATTTGGCTGCTCCAAATATGAGATAGCAGTCTGCTCTGAATCGCAAGTACGACCCACCAAGCCTTCATCGAAGGCTTATCAGAAGGCAACCAGCCCAAAACGTAACCGGCTTGATTCGATACCCAATGATTGCAGTTTCCAGGTCGACACCGATTATCTCATCCTATTCGAACGAGGCTGAGTCGGCGTGTTGGGAATTGGCCTGGATTGTGATAGGTCGAATAAACGCCGCCGAGTTGGCATCGACGATTCTGAGGCTAACCTGGTATTCGGGCTCAGTAGACACTTCTGTTATGTATTGTATTATATGCAACAATACCACGTTCCTCAGAGGGCCATTATATGCATTTACCGTAATATCTCAGCAGCACCGAACGGGGCTGGGTGGTAAGTGCTGGTAATTGACCCGGGCTGCGATAGGTTGAATGAACGTCGTTGAGCTAGCATTTGGTGACGAGGTTACAACAAGACTCGGATAATCACGATAGTATTCCAAAGCGGTAGACCCGCGATTTCGGTACTGTATTATCGCATTCAAGTCCCCAGAGTTTCCCGAGCCTTTTTATTTATTCTATACCATGTTCTGCTAAGTCACAAACCCACACCATATGCTGTTAACTCGGATTCAATATCTTCATCGGCCCAACTTCTGAGAACAAAACCACAGCGATCTGGTTCAAACAGATTTAAAGTGGACGAAAGACCAGATCCCTTCCCTTCCCACCTACTAAGAAAAAGAGCAAGCCGCTCATACTCATGTCGCCAGATTTATAATGCGTCACGTGACTAGATTTTAGTTGAGGACTGTTCTAAAATCCGGTCACGCGACGCGTTATAAATCTGGCGCCATGAGTATAGCACTCGCAAGAAGTTAGAGGGTTCGAGTTGTTGGGCTGCACCCCCAGCACCCTATGGCTTGGATGCAGGTTGTGATCATTCCGGTGGCGAATTGCGATGCTCATTAATTCACGAGGTGTCACAGAATCCCAATCAGTTGTATTTCAGATTGGCGGGATATGGAGGAACGAGCTGTTAAGTGTACAATAGGAGATCAGGAGAGAGTGAGAGAAGTGACCAAATAACACGGTATCCACCAGGACCAAATGCCAATGATACGTGTATGCTGTGGTACAGAGACCCCGAGATGTATCCCACGTGACCTCGCTAACACCCGAAGTGGTCTGATTAATTGATAGAGTTTCAAGTACTACCTGCCCGTTCTCGCGATGTTGTGAAGCTAGGCAGTTATGCAGGTTGTACAGCATGATATAGTTTGTTGGCACAGGGCGTATTTCGAGGAACCCAACGTCATACATCTTCTCCAGAGTCTACTCCAATCACCATCGCCATCACCACCATCACCAGCAATCATTTACTCTCTACCATAGATGCAGTCCCTAAATATACACTCACCTTCTTCAGATCCACTTCCGCATCTCTCTCCTGCCTCCATAAATGCAGAGGCTCAACGCTTCACTGACGATGACCTCGAATTCCGTACCATCACTACCCTCCTATACATCCTCGACTCCAGCGAGAATGTGAAGCCAGAGAATTTGAAACTGGGGAACTTCAAAGTCAACCCTGAACAGTATCCGTATCTGAGACTTTTGACCGCCTTGTCATCCTTGCTGGTTCGAGACCGCGAAATTCTTGCAATCCTCCCAAAGAGGTCTGGCAGTTTTGGCACTGAGCTTTTCGTAACCTCGGTGGAGGAGCTTCCATCCTCTCCTTCACCGTTGCCATCGCCACCGTACCGCTTTCTCGCCCGCAACCCCCATGACAACAGCAATCTGGAGTTATTCGAGGCTCCAAAATCGAATGTTGGACCAGATATCACACAATTTATCCTGGACAATTGGTTCGTTGCTCCTCCTTAAAGTTGAGGTATAAACTCCAACGAAAATGAACCCAAAAACGACTCTAGGGATCAATCTTTTGATAGTCACGTCAAAAATTTTGAAAATCTGCTCAACAGCTGCCTCAGTGACCACGCAAAGCCGAATCACGCATGGCGCAATCTCAATATTTACTCACTGTTCCAATCCATCCCAAAGATCCACCGGCGCCTCCACAGCAGCGCTTTTATCAAAAAGCTTCGCAGCATCGATCCAGAGTCACTTGAAAGCTGTCCATGCGTCCCTCTTGGTCTGACAGCGGTGGACGACGGATATATTCTCATTATCTCCAAATGGAATTTCAAAGCGAAAGAGAATCATCCGGCTCTCTACAGCTTTGTCGAGTCTCCGCGGAGGGCCGGGCTTAAGCGTCGGCTACCGGAAGATCGAAGATCATTCTTACCCATGTTTCACGCCTTCTTTAAATGGTTCATAGCTGAGATTTGGGATGAGCTCTCGCTATTGCGCGACTTGCGGGTGGGGGCAGGCCCACCGGAAATATTTCCATCGAAAGAAATACACGTTGCCCGCGCTAATCTTAGCGCCTTGCGCTATTTTACGTGGAAGTCGGATTCCTTCGTGACATATATCCAAACCATCCTAAGCAGCAAAGCATATAGCGCTCAACACGCTATTATCGATACCGAAAAATTTGACACATTGAGAGAAGAGGACGTTGATTCTGAGCACGATGCGGGTAAGGGAGAGGGGGGTGAAGCTATACTAGATATAGCGACTGAATTCGATACCGATGAAGGACAGTCCGCAGAGTCTCTGGGTGGCGTATTATTGCTAGCTCATAAGTGCATGAGCGAGTTGCGGCTCATAACCGCCAATGTCCAACATCTAGCCCATATACAAGCAGTTCAGCGCAGACTCGAGGGCATGCGGATAAGTTTCCGGATTCTCAAGTATCCGCGCTCTGACGGGAATATGAAGCCATGGCGGGATGTGATAGCTGACCTCTTCGGTAGCGATGCTGAGGAGTTAGTAATCAAAGCCCTCTACGAAAAGAGTACTCAGAACAAAAGATTCAGAGTATTCAGCCCCGACGCACCATCGCTCCCCTTCAAAGGCCAAGTTCACTGCGAAGGTGTACTAGGCTGCCTCTATAGCCTTGCTAACGGTGGTGGTGATTACACTTGGGTAAACCTTAACATCTCCCGCCCGCTGACGGGGAAATATTTTTAACGGCAAATACCTATAGACCAAAATCCCCCTAGATGTCCTTCGTACCATCAGTAGTTCATACAATCTTCTCGCTCCCTCAGAGCGCTGCTGTCCCGTCTGCGCTACGACAATTTCCTTACTATCTACGGATAAAAATCATCAGCCCCTTCAGACCCTCAGTAAGCACAGCGTAATTCTTCCATGCGCCCTCCCTCATGGACTTCCACGCCCGATCCGAAGACGGCTCCTCGATATTTATAAACGTAAACTTCGAGGCCGTTTGTTATCATTATCGAAACAGTCCGCGAAAGGTTCAGACAGGAGAGGGTAAAGCTAACCGGCCAACAATGATCTGGCGGATAATTTACATGTTTTGGTAGGAAGAAAGGGAAGTGTGGGACGGTGCCATAAGAATAACAATGGTTTTGTATAGAAACACCCACGACGCTCTTTTTCGCTTATAGTATATGACTTTTTATTACATATGGAAAGGGTTCCGCTTTTCTTTTATCGAGTAATACATGTATGTAGGGGTCAAGAATCTTGATGCATCTGAGCTTGTCGTTGAATCCAGAATTGAAACATGTTGATCCGTTTAGGGTTAAGATTGAATCTACTATTTCGGCTCAAATGGGCTAGCATCGTTACACATATGACTATTGTCGACTGTTTCAGCGAACCAAATCACTCCTTGCAAATCTAGTAATCCCCAGTCCATTCCTCAACTAGAAACGGCCCCTAGCGATCCATTATTTGGTGGTGTTCCTCGGTAGGCCTAGCCTCGCTACCCTGTAGGGGCCGTATGCCCTGAACGAAGAACCATGTCCTCGTACCCAGAGCACTAAAAGCTCGTAGTCGGGGCCCCACATCGCTGCGCACCGCTCGATACCTCCTAGCTCGCTCCTATCCGGTGGCGCCTACACAATGCTTTTGAAGTCAGAAGTCATGAAACAGGGTTAGGGTTCTCTGGCCCCTATTCTTGGAGGTCAGATCAATCGACCAATCAGCATCGAGTTTGATCCTTTCCCTCCCCTTTAACTCTTCCCTTCGCTCAGGGCATTTTATTTATTCATAGGAGGCCCTTTCTCGCTTGAGAACCGAAGCCTGTTGGCGTTATGATTCTTGTCTGTATAGAAAACGTTATCGCATTGATATTCATGATATGTCACTCGTTTCTGTGCTGCGCCAGGCTCTCTAGAGTTTCTAGATTTGGGTTTTAGGCGTTAAACGAGATACAGGTAAGTGCAAGCACTATATACACTGCAGTACAGCCAATAAAAAGCCTCCAAAAGCCGGGATCCTAAAATCCATCTCTACAAGGGTGGAGTCCTCAGTACGTATACAGTAGTATTAGAACGTAATACCTAATATTCCAATAAAGCCCGCCGAGCTCACATTTCGACTTAAAGGATTGAGAAATATGTTTTGCGTGATTGTCTAAACACAGGCGGGGAGAAAGCCCCACCATTATTACGGTTGCTGTATCCCTATTCGGGTGTGGTAACACTTCGTCGTTAGTTACCGCTTTAGGCAACTGAGGACACAAGAAGTGTGGTTGCAACAGCATGTCCCCAGTTACCTAATTAAGTAAGTGAGGCAGGTCTCCGACCAAGCACCAGAGCCCGTACCTGCTAAAAAAAACCATATCTTACACCAACGTCGTTTCACAAAATATGCTCTCTTACTTGTAATACGTACCTCTCTCCTGGTAGCATTGTCTCATCAAAGGGGTCGGAACCGAAGATATGGTGTCTACCACTCTTGACAATAGCCAATTTCTTTCTTCACTGCAAGCATTTAGCTCTAATAATAATAATAACAATAATAATATCAACAATTTACTTTACTTCCAGATCCGCCAACCCCAATACTCGCTATATCTAATCCCGGCAGCACACCCCCCGAAGCGGCGGCTTTCAATCGCCGTAGCCATTCACCGTACTACCGGTCGCTCTCAGCACATAGAAGTCTTACCTACGCATATATACGTGCCTGAGCCGTGCCTAGTCAGGGACAGGTAGGCAGTTTAGCTGGACTGCAGATGACGATCGTAGATTGACTGGGTTCACTCGGTTGGTAAGGTTGGACTTGGGTAGGTAGGTTACGTATACGTGCTGGTCTGCTGTATCGGATTGTGTGGGCAGTGAGGCTGTGGCTTGGCGTGCAGTAAGCGGTGCTATAGTATTATTAGTGCGAGAGAGTAGGCTGTGGAGAGATTGTATGTTTTGAGAAACTGTAGAAAGGGTATAGTACTGTTGCTCGCTAGCAATGGCTTATATAGATCGAATGATGTGTTGTGGTTTTAGATAAAATCCAACCTAGGTATATATATAGTTGTACTAGAGCATGCGACGTACAGAAAGGCCGATACATTTGTAAACTAGTCTTATGCAATTAATTGCTATGTCTATCCTGCCGCAAACCCGTTTTCTAGCTCGCCGTTTATTAAACATGAAGAAAAGAAAGAATCTATAGCTATATCTCCCCACCCCTCACCCCTCACCCACCACCCCGCCGCCGCCAAACCTCAGCTCTGGAACGAAACCTCCGGATACTCCTTACTCGCCCCAAAGATCCCATCCCCCTTCCCCTTCAACACAAAGTCAAAAAACGCACTGATATACATCCTGACGAGCACGTTCGCGCGCAGCGGATCAATCGTGCCCAGCTGCGCATCCGGCGGCATCGGCCCCGCGCCCAACAGACTCGCATCCACGCCCACGTCCGAATAGGACATATGTTCCGCGCCCGCGATGACCAGCTCCCTCCTCCACGCGCGCAGATGCGCCCAGAATGTCGCCCACGTGGCGTCGAACGCGATATTGTGGTCCGACACGCCCATGAGGAGGAAGGGGCGGCCGAGGCCCTTGGCGGGGGCCGGGCCGTAGATGGTGCCGTCCATGTTGATGCCGCCGGCGAAGCAGGGTTCCGCGAGCATGACGTTTGCGGCGGCGGCGCCGCCGAAGGAGTGTCCGAATACGCCCGGGCTGCGTATGCGCAGGTGGGAGCCCGCGCCGGGGAGGAAGGCGGAGAGACGGGTCTGCAGCGAGGAGAGCGCGAATTGGATGTCTTTGACGCGGACGTCCTGCAGTGCGGTGAGCTGCGCATCGGTGACGTTCGCGATGGCTGGGTCCAGGAAGATCAGCGTGCCGTCGGGGAACTCGACGATGCTGGCGTCGTACGGGTGGTCGATCGATACGACGAGGTATCCGTGGGAGGCCAGGTCCTCGACGAGGGTGGTGTACAGGGCGCGGTACGTGCCGAGGCCGGGGGAGAAGAAGACGGTTTGCAGGGAGGAGGCGGTCTGCAGGAGGGGTGCGCCCTGGTGGGAGTTGGTCTTGATCTGGTTGATGGTGCCGTTGGGGGCGCCGAGGGCGGCGTCGATGTACTGTGCCATTTTGGGGGTGATGTAGGGTGCGAGTGGGTAGTTTGCGGCTTTCTGGCCGGGGTAGAATAGCTGCACCATGATGGAGCGGGGCGTGCCCGGGGGTGCGGAGGAGTCGTTGCGGGAGTGGTCTGTCAGTGGGAATTGGACGGTGCCGACATCGTATTTTCCCGTCACGGCGGGGAGGGAGAAGGCGATGATTTCGGTGATGAGGGTGAGGAAAACGGTGAACAGTTTAGTTGTGCGTGCCATTGTGGGTGGTGAGATGGAGTATCTGGTGCGTCGAAAGGGTTCTCCAAGACGAGATATGAGAGTAGGAAATGGCACTGTATTGCTGATAAGGATTCACAGCAGGATTGGCATTGGTTTTTATACTGATGCCTCAGTCTCACAGATCTCAAGATCCCGCCATGTATCCCCGCGTCATGGAGCCATGGTGGTACTGTGGAATTGGGCCATCCCCGTCCTCAGGAGCCCAGCAGCTCACCTGGCACCTGCTTTCGGGCAATATTCGAATTTTAGAGTATCCACAGGATGGAATACGATGATGCAGAGAGCTCCCGCGGCCTAATCTGCCAGAACACATTAGCACGTAATCAATCCAGGAATCACTCCCATTGGCGCACCGTACCAGAGCCATATCCAGTACCTAGGTGGGGTTTAGGTAATACCATTAACTCTGTACTCTAGATGTCGATTACGCCTTGCCCAGCCCGTATTCCGGGGGCAGTTGGGTACCTTATCTGCAGCGATCCACATCACGACCCGCAGCTCCAACCGGGTGCTGCCCAGAACACGCAATGGACTACGCGTCGACGTCAACGTCGCTTGGCGGGAGGCGCAGTTAAAGTTCTCCAGTGCCCGCCCAATTCGCGCGGAACAGTAGAAACTGGATTGGGCAAAGAAACCCCGTCGATGGGAATCGCATCCTCTGTCCTACTACCCACCAGGAAAACAATACTGTTTCCAGGTCCAGCGGGCTCCCGAGTAGGCAGGTACAAGCGACGCGTCCCCTTTGAGGCAGAAAGCAAGTGCGACGAAGTGGAAGAGGGTGCATTTGGAAGATTGGAGGAGGAACAAGGCGTGAGCGATTTAGGATTGGCTGCATTCAGAACGGAGAGAACTGCGACGAGGCGGATTGATGCGTGATCCAAGTGACTGGCGGTAGGTTTGGGCACGCAAGCAGCAGTTTTCCGGCTGCCCAGCCGTGATGGAATCTAGCTGGGTCTAGAGAAGTAGATAGTATGCAGTCTTTACCAGCGACTTTCTAGAAAATGTCTCTTGATATCTCGATACTCCATAAGCTCTCCCTTAAAAACTCCATGTGCTGGCGAAGGCTTGGCGCGAGTGATATTTCGTGAGTGGACCATATAGCGGTGCCATTTAATGAGGCGACGGCGGCGATGCCACACATTAGCAGCTGGGCCACTGTCACCATGCACACAGCGGACATGCTTTATCTTCTGTGTATCTCTGGGTAGCTGCAGAAATTTCCCACTGTCTGGCGGTGCCGTACCATAGTGGGAAGTATATCTCCTGCGACTCATCGCCATCTCTCGATATCTGTATGCTCCGCTTTAGTACTTACACTTCACACTCCACGCCCTTTCACTCATTACTGTATTAGAGTACCTGTGTGGCAGATCTTCAAGGCATTCGGCTTGGGGTGGGAAATAATATGCATTCTGGGGTCACTGAGAGGAATTAATGTCCTGAAGGGAGGACAAGCCTCCTCACACTTCCACAGTCCTAGGCTCCTGCCAAAATACTCCATTAAATCGAAACCGTGAACCAGAGCCCATCCAGCGCCAAATTACAACTCCCGCAATATCCCCCACGTATTAACTTTACACAGCTTCCCATCCACCTCCTCCCAGTCCCTAAAGCCCACACAGTTACTGCACCACATCAGCCCGTGCGGATCATACTTCTTCTTCAGCGCATGCAACGCCGCGTAATTCCTCCCAAAGAACGTCTGCTCCTTATCCGGTTGATTCAAATCGCACTACCGTCCACGCCAGTCAGTCCAGCCCACTCTCGACCAACATCCACAAGAAAGGAAAGAACCTACCTCATTCATATACGCCGCCGACCCCGGCGTCAAGCTGGTCAGCTTTGCAATTTTCAGACTCATCCGCGCCCGTGCAGCCTCCCGTTCCTCGCGACTCACACCGAGCGGGAGGTCGTCGTAGAGGACAATATGTGCTTGTGCTTCGCGCCAGGCCGGGTTGACGGCGCTGTGGATATCCTTGTTGCGCGCGACCTGCCCGCCGGCTGTGAGGTGGCCGAGAACAGCCGTTTTGTCGTCGAGGGCGTACATCAGCGCGTCCATGTATGCTGCTGGAGCGGACTCCATTGCGCGGCGGGTGATTAGGCGGGAGCCGAGGACTGTGCCACCGCTGCCGTGGGTGGGATCGCCGAATCCTACTGCTTTGTTAGTATGGCTGTATGTAGTAGAAGCCCGGGGGAAGTAGGGGACGGACCGATATCCATTTCTTTATCGCTGGTGTAGGCCAGAGCGTACAGCTTCCATGGCACAGACTTGACGGTGTATCCGACTGTGAAGCCCGCGTCTTTTGCAGCTTCCATTCCACGCAGCTTCTCCACCACGGGCCCCATCACGGCGGCCATATCGGCCACGGTCTGGTTCAGCATAACGTGCACGAAATGCATCGTGTAGTCGTACAGCGTAAAGTAGTATCCTGCTACTCCCGCGTCCGATGCTGTCCCGAGCTGGCTGTGGAAATATGCATTGGCAGCTTTCCACCCAGCGACATCCTTCCCCGGGACAAGATTGATATCGAGCCGGCCCACGACGACATTGTGCACCGTTGGATACGTCTTCAGCGTGGCCGACGTGACGATGCCATATGTGCCGCCGCCGCCTCCCCGCAGCGCCCAGAAGAGATCGGGGTTTGTGCAGGCGTTCGCAGTGACCGCTTCGCCGGTCGTGAGCAGCACGACCGTGAACTCCAGGACGTTATCAGCCGCCATCCCAAACATCGGCCCGATAGGCGAGTGGCCGCCGCCCTGGAGATACCCGCCGAGGACTCCAACGGTCTACACCCCCCCATCCGTCAGCTCCAATTTTGCGGTGATGGAGAGGAAAGGAGGCCGCCGCCCCCCCTCGGGCCCGCCATACATACCCCACTAGCACCCCCGGTGAAGACTTTATCGTGCGCCGCTGCACCCGCGTATATTTCCTTCCACTGGACGCCGCCGGTGACGGTCACGGCGCTGTACGTGCGCTCGTCGCAGGACGTCGTGAACTCTTCCGTCCACTCGATGCCCCGCCAGTTCGCAATCCACACACTCAGCGACCCGCGCGCTGTGCTCCGTCCCGTAAAGTCCTACCACACACGTCCACCCTCAGCCTACACATCCCTTCCCCTCTCCCCTCCCCTCCCCCCCCCCCCGACCGACCGCAGGGTAGAGACCAACTTACATGTCCAGTATTCTTCACATTCAACCGCACATTCCGATCCCTCGCGAAGCGCACCGCAGCGCCCACGTCCGCCGTGCTCGCCGCATCCAGCACATACTCCGGGTAGTACCCCTGCGTGCAATCCGCCGTCTTGTCGGGCGTGGGATCGCACGTGCCGTTCGTGTACTCGTAGCACCGGATCAGTCCCGGATCGCGGTCGACGAACTGCTGGCGCCAGTGCTGCGGCAGCAGCGTCTCGCACGCTGCGGCGTCGTAGTGGCCCGAGGCTGCGGAGCATACCGCCCCCGTGGGGACGTAGTGGATGAGACGCCCGTTGACGGAGGCGTTCAGGGCGGACCATTGGGTGGTGGAGGGCCAGTCGGGGTCGCCCGGGAGCGCTTTGCAGGTGGTGCTGGTGCTGGTCCAGGTCCAGGGTTGTAGGGAGAGGAATGAGGGTAGGAGGGACTGCCAGTTGAGTTGCATGGTGGGTGGTGGTGGGAGATGGAGGAGGGAGGAGGGAGGGGGAGGAGGGAGGGGAGGGGATTGGCAGCTTTGATATAGAGTTGATATTACATACGTGGGAGGGGTGTAGCATCTGGGGAATAATGCCACGGGCTAGAAGACCATCAATTGTGTCAGATACGTGGTAGGCGTCTTATGGACTACAGGAAGCCATCGTGGGGTGGGGGGGCTTCACAGTGATCAACTCTGCAGGAATAGATGTCTCGGTGTTCTACTCTGCGGCGGGCAGGCATGAAGAACCCGAAAATCCAGGCTGAAAACGCAGGCATAAGCTGCCCAATAAACCAGATAATGTGGCTAGGGAGAGCAAATCGAAAACCCTTACAATCAAAAAGACGTTTTTGTATTCCTCACGCCTACCCTAGGTACCTACTCTACTAAAGTCATCCCCGAGGTTTCTGCGATTTGAGGAATCCGCATACAGCGGGTTAGATACCGTTCCAGTAGGGAAGCAACGAGGAGCAGAGTTCAGCTTACAGGATCGAAGGTGATAGGCTGTGATCCGACTCAAACACAGCGAACCGCCGTAATCAGCATCGCGATTTGAAGCTTAAAAACTAGATATTCACGCCAAATACACACCTTATCGAGTCAAGATCTGCTAGAGACAGGTATTATTGAGCTGAAAATGCAAGCTGCATGCACGTCGCGGGTATGAGACATGTCGGAAGACTAGGGTTTCTTATTGGGCAGTCCAGTCTTAGTCGCGATAGCTAGCGCACTTCTTGATTGGGTGGTCCAGCAGCGAATATTAAGAACTGTTTACTCGAGAATAGTGTTTTTTTCTTCTTTTGGTCTTTTGGTATTTTCGAGCTTATTGGGGGGAGGGGATTTGCCAAGCGGCACTGTTTCGCTCTGATATGCACGCGCTTTGCTGTAGTTTTCCTTGTCTTTTTAAATAACATGTTGTCAATAAGAATTTGAGGGCTGCTGTAAACCGCTCGCGGAGGGTGCAATGCTACGAAGTGATGCTTTACGGGATAATTCTACAAACTGACTTTAGCAGTAATGAGGGATCTATTCTCTTCACCTACTTCATCTGTGTCACCATGATAATCCACATGGCACGAAAGAGTATAAGCTATTGCAATCGCTTAGACACAAGTCCATAATTTCGCAAACCATTTGAGCTAAAACTAAAGATCCCTCTCGGTTTCCAGTAGAAGGACAATCTCCAAACATTTTTTTTCTTTCCTTTTATATAAGAGTTGATAGTAAGCAGATAGCCATTTCAACCCTTCACAGCAGCTAGAGTAGAGATCAATCCCAACTAATGTAGATATAGTTCCTCAACATCGACTCTCACATGGGTTGCTTGTAATCGATGGTCCATCTCCTGTCACCCACCTCGTCGCGAAGCAAACCAGCGACATTCATATAGATCCTCGGCAGAGGTACGTCACCACCCACACCTGCCCAGCGCCGATCATCTAGAACGCTCCGAATGAGACAATTGACCATTGGTGGATTACTGCAGAAGGCGAGTAAGCATCTTTCTATCCATCAAAAACAGCAATTGGAAACGAACCGCGGCATCATGATAGCTTCAGGAAAGGTCCATAGCTGCTCCCTGGCAAGTGGACCCCTCAGCGGGCTGACCAAAATATTGTTGGTCTCTGGATCCAGCGTTAAGGCGCGCTCTGGGCCATCGTCGTCGTTGTTGTGTAGCTTGATTACGTATTCGGTATTCTCGTCGTTGGGTTCTCCCACGATTTCGAGTTTCCAGAGCGTATCGGCGCCCAGGCCAACAACTCCGTGATCGTTGAAGCTGCTGAGATTGTTGCCTTGGTTGAGGGAGATTATAGCAATGCCTTGCGGGACAGACATGATCTAGGCGCTCAATCACATTAGAACCTCCACCAACAAGTCTTTCGAGGGAGACGCTATCGGGGCTCGGGGTATTGTACCTTTGATAGGACGAGTGTTGTAGGATCTGAAATGTTATGTTTGATGTAGTGTGTTTGGTTTTTGATTGCGATGAGGTCGATGGACACCTGTATTTATGCTCTCTATTGCCCAAACCCTTACCCACCGTGTTCCCCCCCCCGGCGGGTCGCTACGGGGCTAAATCAGAGGATTGAGTCTTACCGTAAACTTCTACTCAAGGAAACAGGTATGGCAGAATAGCTGAGGCTGTCCTGATCCACTTGTATAGGTAAGGATGAATCTACCCGCCTCGGTTTCCTCTGACATCTGGATTTTCTGCGGGGATTTGCTGTCATGCCACTAACACACCACCCCTTCAGCCCATGATTCGAGGGGTTGTAATTCCATTCTCTGGGAAGCTTGCTCTGTTCAGCTGAACGTTGCATTGCTATGATAGGAGCATTTGCTGCATTCGATTTTCGCAAAGTCCGCGCTGGGGTCCTCCTTGGCATCCCGCCGATCATTGGTACTAGTGTTGGGGGTCAAAAAATAACCGGAATTTGGCGTAGCCCGACGCAACTATACAACTACTGATGTAGCTATAAAATTAAGGTAGAGCAGTAGAGTAGATCTCCAAAATATATGGATATCTCGTGGACCAGTCTTCTGCTTCAATAGGTGCTCAAAGAGGGGCTGAAAAATCGTGTCGCATCGTGATGTATTGGTTGCTGCATCGAGTTCCGGTTATTTTTGTCCTCCCCGACAATACCAAGATAATCTGCTTGAATTGTCGTATGATCTGCTGGAATTCGCCCTGTCACGGCTGCACAGCACAGCAATGATATATGAGGTACTGAAATCCAAGACAAAATCACCTTGTTCTGGCCGCGCCCATCCACTAACATCACACCACCACCTAAACTTCTGTAGGATTCAAGGCAACAAATTTTCTTGATTGGATAGTACTTTGCTAAATATTAAGAAGAGATAAAATACTTCCCGGGTTTCCCACCCTAGCTAAGTGAGCTCAAGGGGATAAACGACTGATTATAGAGGTTTGTATCCAGCATACAAACTCATCAGAAACGTGGTATACGAAATGTCTTCCCTTCCTTGATTCGCACTAAAACTAGCCACCAAAATGAGATAAAACCACATCTTAGCTTGGTATTGCAATCGTTCCTGGTCACTCGGCGGAACTGGCCAGTTGATGAACAAGGGTCCGTAAAGGCGAAAGTTGGGTGCTTAGCCACTAACAAACACCAAGGAAAGTTCAGTTCCTCAGTAATCCACACCCCTGTTCGTCAGCTGGCCAGCTTCGTCGAGTGACCGGGAGCGACTAGGTGTGGTCCTGTGGGCCCTAACATGTGTCCGAAATATTCGCGAGTATTGGTTCCCCCAGATCCAGTTGTCTGCATCAATATCAAACCTGGCTCTGCATAGCATTGTACTTCGGTGATGTTAACGCGATATACTAATTTGTTCTCAATCCGGCATACGATATGGGTTTTGACGTCGTGAGAGGCATGGAAGACAAACCTCTACTTTGAAAGGGACTCCGATCTTAAGGACTAAGATTTTTCCTCCCAAACAACTAGTACATAGAGGTCTCAAATACCGTATTAGCTCGCCTATAGTAGGCACGAATGACCGGGGGTAGCCCAGGCCAAATCAATATTCGAATATAAATGTCAGGATTAGGGTTTGAATCTATCAATTCAACGACAACAGAATGAAAGATTTGATGAAGATTTAGTAAAAGACTTGGGAACTTGAAGTCAGTGCTTCAGCCAATATTGTCGAATAGCATGCTTGAAGCCAAAAGCTAGCCTGACAATGTCAATTTGGCCTATCAAAAACTAGACCAGTTGCCAACAACTCCCGGTCGGTTGTGTTCGCTATAGGCGAGATCATACGGTACTATTTTCTGGGGGTAGAAAACACAGCATGCAGGAGCTCTTCATCCACGCCCATCTACAGCAATGCCGAGCCGTTCGCGCTACATACAATCGGCAGATAGGAGTACAAAAAGGCAAAAGAAGCACGGATCGCGTACTATTTACCATGCACTCCAAAGTCAATTGGACCGCCAGATCAACCCCACATCTGCAATGCTCAGCTCCCAATGTTCACTAAATACGGGTTCGAAAACTTGGCTGACGAAGCGGAATCCATTAGATCCTGCGATCTTGGCCGTGTCGTGCTATTGCATTGTAATAGGCTCGGAGCGTCCTGCAGGAAGAGTAGGACTCGCGGTTCGTGGGATATTGATCGACGATAACGATCGCCAAGCCACCCCGCTTACCCTTGTTCGGTGTTGCGTGAGTTCTTGCATAACCAGGGAATCCTGAATCCTGAATCCTGGGAAGCGAGAGTTCTATTTAGGGCTAGAGTACCATACTTTAGAGTATGGCATGCAAAGACCTTGCACCTCTGCCTAATTGAAAAAGTAGCTTGCGGAAGACTACAAAAAATAGACATATTTGAACCATATGAAACAAGTCGGTGACGGGATGAAGTTTGCAACTGAAAGTTTGAACACTGAACATCACAACGCCGAGCCACCAAGTCCTATATCGAGTCAGACTCGCGAGAGGTTCCTGTTCCACACAGCTCAACTCTTTTGCTTAGAGCTCCCACGAATGGCCTCGCGTAGATGGAGTCATGTTTCGGTTTCGGACCACAGACTATTCTACCTAGTCTGAACGATTCTTCGGTTAAATACTTTGTAGGCTCGGCGTCCAAACCAATGGTATTGGGCATAAGACTGTATGCGTATACCCGAGTACGATCGAGAACATACGGTAATCAGTACTAGGTAGAGTGGGGCCTGGGGGTACGCTGGAGAAGGTGGAATTCCGAACAGGGGTATATTGTATGAAGACAATTCGTCGGTGACAACAACCAGATTAAACTTCCATACAAACAAACCTTGTTTAGCATACCCCCTTTCGACGTATCCCCAGGCTCGACTCTATAAGTTTAGCGATCGAAAGTGGATTTCTTATCACTCAAATCGATTGGATGGATACTATTGAGTTTCGAAGCTCACATTAGCTGACAGAAAACTGACTAATGTGAATAGATAATTGTTAGCGCCAGCTTATCTACCCTATTGATTATTAGCGAGTGTATACCAGGGTTAGGGTTTGGTGTTAGTGCAGGTCTCATATTACCTGCATAGTAGCTCCCACCCGTACCTCTACTTAGTAAGTCTTGAGCAGGCAACGGTGGTATTTACCTCCCGGATAGGTACATGTACCCATTGTAAACCTGATTCGTACACCACTCGAGGTGCTTGGCTCGCTCCACACAAGCCTCTTGAGCCACAGATGTCCCGTACTTAATCGGACATGCTTGTTAGAGTCACCCCCGGGTGTATGCGAAACTGGGGGTGTGACGAGTTTCCTAAAATCCGAGAACCAAAATCAATAAAATCAAAGTTTTCCCCTTCCCGAGCTATCAGGAGAATTCTATTTACTCTCCATATATAGACACTACCAACTTTTTCATGTTTTTTTTCTTCGTGTTCCGTTGATTTTGGATGAGATTCGTCACACCCCCCAGTTTCGCCACATCCCCAGGGACAACTCTAGTTTGGAATTGGATACCGGTGTGAATTCGGCGCTGATCTGTAATCCACTACTTCAACCGTATCGCATTAGAGCTTCTTTTCAGTTGGCGATCGTTTTTCCGAAGCCTCTCGATATGTGTCGCTTCACCTACCAGCGTTTCTTTTATATAGCTTATTCGCCCAATCTTCTGGGTGCCCTTCTGCTTCTGTTTTAGTCAGTAAGTTTTGCCAGAGAGCTATAGAGTATTGCGTCGTTTGCCTTCCATGCCGCCTGTTCAACCGCAGGATCAATCCCCATAGAGCCCCAGTGTTCATGAGACCGCCGAATAGACTGCCTATTCGGCTGTGGAATCGACTACGGAATCGGTCCCTGACGAGCCCTATAGGGTCCCTCTTCGATCGCCTGTTAAACTACAGGATAGATCCCAAGCGAACCACATACACAGTTTACTTGACTGCCTGCTCCACTGCTTTAAGTGCGCCATTTACCGCCTGTTTGGGCGCCTCTTTGATGACCCGTTTGACGGGCTTAGCAAACATCATACACCGTCAACTAGAATACTGAAAAGCCGAGCAGAGTAGATATTCAGAGTTTCATGTGTATATAGATCACTGATCGAAAAAATCGGCAAGTTCATAGTTATTCATTAGGCTTTAAAGAGTGCGGTGACGGAGCCGTACTATGATCTTTTCATACTCACCTAGATCATCCTGTACATCCTGTGCGTCCTGTGGTTTGAACATATTGGGCTTGGATTGATTTTTCCCTGTGTGGGCGGGTTATATATTCATATCTCTAGACGCCGGAATCCATCCATGCTATGCTATGTCCACCACACTGCCGAGAGAAATTCTACTCCCAATATCTTCAGTATGTCCAAAAGTCTGTGCGTGCCAGGCGTACTGGATGTATGACGGACGAGGGAGAAAAGGTATGAGCGTGGGGAGCGTACTATTGGAGCGAGAGGTAGAGCAATATATGGGTGTACTAGGCGCATTGGTGCACTAAATGCAGTTGAGCGTACCGACGTACTATGGGGACGACGTACTGTACATACTAATATACCGAGAGCGGGCAGATATAGGCGCACTACAGCATGGACGCAGTAGAAGCACCAGCGTATATAAACGCAGTGAGACGCATATTGGCACACAAAATATGGGGATGGGCCTGGCACTTACCCCTGTGTCAGTGCCCAGGTGAGCCCCGGCTCTGGGCGATGTACCTCCTTTCAGGCTACATTCAATTGTGACGATCACTGGCACTTTCCACAGTATGCGCTCTGGTCTCCAGTAGAGTTAATGAAATCGCGCATAAAAGAAATGGAGTTTGCACTTATCTTCTGGTCATTTACCCCCAACAGCTTTATTCCCTTTTTCGAGAGTTCTGTGCTTTCATTATTTTTCAGAATATCCATATTTCCAAACACTGCACATTTTTTGTTGAAATATTGTTATTCTATAGCTCAAGATATGGCGGGAGTTCCTGGTTCTGGGTGGTCTAGTGAAGAAGATAAAATTTTAACAGATCACGTAAACAGCATGCCTTCAGTATTATGGCCAGATGATGTATCTATTGTTTGGGGCAGAAGTTTTTATGCTTGTCAGCATCATTGGAGGAGGTGTCTTATGATAAGAGAACCAACTAAAGAAGAAGCGGAAACATTTAGCGCTATATATAAAGGGTATCAATCTATTTATGATTAGCTTTTGATTTGGTAAAATAACTAATAATAGGAGCATAAGATCTTCTGACCCGATATGGACTTATTTGTTTACACTGTGTAGACCTGAACGAATTGGTAAAACACCATGGGCAGGCTTGGGTAATGACAAGGCTGCTGTGATTAGTAACAGACAATTTCTCTGGTATAAAAGGTAATTAGCAATTTCTGGGCTTGGTCTTTAAAAAACAAATAGGAGGGATTGTTGACAACACATATAATAATAAACAGCGTTCGTGCCAAAATGTGGCAACCTATTGCAACGGTAATGAAGATCCCATGGGGAGTTGTGGAAACTATGTTTTTTCAATTATCAGAAGAGGAGCGGGCAGAGGGAGTCAGTGGCAATGTTCGTGCTAGTTGTTCTAAAATATATGCCAACTGACAACTCTGAAGAAATGCCCCTTTTTGTTTCTCAGAACCACTGGCAGCCAAGAGCTACTAGTAGACGTCGACGCATTTAATGTCTTTTTGTTTTCCTTCCAATACGTTTTAATTTGCATTGATTTACTGTTCAATGCATTCACTTTCCAAATAAATTACTGTTTCAATGATATGCATCGATGGTAGAAATCTCAAAGGGGTATTAATTTGATACAAACGTAGCCCGACTTTACAAGGATTCAGCCAAGGCAGAAGCACTCTACATCCAAATTTGATTGGCCAGCATTTAAGACAACGCGCACTATAGCTATGCACCTATTTCCATTGATAGCGCAGAATTCTTGAAGAAGTACAAAGCTCAACTTCTCTTTCTATTTTATTACCCTTCGTGTCCAAATCGTCGTCAAACCGTACCCCACACACTACTGCTTATTTCATTTTTAATTAGGCACAGCTAACTTATATGTATTTTTCTCGTTTGAACGAAGCTTAGATTTTTCTCTCGTCTTATATATAGGTTGTGTTTTTCCTTGTTTCTTCTTATGTTCAGGCTGTGTACAGGAGGTGGGGAAAGCTGGACCGCATACGAGAAAGGTTAAATATTCAAGCTACGCAAAGCCATTGCTCTAGTCATGTAGCCTTATGCTGACCTCTTTCGATCACCCCATTTAATGATAGCATATGCCTTCCTTCAGATTCTTAGCTACTTTTATTTACTCGCTATTTTAGGTTGAAAATTGAGCCAAATTCGCAGGTTAATACGTTTTCATTTCCTAATATAAGCTTAAGAGCTAAAACACAAAGCGGTAAAGGTTACAGATCAACAGCAGCATAATAAATATTCAAACAAATGAAAGATATAGTCTAAGCCTATACTTCTATTCCCATCCAAATGCCATAACCACCAAATCTCCACTTTAACCGCAAAGACCACTGCACGGGTTATCGGTGTTGGCGACATAGTTAACCGTCAAGATGCCCCACTGTGGATCATTGCTCGGACTACCACCGTAGTTATAGACCGGGTTCGAACCGCAGTTTCCGCAATTGTGATTGACCAAGCCTTTAACAAGCTCTTTGATGACGCCGCCGGAAACCTGATGGTCGCAGTTTTGGAGGAAAGCACAGATGCCGTGGCCTTGACCGGTGTTGACACACGCGATGTGGACGCCGTTGCTGTACAGGCGGCTTTCCTGGATGTTGTTGACGTAGCCTTGAATCTTCCCCATGTTTCCGCTGCCGTGGGTGCCACACTCGGAGCTGCCTCTGCAGTTGATGCCGAGGGCGCGGGCAGCGACGTTGGGGGATGTCCCGGGGAGTGCCATAGTTTGGCCAACGAGTGCGCCGAGGGCGATGAAGCTGGTGAGGATGTTGAAAAGCATGGTGGAGGTATCTACTATTCGCTTTTAGCTTCAATTGATGGTGAGGATGTTTTGTAAGATGGAAAATACCACTGACTCTTTTTGGAGGTTACTTGTATCGAGAGATATAGTAGAGGGGATGTGCTGATGAAAGATGTGATGAGAATGAGAACTGTTAGTTGCGGGGGAGAGAGCTTCCCTTTAAATATTTTTTTTCCCTAAGGATGCACTGCTGTTCAAGTTATCTTAATTATAAGTCGGGCACAGGTTGTAATTGTCCCGTGACTCGTGATCAACTGCAAAACCACATTATTGTACATCACTGTACTAATTAGATATCACTCTAGGCTTATACAACAAGCTCTGTCAGCCTGCATGTATTTAGTAATTAGTTCCATTTCGTTGTCATTGTCTGTAGCTGGGTATATTGTTGGCGAGACAAAAAGGGTTCAGGACGGGCTCAACCCGATTAGGAAATCATGACAGGTGCAGGAACGGCTACCCGAGATGCCAGGCCATGCAATTAAGAAATCTCCGGGTACTGCGTTTCTAGACGCTTAGTCAAGGTGGCAGGGCATTATAAAGCTGGCGATCAGTTTGCCAAACTGGTAATCAATTGGATCCAAGATCAGGGACGGAGAAAGTAACGTTTAGGTTTAGGCGAAATACTCCACTAGTAAAGCTTGTCTCAGTGCTGCAGGTAGGATCGTATTACTACCCACTGGTCGACATCGGAATCAGTAAATACGCATACAGCTAATAGCCTTTAGTAAGTGAAGATCGATATAGGGCGGCAAAAACACCAACATATCGCAACGCTAATTTAACTGTATTGCTTCACTGGGGTTCAGTTCTGCTTACTATGTTTCACGGCAAATATTAGGACGAGAAATGTGCTGACAACAATTCCTTCCAGGCAGTCGTATCTCAGCGGCAATTCCTCGCGATATGAATTTAGTGAGAACATTCCCGATAGTAAAGATCTGCGTAAAATCGACCCAGAGCAACGATTTATCACTGGATATCATGAACTGCAAGGTTAAATACAGCTAAGCTTAAGGGGAAAGGGGAAGGGGAAACGTGCAGGACATCACGGTTTTAACTAGTTCGTATGTCAGATAGCATAATCAATTCACTCTGAATGTGCCTATCCGCCGTAATAATGCTCCTTACACAGCCGTAGGCTTCATGCCAAAGAACTCTTTATAATATACTATTTCATCTAAGGATATCGTGAAAAAATCAAATACTATTAAGATTTCCGTGAATCTATAACTCAAAATCTGAAGTTCGCTCTGCCTAGCTAAGTGCGTAAAAGGGGTAAGCGACTGACAGTATAGATTTAGTTACAGTAGGCATAGTCAGAGCAGACTAGTTGTGATATTAGGTATATAAACTCAGTGGAACATAGTATCTTGAACATCTTCCCAATCGGAACCATCCCGAGCTCCCAGTAGGCTAGCTTAGACGTGGCCGATCCAACCGGTGGGTTGTGCGAACATGATGGACAGCCATGCAAGAAAGTCTTGATTCCCCAGTGACTCATGTCTCCTTGGTGACGTGAGGTATCGAGACTCCTCCTACGCATAGAACTAGTGTACATTTTGACTTGGCAACCAACGATCCCCCCACACAGTAAAGCATTCGAGATTGGATATGAAAGTTGCTCTTGATAAATTAACATCATTAATCTGACATAAATCTTTTCAGGCCAAGAAGTGGGGGGATTGATATACGATTGACTGTAATTACACAGTAAACTAAAACATGGCCTAGGGCCGGAGGATCATACCCGATTGGCTCATCGCTCTTATGAGAGATCGATATATTCACTTACTTAGGCCTGGAGGCGGAGCGCTACTTATTTATCTTTGCTGTTGTCGAATATGCGAGGACCGGCTATGTACAGTAAGCTGGTTCCCATTTTTATGTAATGCGACGATCGCTTACTATATGTGGCACTACAAATTTCCTCCTCATTGGTCACATTCCCGTGTTTAGAATTAGGTTAATGCACTCGAGCAGTGTCAGCAGTTTTAGCATGGCACTCTAGATCTATGGATCAAGCATAACGTTAACGTTCGTGAAGATGATCCACAAATGTGGGATTTAGGGTTCGGATTACTATTGTTTCTTTCGGGCTCTCGGCGAAGATATTACCAGTACATGCAGGATTGGTTACACGAGGACCCTGCATGCGACGATCTCTTTCACCGTTTCTTATGCTTTTCTATGGTTCGGCTTAGGACGATCTTGACTGCGTGTACTCGTATACCTTAACTGAGGCTATACCTGCCTCCTCAGCCCTGCCCCAGTAATGATCTGCACACAGCTAATCTGTTGCCGCCCAGTACTCACCAATCGCAAGTTAACAATCGTACTTTGTTATCGCTGCCGACCAACACTGCAGAGTTGCCTTGCACAAAATGCCCTAAATCTAGATGACCTGAGGATGAGGCTGGGGCGTTGGCAAGCCCAACCCTAAGACATTCTCGTCCTCGGAGGTCTGATTATAGGCACTTTCTCGATGAGGACCCCACCCATTCGGCCGCCTTTCCGTTCCACTCCCTATTGTAAGCAAATTTTAGAGTTTTAGGTGTTTTAATTCACTGAATAGCGAACCGGAAATTGCCTCTGAAATGTTTACCCACTCACAACTCTTCAACTTTGGACCTCAGCAACCGCATCAAGTGAGGACTATATCTCTCTATTGGGATTCGGCCGTCAGTCTGACCCTCGTCATTACCCCGGCGGACGGCTTGTCCGTACACTTGAGCTATAGTGTATTATGAACGAAGCAGGCAGTACTAGCATGTACATCAATCCTATCATTATGGATTCTATGCGCCTTAAATGCGATTACTTAATTTATGCCGTAGGAAGTCTCTATAGATCTAGCGGAAAGCCAACTGCTCTGTTCTCGGCGAATAATGTGATCGGAGGATTCAGCAAGTTGGATGTCTACACCGTCATCCAAGTTGACGGTAGGTTAATATGTACTGTTAGCCATTTCCACATGAAGTTCAGCCAATGCACAGCCCCATGTAGGCCGCGGATGTTACTAGTTGTTAGAGAACCTTAGTCTTTGATAGACGCCTTGTCGCCTTAGATATCAAAAGCGTGCGATACAGCTTTGAGTTGAAGTTCAATCAGCTACCAACTACTTGGTCATGGTAACGCTATTGGGGCAAAGAGGCTGAGGGATCAGAAGGGAAATTAAAATTCCTGGAGTGCGGTATTTTATCAGACAGCAAGAGACCGATATTTCTCTGAGATAATACAGTGATGGCACCAGTGATGCCCGAGAGAAAGCTCGAGCTAGCTCGGCTTATGGTGATTACAGCTCGTGGTGTTCGAGCTAAGCAGTTGGGCTCGAACCCAGACTCAAGCCCAAAGAGAGGAGTGTTGGAGAAATAGGACTGTTGACATTCCATGATTTTCCGCCAAAAGCCACCCCCGGAGGCATCATAAATGTAGAGTAGTAATAGTTTATATGCATGTCTTACTTACTAGCGCCGGAACGAATTTCACCAAATGCCATGGTATTTCATTCTCTGGTAAATCACTTAGTACAATTCGGTCCAAATGGCCGTATTCACTATCCAGCCTTAACCCTTGCATTTAAGGTTTACTGAACAGGGTTACCTAACTGCATCCATAGTCGCCAATCGGCAGCTCTCGGCATCCACCAAGTCAACCGATCGGGTAGCTTACCAAGAGATAGTTCTTGATCACTAATCTACACCCCCCGTAAAGCTTGTAAAAAGCACAGCCCTGGTCTAGTCAAGGCGTGTTTGTTATTCGCAAGATATTACAGTAAGATGTGTTGCCTTACGCATCAGCCACGTGCACCGTGACATGGAAGGAATTCTTTCCTTATTAGTCTCTAGTAATAAGAGACCGAACGCGGGGCATAGGTCTGCACAAGGGATAACCGAGTGCGAATTTGGGCTACATGACACGAACATGAGGGGAACACCCCCCCCCCACATTAGTCACACGTCCACGAGTCGATATTATTATTATTTTGGAAATCTGCGATAGTTCAATCATGAAATCTGTATGCACATGCGGCGCGTTTAGTGCCGGCTGGAAATAAATAAATAAGGAGGTTTAGAGCGTGCAATATAACGATGATAACCCTCGTCAGCGAAAGCGTTACAAAGTGTTCGTTAGCTCAAGCTCTTCTACAATTTAGGTAATCATGATGGGTCTGTTTGGGTTGGACCATGGCATTGTTGTATGCCAAACTAACCTAGTACGAGCGAAGAGGTAGGAACCCAAGATTGACCTATACCCAAGTGGTAAGGCAGAGATCCCGGGTGACAGATATAAAAAAACTGTCAAAGGAGATATGCCTATAACTCAAGACGAATTTTAAGGAAGGGTCAAAACGCAAATATGTGCAACGTTCTGGATTTTAAACGTAAGTAGTTAGAGAGTTCAATCCTAGCCAATGGCTGAAACTCTGAAATTCGACTGTACGGGGAAATCTTTTGTATGCCAGCGCCCAACGTGCAGCGCTTCCGGATGCCATCATTGACCACCAAATAATACCAGCCAAAAAGTGAAACCTTTGGCTAAGACAAGCTATGGTCGCGGTTTCCCTGAACAGCCGCACTCAGATAAATAAAAACAAAAGATCCGCAGGAAACAAGAGGCCTAGCGGGTTTTTTTGGCATCTAAATAGTGTGCAATAGTCGCTAAAGTAGTAGTATCACAGTCACCGTGACATTCATTGCCAGAATGACCGTGACAGATTCAAGAATCAGTTTTCTTGCTGCCCCCAAGTCTTGCCCTACCTCCCACACTACCACCAATCCAAGCACTTTCTCCACACCCTGCATTGCATTAAAAACAAAGGTGGAGAACGGGGCCATCTCTGAAAATTTCACATTTTGTGCTCCTAAAAAAGACAGAATCCGAGCTAACTATCATTGTTGCGACCAAACGGCTGGCTGTGAATGGCGAGTTTGTGCAACATTATAATTAACTCCTACTGGCGACATAAAAATGAAAATTGTTAACGGCAAACATACTTGTACCGGATTGAAACAAGCTTCATGAGAATTTGCAAATACACAGTCTTGGTTACGGCACACAGTACCCAACCACTATTTCGTTACACGGGACACAGAAGTACACGAGATAATTGCGTGGATGCAATTGCACTATTGTAACGGTGCTACCATTAATTACATGTCATGAGCAGTATTATGTTAGTCGTGTACGGTCATTGAACATACTAGGCAGTTGGAACCCTACCTTATAGGGCGACCACAATGGCGCGGTTACCCTACCCACTGATGTAGCAGGCGAACTGCGCCCGGCGCAAGCGATCTAGTACAAGCCAACACATGTAACGTATTTTACCGTGTACCCTATCATCACCGGGTTATCGATCACCTGAGACGTTTTTCACTCTATAAGTCGATATACATCTATTTACTATAGGAAACGGGCAGGAAACAGGCATCGAACGAGCTCTGGAGCAGTTGGGGAACAGGTTTCGAAGCAGGAAGGAAATTAGGAAGTAGGGAAGCAGGCAGGAAAGTGGGTCCCAAAGCTAGCCTCGAAGCGGGTAGAAAAGCAGGCATGAAACACGCACCTAAGCGAGCAGAAACTTGAAAGCGAGCGGAAAACAGGCCCTAAAGCGAGTAAGAAACAGGCTGTCAAGGCAGGCGGATCTCATACCGGGGTTGGGGGGTCGAAAGCGTGGTCTGAAGCCAAAGGCTTTGGGTACTAAAATACCCACGATGTTAGCGGTATTGGTCTATGGAGAGGGAGAGGTGGGAAATGGAGAGAATGGGGGAGGAGACGGCGTAGATATGGAAAGAAGGGCAGAAGAATGAGCGGTGTGGTGAGGCATGAGGTTGGGTCATGGGCTTGCGGAATTGACGCACGATTTAGCAGTGGTCATAGGACAAATTTGTGGCCAAAATTGCCATTTATACACCAACTAGCAGCTTCTATAATAAAATAATATAGTAAATCCTCAATTCTAGCCAACGATACAAAAAACCATTACCAAGCCGCTCCAACAGTACTGATTCAACACTATATAACCACCCAACAACAGTAAAACCACCACAGAAAGAAATCCTGAAATATTTCTCGGCAAGCATTACTCTATCCGCGGCTGGATCCGATGACCGTATTAGCAACCACTAACCATTCTCAACGGAAGGGGATGAAATACCTTTTACTCCCAAAGCCTGAAGCAATTAATAGCCTGCGAGTTAAAACATCCAATCGGAGTCTCAAATCCAGCAGAATAAACATAAGTACCGCACCAATCGTTTCCCTTTAGTTTCGAGAAATCCAAATGCTCGTTATTCCTCAACCCGCGGTACGAAATCCCAACCGAAAAGTAGTCGAGAGTGTTATAGCTCTGTACTCCATACGAGACATCGTCGAACCAAGCTCCATTGCCGCCACACCAGTCCTTGGCGAACATTCCGATTCCGATGTTGGCGAATTCGCGTTTCTTGTAGTCTGTTGACTCAGCGAGAGCGGCTTGGGCGCGGACCCAGTGGTAGGCGTTGGAACCTTCGGTGAAGTGGTAGCTGCCATCGGGCTGCTTCACGGCATCGTCGGGAATAGGGCCGTGGATGTCGATGTTGTTTTCTTTGCAGGCCACGATAGGGTCGCCGATTGTGGTCATGTTGGCCGGAGTGAGTCCGGAGTCTGTGGTGGTAGGCACAGCTGCACCAAAGGCACTGGCTGAGAAAAAGGTTGCAAGGAAGAGGAGTTTGGCTAACATTTTGAGTGGTAGATATTGATACTGGAATGGATTTAATGAAGATTTAGAAGTGGAGAGGATGTGTAGTGGCTTGGTAGGTATGGAAGCTTGGAGTTATCGTGAGTTGGTGGTTTTTCTGGACGGAGGGAAACCATAGCCCTTTTATATCGTGAAACTTTATATCCGGTCACTATTGATAGGACACTAGAGAGTTCTTTTAGTCCCAAATCATTGGTGATCCTTAGGGTAGGCTAGCTAGAAATCAACAGTTAGAATTAGTAAGAGTTATGATCAAGATTTCAGTGATGCTAATGTGTAATTAGTTATTTGTATACGCTTACAACTGCAAAGCCTAATTCATCGGAAATCAACAACCGTTCCTCCAATAATTAAGAATAAAAAGATGTATTTTGAGTTTGGTAAGACCTATTATATCCGCTTCGCAACAGCTCGCGAATAGAGCCAATAGCTATTCGTACAGTTCAACGAACACTATTGGCTAGGATGTTTACGGATTGTTAAGATTGTGCTATCCAAATTTAAGACTAGGATTTCGACCATTAGCGGGCCGGGCTCTATTACTAATCTGAAGTAAGCATCATGACAGCTTCGGTGCCTGGTTTCGGCCCCTGGATAAAGTGTTGATATTGGCTGTACAGGATATCGATATATGATTCGGGGAAAACATGTGAATATCATTGCCTTGTCAGTAATAAGCTTCAACGGTCATCCCGTTGATGACCCTTAAGCTTACTTGAGGCTTCATCTCGGCTTTTAGATGTCAGCAATGAGCACCCCCTTAAAGACCAATACTTTGTCAACTGCACGTATTCGCCACTTCATAGAGGCGGTGTCAATTGCTTGGCGTTACCCTCCTTGATCATTGGCTCCAGGATGACCAATCATATTTGTGTCACACTGTAGCTAATCTAGATATCTATCAAACTCCAACCCGTCAGACACCCCAGCTGCAATCAATAATACTAGCGTGGGAGTAAAAGACGGGTTTCTGTGGCTCTAGGTAAGGACCAAACTCCGTCAAGACCCGGTTTCTATATATGTTCACGATCTTTTCGAGGCCTTGCGGTGGTTTCTTAGCCCTACCATCGATCAGTTTTTATTAGAGGTTATCGCTGCTTAGCCGACATATTAGGAATTCAACGAATGAGTTGCTCTCGTTGAGTTTAACGAGATAGCAGCAAAACCATTACCAATTCCAATCAATTCAAACGTTTTACTCAGATCGCCACTTGAACTCATGAACGAGTCTGAACTGCGCACCCATTCAAATTCACTTCGTTTGAGACACAACACCTTATCCAGGAAATCACAAAAATGTCAAAATTAAGTTTTTCCGGTGAGGGTGGGGCTGAGAGGATCGTCGTAGGGAGAAAACCTTTCCAATGCCAGCCATTAGCCACAAACACCTTTAGAATACCATCCAACGCCGAGCATAACCAGAGACACACGGAACCCTCCGCCTACCACATAAACAGCCCTGCTATCGACCAAATTCCCTAGTTTCTACTAGATATAGTAACACTTTGAGCACGCTGTCTCCAAGCTTCTCTAAGATCCAGCTGCCCCAAATACACCTCGCTTAAACCAAACAATGTCCGACAGGACCATACACGCTGGCCTAAAGGGTTCCCATCGCTAAATGCTTCTAATTATTATTTATTCAATCTAATCCGTTCGATTTTATCCTAAAACCTTAGGCTTGGGGGGGTAGGAATAGCATGGCAGCACGCTGTGTGTGTGTTTTAGGCAGAGGTTTCCGTGTGTTTCTAGTTGTGCTTGGTGTTGGATGGTATTCTAAAGGTTGTTGTGGCTAGTGGCTAGCATTGGAAAGGTTTTCCCAAAAAACAAGAGTTAGTGAACGGGGACTCCATGGCTAGTGCTCACGGGCAGAATCTTCGTTACATCCTAAAAAGACCAATGGAAATCCTAAATCCGTGATTTCCGTGCTTTCTTAGCTGGCGCTTCTCGTGGGTATTGGGCTACTGCGTTCTATCGGTACCGGGCAGCTTTAACTGGCAATTAAAGTTTCGCAAGTACCTACCTAGAAAGGAGGGCGTGTGAATGTAATCCGATTAATTTACAAGGACCAGCCAAGAATATATATCCAGTCGAAGAAGATGCTGCTCAGGGTAGGTAATAGGTGTGATGGCTGGCTTAATCGGACCATAGGCGGAAATGTTTTTCTTAACGTTGGTGTTTAGTTTGGTGCGTATATTTGGCTACCCCCTACAATTGAGCGCTGATTACGCAACTAACATGTCACGAGCACAACTCATTTTACTCTCGAAAACAATGCGAAATTAAATGGATCCATGGCTACGGAAAAGGTTACTCTACCGTCGGGAGTAATCAATCAGCTAATGCATCATCTTTTACTGCAAAATATTAGTATGGGGAATAAACCAGTAAATGTATATATTTTGCTATCTAAATTTTGTATGGGACCCATGGGACATGTAAATGAATGAATAAGTGTGCTTTAGCAGCCCAAAATTCATATGGGAAATGCATCAAGAAAGTCGTAATAAGGTAAATCCGATGCCTTTCCCTCCATTTTCCCTCCATTTTCCATCCCTTCGCCATCCTTTTTCTAGTCCCCAAAACTAGGAAAAAATCTACGCTAAAAGATTAAATTATCATGATCAGGGAATCGAAACCCCCCCTGGCCAGCTAACCTGCTGCCACATGACATATCCCCTAACCGCCCTCTTTACCACCTAAACTACTAGTTCATATGGACAAGCATCAAAAGGTCTTCACATATGGGGTCCTATTTCGCGAAATATACATATCCTGATGCCATTCCTGATACCTCTCACGATGCTTTTCCTGGTTCCTTTCCCAAACACCTTTTTCTACAACTTTAATCTCAGGTACACATTATATTACTATACTTGATGCTTTATTTTACACCTTCCCCTACACCTTTCCTACAGGAATCACACTAGTGAAAATGCAAAGGCATCAATAGAGGCATCCAGTAATGCATTTCCCTCAGTGATCCTCCAAAAGTACATTAATATACACATTTTTTTGAATTTTTTATATGGGAAATGTGTAAATTGATTTATTCCCCCTGGCCATGGTTGTAGAGTTATGCGCAGCCTTTTTTTTTTTAGCGCAAGTGGAAATTTAAATAGAAAAACACTAGCGAGGATCGAACAGTTATATATCCCATAGCTCGCGCTAGTGCGACAATGGCAATGTCAAAATCAAACCTGCAGGTAGTATACCGATAATGTATGCCCGCTAGTGCTTGCACAAGAAAAGTAATATCGGCCTTTTCGCATTTATATTAGCTTCTTTCTCGTGATGCAATGTCCTTTATACTAGTTTACGAATTACCGTACAATGAAAAACGCATCGCATCCTAATACCCACCCAAGTTGCGACCTTGAATTCTAGAGCCAGTTAGAACATATGGGCACACTAAACATATCCGCTTATAAAAATCTCAGAAATTTAATGTCTGTAATTCAGGCGAGGCTTTTACCGTAGTATTGAACCAATGTACCAAGTGTATCGGTCGGTAGAGCGCCGAGATGCGTGCAAACGTACTATATAACTAAAGCACTAGCTATAGACACAAATAAACGCAATCAACCCTCTAGAAACCCTCTAGACTTAGTGGCCCATCCGGACGCATATCTGTCATGATGTATCGTCCACTTTTACATTTACTGCTGAAGGTCAGAATGAAAGCAGTGGGTTAGGGTTTGGCGAACTCGATCCCAGTGGACTTACCCATGACGATATATACAGAGATCCGTGGTTGAGTAATTACTTATCGATAGAGAAGATTATAACAGTTGTGGTCAGAGACTAAACAAAGAAGGACATTAAGTGGCCATGGGGTGGCACGTGTGAATAGAGCATATTGAAATGTACGCTAAAGCGTTTATTATAATTAGCTGTTTTTGTATGTAAGTGCTCTTGCAAGCTCTAACATACTGCGTATCGCTTATATGCTCGAGTTTTGACTGACGTAGAGCTAATTTTGCAGAAAATAGGTGTGGTCGCAAAATTAAGCGAGTGATAATATATGACTACAGTAACAAACAGCGTGAAGTTATTTCTCTAATCCCTAGTTCCCTTATGTATGCTTCTCGCTCTTACTTCGGCTCTTCGATCTCTATTAGCTATTATCTTAATTATAAACTGTCCTCCGGTTTTGCACTACAGATTACTGCCATCCCGTTCGCCCTTTACCACCTATAGCTAGATATTTGCTTTGCATTATAATTACATCACTTGTGCGTGCTATTATTTTCGTGGGGGTAAGATAGTTTGACTCAAATAATCGGTATCTGAGCACCGAAGATTATTTTGTCTTTTCATGGAATATGTATACCCTCTAGGTGGTCGGTGTTGGAATAAGGTGCTCTCACCTATAATACTATTGTGGTGGTACATCCGGAGTAACGCGGATAGATGTTTAGCCGACGGAGGATTTACTTTGTATTAGCCCGACGGGCATATTCTCTTGTGGTAACGAGTTTGTTGAATGAGGAATAAGGAGTATTTAAGTCAGGGGATTTAGTAGCTTAAATCAGTATCGAAATAGTCATTTATTCTCTACACTATCTTATAACATTACAAAAGGTTATGAGCCCGGGAGATTTCATTTAAAAAAATCTCATAGCAAAAAGTTACTTGCTTCCATAAGAACCTGCGCAACAACAAGATACCCCGCAATAAAAAGAACTCCTCACTTCGATCAAAATGTCGTCCTCTACGCACGAGCGCATCCCCACGTTAAAAGTCATCCTCGCCAGTCAAACTGACTATCCACGATGGAGAGCTGCAGCTATTATCATGCTCGAGTACTACGACGCTGACGCCCTTATGCTTGGGAAGTCAACTATACCTGCCAGCACCGACGAAGAAGGGGTAACAACATGGAAGAAGAAAAATATCTGGGCCAAAGCTTTCCTAGTCCGAAACATCGACGGAGAAGTCTTCGGAGCTATGACCCCATCCTCTGATACAGCTGTCATGTGGAAAAGTCTTGAAGACATGTTCGACAAAAGAACTACAAGCACTCTCCATCAGTTAGCAGCCAGAGTCTTCAACCTCCAATACACTCCCGACGTATCCCTTAAGGACCATGTTTCGACATTCGCAACAGCCTGGACAGAACTTAACGAGAGAACGGAACAATACAAAAGCGATCCCACCGAAACCTTTGGCCAGATCATGAACAAATTGTCCAACAACGTCGAAGCTAAAGGATCCTTCCTGCTAATGACTCTTCGTCACGAGTCCCTCGACAATGTGGTAGACAACCTCCAAACAAAAGAGAAGGTGACATACCAGGACGTCTACGACAAGCTCATGGACATCGCTACACGCAAAGAACTCTCGACACAAGCAACAGAATCCTTCAATGCGAGCAGAACCAAAGGAGGCTTCAAGCGAGACACTTCCAAAGAATGCTCCTACTGCAAGAAAAACGGAGACACTTATATAGGACACCTCCAGAAGGACTGCCGGAAAAGGAAAGCCAAAAAGAAGGAAGAAAAAACGGAATCTAACGTAGTGGAAATAACCGCCGAAGGATGGACAGCATCTTTTATGGACTTCTGCTTTATCGATGTCGATTATCCTCAATTTGGACAACCTTCTGAAGAAGTTGATCTCTCTGGATGGGTCGAAGAAGACTTAGACCTCACCTGGATGAATGCAACTGCCCTCGCAACTAATACCGGACAACAGGAAGAATGGATTCTTGATACAGGAGCAACAGACCACATGTCCGGATCAGCTTTTTCAGAAAAACAAACAGACAGAACGATCACGATGCCGATAAACTCAAAATTACCGGCTTCACTGTCGCCAACATCCAAGGAAGTATCAGGCCAATTAAACTCGATAAAGTTCTCTATGTTCCTAAACTAGGAACGACAAATCTCATTTCATGGCGTAAGTTAGCAGAAAAAGGATTAACTCTGGAAGGAAAAGGGGAAAAGCTGTCGGTTCTAAAAGGAGGGCAAGTTCAAGCCATAGCCACTCTTAACAGAAACAGGAACCTCTACATCCTGGATCTAAAAGAAGGAATCTCGGCAATGACAACATCTGTTGACTGGCATGAAAGACTAGGCCATCTCCCCTCATCAGCTTTAGCCAAACTTAAGGAATCCGTGAAAGACGGCGAACTCCTTCCAAACTCCTTTAGTCACTGCCCCAGTTGCCTCATGGGCAAATCAACCAAACTACCTCGGTCCCCATCAAATTCACCACCAACCGAAAAACTCGAACTTATTCACTCTGACTTAAGTGGACGTTTTCCTGTGGAAGCACCAGGAGGGTACCACTACTTCATATCTTTTATCGATGACTTCAGCCGGTTCGCATCCGTTTATCTATTAAAAAGCAAGAGCGATGCAACAGAAGCAATAAAAACCTACGTCACCAATATGGAAAGAAGGACAGGAAAAAAGGTTAAGAGATTTCGATCAGACAATGGTGGCGAGTATGTGAATAAAGAGTTGATGGAAGATTTTAAGAAAAAGGGGATCACCCACGAAACAACAGTTCCTTATTCTCATGAATCTAATGGAGTAGCCGAAAGGTTTAACAGAACAATCCAGGACATGGTAAGAACCGTGGGAATCACATCAGGACTTCCCCGAAACCTATGGGCCGAAGGAATAAGCATGCTCGCTCACGTCAAGAATCGAGTTCCACACCGAAGCATCAACAAGACACCTTTCGAAGCCTTCAACGGATATAAACCCTCAATATCACATCTCCGACGTTTCGGTGAAGAAGCCTATACCCATATACCAGTTGAAGCCAGAAATCCAGGAACCAAACTTGAAGCAAGGGCACATCAAGGAAAGATCTGCGGATATGGACAGACAACTGGAGAATACAGAGTATATATTCCTAGTCTTAAGAAAGTTGTGAGAAGCAGAGACGTTCGGTTCATCAAACAGGAGTCTGAAGCAAAGGGGGATACAAGAACAAATGACTCCGACTCCAGTTCCGAAGATAGTTCCGATTCCGACTCAGATTCCGATTCCGGTCCTAAAAACAAACTAGTACTAAAACCTATATCAGGAGAAGATAAGGAGGAAGAAGGAGAAGAAAAAAGAGCAGATGAATCCGGAGAAGAATCAGAAGGACCAAAAACTCCCCCAAGAAACTCGAGAGCACCAGCATCCTCAGTCTTTCCTCATCTCGAACCCCAAAAGAATGCCTGGGAACCGCCAAAAGCCAGAAAAGAGAAAGAGAGAACGACACTGAGTTTCCAGGAAGCACTAAGGAGATCCGATCGCGTTTCGAAACCTCCTCAACGCTTTGACGAAGAAGCACTTCTTATTACTGGAGGACCTCAGAATTTCCAAGAAGCAACTACCGGACCTGACGAAGAAAAATGGATAGAAGCTATGGACGAGGAATACCAGGCACTCCTAGGGAATCAAGTATGGACCGTGGTACAAAGACCTCAAGGAAAAAAGGTAGTCAAGAGTAGGTGGGTTTATCACCCAAAGCTAGGACCAGACGGAAAGATTATTCGACATAAAGCACGCTTCGTGGCCAAAGGGTACTCTCAGATCCAGGGAATAGATTACAACGAGACATTCTCACCAGTCTTCCGCTACGAATCGATACGAATTCTGTTTGCAATAATGGCAAGCCACCAAGGGAACTGGACCAGTCGACAAAGCGATGTCAAAAACGCTTTTCTCAATGGAGAACTACAGGAAGAAGTATACTTGGAACAGCCGGAAGGATACGAAAAAGGCAATAACTGTGTGTTAAAACTCCAGAAAACTTTATACGGTCTGAAACAATCTCCTCGAGAATGGCACAGTGTACTTTTCCACGAACTACAGAATCTTGGTCTTAGAAGAAGTACTTTCGATCCTAGTGTGTTTATTAACCAGAAGAACACACTTATACTAGCAGCCTTCGTTGACGACCTCGCAACTTTTTCAACAGATCCTAAAGAGGATCAACGAGTCGCCGATCACCTAGCAACAGTGTTTCGAATGACAGACAATGGCCATGTTAATTGGATCGTCGGGATAAGAGTTACTTACGCTTCAGACTACATAAAACTCGATCAAACAGCCTATCTCGAACGGGTTCTAGAACGGTTCGATATGACAGACTGCCGATCAGTAAAAACGCCGCTGGAGAATAATGGACTTACTCCAGCACCAGAAGGAACCGCCACTCCTGCCGAAGTTACGAGGTACCAGGAAATAATAGGATCATTAATGTACGCAGCGATCGGAACCAGACCCGACCTAACGTTCGCAGTAACCTTCCTGTCGTCCTTTTCAACCAACCCCGGTCCAGATCATTGGACAGCAGTCAAAAGAATACTAAGGTATCTACGAGGAACCACGAAACTAGGACTGGTATACAACAAAAACCCAAGAAAAACACTCTACTTAGAAGGATATGCCGACGCCTCCCATGCAGCAGATGTTGGATCTAGGAGATCAACATCTGGCAACTGTTTCCTTTTAAATAACTGCCTTATTACCTGGAGAACCGAGAAACAGAAGTCTGTCGCCATCTCCTCAACCGAGGCCGAATATATGGCAATTTCAGAAGCATCGAGACAGCTGGTATGGCTGAAAAGAGGAATGGAGGAACTAAAGCTATGGGAAGAACGGAAGTACGTATTAAAAGGGGATAATACTGGAGCTCTTTCCTTGGTTAAGAATCCTGTTTTTCACAAACGATCTAAACATATAGACGTTCATTTTCACTATGTTAGGGAGCAATTCGAGAATAATGTGTTCGAATTGGTATATGTACCAACGGCAGAGAATTTGGGGGATCTTTTTACTAAAGGGTTAGAAAGGATTAAGCACCAAGGTTTTTTGTTATTATTAGGATGCCTCGAGCAAGAAGGGGTGTTGGAATAAGGTGCTCTCACCTATAATACTATTGTGGTGGTACATCCGGAGTAACGCGGATAGATGTTTAGCCGACGGAGGATTTACTTTGTATTAGCCCGACGGGCATATTCTCTTGTGGTAACGAGTTTGTTGAATGAGGAATAAGGAGTATTTAAGTCAGGGGATTTAGTAGCTTAAATCAGTATCGAAATAGTCATTTATTCTCTACACTATCTTATAACATTTTAAAAGTCGGGATGCCGTAGTGAAGTACAATTGGCAAACTTTTCATCTGGCTGAAGCGATTGATTCACGATCGGATGAGCATACATGGTATTCGACGATAACCCAGCACTATCGTTTATTTTTCAATCGTTAACTACTCACGAAGTATTGAATGTGGATTTTTTTTCGAAAGGCTTAAACATCGCCTTTTGTCGGGTCTGCTATGAAGGAAATAAACTGTTTCTTCATAGGGACATCGTTGCACAGGGAGATGCTAGGTGAGATGTTTGTCGCTCCATTGTTAGATAAGAGAACTATGGGATCTCAATATTTCCTCACATTTTTGGATTGTATCGTAATGTTGAGTAGTATCTAATTGTGACAGAATTGTGCCTGGTGCTTCCGAATGGTACATCATGATATCAGTTATCACCACATGCGTGCGCTAGACTATGATAGAAAACTAAGGACTCACTTTTCCGTCACCGCAATGTTTTCCCTCAACAATGCCAGAAGCTTTGATCTGGTGCGCTAATTGCAATAAATAAGCTGGCGTGGGATTCGTCGACCAATGCATATGTACTACATAGGGGAGTGCAATGTTCAACTGCGCGCAGGAGTAATACGGCGACTTCGAATTCTCAAGTAACTAGCGCGATGCGTAAAGTGCATCATGTGGCAGTATCTGAACAAATTTCAGCTGGGAAGGACTCACGCGCTTTTATGGTGAGCTGAACCTTGTTATATGTTGAGTGCCACAGCCCAAAGACGATCGCCGATTCCCTACGCTAGTAAGCTAAGCTCTTGTCTCAGATCGCCGCTGGTGCAAGTGTATTGAATACAATATAGCTGAAACTTTATCGTACACGATAATCACGATAGGCTCAAGAGCGACAGACTGCTAGCGAAATTCAACTGGATAGTATGGAATCTTAATTGTATTGAGATAGTTTGTTATCTTTAAGTAGTCTCCGAACTATCTCGTCTGTTGGTTCCCCTCAATATCCCCACTTCATTACTCGATCCTCAGCCTTTAAGTACGTAGTGCCAAACCAATTAGTTTATCACGGTAGTTCCTGCCTTGGAGGTGTGGTTGCCTGCCCTAGCTAACGTTTTTCTGCCTCAGCACCAAGATGAACTGGGTTCCAGTCAACCATAATGAAGCGAGAAGCATGTTTGCCGAAGCCATAGGCGTATCCGGTCTTCGAGCCCACAGTGCCGCCATCACCCGAACTGTTACCGAGGAAACCGTCGACATAGACCATCAAACTCTCAACGCGCACAGCAAACGAATCCTGGCTTCCTCACTGAATGCCAATTTCACAATAACACTAGGATACTGCTGCTACGTCCTTCCCTTCGAGCGCTACAAGAAGCTGGCTTCAAGATATCCAGACGACAACCTCGACGTAGGTGAAGCGTTTGGTCTCCACATCTTCAACAATGCAGCAGCACTCAAAGCCAGATATCCCGGTACAGTTGTCTACACTTGGAAGATGGATCCTAATCCACAGCGGACCTGGTTTGCGGATGTCCTGCGGAACTCGTTTGCGCATGGACAATCTAAGATTATAATGGTGGATGAGTTGGGTGTCGAGATATCCAACGCGAGAGATGGGATTACCCCAAATTTTGCCATTTTCATGACTCTGCCGGAGTTTAGGGACTTGATAGTGACTGCGTTGACAACTTTCATTACTACAGTCGTGCAAGGCGGCGCTTATGAACCACTTTCAAAGTTATTACAGTTGAATGTTTAGTCCTTCGAATCTCAAAGCAACAAGTGTATATACGATGAGAATATTGTTTATGTCGTTGAAATATTAGTGCTACATGGATGTGACTTAGAGATTAGGATCTCAAGCTTAGGAGGAGTTATGTCTCTTTAAATATAACGTTTGCAATGCTGCGCGTCCTGTTCGCATTGCTATACCTGCCGTTGAGTGAAAATGATATCTGCTTTCCCAGAGTTCAGCTCGTTTATACAAGCGCTTAGTCAGGTAGTGACGTTGTTCACAAAACGATCTAGCTCATGTCTCAGAGGCACATGATTAATTTCTCCACGTGTTTGTTTTCTCGGAATGTATAGGAAGATTTAGAAGCTAGGAAATTGTGGTATATGTGTTCTGACCCGTATGTAATTATTTCCTATTTACAAAGTGGGCAGCCGATTTACAAATTGGGCCACTTTGCACACATGTACAGGCTGCTATCTACGGAGTGAAGCTAGTAGATAGTCGATATATATTCTAGAAACTCGAATGGATCAAAACGTAAGCAAGCTTGGAATTTTTTTCAACCCGAGCACATAAACACTCTACCTTCGACAACTCCATGAGCTCAATTGACCGTCCCCCTCAAGACCATTGCCGGTGCCATATTGAACATAATCAGTGATGAAAGGAATGGTATAGAATACCAGTACTATAAATGTTAATGGACTGGTAGATGAATTTAGTTAAAGATCTTGTGATGGGGGATGAGTTGATGATGGTCATGGTGGGGGTGGAGGTGCACGTGCACGTGGGGATAGATGATCGCTCTCTCCTGGACAGCACATAAACGGCTATGGATAGATCTATAGACCGAAGAGAATGTTTCTTTCTCTTATAGTCTAACATGTCTTTAGCTGGCTAACGCTTTAAATCTGTATCTTCTTAAATAACCCGGTACATATATATATACGTCTGTTTACGCTATTCCGGAAATGTTCTATTTATGAACTCCACTGTATATTCTTATATTTCCTCGTGTTTACTAGTGACTTTTAATGTAGAAGAACGTTCCAATCCTACACATGCGCAAAGCCCTGAAGCCACAAAATGCCTATTGCCACAATATATAACCAACCACATGATGCACACTGAATAAGGTATTTATTCAGCATATCTCACCGGCACGCTCCTCAACCCACCCACATTCCCACGTCTGGGAAGCTCAGGAAGGATCTCGCTGACCCAGCCGATGATCTGTGGCGCTTTGAAACATACTTTCATCCCGGTTGCGGTGATTTCCAGCCTATGACTTGAACTCTTGTCATCCGTCTTCACACGCCCGCTGTTTGTGCGTAGCCATGTCAGTAATTTTCGATGGCTGAATTTCTTATTCATGTTGGAGTGGATGTTTTATCGTACCTCGCGCTTGCCCAGGGGCCGTAACTGGCACTGAAACTAGAGTCTGTTGACATGCTAGATGCAAGAATCTCCGCATCCGACCGGGAACATTTGATCTGATAATTCAGTTTTATAATTTAGCGGGGATTGGACAGTCAGTTGGTTACCTGGGCGACTTACCTCCAGTTCCGTATCAGCAGCGACAATGAATGCAGTTGGGTACCATGGGAAAGTCCCATAAGCAGTGAGTTCGGATTCCCTTTTATTGTCGATCCAATCCTTCAAGTCCTGGGAGCCAGGACTCATTCTAATACTGGCAGTTAGCATCTCAAACAGGTCGTGGGGGATGATTCTACAAACTTGCTAGTCGCGGGCACGTCGATATCAGTGTCCTCGAACAGCTCGCTATGAAGCCTGGAAATCGTTAGCGATTATTGAATTTCCCATCGGGATCAATTCTCCTACCAGGGTCGGTTAATCTGCACAAGAATCGCATCGCTAAATATCGTCAGCGCTCCATTTCGGTGAGAAAGTGGTACAGTTAGGCAACCTACAAAGTGCCAGTAACACTACTCTCTTCCATCTTTTTCTTCAACTGTCTATAAAACAGTTCCAAATTCTGTCAGTACAACGCTATCGTTCAAAACCGAGGATATCTATAGTATACGTACGAGCTAGCCTTGGAAACATCTGAGCTTGCTTTTCCAGAGAACACCCACCAACCGGCTTCTGCTTCCGCATGGACACTAAGGCTGGACGAGCTCGAAGACTCTGCCGAACTAATCGCCGATGCGGCGAAGGATATCGTTGTCCATGGATTTGCTTCCTCGACTGTTGGATTAAGAGCATTTTTGATGTAGTCACTAGCCTCTGGATCACTCTCGACGGGTATATACTCGTCGTCGGCTCCATTTTTAAACTTCTCTACACCCGTAATGACCTTCATGCGCGCTTCGGATGACTTGGCGCTATTCGTCAGACTTTTCTCTAAGTCGGAGATCTCATCTTGCAGTTCCTCGATTTTCAGCTCGAGTGATTTTTTCAGCTCGCCAGCATTACTAGCGACCATCTCTCCAACTAATGCTGACTCATTCGCCATCTTGCCCTCGAGCATCTTGCCAACGATCGCACTCTTGGCAAGAACGACAGCCTTCTTTGAGGCCTGAGCTGTAGGATCGTCGGTTGAGTGGAAATCGTTCGAAGCGTCAACGACATCCTTATATGAATCAATCTCTTTCTGTGATTCAGGCGTCTCCGTGTCCGGATTCTCCTTATGCAGTTCCGTCAAATAGTTCTGATGGGTAGTTGTAACAGCAGTCCGGAGCGGTGCAAGTTCGTCTTCACCTTTGTTCGCGTCCTCCGCAATCTTAAGGGCATTTTTAGCATCTGTCCACTCTGTCTTGAGCCTAACGAGTTCGGCGCTTGGAGGCTTTGGTGGGTTTGCACTTGTATGCACTTCATCTGCTGGGGGATTAGCTGCGGCGTGTTCTGTAGCCCACGCTAAGTTCCCTTTCAGCGCTACTATTACTTTCTTGAGGCGCGCGATTTCGAGTTGAATTACGGCAGGTGTGAGAGGATATCTGGAAGCCCAAGATTTGGCCTTTTTCTCGCACAATACCGCCCTGCAGTAACTATCATGAGTCGATAGTGCCGTGTAGTCTTAGCGCATTGATACTTACCAGTTTTCGGGTGATAGAGTCACTCTTGCCCATTCTGTACTATCCTCGATGTCGGAGATAGTTGCTCTTCGCAATGCTGTCTGTAACAAACCGTTAGCCAATAAGCTGATCATGGGGCGCAATGGAGTGCTTTTGCCTTACCTTCGCCATCTCAATACGGCTCATGATAGTTGTAGTATCGACGATAGCTAATTCATCAGTATAACCATCACGACCGCCGCAAAAAAAGAACATAACATACCAAAATGATGATCAATCATAGTCTTATAACCGTTAATCACCCAATCCATCCATGCAGCCTGTACTTTATCATTTGCCTATGTATACACCAGTCAGTACATACCCATCCAGCGCATTCTGCTAAACTTACCCGTTTCATTTCCGAAGTTGCAATAGCCAATTCATCCGCTGTCATCCCAGCTTTATTTTCATGTGCAGCCCCTAGATACCGATTTCAGCACACGCCAATACAAGAGAGGGGAGAGGGCACAAACCGGCATTCTTGATTAGAATGCCCTCCAAATAAGCCTGAGCTCTAGCATACTCCGTCTGTTTATCAATATAGATATCGACGATCGTGCGCCCAGCTGCAGCCACCGGAGCAGGCGAGCGGAGGTATTTCATCGCGGCGTTGTATTTAGATCCTGCTTGATACTTGGTTGTAGCGGCGGTACTTTCTATAACTGTGTAAGCATTATGCAAACCTGAAGGGGGTGGGTTAAAAGTCTACCATCGGACTCCAGATGGTCCAAGTCGAGGCCTGCATTTGCGGGAACGAGGTGGTCTAGCGCGGAGAGGTAACTACGGGCTACGCTTTTACCAGTAGGGCCCAACTACACTGGTAAGCGTCGTGATAGCTATGGATAGTTGGAAAGAGGGGGGAAGGTTACCATGACGTTGCTGAGCGGTATCATCGAGTCGACGAGTTTGGCTTCATTGACTTTTCTCTTGTTGTCTGCGCTAGCACTATATATTTCCGCTGGGACGAATCTATACGCTGGTGTTAGACCTAGTGAGGTTGCTTAAAGGGGGCAAGGCACTTACTCTCCGCCGGGGGTTGTATCGATGATACGACCCGGCATTGAGATTGTGAGGAATTGGTCCCTGGCGGTGGGGAGCGCAGCAATGATGGACTGCCTGATTTGGATGGCGAGCTTTGAGAACTTGTCGATCTGTTCTGCAGTATTCATGATTGCTGTGACGGGTATGAAGGTTTAAGGTGTGAATGTAGAAGGCAGAAATGGATTGTAGCTAGATTTGGATATATATGGTTTGGGGAATGATGATTGAATTTTGATACCTCGTACGTCTCTTAAATCTTTATACGTTTTTTTCCTGAAGGACTCCGCCTCACCACAGCGTTTTGGTTCTATCCACAATAACGTAAGATTTGCACTCACTAGCTATAGGAAAACACGTCAAATGAAGCTGCAAGTAAAAAGATAAAAGTGCTATATTGGCAGCTGAATACGAAAATTTTTCAGCTAACTATTGCACACCCCCTGAATGTATTTTCTCTTGATAGATCTCCCACGGGTCGCAACACGGTTAGTATTCTCACAACGAACTGTCTCACTAATGACAGCTAACCTTTGCAGTATCGCAGAATCACTGCATCTTAGGGTCATTCGTTATCGTCGATGTGACCTAATCTAGCGACTTGACGGCAACGAAGAAAAGCTCATCTCCCTCCAAACGAATACGACCATTACCGCATTAACTGGAAATATACAACCACAACGCTTGTACATTGGATTATGCTTAAGGCTTGAGGTTGGGTAAAACTGTGAACCTGGTAAGATTTTTTCGTTTTTCGGCAGACTCGTTTACTCGAATTTGGTAACTAGCACCAGAAACAGCAGCAGCTGGCGAAAACCCGAGTTTTGAGACCCGCCACATCTTATTTCAACACCTTAACACGTGGTTGTATATTTCCATGATCTAGGCTTCAACCGGATAACTCAAACTATTCTAAAACCAGTTCGTGCAGTTGATAAAAACGAGTGATAATCCATGCTACAACATGCCAACCTCCACGCAGTCCATCTCTAAACCCTCCGGTGACTCGACCAGCCTTCCAAAGTCCCTTACGAGACCACATCTAACAGACTCCCCGGAACACGGGTGTCTTGCATCAAGGTGAATTGAAAAATCTAGTTGCACTAAATCCATGTATCATCAAGTGGATGCTTCTAAAAAGTAAGAGACGAGCAGTAATACCAGCAGCGGCTTTCCACAGGCTGAAAAGCAGATAAAAAGGATCCAATGGATTAGAGGAGGCACTGGGGGTATTCCAGTCGTTCGCTTGCGTTGAATCGCGGTTCTAAATAGCTGCTCAACGATCATTGACCTCTGGAGATATTTCCTCGTCGGCTAATTATAAGCAAGTTTAAGAAGTGTGGATGGAAATGACGCACAGCATCTTCAGTAAGTCTCGACCTAGTTCTGCTTTGTCTGTTTAATTCACTCGAATCTGTATACTCTCGCGTATATATCTGACATGCATGCATATGCGATCATGCTTGATGTAGTCACACCGCATTCCAAGTCAGGCTAACTCCCAGGAACGCTCGTTAATCACAAGACAAGGTTTCGTTTTCAGCTCAAGGACTCTTGAAATGGGGTAATGCCAAGATTTGCTGGAGTTTGGGCGATAAATTCAAAGGAATGCTTCGCAGTAAAAGCTACTTAGAAGGGGAGTATTTGAGTATCAGAAATTCATTTCATTGGTAAATGCCGCCGGTACACGGGTATGAATCCGTATGAAGAAAGCGAATTAACGTTGGGTAACACGGCATACGAAATATATATTACCTCAGCACTAATAAAATCAGCGATTCAGCTCTCCCAGGCAATAAAGTTTGATATTCAGCTATCGTAGTCTTCTATATTAGGATAGTTAGCCGATCCACTGGATTCAAAACCAGGTGCATGCAGCCAATTAATAGATAGTTCGCTACTGCAGGTACCGATCGCCAAGATAGCCGAACAAGTCATTTGCGAATCAGCTCGCACGGGAGTTTCAAGTTCTTACGTGATACAAGATTTAACTCCTCTCACAGGTGTCAGCTATGTGCAATGGTGGTGGCTGCATGGTGTCCTCTTGTGTGACCTTGGGACTTGCACACTAACAGAAGCCACCATGCAACATACTTGCCACTTACTGGCTACCCTTTACACCTTCGGGCGTTGGTCGCAAGCCATAGCTGAGAAACGGTCGTACGCTCGCTTATAGCTTAATCCGAACAAGCTGTTCCCTTATCTAGGAACTAATGCATATGCTCAGCGTGTATGTTTCAGCGTATCAAGTAGCTCGCGATTGCTGAATGCAATAACAAGTCTGTTAATTTCAATTAGGCATATTGGACGTCTGGTCAGCGTTGCTCTTATGCCAAACGACAGATCTGCAGATGTTTCTCGTTAGCTATAGTCTTAGATACTACCTCCAGTTTATGTATCACAATCGTGTGTCTCATGGTAACTGCTATTCCAGCTCACAGGTCTGCTCGGCTGTGGCGGTGCAGTATACGATCATAGGGTTTAGGGTTGGCGATGCGCTTCACTCCGAATCACTCGATGCTGCATTTATCTGTTTGCAGAATAAATTTTAAAACCAAGTATGAGCCCAGGTTATAAGAGAAGGAGGTAAAAACAGAATTCTGGTTGACTAAGATGTATCTGCGAATTCGTTTTCATTACCTGACGATGTCACGGCTCAATTGTGAGAAGACATGGAAGAATATAGCCAAACCCAAGACGTAATCTCAACCGCTAATCCACCCAACAATGCGAGAAAAATACTATAAAGAGTCGCGGCACACGTAGCGAGTTATGCCGTGAACACTATGTTGTATGACACAGCTAGTGGTAGAGACAATGTATGACAGATTCTCTCTACAATCTAAACTGATTACGTTTATATATATGTATAAATCCCACCTTACGGCTAAAGATGAAGATAGCGGGATCTCGCTGTATGGGAACTATCAGACGTTAAACTACCCTTTCGATCGGGTCCCCGATTAATTGTCAAAAGATTTACGTTTCAGCGTGATTCACGTGCGTGCACCGTAAATCATCCAGCATTTATCAATATATGAATATAACCCACGTAGAGTAAATTGATTGATCCCCAAGGTCTACACGCTTGTAATATAGCCTCCGGAATATTTAGCCTATTATTCCGGAATTTCTATTCTCAAAACAACTATGGATCTGCCTATTAGGTAGCTATTTCTAGCAACTAAGGGTATCTTTCTAGCTGTTTGTTTATTCGTTCACTCAGCATTACCTACGGCCTTAGGCATAACTTGTTAACAAGGCCAAATATCTGAATCTATTTACGTACTATTTTTATTCGCGACGATAGTAGCTCCTCTTTCTACAGAATTTTTGACATATTGAGGATCAGGAGTGAGAAATACTCATAGAAAATAACTCGAATTTCATATCTATGGCAAAGTTAAAGCGCCACAGAAAATAGCAAGAACCAGAGCAGCGTCATGACGTCTCAAAAACTGTAGCTGGGTGACCTTACTTAGAGCTACAAAACACATATTGCTATAATTACTATCATAGCTCTTCTGTTTTAGCTTATTATGCAGCCGCGACCAGATCGATATCGATGTCGGATGCTCAAGCCCATTGTCGCTATCCCAAATCCTCCTCCTTACCTGAAATACACGCCCTGGAATATTTCAGCTAGAGAATGAAAACTACCGTACACTTGGCCGCTTCGTTGCTAGATGGAGTATCTCTCACAAGTGATGTTTGTCCCCAGCTGAGTCGAGCCTGGTGAGACATTGGGCGGGTTTTCTTTTTCGTTGGGTGAGATTTTGGGTCAGTTGTGTTTCACCATGTGCTCCATTGCGGATGACTGTGCATGTAGCTAATATCGCCAATAAGATTCCTGTGTCACCCCATCCATCAACCGCGTAGCGATTTGTGTCTTGGAGCTGTTGATTAGCGCCGTGGCAGATTTAGTATTTCGCTTTAGGCAAGTCTTGGTTCTAGTTGATCACAAACAATCATGAGCGATCACTCGAATTTTACACTCATACCGTGTCAGCTCGGAAGTTCAGAGAACGAGCTGAGTCGCCGAGGCGCGTATTTATTGATACGTTTTTTTTCTTTCTTTTAATGTGAATAGTGTATTAGTCTTGCATCCGATGCCCTCTTGCCCGATTGGCACATCTCTATGCTATCTATCGTATTATTCACAGAATAATTAGGGGACAGGGTAGAGACTCAGCTTGATGCTTACCGACGCCAGAGGAGAGCTGGGTGCTGAGCTGGGTCTCTGGTAAGGTTCACAGAAAATCACGGTGATCTAGAGGCTTCTTTTTAGAAGGAATTTGGCTAAAATCCCTAGCTACATGTATACAGCAGCAAGGTGTACCCGTATCTTAGGGAATAAGTACCTGATAGCCCGCTTGAACTGCAAAGGATCCAGAATAGTGGATTTAGCAGAGAAAACTGCTTGAGAAGGTATTTTGACATGGGCAGCAAGTGATCCAATATGTCACGAGATAGCGGTTTACCGATTTTTGATAGAGACTTTGTAGTGCACGTGAGCCACCTTGAAGTAGAATTTGGTCCGTTACTGTACCTTCGTACGTTTTTTCCATGTGAGAAAAGTGTCTGGGAATTTGTTATGAAATCGCCTCGTGCTTTGAGTGGTCGAACTTAGATCCGTGGGAATTTTTCCTCATAAGAATTGTTGATATATGAATTGAGGTATTATAGGTTTCAGCCGCATTTAAAGGATATGCATTTATGAGCCCTCACTGATGGATACCTTTCTATATGTGGCCTATAAATAGTGCTAGATGGCACATGTTGCCACATCATTCAAGGACGTCCGTCTCATATCTTTACACTCACCACGGCTAGTTTTGTGGTTTTCCTTTGTTGCCGTAGGCTCCACACGTGCACCAAGGAGGCATAGCGAACCGGGAAAGCATCATAGCGTGTCACTCGATTTTTGGGTTTCTGCTTGCTTCTTCACATTTCCCCTCGATTAATTGTTCCACTTCCCTGGGAATAAATCATGGCAGATTGTGGCTCCAAGAGTTTTGATGAAGAGGCGCCAGCCGTGTTTTCGACCACTTCCATTCTCCTGAACAGCGGGTTAGCCCAACCAACCACAGCAACAAAATCCGAGGAGCCGTCAGCTGCACGCAAACCTGATTTCTCCCTGAGTTCGGAGCCATTAGTGGTGCAAGAACTTGATGCCTCTCAGAGTGAGGAGCCGTCAAAAGCAGAGGGAGTAGATGGCGTCCTGAATGTGGGACTGTCGGTGTCAATATCCACGCTAAATTGCGATTTGCCGCTTCTCGAGGACGAGTCCAGCATCCCTGATCTTGAAGGGTCTGCTATCGAAGAGAGTCTTTCAATCCGTTCTATACCTATTGGGGATCTAAGTCGAAATTTCGCTAGAGGTCTGTATCCATTCTCTGTCCTTATGGGGTGTCTGATAATAACGGGGTTTTCGTCTATCAACAGACATGCCAGCTGGTAGCGCTCATAAGATAGCCTTGAAGCCAGGACCCGATATGTCGGCTTCCGATTACCAGCAGTTCCGGATGTTAAGGGACGGATTCAATTTTCTCGCGGGTCGCCTGAATGAGTACCAAGAGATGTACCAGAGATTGAGTCAGGAGCTCTCGGTGGAGCACGCTCCTGATATCAAGATGGTGCAAAATGCGCTTGAGTGGATCAAAAGGATGATATCGGAAGACGATCAGTTCAATGTTAGGGGTGGGGATGCGAGGAAGAAGTTTAATGAGATGATGAAAGGGTTTACGGATGGATTGTTGGTTAGTGTCATCGGGAATAACTTTGGGGGGGGATTGCTTGCAAAACGGCCCTCGTATAACCAACTGCTTGAAATTTTGGCTAAGACGGAGCATCAACTGCAGGTGACGTACGAAAGGGCTGACCACTATGAGATGGAATTTAACAGGCAGCTTGAGGTAAACGAGCGGTTGGGCACAGAAAACGGACGTCTCTCTCAAGAGAATTGGAAACTTATGGACGAGAATAAGCATCTTGCCAATGAAAACGGTAATATTCAAAGAGATAATGAGATTTTGACGACTCTTCTTGAGAATGCACAGAATGATCTCACGCGCTGTACCCAAGACAAGGAGAGGTTGGAGGGAGAAAAAAAGAAATGGGAGGAAGATAGAAGAAAGCTGGAGCAGGACATGAAAGATCTCCAACATCAGGTAACTCAACTTCAGGGGCAAAGGGACGAAATCCAAAAGCAATATAACAGCGCCCAAGCTTCTATCAAGGCCAAGGACCAGCAAATCGCGGATCTCAATGCAGAGATAACGACATTGAAAGATAAGATCGTCATAGAAACCTCAGCTGCTGCTGCCGCGCGGGAAGACCTTAAAATCGCTAAAAAAGAACTCATGGACAGTCAGGAGCACAATGCAAATCTTAACAATACTATCGTGAAACTCGAGTATGATTGGGCGATGCATCAAAAGGACGATATATTACGTGCTGAAGATCACGCGATGGAGGTAGAAAAGCTGACGAGGCGGTATGTGGTTGCTGAATCCGAACTTGCAGAAAGCCAGCTCACGGTTCGAATGCTTGTGGCGAGAGAGGAAGAACTCAAGAAGGAATTGCAAGATGCCAAATCTTTGCTTGAAGATAAGGATGAGGCCATTGAAGAACTTGAATCGGACATCATTGGGCTTGGCCTACAGGTTGAAAAACTTGCTGCAAAGATAGTTGCTGAGGAGGAGCGATATCAAAAGCTCGAGAGCTTGAAAACGACGCTCGAAAACGAGCTCCTGAAAGCCCAGCAAGGGATCGATTCCCTCCAGGAGCTCAACAAAAGACTCACCGAGGAAATCGCAAAACTAAGGGAAGACGCCTTACTGGGCTCAGGCAGCGCTGAGGCCATCGAGCGATGCCAGGAACGCTGTCGAACGCTCGAACAATTAGTCCGCGATCTCCAAGCCGAAATCGTTACTCTGCGCCAGCGTATCAACCTATTAGGTATGTTCCCTCTTTTGACATAAATTCGTCCTATATGCGCGTATAGTAACTTCCCTGACAGACCCCGACAACGCCTTTCCTCCCCTTGCCCAAACCACTTCCCTGAAATTCACATTCAATCCTGGCTCTCTCGTTACCAGCACTGTCGCCCTCACAAACATAACCGACAAGCATACCCTCTTCCGCAGCGGAAGTCGCTGGCTCGATATTGCCCCCGATGACCCTGCCTTCCGGTCCGGCACGCATATCGTCCAGCCTGATCATCGTGATAATCCACCACCTGCTCACAGCGTGCGGACCATCAAATTTCTAGACAAGTTCGCGGAAATTCCTACAGTGGTCGTGTGGTTGACGGCCGTGCAAATGAGTATAGACCGAAGGTGGAGATTGAAGACGTATGCCACTGATATCACAACGGTTGGGTTTGATCTGCATATTGAGAGTTGGGCCGATTCCTATCTAGTTGCTGCAGGTGCGAGCTGGGTTGCGTACGAGAAGGCGGGCGTGGCCACTGGGACATTTAAGGCGGCGGAGAGAGGCGGATGGAAGATTCCTATTGGGTTGAAGGAGGGTGTGGTGGTGTGGCCGAGTAAGTTTAGAGAACCACCGAGGGTGTTGCTTGGCGTGAGAGAAATTGAATGTGATGTGGAGGCCAAGATGGGACTGCAGGTAGGTGGGAGTGAGAAGGAGGGGGATATGCGGTGGATTGTTACCGCGAAGCCGGATGGAGGGAGGGTTTTTGCTGTGGATGGTATTTACGTGGCTATGGAAGTTGAGTGAAGAATATTGAGAGAGACGGGATATATGGGCATATGATTTTTGTTCGGTCTTTTGTATTAGCCATTTACTATTTTTGGAGCTATATGCTGGTGTGGGGTCACGTGCTTAGGCTGTGGGTGTTCTGGGAAATCGACTGATGGGGCGGACGCGCTCCTGGCAAACTGGAGATGCCCATTACCAAACTGATATAAAACCTAGAGCATGGATACAGGGCACCGAGCCTCAATAATGGAAATACGTGCATCCAATGTGGTATTTGGGTACCGACCCCACTTTGTAGATCGGTCGGCCTATATGCAGAATGGATCCCTTTGCAAATCGTCTGGCCAATTTAGCTCCCAGTTAGTCACTTTGCAAACCAGATTTAATTACGTACGGGTCAGAACATATATGTCCGAGTTATGTGTCTTTAGAGTTGTTCTAAAATTGGTTTTTCTATGTACATATAGCGCAAACTGACATTGAATATTTGTCAGCTTGCCTATATAACTATATTATATTCGCACTCCGCATCTAGCATCCTCATTCATCCTCCAAAACATTATTTCAACCACTCCTGATGGAATACGCATTTGAGAGGCGAGAGCTTTCCAGAGAGTGTTACGGCGTCTGTTTATACGTGTATTTTGTCAATATCAATATAGCTAATACCCTCTGGACCCAGTAATATATCTTACTTCGTGTACCATTTTCTTGCGTGGTCCGGAAGCGAATCCTGTGATGTCCCCAAATTTTTCCAAGGCTCCTCTATGTTTTCGAGTGTCTTAATGCGTACCCATGTCTTATCCATGGTCCTATGTTGCGAGACATCATTTCAGTTTTTAGTTTTAGCTCACGCCATGAATTATTATAATGGGCTTTTAATAACTTACGCTGTGTACAAGGTGCAAAAATCTCTAAATTCATCTTCGGTTGGGTCCCTTTTATCCAGAAACTTATAGAAATGAATATTGCAACCCTTCGCGGATCTTCCTGGGAGAAGATCCGCAATAGCTGCCCAATGGAGAGGAGATGCTGCTCGAACATAATTGTCAAGAATAATCTCCTCCTCATGTGGTAACCAAGCCCTACAAGGGTTGGTCAATGGTGCTTGATCTGATGGCATTCTTTGTGGGTTGTTGGTAATATTTTTATATGGGAATTTTATGTTGTTTCTGTAGTGATGATGATGCGGGATATTTATTTATTGATAAATACTAATGTGTGCGATTGATAATGGGAAGGATTCACTCTCGTGTTGTACAGCACCCGCGCGATCCACTTTTATGCAAAAGGTTGGCGATAGAATGGGAGCGAAAACTTTGAAATACATGCCTCATTATAAGTTTACAATCTAACGATACTATTCATCTGCAAAACCGACATATGTAATGATTTCCCTGTCAGCTATTTTTTTTTTCATCACTCATCTCGATCTCTTAATATGGGTTAACTCACATCTACTTTTGTCAGTTTGGCAGCACCCAAGTCTCTTTGATATCGCGTTCGAGCAGATTACCCTAAAGGCTCCCCGAGGTGACGAAACAGGCTACAAGAGACTGCCAAACCACTGTCCAAAGATATTTCATCCAGAATTCGCCGGGGCGATAATAGTAGGGCTATTGGTCTTTATACACAGTTAGAATAAACATGGAGCTGCTGGTGCTGCACTCTTAGTAGATGTGAGAAGACGAGTACATGTGCATATATGGCGAGGATTACCATAAGTCGACTTAGAGACGACTACATGTACATATCATTGTAATGCTGAGTGCTAAATGTAGTGTGGTATGTATACCTGAAATGCTTTCGTTTGCTTAGAGCTACATGAAGGACGGTATCTTTTTTGCTATCAGAGCTTGTTTTTCTATACATGTCTACTTTCACTTTGTGCACAGGGCAAGGGTATGGACAGCAGGCAATTAACTTGAAAATTTGCTACGATTTTATTTCATGACTCATTCTGCCCAATCCAGATGTCCAACACATAGCGCCTAAGAAATAGTGGGGTGCAAGATATAGTCTACGGCTGGAGTCTGTTTGTATGAGTAATATGTGATGCTAGACGATGATTATTAGCATTATTGATGTGGATAGGAAACGTGGTGAGCTCTTAACTTTGCAATTAAGGTTACAACAAAACTGCATACATAGGTTTAAACGAATATAGAGTGTATAGCGAAAATAACAGTGAAAAAAGTGCCAATTCCTGCTCTCTCTCTTCGGAACACCTGGAAAATTTCCCTTATACCGATCAGCTGTTACCAATCGAGTGCCATGTTCCATTCTAGTTTTAACCATTCGCCCGGTAATACCTGTAATGCTAGCCGCTTCTGATTGCACCGCTGTAGAAACTATTGGAGAGATCTCCCTCCCTCCCTCGATGAGGATACCTGGCGATATCCCTAGTGCCCACCTATTCTCATCTACATATCAGAATATTGTTACTACATGAGCTTCCAGATTCCACATCATACCTCCTGGTTATCATTCTCCGGTTCCTCGCCGCCATTTCCCATGTATATCCATACGAAAGTTGTCCAATAGGAGGGATGATCAGTAGATTATCTCCATAACTTACGGTAATGAGAGTACTTCCCCCCCTGCTTCTAATCGAAGAAATTTGGGTTAGATAGCTTGTTAAACGCTAACGAATTGGAACGAATCAACATGAGTATCAAAGAAGTGGATAGTATCCGGAGAAAAGTGTTTTGAAGTTGTATTCTTATACGTATGGGCAGAGAAAGTAGCTCAGTTTATCATCGATTTACATACGTCGCTATCTCTCTCCCACGGCTATCCTATTCAAGCATGCGCCTTCTATTATCTTATCAGGAGCGTGAGGGTTGGATCACTATGCACATGATTTCTAATATGAAGTAGCTGCTATACCGGTATCTGATACAGCGAAGACACCACAGGGACACAAGGTAGGCAATTCCCAGACGTCTCATGTTAATTTCGATTTATACACGTGAGAGCAAGTGACGCAGATCCGGTTACAGCAAGCTGCACGTATCAAATCACTGAAAGCGTCAAGGAAACCCGATCCCCTAATCATCTTTTGTACCTCTTCCTATTGCCTTACCAGCTCTTCATCATCCCAAGGTCGTCTCTGGTCAATACTTGGGATACCTTTCGGTGGCTCTTTGTAGGGTGTTGGGAAGGCTGCGGCCATATTCCTAGCTACTACTACACGGATGTTTGGTCCTCTAGCGTATAACGCATCAGCTCTGTAAATGACTTATCCCCAAGTAGGGAATTAGGGAACCTAGGGTTTATTGCCCGAGTTTACGATACCGCGAAATTCCGTATCCGATGCCCGTTGTAGTCCGCCAATAGCTCGGACATACCATATTGTGACCCAACAACCGGGCTTGACCCTCAGAAGTTCATTTATAAGCTTCAGCTACAGCGAAATGATGTGTTCGGTCATAGAACGATGAGAATGAGCCATCCCGTCCGCTCTGGCATATCCAAGCATCGTATCGCCTGGTTAGTACTGCAGTGGGTGACCATGTGGGAATCCCAGGTACTGAACTCGTTTATTTTTTGCTGTATTTTCCGAGTCAGTTGGGTTGCGGCTGTGATCAATCTTGTGAACCCCACTATCTTATTTACCGTGGACGGTGAGTGGTTTAACCGGGGTTGGGTGATGGTATTTGATGGTAATCCTATAGCTGCTTGACGAGATCCTGGAAAAATACATCAGCCTGCCTTACCGGAAGCAGCGGCAGAAAGTTGAACAATATCTGAAGCAGCTATACGGCACGGTTGACAGTATTTTTTGATACCGATTTGACTGCCATGTGCTGTAGTTTGTTTGGCGTAGTCGAAGAGGCGTCATGGGGCGGATTTCGATGTATAGACAAGTTAGGGAACGGCGTGAACGGATGGGCACCAAACACGCTGAACTGGCGGTGTGCGGTGTGCGGTGTGGGGTGTGCGAACATCGTATCACTCGCGTTTTACGATATAAAGAGAGTGAGAGGGTGTATGCTACAGCCTTCCTCGACGTAAGTAACAGATGCCATCAAGTTTGTTCGTCCTTCAGTTCTCACAGCATATCGTCAACCAAAAAGTGAATCCAAGCCGAATGTGTGCTTCAGCATTCGCAATGCTCATTGAATGATTTACTGATAAAATTGGAGCAAGGTGTCGTTGTCAAATACACATAAGACAAGATAAATCCCGAACAGAACTTCCTCCCCGAAAACCCCTGACATACCTGACCTGCAACCGAACGACAAAATCTACAAGACATTCGCAAACTAAAATCTAGCTTTCTGTTGTGCAAACCAAAGTCCTAGAATGTACTGAGAACGATATCTAGGGTCAAATACGTGTCACCACCTTGTCTTGTATATCCTACCTGTCAGCCGACTAGTGACCATATACACTGGCAGTGTCCTCGCATACGATCTAAATTATGTAGAAGATACATCTAACTTAAGGCTCAGGTGGTCGGTCGTATCCGAGCAAGAATCACATCTTGGTCAACGTAATGGCCTCCCAATGCAAACAGGCCCCAATGCACCCTTAGTGCAGTTCCTGATTAGGCGTGTCCATTGATACACCAACCCCCCACGTCCCACCAGCTTCAATCGCACCTTCAGTCTGCGCATAATGCATACGGCCCCGCTTCATATATGCAAATTCAATTCTCGGTAGCCATGGCCAGGTAGACTCAATACTATCTGTTAGCCTTTAACAGGCCACTACAAATTTTACCGCTGACGGAATCTAAAGAACTGGCTGCGCGTATACGTAATACTGGTGCAGGACTCTAGGTAATGCCTCTGTACTTGGAAACGAGTGAAAAAATTGAGAAAAAATTGAACTCTCTCTGGCGGGGAATTGAACCCCGGTCACTCGCGAACCAGTCTATGACAGGCGAGTATACTAACCACTATACTACCAGAGACATTGTTGAATGTATGTAAAAGTATGCGCATTTCACCTGTTTGAAGCTAGCCTCCATGTAATAGCTCACGGAGCATTGCTCTATTGACCCCTAGATAGCAAGTTAGCCTCAGATATCGGTGTTTTAATGGTCTAGCGAGATTTTTGATGAATTTTTCTTCGGCGATTTAACTAAAACTATCTTGCGAGTGTATTTTTATCAACCTTACTTGCTATTTCCACTATTCTCACTCGATACCACAGAACTTTGTTCAAGTTTGTTTTTATCATCATTGATATCTATTTGGTTAACTCTAGATATATTTGGGTTGTTTAATACGTTTCAAGGATCATGGGGCAGATGTTAATGCAGGAGCCGCAGTTGAAGCGGGACAAATCGATATGATGGATTTGCTCATCGATGCATCACCTGTGGGGTAGATGCCAATGCAAAAGCATTCGGACACTATGGTCTGACAACCCTACACGCCGTAGCCGAGGTGGAGAATATCGAAATGGCGATATTGCTTCTCGCCCCATACGGGGCAGATGAGATCAATCTGTCTCCAGATGCGCAGCACCAGATATTGCGACTGCTCATAAGCATCTTAAAATGCAAAATCTGCTCCGTCGTCATATGAAAGGTTTTCATCGCTAGGTAGCTTGCCACTCCACTCTCTACTTTTGATTGGCCTCGGTATTAATTTTACTAGTTTTCCTTCTTTCAGTGTGGCCTTTTTCCCATACAGTGCATGTCGCCGAATTGTCTCTCGCTTCAATTATTTTTTGGCTTCGATGGTGGATTTTACTGGAGAAGCTCCGCAATGCGGGGATCCTCCGGATGTGGCTTCGAGTGCGGATATTACGGAGAAACATAGGCCCGAGAGCGGGTACACCGGAGGATCTAGAAGGGTACTGTCAAGTATATAGATGGGTGTGCGTAGCTAGCCTGCAGAAAATGGCAAGCAGCCGATCTCATCCGTCCCCAATATTACAACATTGCTGTTGAAACTATTGATATTGCGTCCTATTACTGGGGGCTCCACCCCTGTAGATTTTTGATAACTAGACAAGCTTTGGGAGATCTAGATCGATCCAGCTTTTGGGATCTTCCCATTGGTCGAGCTCCTAGGATCCTGTCTATATAGTGCTTGCTTTCTTCTGTATCTCGTCCGGCATCCCAAGCTCAAGTAATACTCGATCGTGGTCCAAAACTCCAACATTTTCTGTTGGAGAAGCTTCCTGATACGGGGTGCCTCCACGGGCGTGGCTTCGGAGTCGGGAATGATTGAGAGACAGGTACTCGAGCACACGGGCACTCAGGTACCCGAAGAGCTATTTAGATAGGGGTTGTGTGCCCACCTCAAGCCTAAGCAATCAAGCAATCGAGTCTTCTATTCCTCCCTACGCGCCCAATATTAAAACAATTGCCACGGATGAATACATCGAGTGATGTTTCATGACTCTTATATGAAGTGTATGGGTACTCCTAGGAGGTTTCCATGGCAGTCGATCCTGCAGTCGAACAGACACTATATGTAATTCGCTGTATGGTCATACAGGTATGTGGGGGCTGCTAGGGAGGTTAATAGGGGAATAGGGTGATCGAACGAGAACCAGATACTCCCTAGCAGCTTGTTGGCAAAGTTCTTCGACAGAAACAGCAACGGAAAAGCGCGCAGGATCAAATGGCAGAGAAGTAAGTTCTTTTTCTATCGAGTGCTAGCGAGCCCAAAAATCCTATATATAACAAGCTGAAGTGGTTTCTTTTCCCTGCCGTCACCATAGACCACAACTCTCAGGTTTCTACCAAGCATCGCCAGATGGCCTTAGCGTTCTGTATTGCATTGATAGTAACTTAGTTGTGATCCTCGCTGGAATATAGTAGGCGTTGTACTTGTAGCGGTCTTTTCCATTAAGCTGGGAATCGCTAGTGAATGCCTACGGGACAAACAGTGAACTCTTTCAGGTTATCAGTGCAGGGAGCCACAAGTGAATGTTTAGGAACAACCAATAACGATTAGGGGACAGCTAGTAATTCTTGGGGGTCATTGGTGTATGCCTGTTGAAACGAAGTTATCGTTTCTTATCTCAAGATTTTGACGCGTGAGTCTCGTAAAAAGGCGATATTTACAACCACACCACACACGCTCTAAAGCCTTCAGCGCCCACGCGTTTTGCTTCTCGGCTCACCCCACACTAGCCACGTAAACTCAGTTGGGGCTTGTTCCATCAATAACCGATTATAGCCTCACCATGCATGGCACACTCACCTCCGTGCCCCCACGGTAAGGACCCCAACTTGAAGTTCTACAAGTTGCTATAGGTCCTGGAAACGACCATATGCATCATCCCAGGCACTGGTATTCTTTCCATGTTTACAACAACACGTATAAGGCCGTTTTCTTCCCAGCCATAGGCAAGTCAAGCGACAGAATCCCTGTACCCGTAGCACAGGGTTTTCCTAAAAACTTTGTCCACAGATCCTCCCTTCCTAGGTAACGTAGCGTGAAACCGGCAATAGGAATGTAGTCAATTGTAAGTGAAATTTCTCAAACTTAACATATATTCTCCGGGTAACAATTCATGATCGAACAACCCTTGTCTGAATTGACCTCCAAATTCTGATAAAACATACGTTCTTATAATTATCGCTAGTTAAAGGAGATTGCATTACATCTTAGCTTCATGCCCAGTGAGACTGTAGAAAATTTAGGTGAGTTAATATTACGCTAATATACTCATGTTGCCAGATCTGTGATGCGTCACGTGATTTGGTTCTAGTTAGGAACTGCTCCGAATCCGGTCACGTGACGCGTTATAAGTCTAGCGACATGAGTACTCGACAACCTTAATATCTGCAGTGGGCTAATTAACTTAAAGCTAATATTCCACCACTATCGATGTTTGCACCACGCCCACTTATCAGGGATCCTCATCTACGATACTCCTTCTCGTTAATTGGTTACAATAACGGTAGTTTTGTGCAAGTTCCAATGCTCTCAAGTCACAATCACTAGTCATGTAGGCGCGCTAATGCAGCTTGGCCATGGGACTGCAATTCCAATCAAGATTAAAGTATAGGAGAAATCACCATAAATCGTGAGACCAATATAAAAGACAACGTTTTTTATTACGAATTCCAGTAAAGACAGGTAATCTCCGCAGCACACCCAGAAATCAAAGTAGCAGTCGAATTGCCCAAATCATCCTCTTGCATTTCCTCCCGTTGTCAATCCTTTAACCAGTGTCGTATCCATGACCATTTGGATGCGATGCATTTAGTGACCCTTGGGGCCTGCGGTGGCCTATAGACGGGGTTAATTACACTCCATATTTTCTTGGATTGGGGGGGGAGGGGGGAGGGAGTGCCTACGTAGAAGGGAACATAGTGCCGAATCTTGGAAGAGCCGTCGATGGTAATCTCGGCTGCGCGTTCTTCGTTGTCTGATGCCCTGACGGTCACAATGTACCTAGAGCTGCCGCTGCCGCATCTCGTAGACACATAGATGTCGGTGATCTCCTGCTTTGCGGGATGGCTGGCGCTGAAAGCCGCCCTACCTCTCGAAGCAGCATCTGTGATTGAATCGAGTTAGAATAGAAAACCGAGCTTCGATAAGGGTAAGTGATCATACTCTGAACTTCCTCGTGAAAGTTCTTCCCTCCATAGAAAGTAGCGTTACTAGAAAAGAGGTCGGACGCATCCTGATGAAGATTTTCGTTTTCAATCGAGGACACAAACTGCTCGATGAGACTTTGATGATTAGCGGGGATGGAGGCCATTTTGTTTTGCTTTGATTTGCTTTGTTTTGTTTTGTTTGTGGGTGTGTTGGCTTGTTGGATGTTTGAATGTGTTCGAGGATATTGATCTCGAAAGATTTAGCGGACCATGGCCAACTAGGGACTATATATATCGATGTATATATCTTTATAATTAATAATGGCCCTTCTGAGTTATTGACTAGTATCGGTAACCGATTGGGTTTACCCAACTCTCGGTGACCGCCATCACCGGCGACCGAATTTTGTGCAACGAAGCAAACCTCTCCTCGGGGATCAGTATTGTTGGAACCTTAGCCATCAGGGCTGTTAGAGACCACACCATTAATCTTCGCCTCCCCCACTGATCAATAATGCCAGAAGGGGAAATAAGTTTTTCGGGAAGCGAGTTACTCTCTGCGTAGGTAGACGGATTTTGCTGTATTACTAATAATGCGAAGCAGTTTCAAAATTAAACGCGAATAAATAGAGATAATATCGTACTCTTGAAGAATTAGAGATCTAGATTGGGAAGCCAAGTGCTTTACCATAATAACCTTAAGCTCCGGGGGTCAGTAGTATTGCTTTGTCATTCGTACTCTGACTGTCCTCTGGGGAATGTTAAAATTTTAAAAGTTGGTACAATCGCGGCGTGGTAAGGATTCGGGGAGGATTACTAACGGGGAGGAGTGTCACGCCAGCCCTTCTAGCTAGTTTTTACCCCTAAAAGCACTTTTAAAGGCCAGTAGACTGCAGGTCTTGATAGCTCTTCCCCGAAAAATCTAGATGTTCAGACGGGCCACGGAGGTCCATATATAAGAACTAAAATCTCCATCGGTTCGCTGTCTTAAATCTTACTGTAAATTAGCAAAACTACTTATCTCGCCATACAAGTTTTTTCGAATTAATTTCATTAGGTTCGGATAAATACATAGCCATATAGATACTTGTGGGTTGCTCGCTGCTGGTGTGGGGCTAGAAATTTTAATGGGGGGCTAGCAGTACCAGTCTCGTTCATAGCAATCCATGCATATGGGAACCAGGACCGCTACTGGTTTCAGGTCTTAAATCCCAAAACCTCAAAGACAACAAAACCCGGGAATTTAATATAGTCGATGGGGGAGGGGATGTTCCTATTACTAGATCAGAGAAATAAAAGAAACATCATGAAATAAATGCTCTACACTATCTTGGGAATAAGTGGCGAAAATTAATGTGCTCGTCCGTATGTACCGGCACTAAGCATAGCATTTTTAAGGCATATAACATACTCAAGGGTGTGTGAATGTGTCCATGTACTGAGCCAAATGTAATAAAATTAATTGTAAACTTTTTGTATTGTGGGGTGATCACTTTCGCTAGTTTTGCAGTTTGACCGCCGTTCGCTGTCTCGTGCCCAGAAGTGAATGCTTGGCGCCATATTTGGCCATAATTGTACAGTCACGTTCGCAAAATCTTGGCACCCTACTAATCGTTGATAGTAAACTAAATAGCTACGGATCGAACTGGAAAACAGAAATTCAAAAGGGTGGAAAACTATATATAGAGATCCTCAGATGCTGAGTAACATCTAACCACTTCACATAGCTATCTTCTACAAAAATTATAGCCTCAATCCGTCGGCAGTCGTGCGTAATAAAGACGAGGGGTGCCAAGACCTCTCGAACGAGACTGTACAATAAAAAAAGAATTATGGAAAAATAGGCTGGGGACGAGACAGCGCCGAACGGGCGAAAGCTAGAATTTAAACCTGAACTTCAGATCTATTATCACCAACGGTACCTAGTTTGATGGTCAAAAACAGATCCACTATGGTAATTTCATTCGCAGGAACCTTGTGAAAACTAGCGGATGTCTTCCATTATATGCAAGGCCATAGTAGCTCTGCTAAAAAAAAACCCTTTTCCCCGTTATTTTAGTATCGCGGCCCATAGACAACCTCTCTTTAATTTTGATATCTTCTACAAGGGGAGGAAATGCATCATTCGGCGATCTACCCATATAAATGAAGTGAGAAATGACACAAAATGATACATTAACAAGGGGTGTTTTGTGTAAATACATCACAAGATGCATTTACAGACGGCTTTACAACTAATATGATGTATTCACTGACGACTTTGCAATTGTAAAGTCGTTTGTAAAGTTGTAAGGGGGAAAATCGTAGGCAGAGTCATAGGGAAAGTCATGTGCAAAGTCGTTTGCAAAGTCGCAAGGGGGAAGTTTTAGGGAAAGTCGCCAAAAAGGCACTTATTTTGGCATTTCTTGAGTCAAGTTATGAGAATTTGGGGATAGGTTATCAAATGGGTAGTGTAGGAGGTAAGAAGGCTGGCTTACCTAGTAAATAGGTTGATATACTAGCTGAATGGCATAGGTTCAACTCATGGGACCGGCTTCTATTTTGTTTTTGGAAAAAAACTCTGGGAAGGTCATCAATAAAGTCGTCGGGAAAGTCGTCGGGAAAGTCACCATTTTCCCTAAATATGTACACATTTACTGATGCACTTACCGATGTATTTCCCATATATATCTCCACAGCAAGCATGATACATTTACCGACGACTTTCCCACATGAAAAGTTAGAAATATATACATTTACCAACGACTTTACTGATACTTTTACAGACGACTTAGTCACACAAAATGACAGGTGGGGAAATGATGCATTTACTGATGCATTTACTTCGCTTGTAGAGATCGAGAAAAGGGTTGATGACCCCTTGCTATAATTCTACAGCATGAAGTTATCAGATCGGTGTCCTAGAATACTTTGCTACTATAATGTGCTTCTTATTTATCTGGGAGGGCATCTAATAAGGGGCATGAATTTGAATTGCGGTTAGATGCCGGGTCTTGAGGAGTAGGGCAAGGGGAATCGAGTTCTTGCTTATGATTAGTTCCTAGAATTCGGTTGAATATACCTACTTAGAAAGTCTTTACCTGCTTCATAGGTAGCACAAAAACCCCGTTAAGTACAGTCGCTTATAAGGCTACGGAAAATAGAGAACAATAGAGAACAAGGGTCTGCGCCGCGGCTCAGCAAATTTATGGGTTCAAATTTATGAATAAAATTAACCAAGGAGAACGGAACAAGCTCCAACACAAAAAACACAGAAAAGAATTGTGTTCACAACACCGGTCCTTACCACCGGAAATTGTCATACTATATTCTCAGGACTACATGTACTTGTATACATCTCAGATATTCCAGGGTCAGATAACATGATTTTGGGAAAATATGATAGACATGCGGTTACTAAGATGATCCAACCCCGTGCTCTCCGCTACCACCTATTTTCCGCTACCCCCCAAGCAAACTGTAATTATTTGTTTTGTTTTAGTTACTTTACGGATGTTAAACATGTGCTTGAACTTCATTGAAATAAATAATAGAAATGAGAGATACTATTCTGAAAAACTCTTTTGAAAGTAATAGATACCTCTTCGCCCTTATCTAGCGTACCCTAAGCTAGCCAAACAATTGATATCTATGAACCTTGCTTTACACATTTCTTTCGCAACATCCCCAATCTCACGCTTTATTTCTTGATAAGACATATCCGATGTAAAGCAGACTAAACATTTCCTCAGTGCCTCTTCCACGATCTCAATGCACTCAGCCGAGAGGCGATCCGTGTCATATTCTAGTCGTATAGCAAGAGTTTCGGACGAGGCAAGCGCCGTCCATTCGAATAGTAGTTTGAACTTGGAGCCTTCTGTCCAGACCATGAAAGGCTCTACGCCGGGAATTTGCAGTTCCTTTCCTCCAATAATTTCGCTGTGGAATGTGACGACCGTATCGAATATGGGATATGGACCGTCCACACCGAGATGCTGGAGCAAGTCATTCCAGGGTACTACATGCGCCAGTGCGGATTGACTCGAATTTTGGACCGCGTTCACGATGGACGCGCAAGGAATATCTTCTTCTCCGTCAAATCGAAATCTCATGGGTATTGGTTCAAGGAAAAGACCAACTACTTCCTGATCCTCGATGCTTGAGCGGTTCATAAAGGGTGAGCCAACGACGATATCTGTGGCCCCCGTAAGTGATTGCAAAACAAGCACGACTGCCGCTCTGGATAGCTGGTGCAATGTCGTCCCATGACTTTTTGCAACCGCCATAATACTTCGGTATAACGCTTTGTCAATATTGGAGGTACGAGATGTGCCTCTATAGCTTTTATTGCGACATGAGTCGCGGGAAATCGCTATCTGCGATGGTTGATGGGGCAGCGACTGAGGTCCTCCCCGCAAGTATGCCGACCAGAATTCTAAATCGCTGGCAGAAGCTCGTTTGGACCACACCGTAACCTCCATGTATGTCGTTTTAATCGCTGGCAGTGATGAGCGTGCATAAACTGCTCCAACCTCCTTGAGTAGGACATTTAGAGCTGTGAGATCACAGATGATATGACTAACTACTACCAACATCTGTCTTGGGGAAATCAGAACTCGAATCAAATCGTCCGTCGCAAGATCGATTGGCCGGTTAGCCTCCCTCCAGACATCTAGCTTCCCAAGGAGATTCACAGTAGGAGCCTTATCCGAGAATATTCGCCGCGGCTTTCCGTCGACAACTACAAACCGACAACGTAACAATATGTGTCTTGAGATGACCACCTTCCATGCGCGTGCCAGTAGAGTACGATCAACAGCATCCGATAAATTACACGCAAACGGAACATTGAAAGTGGATCTGTCTTCAGCACTGCTATACTTGAGCCACCAATCCATTTCCGCTGGTGATAGATTGTCGTGGCCCAATTGGGGAGCATCTTCCATCCGTTTCACGTTACTGCCGTCACCTTGAATGAGACTATCAACGGCGCAGGCCAAGTTCCTCAGGCTGTATGAGTTGATGATGGTGCTTACTGGTATCGATAACCTAAAGAGCTGGGATAAACGTGCCGCTAGAACCAACTGGAGCACCGAATGGCCGCCAAGTTCAACGAAATTATCCTCGGGCGATATGGTCTCCAATTCCTCAAACCCCAACAAACTGTGCCACTCCTGAGCGATCATGAACTCGGTTCGGCCATGAGGACTTTCCCGTTTTCTCTTCCCTAATATCGTTGGGTGTACGCTTTTTGCGATAGTCATATAATCGAGTTTGCCGTTCTTGGTGAGCGGGAAGCTTTCGACTGCGGTAATGGCCTTTGGTCGTGCATATGGCGGAAGAATATTTGCAAGCCTGTTTTTGAGGGTGCCAATATCTGTGGACGCTGGCTGAACCCAGGCGATAAGTGATCCACAGCTTACCGTAACCACTGCGGCTGTTATATCGATTATTTCTCGAACTATCGTAGACTCGACGTTGTTGAGATCCACGCGGAAACCACGAAGCTTGACCTGACGGTCTTTTCTACCCACGCAAATCACCTCTCCCTTTTCGGACCAGTATCCAAGATCGCCGGTACGGTACATACGCTCGGAAGTTCTTGAGATTATAATGTCTCGCTGAAAACCCCTTTTGGTTTCTTCCTCCATCCCAATATATCCTCGGGCTACTTGAACACCAGCGACATAAATTTCTCCCACAACACCGACCGGCGTAAAATCCATCTTGTCATTGAGGATGTAAACTCTTATAGAAGGAAGAGGGAATCCAACTGTCACGGGCGACCCGGCAGACAGTCTTGCTGTTGTCGTTAATATTGTGGCCTAATAAGTTAGTATTTATATTTCTGTACATGCTTTCTGCGGAGGGGGCCTCTACCTCCGTTGGGCCATACATATTATAAAGTAGCCGGCCCGGGGCCCAGCGATCGGCGACCCTTTGGGAGACTGCCTCACCTGCGAAGAATAACTGAAATTTATTAAATTTTAGTAACACAATATTTGGGGGGGGGCACACTTGGCTTAAATTTTTATAGTCGCGGGGATTGAGACCTTCCGCAGCCGACGGTGTCATAGTTGCTATATCTACGGTCTTAAGCACAGCGAATGGGTCTTGCGAATCCCGAAGCACAAGCGTTAAGCCGTGGCATAAGGCTCCAAAAATCTCTAATATGGAGCCGTCAAATCCTGCAGACAAGAACTGGGCGAACCGCTGGCCACGCGTACAGTCTGTGATCTTGCTCCAACTTTTTTGAAATGCCGTCAACCCACCGTGTTCACAGAGCACCCCTAGAAACATTGTCAGTTATATCTTTCGTAGTAGATACACATGCCGCCCACCTTTTGGCTTCCCCGTTGAGCCTGAAGTAAAACAGATATATGCGATAGTATTGGGATTAGGAGGTACATATTTGTGGCATTTGTTATCCGCCTCCACTGCCCGGAGGCTCAAATCAATAGCTAGACGGCAAGAAGCCGTTTTTGGTGAATCTTTGATCTGATGATAGCTCGGGGCTAGGAAAAGCGTCGCCTTGGATCGTGTATACATATCCGCTCGTAACTCGCCAGGCTGAATTTCGTCTAACGGGCAGTATGTTGCACCGGCTTTTAGTATGCCAAGGATTCCAACTATCCAATTTATTGAATGATCCGCATGTAAACATACAACATCCCCTGCTTGAACGGAACACGATATCTTCCTTGCCAGTTTTGTTGCCGCTGTATCTAGCTCTTGGTATGTCAGGGACTCTGTGTCTTTCTCGACTGCTATCACTTGTGAGTCCCTCTTTGCTATATGCTCAAACATAGTGACCACATTCTCCGAAGACTCTGTAGCAAAGGTTAATGGGGACAAGGCGTTCCCCTTTGAAAGTAAGTCGCTCCTTGTGATAGGTGATAGCATTTTTCTAGAGCATGTATCGACGTCAGTGCCAGGTATTAGCAGAGCGTGGAGAATGTTTCGATAGTTCTCCGACATCCTCTCGATATCCAACTTTCTATAGCGATTCGAATGGTACAAGAAGAGAATGGTCATATCTTCCTCGACTAGTAGGCTTAACGGGAAATCTGGGCGTTCTATGATAGTTGGTGGTTTGATGGGCGATGCAAATTCGTAATTCCTCTTCGGGATATCGTACTGCGTTGCTAGAACCGAGGAGTACCTCACCCCCTTGCTCGAATACCATTTGAACCTCCCGATTTGATGCATTTTCATGAATACTGAGCGCAGAAAATCTGCCGCCGTACAACTTAGATCAACATGGATTCTTAGGGGTAGTGTATTGACTAAAGGTCCAATTGCAGCAGCGGCCGATGGGAGAGGAAGGTCCCGTCCAGACATCACCGCACCCATAAGAACTTGCTCGGAATTGGTGTAATTCGACATGAGAATCGCCCATGCTGCATAGAATAGAACTGAAGACGTTACTCCTAGCGTCTTTGTGTGTCGTGTGATACTCTCCAGCGACAGGCCAGTTGCAAGTCTAACTTCTGCAAACCGAAGGGCAGCATCCACATCGCACGGTTGAGGCAACACGATCTGACCGATGGCATTAGGAAGGTCCTCCTCCTCTTGTTTCCAGAACGATTTGGCTTCAAGCTCTGACTTGTTTTGGAGACACTCGAGCTCACGGGCAAGCTGCGTGAATGATGGTCCTGTCTTCACAGAGCTTCCATTGGCAATAGCTTGGACCTTATTCATTACTAAAGACGCCGAGTATCCGTCAATCAGCGCATGATGAACTATCCATATCAGGGCACTTTGCCTGCGGCCCAAAGTCACGACTTTGAATCTTGTGGCCACGCCTATATCAAATGGTGCGTTGTGCAATTCGCGTTCATATTCATCCTCTGTCTCCACGGTCACCTCCTCCCAAACAAAAGCAGCCTCGGCATGGACGGTCTGCTGACGAAGTGCTACATCGAAGGTGGTCCGAAAAATGGGCTCAGCGCGAATGACCGCCTTCCACGCCTTCATAAGATCAGGAATAACCTCTGTGGGATATACAATGGTAGCTTGGATGACATTCGCTCCCGGGGTGCTGTCACTGCCGTGGATGAGGGAAAGCTGGACACCCGTAATGGGGCCGGTCTCCATCGCCATCTTAGGCTCCGGGCATGCCACCAACTTGCCAGAACATATCCTTCCCCGCCCCACTAGATCTGCAACGGTCCGGGTGGTCAAGATATCATATGTGGTGATGATAGCGCCGTGTTGGCGGCAATATGAAGCTAAGGCTACTGCTGCAAGTGAGTGTCCACCGAGACGTACAAAGTCCGAATCGAGTTGGATAGTGGCTTTGGGTAGGTCAAGGACGCATGCCATTCCTGAACGAACGATGCTCTCCACTGTTTTGCCCGTAGCCATCTCTTGAGCATCTCGTGTTGGGGTAGCTGCAATGATTTTGAGAATGCCATGCGGGTCGATCTTGCCGCTGGTTCCTTTTGGCAATGTGTCCACTGCCACAATATGGTCAGGTATCTGATAGCAAGCAAGCCGTAGATCCAACATTTCCCGTAGTACTCCAGTATCAATTGTCCGTGGCACTACGACGGTGTAAAGCCTGCCGACGTGCATCATCGAATACGCCGCGGTTATACAGGGACTTGCTTCTAGAATTGCGGCATCGACATCTACCTCCAGGTTGACCAAAAATCCTCTGTTCTTGACTACACGGTCTCGCCGCCCTCGAAACTCCAGCAGCTTTTGGCCAGAGCTACCTAGCCGCCACCGACCATAGTCACCCGTCCTATAAATCTGCCTTCCTTTCCAACATATAAACCTCTCGTTCGTCCTCGCTTTATCCCTCCAATACCCTCTCGCTAGGCACACACCGCTGATAACAATCTCACCTTCCCCCTCTTCCGGCTCCGAAATCTCGCAAAGTCGTTCGCCAAGTAGAGCCACTTGCGCCCCGGAGATGGGCGCCCCAAACGCCGAGCTTTCAAAGCTGTTACGGCTATCCGGGACCTTAAACGCATTCGTCAGAACAGCGCACGTAGCTTCAGTGGGACCGTAATCGTTATATATTGTCCATGCTGGCGAGTTCCATGCAGAAAGAAGCCGTTGGGGTGCTGTTTCACCGCCAAGAATGATCGACTTTAAATTGGGATAACTATCATTGTCTGTACGCGGTATTTCGATTGAACCCAGGATCGACGGCGTTGCAGCTACTATAGTGCATGTCCGAAGTCTGTCCTGGAAATTGTATGCTGTGGCTAGAACTAACGTCCCTCCACCGCATAATACCGACATCATATACCCGTTAAATGCTATCTACAAAGTTAGCCTACAGTATCATATACGAACAAAAAAGAAGAGCCTGCAGAAGTTAGGCTGTTTTATTTCAAACGCCTTGTGATAACTGGTGGTTAAACATGCCCCAAAATCAATATAGCTAGCGCCGATATGCCAGTGTATTTTAACTAAAAATCTGACTGATATTTCTCTACTTACCATCAAAAGCGATTGAAAGAATCAATAGAAAGCGGCATCCTGGGCCCACATCCACGAATAAACCACGCGAGCGGACAAAATTTGTCAGAGCCTCGTTCCTTATCATGACACCTTTTGGTTTCCCCGTTGTCCCAGAAGTGAAGATAATGCACGCCAGCTCCGCCGATTCAGAAGTGCCAGCCCACCTGTCAACATCATCACCGCCGGCGTTGTCCCCAGAAACAGTAACTCCTACAGAGTCGTATCCTTCCCACCGACATTTCGTACCCGTGTAAACGAGTAAACTGCCGTTTACGCTTCGCAGAACAGTGGAGATGTGGTTCTCGGGCCATTGGCTAAGATCGATGGGCACATATACAGCACCGATTTTCAAAATGCCTAATATACCAACGAATAGAGGTATACAGAGTGTTGATAGGACTGGAACCGGATCTCCTGGTTTAACACCCTTTTCAACGAGTCGCGCAGCAAAGCGGGACGAAGCGTAATCGAGCTCACGATATGTTATCTGCTCTTCCCCGTCCTCGATCGCAATCCCATTTGGATACTTAGAACAGATAGCTGTGATGAGGTAACAGACAGGCGGATACAATGATGGATTTGCCATTGGTGGGAGAGGGTTTTCCTTGCTGATTGTCGAATAAAGATAATTAAATGTACTAGTTGATTTCTAGTGCCCGAAAAAGAATTTTTTGCTATCCCTTATATATCGTTATACCCCTAAAATTGGGGGCCGGACCGGCATTAGGATAAAACCATGCTACTGCTACTGCTACTGATAGTAGCTTAGTGTCCACTAACTGTAGTATTTACTGCATTCAGCCGCATGTAATTAATTTTCATGGGTAATTACGCACACTGAGACGGACTTTACATGATGGCTGGCTATTACAGCAAGGGAGTTAAAAAGAACTTCTAGTCTCTTGCAAAAGCTTTAAACACGGTGAACCAATTGCAACGTTACATAGTGTTGCCAACAGAGACCTCTTCTAGGAATGTGCTCTGTACTATTGGCCCTTTCCGCAAGGTTCACCTCCAATTCCAGGCGATCTAATCACTTACAATAAGACACCAGCACCCGGCAAAAAAACACGGGGTACAGTTCTCCGGAAACCGAAGCTCGGGGCTTTACCGAGAGCTTTTGGTCCCCATCCCCGACCGCCCATGACACCCTTCGTGCCAAATCTACCTTTTATTCATATATAGATACTGTTAGGAATTAATTCGATTCTAGAGCTACAACCGATCTTCACCATCCTGGCAAGTTGGAATTTATCGCCATGAGCAAAAATGCATCAACAGGCCAGAATGACCGTACTTGGTATTTTGCGTACGGCTCAAATATGGCAAGTGCAATTTTTCTCGGTGACCGAGGTATCAGGCCATTGGATAGTGCCCGTGTACGCATCCCTGGCTGGACGCTAGTCTTCGACATTCCCGGTATGCCTTACAAAGAACCCCTCTTTGCATCAATCCGTGAGCTCAACCCAAACGGCCAAGACTGCAAGAAACCAGATGTCGTCGGGGTAGCTTACTTATTGACGTGGAAGCAATACATCATGGTGGTGAGCTCCGAGGGCGGAGGTGTTGTGTACGCCAACATCTCCCTCATCGCTGTACCGGTGGGCAAGGAGGATGCAAAGAAAACCGGGGACCGTTTAATAGTTCGTACAATGCAAACGGGGTTTTCCTGGTCACACGCGGGGAAGCCAAGCAGGCGATATATAGTACGTAGAGCATGTTGTTGTACCCAATCCGACTCGCTGATCTAAGTTACAGTCTAGGACCATATCCTAGATGGTTCTACCGAATTCCGTCTCCCTCTTAGTTACCGCCAGTATCTTGCTACAATACCCACATATATCCCGCCGAAATCTGCGTTTCGGCGTCTCGGCGCGGCTCTGTTTCTAATTTGTTGGACGCCAATATTAGCTTTCGCTCACGGCCTTGTTGATGCTACTGTTGACAATGATGGGAATGCTCCACCTTTGATCAAAAATTTCGTCCGTGCTATATTCGTGGCTATGTGGATTTGGCATGATCATGTACACTCACCAATCTGGGGAAGGGGAGATGGGGCTGACCAAGATGAGGCAATCCATCGGTTAAGTTTGTGATACATTATTGTATTCATGTATGCGGGGCTGGGAATGCTGCAGTAAAGCTTAAGTTATATTCTTAATACATAATTTTGGTATTTTTCTCAATGCATGCATGTTTAAGGAAAATTGGTATTTGAGGGGAGTGCGGCCCAAATAGTTAAGGGAGAAGTTCGTTTAGGCAATTCAGTTACAGCTACTTAAAATCTTTGTTATCAAGAAAAACTCTTTTAGTTTCTAAACATAATTACACTTTGGCCATCCTTGCCTCCTCTTTATATATTCCTTTTTCATATCCTGCCCTCCCACGCCCGTCTTCGCCTCCCCTATATATACTTCTAAACAATTCTACTTTCTGCGCAGATAGAAAAGAGAAGATTCAAACATCGGGATACAATGGCTCTTTCAAATCGGGGTAGGAACAATGTTGACAACTTCATGCCTAAGATCGCCGCAGTTGTAGCGCAAAAGACCGAAGAGCGTAGTATCTCTATAATCGATCTGAGCACGGCCGAAAACTGGCTGGTGAGAAGGGAGCTTGTGGAATTTTTCAAGGTCAAGCTCGTTGAGCGTCTTTGCGATGATGTGAGTTATCACCATTGCTCAAGTGAACCCCCTACTAAGAAGGAGTGTATGAGATAGGACCTTTCCTATCCGAATGGCTTTGCCGGTTGCCCAAAGCTACTCAAGAGCCTGTCGTTACTCTTTCGCGATTATTTCAACCCATATCTTCCTGTCAATCCAACTCATGTAGTGGTTGGTCCTGGTGCCTGTACAATTCTCGATTCGCTGTTATTCAACATTTGCAATCCTGGAGATGGCGTGCTAGTCTTAGCACCTTATTGGGGTTAGCAGGACCTTCTGCCCTATTTCTTGCTCGAAATCTCACCTGAGTTCTAGTTGGATTCGACTTCGTGTTTACTGTACGCGCGTCTATACAACTGATTCCCGTTAACGTGCCCGACCTTACCGATATGTTTCGTCCAGGGATTGGATCCCATCTCGAGAAAGCCCTACAAGCTTCAAGTGTCCCTGTCAAGGCTATGGTCTTATGTAATCCAAATAACCCCATTGGGCAGTGCCACACTAAAGAGGCTCTGGAGGAGTGTTTGAGGTTCTGTCAAAAGGAAAACTTACATTTTATCTCGGACGAGATCTACGCTTTATCGGTTTTTGAATCGCCAGATGTGAGCGATCCGGTGCCTTTTATATCAGCAATGTCACTCGACACCAATGCAATTGGTTGCGACACAGCGCGCGTGCACACTGTATGGAGTGTGAGCAAAGACTTTGGGAGTAGTGGATTGCGGTTGGTAAGTGGTGGATACGTTTCTTGATTTTCCCTTTGGTGAAAAGGCACGCGGATTCTTGAAGAAATATTAACATGGTGCACGTGGTCAAGGGTACATTGGTTACCCAAGATAATCCAAAATTAGCATTAGGTGTAGCCCTAACAGCAAATACACAAGTTTCCAACTTCACCGCGATTGCTTTCAATTCCCTTTTCTCGCAGGAACCAGGCATTCTGAAAGAACTCGTCTCTAAAAGCCAGGCACGGCTAGCTGAAGCCTACACAACGCTCGCGAACTTTTTAAAGTTACACAGAATCCGCTATTATCCTATATATGCTGGACTTTACATCTGGGCCAAGTTATCTGAAAGCATAAGCACATGGGAACAGGAAACTGCATTGTGGAAGGAGTTGAGTGAGCGTGGGGTAGCCGTCAGCGCGGGGAAAGGCTACCATGCGCCTGAGCCGGGATGGTTCAGAATAACGTTTTCAGTTCCTCCTGACCATCTCTCTCGGGGGTTATCTATAATTGAAGGAACCCTAGAATTAAAGGGTTGAGTGGGTTTACAATAGTACTACAATAGCTGGTGATGGCGGGGCTTGAGTCTCCAAATGTACCCATCTATAACCATGTACGTTTATAGTGAGTTAGGAGATTAAAGCCTCTTTTCTAATCTAGTGGAAAGTGGATTGTCTTATTGTATTTTTCTTTCATTGAGGTGGAATTACATTATTTGGAATTTGAAACAAACTGTCTTCCCTAACCCATATGCGCATAGTACGAAACAGGATTGGATGGGGTAACACACAAGGCCAGAGACACAACCTTGCACCCTAATTCATAAACCTCTCTATCCAGATATACGCCGGCAGGCCACAAGTGAGAAAAATACTGCTGATGAGATCACAAGAGACTATACGAATTAGTCCATACTCCCCAAAAACGTTTCTAATCTATATACGTAGCAATGGCTTGCGAAAATGGGATTGGGGATCGATATAGGGAATATAGAAGGATGGGGTCGAACACACCGAAGCCACGAAAAATGGTACTCCACTTCCCGGATTTCCCAAACTCTGGGATGTGCCAATAATTATAGGAGAAATAATGCTTCCAATGCTTTCACAAAGTGCAAGAGCAGAGACGGCTTGGGCTATAAACCGTTAGGCCGAGAATTAAGTGTACAAAGGGGAAAAGACTACCTTTGAGCGATCCATGTACCATAATATTTAAATGTCCTTTTATAAAAGGCGGCGCAGCATTCCCTAGAGAACCGATGACAGCAACTACCACCAGAGTCAATAGAGTGCTTAAAATATCCTACTGGAAACCTTTGCCAAAATTTCTGCCCAAGTAATCTTCCAACGGGTATGGGGGAGGACCTCACCAACATATACCTCCCACGGTAGCACTACAACGCTGAGGAGGAATAGTGCAGTCGCAAACGCCAAAATCGAAGTCAGCGCTAGGGTGTAATCCCAGGTGAGCGGTCTTCCTACGTATGTAGAAACCCTTGCAAACCCGGATGGGAGACATGTTCTAGGAATTACGAGCAACAAAAGAAATAGGTAGATGCCAGTTGTCCCACTAATGAGAGACACGATCCAGCCATTCTATCTTCAGTTTAGTAAAGCACATAACAGTGATGAGGTATTGACCAACCTGCTGACTAGTGAATCCAAATTTTGTGCTCGTATGGATTAGCAATGCAGGAAAGAAATACGCCTGGCCTGAGGTAAAATTTAACAATGCTAGCCCGTATAATATTGCGAATCGATCCTGGGAGAAAAAAAAGAGTGGTGAGAAAAAGGGATTTGAGAGACGAAATATATCTGTCAAGCTCCTGGTTGTTTTCTTAGAACCTAGGAGATCTCTCTCGGGGCTGCTCGCAGATGGAGGACCACCTTTCCGCGGCCTCTGATACCCCCAAGGAATGAAGAAACGAACGTAGAAGAGGGAGAGTAAGAAAGTCGCGATGGCCAAGTAAAAACTCCACGTAAAGTCCTTTAGAAGACCAGCTAAGGGCGGGCCTATGGCTAAACCAACCATATAAAACCCCAAAGACAAGCCCAGGAGGCGCGATGAATCTGGTTCGGACGAATTTTCCACATATATAGCATTAAGATTGAAGTGAAGTATATTATCCGTAGCAGCACCCTCAAATACACGACCCACTAAGGCAAGTGGTACGCTTTTATACGCAACTATATCTACTTGTAAGTACAGAGAGAGCTTCTGAAGGGGGGCGAAGGTTTCTCTACCTGCAATTAACAGTAGCAGGACACTCATTCCGCGGCTCAAAAACCAGATAGACAGTCCCCAGCTACGACATTTTGTAGAGGAGAGATGTGCCACAGGCCCAAGTGCTAGCACGCCGCATATGTTTGCGATAGTCGTTCCCAGAGCTACACTTTGTGCATAGGCTCGGTGTTCCTGTTCGCTGCAGTGTAAAGGATCGTCGCAGCAGAGGAAAGCGTACGCAAAAATTGTCGTAGCGGCTGTGCTGGAGGTACCAAATGCAGCGAAAAATGCGACGGGGAGGGTGTAGTAACTTCGATTGTGTTCTAAGTTTGTGAGGGTTTGTACCCCCTCGATATCTGGTTCTCGAAGGAGGGATGTTTCCTCAGTGTCCCGAGTGGCCATGGTGCGAAGTCTTGTTAAAGGCGAATTGATAAGTTTCTGATACGCTGGTATCTAACCAACAGAGGAAATAGAGGAAGAGTGCCAAATGAAGGAAACTCAAAGGAATTTCCAATGCTCTCACGCCCACAACAGTCTTTGTAAGACCCGAGTGTGGGGCATTTTGATAAGCCAGTAAAATGTATATCCAGTATCAATATACATGGCCGAAAGGCCGGGCATTACAATATTCGTCACCGCCTGAAATCCAAACAAGTGACTGAAAGCCTCACCGAACTAGAATCCCATACATTGAATTAAGATATAAATATACGATGGCAAAGGTATCTAGTTTATAGCTAGGAGTTATTTGAACTATATTGGTACTCTAACTCCTCCGATTCCAGCTGAACCGCTTTCCAGGTATCTTTCTCATCGAATGCTTTCTTAACGCCCCTAAACCCATACATTCTCTCGCCCCAATCTTTGATTGCTGGCCATTCGGACAACTTTAAGCCCATACGCTCCGACGTCGTAGCATCTGCGAATAGCAAGACTGCAAGATCGGCAATGGTAGGACGATCCCTGAGTGCGAGGAAGCCTTGACCAGGCTCACGGAGCCTCGCCTCGATGACGTTGTATTGCCTTCTGAGATCGTAATGCATCCTTAATAAGCCTTGTGTTAGACCAAAACGCTTTAATAGATAGAGATTTAAAGTCTGGATGTCCATTTTTTTGATTTTTTTACGAACCTCTCAGTCACTTCCGGGATAGGCTCTTCTCGAAGATGATAGGACACCCAATATTTTGCAGTTGGACTAGATAACAAAAAGATACCATCAGTACGCATATATTTCTTGTTTACATGTACTCACCCCAGTGATGCAGTTTCAAAAATAAGCCAGTTCCAAATCTCAACGTTCTCAGCCAAACTCCGCCCACCCCACCTATGCTCTTTATCATATCTCTCCGTAAGATATAACATAATTGAACTACTATCCCACAATGTAACCCTCTTTCCCTCAAAACTATCTACAAGCGCGGGAACCATGCGCTGTGGGTGAATTTTGCTATACCAGTCGGCTCTCATGGCGCCGAGTCCAGGGAGGCAAACCACATCGCAATTGATTCCAAGTTCTTCTACGAGCATCAGGGGTTTGATCCAATTCTGGTATCGTCCCTCGAGGATGAAGAGGGTGGGCCTCTTCGGGATAGTATGTAGGAGAGATCGAATCGAGACCATAGCGAGGCGGTGGCGGCGGGGGGATGAATGTATGTGCTAATGGTGCGCAAAGCAAAACCAATACTTTAATCATCGTAGCTTAGATACCAAAATTTTGAAGGGCAATCTCGGTGAACAAATACTGTTCACTGCTTCGGTTTCCGAGGCCGGCTTTGAGTGAAGTAGTAAAAACTCATGTGGTCGGAACATCGCAAAAGCACAGCGAGTTCGCGGATCTGACCAGTAACATTTAGTGATCACACTGCGACGAAAACCCCTAACCCAATAACAGGCGCATTCGGAGGGTGTCACTAGAGTGAATGAGCTTTTTACCTGAAAGTTCAAAACTGAAGATCACTGATGCTGTAGCAGAGAATATAGAGTTGCCCTTCGTGCAACGCATACGATTCCTTACAGGGCAACAAGTTAGGACTAGTGAAGCTTAATACCAGATAATAGATTCCTAGAAGGGGTCGTCTCAAGCAGACTACGTAGCTATTTCAATTTCAATTTCATTTTATTATGGTTTCCATAGAATATACTGAATTTAGGAGTGACCGGCTCAGCTATGCCGTAGGATGAACATATGGATACCCATTAAAGATTCTATTCATTTGTTTTGCTAGGAGAATAACAAACTCTTAGCTGTTAAAAAACAAACTACTTATCAAGCCGTGATACACATTCGACCAATCAAAGAATTTCCTTTTCTGCCCGTTATGGGCGAGACTACATGTATCCCTTAAACCGGTGAGACATACATATAAAGATTCCCCGCGGGAAAGCCTTTCGCATGCCAGTGCCCAAGGTGCATACCTTCCAGATACCACGATCTACGCTAGAAAATAGAGACTTTGCGCAAACAGATCCAGTCCCGATTTCCAGCAATTCAACTAGCGCGATTAGTCAAAACTAGAGCTAGCTCAAAAGCGCAAGTAATATGCCAGCCAAAAAGCTGAACTTTGAGCTGAAACACTCACAGACCACCCCAATACCAAGTGTTTTGTTTTTTTGTGAAATTATTGTTTCAATGTTTTATAAATGGTACAAGAATGCCACATGCAACCGAAGTTATAATAGAATAGCCGGTGGAATTTGTGCTTAGCAACGGGTTGGAATACCAGTTTTTGAGGTTAGGAAATAAGCGATATAGCTATCAAAATTCATAGGAAAAATTCCCTAGGTTTTTCTAAAATAATAGAAGGCATAGGATAGGATATTAATCAAACTTCTTGGGTATTTACTGGTATCATTATCAAGAAATCCCGAAAGTGGGATTTTCATGATTTTTGGCTGCTGGCAAAAGTTCTGCAAATTGGCGCCAAGTCTTGCCAAGACAATAAGCTCAGGACAACAACATCTAATTTTCCCCCAGTATTATCTCAGAAAAGGCTAGAAAATGAGGAATAATATTCCAATAACATCACAGCACCCTCCTTTCATGGATGGACGTTTCGTTGGTTAGTTAGGTACATGGGTACATGGTTATTGCGTTCTGATTGTTCTTTGTGTTTCTTTGGTTTTCCGTTACGATGAGTCATGATTTTGTCATCAAAGGAGTTGGGATTTTAGTATATAAGCGAAAGGATTTCCCCTCTTGTTGTACTTTTCTTCTTCTTTCTTTAAGCAACGTCTTCTATTGTACACTCACTGTATCTTACAAATACAAACCTCGGATTACACCTCGTAATCTATTGCTGTCGCCACCTTCAAGTCATCACAACTTGAACCATTAGTAGAGCCTGTAGAATCTTTGTACACTCTCCTGTCGTGGATTTCTCGTTCAAGTAGCACTGCTTATCTCGGGGGATACCTGTGAGCTTGACGAGAATCTTGCTCCGAGACTCCTCATTGATAAACAGGTACCCACATCCTCTGGTTGTTCTGTTATTTGGTGGTGGAAAAAGAGGCAATCCTTTTCGTTGTTTTCCACAAATTTGCAGAACTTTCGCTGGCTACTGGAACTCATGATCACCTAATACTAAAAATAAACAAAACATATCTCAAGCGAAGTTAGGCATTCTTCATCGCCTCTAAGACTCTCGAGATTTGTTCAAAAACTCGGAAGCACTCAACAAGCTAAACTAACAAATATACTGCATAGCGAGCATTCCAATGCGCCTACACGTTCTTCAAGCATTTTTAACTAGCACATGAGCACAGAAAGCATTACAAGATGTGGGGACCGGGCGCTCAGTGAAATACAAGAGTGAACAATAGAAGACGTTGCTTAAAGAAAGAAGAAGGAAAAGTACAACAAGAGGAAAAAACTCTTCGCTTATATATTTCATGGATGGTTGCTTTGTTGGTTCATTAGGTACATGGGTACATGGTTGTCGTGTTTTGTTATTTGTTCTTTGTGTTTCCTTGGGTTTCCGTTGTAGTAAGTCATGTTTTTGTCATCAAAAGAGCTGGAACTTTGGTATATAAGCGAAAGGGTTTCCCCTCTTGTTGTACTTTTTCTTCTTCTTTCTTTAAGCAACGTCTTCTATTGTTCACTCTTGTACTTCACAATACAAACCTCGGTTACACCTTGTAATCCCTCGCTGTCGCCGTCTTCAAGTCATCACAACTTGATCCATTCATAGAGCCCATAGAATCTTTGTGTATACTCTTGCTGTTGGTTTCTCGCTCAAGTAGCACTGCTCATCTTGAGGGATACTCAAGAGCTTGAAGCGAAACCCGCTCCTTGAGAATATACCAAATATCTGACTTTTTGATGACAAATGTATGACTCATTGCAATCGAAACCGAAGGAAACATAAAGAACAACAACAGTAAACATAACAACCATATCCCCCTGTTCCTGACCTGACCAATAAATCAACAAACCAACCATCCATGAAAACATAACTGAGAATTTCAACCAAGAGGTTGCCAACATGGCTAACATAAGCCTAAAACTAAAATTCCAGTAACAAGAAATACCAGTGACAAGATTTAGCATTCCATTGACTCAAAAAAGTTTAAAAGGGAACTAATAGATATTATCCCTTAAACCGTCAACGGTCCCAAAAGGGACTGTTATTTGTCATTATTCTCGATTTCCAATTATTAGTCAACAACAACAGATCAATTTCATGGATGGGTGTTGTGTTATGGTATAGGTACTCTGTTGTTCGTCTCGTTATAAGAGTGCTTGGCGTTGTGGTTGTTCTTTATGTTTCTTTTGGTTTCCAGTTACAATGAGTCAGACATGTGTCATCGAAAGGTCGGATTTTGGGTATATAAGCGAGAGGAATGCCTTCCTGTTGTACTTTTCCTTCTTTTTTCCTTAAGCAACGTCTTCTATCGTACACTCTTGTATTTCACAATACAAACCTAGGTTATATCTCATAACCTTACGCTGTCGCCGCCCTCAGGTCTTCTATACTTGAGCACCTCGTAGAGCCTGTGGAATCTCGTGAACACTCTTGTTGCCTAGTTTTCTATTCAAGTAGCACTGCTCATCTCGGGGGATACCTGAGAGCTTGACAGAAAACCTCGCCCCTTGAGAATCAATTACTCATCAAATTAATAATTTTAAGGTTCTAGAGTGTTTAGGCAATGGTTCCACTGTCTCAGAAAAAATCTAGAAAAACTATTTGTCATGCAATCATGAATAAATAAGGTGTTATTCCCGCATTTCTTTGCTGATCTTGCAACCCAGATCAACCCCCATCTTCTACAATTAAATTCTCAGTATGTAATGCAGATCTTTAAGACCCAGGGATCTGAACGTTAGCTAATTTCATGGATTGATTTCGGATAATGAGTCGTGGTTTGGTGGATTGGTTGTTGTTTGGATGGCTATACAATCTCTTTGTTGTTCGGTTATTTTCCGGCTATAAGTTTTGTTAAGGAAAGCGGGGTATTTAAACGGTGGATTTTGGTCGCTCTTGTTCCTTCTTTTCTTCTTTCCTTAAGCAACGTTCTCGTTCACTTCTATCTGTATTATCTCAATACTACTTTGGTTCTATCTCAGAATCCTCGCTGTCGCTGTGAAACATCGTCGATACTTCGCCTTGAAGTATACCTCCCGTAGAACTTGTAGAAACACCGCACTCTTCGAACGAGTTAGTATCTCGCTTAAGTAGCACTGCTCACCTTCGGGATATGCGCTTAACGAGACTGAACCGTGAGAGCTATCGGATAGTCCCTGCAGATGCCTCGCTATCTCCTTCTCTGCCTTAGAGTCCTGCTAAAAAGCCATCTGCTTTAAGCCCATCTCAACCACTACCTTCTCTTCAGCCAACTCTTAGCCCTGAGTTATCAAGCTCAAGATTGGCTAGAGCACAGAAAAAAAGGGGACTTAATACACTAAAGAAACTTCCCGGAGGAAAACAGCCATCTGCGACAGCTTTCAATGCTCATCCCAGGTGAATAAGTCAAAAAGCTCCCCTCACGCATCGATCACGAAAAATCACTCGGCCGCCTCACTTCAGTCTTCACTACCAGAACCTCCCGAGTATCAACCATTAAAACATGAATCCCACTACATCAAGGTCATATTACTCTCCTGAAAGCCCTACAATTGCTTAAAACAAAACCGGGTGATATATTTGAATTATTCTTCATTGACGACATCATCAATGTCATGGTAATGAATACAAACTTGTATGCACAAAAGCAAATGGAGATCCAGGGAACCACAGGACAAGGCAGGAATGCACGATGGGAAGCAGTAACTGCATCAGAAATGTGTATTTGGCTGGGAATCACTATTCATATGGGTTTGATAGGGTTGCCTCCAGCCCATTATTAGAGAAAGGATGGGAGGCTACTATCTCGAGATGGATTGCCCACTATTTCATACATGAATCAAATGCATTTTGAACAGCTCAGGCGCTATTTTCATGTCTCACCTCCGGATCAAGAAGGTCCTTTGTCTCACGGGTTGGTTCCTCGTTAAGCCCTTCAGTATCCCTGAAGGTGGGCAGTGCTACTTAAGCGAGATATCAACTTGTATGATGAGTGCCGCGTTTCTACAGGTCCTACGGTGGGTATACTTCAAGGCGAAGTATCGGGGATGTTTCACAGCGACAGCGAGGGTTCTGAGAGAGATATTTAGAATAATACAGGTAGAAGTGGAACGAGAACGTTGCTTAGGAAAAGACGAGAAAGAATACGAAACCACTAAAACTCCTTACTTAAATACCCCGCTTTCCCGTAACACAAACCAAATGACTCAAACAACAACCGAAACCTAACCGAACAATAAAGCCATTGTATCCAAAGAAATCCTTCGTAAGTACCGACAGCTTCTTCCTAACCTATTACTGGGTTCTATCCGTGAAACTTTATGGCACAGTAAAATAGACCCTCTTGATCAGATCAAAAGTGCTTCCCAGCAGTACCGAGTACCTTCATCTCACATTACAATGAATGAGGCCATGATTCGATTTACAGGCTGCTCTATACACATTACGAAGATGCCAAATAAGCCAATTGGTGAAGGGTACAAGTTTTTTGCTCTAGCAGATAAGGGATATGTATGGGATTTTCATCCAAGTTCAAATGCACAAGGACTAGACCCAGTATGCCGAGAGTCAGCACAATTGGGTGACAATTTCTCAAATACCATGAAAATGGTACACCATCTTGTTAGACACCTCTACCTCCGCCATCGAAAAAAAGCCTGGAATATCTACATGGATAACTATTTTACCACAGTCCCTCTTTTGGCTGAATTACGGAGGATGGGTGTAGGAGGATGTGTTTCACAGATAAGGATGGGTAATGGGTCAGGAATATTGTGCGGGTTGCAATAGGATTTCGGTTAGGTTTATAATGTCTTTATGTTTCGGTTGTCGTCGGTTGTGAGTTATAGTGCTTGAAAAGCGGGGTATTTAAAGGATGGATTTCGCTCGCTTGTATCTTCTTCTTCTTCTTTCCTTCAGCAACGTTCTTACATTACTTCTACTGTATTGTTCTAATACTACCTTGATTCTACCTCAGAATCCTCACTGTCGCTGTCGCCGTCGCCATGAAATAGTTACACTTAACTCGCCTTGAGTTAGACCCCCGTAGGACCTGTAGAAACATCGTATACTCTGCCGCTTGACCTCTCGCTTAAGTAGCACTGCTCACCTTCAGGGATACTGAAGGGCTTAGCGAAGGGTCAAACCGTGAGAATGTGGTACAGCTAAAGCCAATCTTAAAGGCTACCCTGAAGAATTTAAAGCAGTTAATCGGAAGTCAAAACTTGACTATCACTTCCGATCTGGTGTGGTGAAGGATAAAGTTGGTTGCTTATTGTGGATTGATAATGCTCCTGTTACTATGATGTCAACAATTCATTCTCTGCAAGAGCAAGAGCTTCATGCTCGCTGGCACCCTGGCGACAAAAGTAGCAATGCGACAGGAGCTAATGAGCTTTTTCAGGGTGAAAGGCAGATTGATCTACTCATTCCTGTAGTCATCCTTGCATATGATATGTACAAAGTGGGAGTTGATGTAGCTGATCAATACTGTACCTATTATGATACCCAATTGAGATCTTGGCGGAATTGGTACCCACTATTCTATTGGGCACTAGAAACAGCTATCATTAACGCCTTGATTATTTACCGGGATGAGCATCAAGATGAGAATGTGATTGACCATCTGGAATTTCGCTTGGATCTAGCCTGGGCTTTAATTGAGCGTGGTGGAGACCCGGGTATTGGGTGTTCTTCTTTGCGTCGCAGTAAAGCATCAAAACGAAACATCGCCGATCTTGAAACACCACCCCAGAAGCGGGCCAAAGTGACAGAAAACACAAAACTTCCGCCCTGCAGGCTTACTTCTGGACCTCATCTCCCAGTTTATATGGGTGGGGAGAGAAGAGATTGTTTTCTCTGTAGCTGGCGGCATAGGTTGGCTGGGGAAGTGGGGAAAGAAACACCTAGATCTAGATGGAAATGTGGTACTTGCAATGAAGCACTCTGCCAAACCCCACAGCGAAATTGTTTTTATGATTTTCATGTACTCTAAATACTTTAGAATAATTCTTGTAATTTTTGGGGCTATTGTTGTTGAGGTGTAATTTATTCTGTGGCGTTGAAAGACCGGTCCCGAGCGGGACCCGTTGCGCTTGACGGTCTAAGGGATAGAATAAGATATATCAGACGAGCCAGATGAGAAAAAATCGGAAATATCAATGTGGGTGGATCGAGGAATATTTGTCCTTGTTTTATAAATATATTCGGCAAGGGCAAGAAGAGAGTTTATATTGGACCAAATAGGTGAAGTAGAGATAACCGAATTTATCAAGGGAATTAATAGATTTCGTTCAATAGACAGTACTTCAAATTTAAGGACCACATGTAAAAAAATTTTATAGGGGTCCCCATATAGGAAGTAGTTTTTGATCCCTGGATGGCACCAAGAGGTGAGAGGTGAGGCAGCTTTTATGAGCACTCATTCATGGTCTTCGGACAATATTTGCTACAGTGGAAATCACCCCGTATGCGCAAAATAAACCGATAATCATTCCTTTCTCACCACCGGCCATTTGCCGCCGGGAGGTTTTTGTAACTTTAGGCTTTGCTACAGCTCGGCTGCGTGCCGTTTTGACTGGTTGCGCACGTTTGCATGTAATTGCGGCTCCGGTCAATTCTTTTGATGGGGCGCGCTGACTAAGCGGATTACCGTCATTTGAATAGACTGTGCTACTCGTAATGCTATCGGGGATTCAGTATTACAGGGTTCCTAACGAAGCGGAAAATCCTATTTGATGAACAAAACCTAAGACTTGATAGATAACACCGTCACCACGTTGATCAAGCCTTTTATAGCAACTTTTGGACCGCTGATACCACTTCTCACAGTATTCGCCTTATAACTTGATTCGTTAGAATCCTGTAACATTGATCAATAACCAATAACATCACGAGCAGCTCCCAGGCACATTGAGTACTCGGGCATACTCGTGATGCAATCGGGTATTCAATGACACAGGGATTCTATTGAAGGGGACACCCTATTGGGCAAGCAAGACTCAAGGCGGTGATGTGTAGCACCACCACTTCGTTGATCAAACCATTTATGAAAGTTTTCGAACCGTCAATGCCGCTTCTCACCATATTCGCCCCATATTTTGATTCGTTCAAACCCTTGTATCATTGAATACCCGATTGCATCACGAGTAGAGGCAAAAATCAGAACGGCTTGAACCCTAGCCAGTAGTTTTCGTATACCGAGGGTTGCAGAAAATTAGAACAAGTACCACTACCAAGATCTTAAGAAGTTTATAGACCTATAGTACGAATACAACAAAAGAGACAGGTTTTCAAAAGTACTTGGAGGAGCTGGTGATCCTTGTTCTTCGCTTCCGAGAACCTGTTTCAATACTCCCTTGCCTATCCCTCCATACCCGAGTAAACCACAAAACAGGGGAGGCGTGGCTTGTATGCTACGGCACAATTTTTGAACTGTGTTATCCCATACACCGGTACAAAATGCTGACCCCCCCAAAGTGGTGGCGGCTCGACATAGAGATAACTGGAACCAGATCAACGAGAAAAATCCGCTTCACGGGGGGTCAGCTTTGCTGGGCTATGGGATACAAAGCCACTTCCGTAACATACAAAGCCACACAACCCAAGCCTATCTGCTACATGTACACACTCTGGTGACGAATGATGCAATTAGGTCAAGGGATGATGCTACTTGGAGGAAGAAATACTCCATATTCACCCCACCCTTTTCCTTTTCATCCACACTAAAGAGATATAATGGATTCACAGCTCCGAGCACCCATTGATAAACCCCAACTTCTGGTACGCATCCGCAACGACATCTCTGCACGCGTTCGACTCTCTATCGTGCGGCAGCTTTTGTACCGCCGTATCCAAGCGGCCGAGAAAATCGCTAACTTCCCTCAACCGCCGCTGCATAAGGACGCTGACTAAAAGTTTCTCTTCCTCTCCACGAATTTCATAATTACCAACCTTGAGCGCACTAGCGCTGCACACGGGACGGGTTGAGGTGTCTTTTTCGGTGTCTTTGTAGATGCCGTAGGCAGAGCATCCGGCTTGACACAGAAGCGTGATCTTGCCGACTAGCAGCGAGTATATCAACAAGCATGAGCTGTTGACCAGGCAGGGAGTGCACTCTAGCACGTTGAAGCAGCGGCAGAGGGTCTCACGCGCGAACGCGAGGATAGTGTCGAATACCAAGTCGCTGTGGGATTTGGAAACACGTTCAAGACGACCTAGGCTCTGGAGGGCAAATATATAGCAGTCGCAGCCTTGCCGGGCCCCGCTTTCGTGGGGTGATAGGTGGTTGATAAGGGCGTTGAATGGCTCTGACGCTGAAAGCCTAGGTATGGTAGTAGCAGTGCTCCCGGACGAGGACGAGGACGAGGAGTTTGTACTCAGCGTGGTGTGGCCGGCGGTTGGCTGGTCGAATAATTCTCTCTCTGTAAAATCCATCTCTTCTCCCTCCCCTCTCCCTCCCCTTCCCACACCCTCACTTCCCCCTACGTCTCGGGCTACCAATCTCGTGGCCGTCACTGCCGCCGGCGGTGTGACTGCTTGCTCCAGTGATAATACGTCGTCTTCAGTCACCGGTACCTCCACATGACGGCTACCGTACCTTCTGCAATGGTCCGCCATGAACACACCATCCGACGGCGATGCAATACTGCGTGGGCCCGAAAAGTCCTCGAATGGATCAGAACCATTACTTAACAGATCTGTCGCATTTGCATCCCACAGAGGCATTGGTGGTGACGACCACTGGCGTGCATCATCATCGAACGTAGTCTCTCTAACTCGCGGACCATTATCAACAGCATCTTCCCTTTGTGGTGGAGCCGTCATCGTAGACAATTGTTCACTACCGCCACCGCCACTACCAGCAGGAGCTGCCCTGCTGCAGCTCCGTGGCTTCCCCATACGCCGCGAAATGCCATATACACAGTCTAACCGGTTGCTCCGACACCGCCGACAACTTGGCTTCTCTTGTCCACATTTTATCTTCAATGCCTGACACGCATCGCAGGACGATCGTAGTTTTGGTGCTTTCGAATTCTCCCTGGTTAACATTTCGGAAGGTGGGGGGGGAACCTATTTCGTTTTTCTTCTCTTCCTTACTCCCCTATGCAGGAAAGGGGCGGGAAGAGGGGGTTCTATTAGCGTTTTCGAGAGCCTTGCTATCCGCGGGAGGTTTCTACATAGGAAAACGAAAAACAAATAAGGAGCATTCGTCATTTGCAAACATTTTAAAAAAGTCAACTGCTGGATTGGACGGCGAGGTGTATAGGAATCGGTTGCTGAGGCTGGCCAGCCTAAAGTTGTTCTGCTCGGAGGGTCGTTCTTTTTTTTTTCCTTTTTTTTCCTTGGTCTGGGGGAACTGCTGAGGGTGTCAATTGGGTTGCACGGAAAAAAAAAGGTCTACGCAGTGCTTTTCATTTTTCAATACACTCCTCTCCCCACCCCTCAGATATCGAATCGAGCTTACCTCGGGGTTTAGTAAGGCTGAGGTATATAAAAAGCACTGTGTATCGGTTCTGCTTCCCCCACGCATGAAAAAAAGGGTTATCTGTCTGCCATAAACAGGGACCCCCCGCCACGTGCATCCTTTATACCAACGTCTTATTGTGGAGGTAGGTCAATCATACCGTATTATTTAGATAAATTCGACCCGTTACATAGAGAAAACGTGCATGAATGCATATCAGCCGTCACAGAAAATAGAGACTTTGCGCTTTTGAGCTAGCTCTGGTTTTTGACCAACCAAAAGCTAATCTGCGCCAATTAAATTGCTAGAAATCGGAGCTGGATCTATTTGCGCAAAGTCTCTAATGGGAAAATACAGCTGGATCGGTACAAGCGTATACCTTTCATATCCTAGTGTCGAATTTCTATGGCTCCAGCTATTCTGGCGTCTGCCAATTCACATTTCTCTCTGCTGCAGCGGGTTGGATTTTCCTGGATAATACGATATCGAGACATACCGATCCCACGGAAACGGTGCAATAGGTCGTCTTCTTTCAGCCTGCCGCATCGATTTCAGCTGGTTTGGACACTCTCGAGGATAGGCGTACGTACATATGTATGCAAATCAGTCTGTGCACGTGCCATAGAACTACGCGCAGGGGAGCGCGCATCACGGTAGCAAAATCAAAATCAGTCCTGGGGAGGATAGCTTCGGAAACCGAGGGTCGCAATTACTGTGCGCATCCCTCGTGGGCGACTCATGCTTAAGTTGTGGACGGGCTTTTTCCCCGGTGAAGCAGGCAGTGGGCCCCAAGATTGCCCTCACAGATGTCTAGAGATCGAACATGCCGAATCTGTCGCCTTGCGTCCTTATGCCATTTGCTGGGTGTGGGGCTGAGAGGTGGATTGATGCTAGGGATGAGAAATACGTACATACTCGACATGACAGTAATTACTACAAAACAGCCATCTGTATACTGCTCTACCACCACTCAAACCGTGTATTGTTGCTCTTGATCGATTAATAGTGTCGGATCCCTACGACCAAAGAAGCTTCTCCACACATAGCTACTATCCTCGATCAGCCAAATGCCAGGACGGGCCAAATGCCAGAGCACGGATTCTGGTAAGAAAACCTGCTCATATCCAGCAGGGTAACCGATTTTGCCCAATAAGAAATACAACCGACCCTCCTAGCATTTGGACCGTCCTAGAATTTGGCTGATCAAGTATATATAGTACGTTAATAGTCGAATGCATATCCCTCTTAGATAGCTGTCTCGGCTAACAAACTGATCTCCATTTTGTGGCAACATATTTATCCCATAGCTCGGCAAAGCTGACCCCCGTGAAGCGGATTTTTCCCATTGATCAGGTTCCAGTTGCCTCAATGTTGAGCCACCGCCATTTTTGGGGGTCAGCATTTTGTACCAGCGTATGGGATACATACCCTCTGCCTCGCTACAAGGTAGCGTGAGACATGACTGGGTGTGACAAATTCCCCAAAAAGTCAAAAATTAAGATCGATAAAATCAAAGCTCTTTCCGTCTCAAGCTATTAGAATTATATTCACTTTTCATAGGTACTGTCTGTTTTTTCGTGTTTTTTTCTCCCCTTTCCGCGGGATTCGCCACACCCTAGTTTCATCGTGTCTGCCACTATGTGGCGGTGCAGCTCTTCTCTCTCTCTCTCGCCAAACTTGACCGGACCTCCTAATTTCACCAACTAACTAACGTAGGCCGATACTTAGTGGTAGCATCCTCTGTCCATTGGCAGATTTTAATAGGGAGTTGTGGGTTGGAGGAAAGGTCGTCCTCTCTTACCTGCACCGCCACTTTCCACCCTTGCCATAGGTATTGGACAGATGCAGACCGTTGCCAAGAGAATGTTATTGTTTTTTCTCGAAAAGCCTCAGCTAAGCGGTTTTGCCCATTGGTGTGCTTTTTTGGTGTTACAAATCGATCGCTTGAAAGGTCTAGCGTATAAAGCCTCCTTCTCGGCAACGGTCTGTATCTGTGGTAGGAGAGACTGTTCTGTCAATGTTTCATGAAGTATTGCGAGTAAGCTGGGTTTTCCAGGTCTTGTAATCTGAGAGTGTAAACACCTGTGTTTCGACTCGCGATTTGAGTACACCTTGTTTTGTGCCATACTAGGAACGATTCTATCCAGAAACGTGCTCAAATAAGGTTATTGAGCCTTGCATGTATACAGCTGTAGTGATAGTTGTTTAGTGAGGCAGCAGCAGCAATACCGTACCCCTGTAGCAGGTCCAACTTCACCGTGCAGACAATGGAATTTAAATATAAAAATAAACATGTGGGTAGATAGATAGATATATAGTGCAAGAATCGAATAAGGTGTACCTCCTTTTTGCTCGGCTATTGCAACAAGCAAGGCTTGATTTTCAATAAAAGTGCTCTACTGAAGCATCCACTAAGTAATTTGTTTTGTCCTGCCAGAGAGCTTTGGTCAATTAAGCCGATTTTCATAATGTAATTGAATTTTAAAATTTCGGATTTAAGGTGGTGATCGGCGGTGGTTTCCCACCAAAGGAGAAAATATGCAACAATTTATTCAGTTTACCAGTAAACTGTTTTTCTGAATGTTGAAATTTCTCTAAAATTCCCATTAGAACCTTTAAAAGAAAATTAAAAAATATGTGTGTATGACCCTAAGGCTATAGGAACCCTTTTATCCATCTTAAATAAAGGATCGAGATTGTTTTGACTACTTTTCATTTAAGAGGTGCTGAACAGACCCCCAAACTCGCCAAGCTGCAGTTGCATTATAGGTCACATATAGGTACACCTTAATCGATTCTTGCACCATATCATTTACGCGACTAGCACCAATAAACAAAAATAAACAAAACACAAACAAAAAACAAAAGCAACCTATCAAACTAACACCCTCGATCCCTCATCGCGCTCTTAAGCGCAACCTGCACATTAAACATGTGGATAGAGCTACATAAGAAATAATTTTATCTAGGAGCATTATTCTAAACCCTTTTGTGAAGATGGAGAATTAGCCCATACTGTCGAAGTATAGCATTGCCGTTGTCGCCTTATCAAACGACTGCCACCGTAGTATCCGTACTGTGTTTTCTTACAAATAACGAAAATAACCGGACCAGGCTCACATGACAAAACAATAAGATTACTGGACGAGCCTCAAAATCCATTCAGCAAATCCATTCAGCAAATCTCGGTTATTTTCGTTGTTTGCGAGAAAATACGACATATCACAAACGCCGCAAGATGTTTGATCCCATGCTGAGAAATTGTATTCTGTGCACACAATGACCATGCGAAGGCAAGATTAACGCACAGGAAAGAGACAGGAAGGACCTTGGGGGGTTTTTCTATTATTTTTTATTTTTCCAAGTAGGTTACCCAATCACCACCTTCCACACATCTGCCCAATGGTTAAGCTATGTCTGCTGCCTTGGCAGACGTTGGATGTAAAAGGAGTTCATCATTGGACTTGTATTTTGGCACCCTTTATACCTACACCACTACCTTTTCATGCTCAGAAGTACTCTTTTGTGCCTCTTCACACTGGTCACCATGGCAGGAGCCCATTCTCACCACCATCACAGCAGCCTAAACTTTGAGTGAGAAAACCACACTTCTAAGAATGCACCCTTGCTAACCAACCACGTTTAGCGATATGGTTCCGCAGTACGATCAGATGCCGTGGCATAATGCGTTCCGCGACTGGATAAGCGAGCATCTTGTTGCGCGGCAGGAGTGGCTAGGTGTTGATCTGAACGGAGATAAAGCGTTGAAAGTGTTGGACTATGCAGCAGGGACGGGGGTTTTCAGTCAGGTAATTAGTCCCAATCATCTATTTCCATCCACCAGCTATGCATTCACTGCTAACGCTTCTAACAGGCACTTGCACCCCACTCTCGTCAAATCCTTGCCGTCGATACATCCACACAGATGGTCGCGTCCTACAACACCAAATTCCATGACCAGAACGAACGCATCAGGGCCACAGTCGGTGATTTAACATCCAAAGCCCCCACAATCACCTTCCCTGATACCGATTTCGACCTTGTAGTTGTTGGTGTAAGCCATCCTATCCCGACCCCTCTCCTATCACTGACGAGTAAAAACAGCTGGGTCTCCATCACTTCGACGACCCTGAAATGGCCATGGGGAGACTTATTGAGAGATTGAAGCCAGGTGGTGCATTCCTCATTGTTGATTTTAAAAAGAACGAGGATATGGGTGGCCACGGTCACGTCCACGGTCAAGATCACGGTCACACACAAGGCCACGGCCATGGCCATAGCCCCGTGAAAATGCCGTCCGGATACTCTGAACAGGAAATCTTTGCGATTATGGATACCGCGGGTTTGGTAGACGTAAAGTATGCGGATGTCGGGATGGCCTTTAGGATGATGCAGGGGCCGGACGGAAGGGGTGGGTCATTTGGTCCAGCTGAGGAAGGGGAGAGCGGTGGGATTAGGAGGGATGTTTTCTTGGCGAGGGGAACGAAGCAAGCGTTTATGGCGCGGGTTTGAGATATTTAGGCAACTGAGTCCGCGTTTGCTGCGAAGTGAATTTCTGGGTGAATGGAACTCATATAAGCGTATAGTGCGAATTTGGTGATTCTTGTGCTTTCACTCATGTGAGAGAGGGTTCTGTAATAATAACCAATACAACCCTAAGTTTTTCCACCTCTAGACTAAATTACTACCCCAATCCCGTAAAAACATACCAAACCCCTAAACACCCTGTCTCCTTCTAAAATCCACACTAACACTCATGTTTGGCAGAATCTGCCACATATTATAAATGCTTGGAGGTCTCTCCTTCTGACCAGGGCTCGAATACTTCATATCATACCCCAGTAGAAGTTTTGCGAAAATCATTTTCGTAACTTTAACGCCGAAGAAGCGTCCAGGACACACCTGCTTGCCTGCTCCGTACCTATTCATATTCAGCAGAGGAAACGCCCTGGAGAATTAAGGGGGGACTACGATAGGAATGAGTTGTTGGTGGTGCTGGCGTTTACGGTGGCCGTGTTGCTGTGTTTGTCATAGAAACGATAGCCGTTAAATGCATGTGAGTCTCTGTAATTCTGTGAATCCATGTTAGTACCCACGGAGCACGCGCTGATCATCATTCCAGGGTGGAGAGTGGTGCCGTTGGAAAGTTGGATGGTTTGCTGGACAATTCGAGATAGTGTTACTAAACCCCCCCCTCATTTCAGCCCCCAAATCGCTACTAACATGGAGTGGGGTATATACACGGCGCGGTGCTCTGTAACCGCAACGTTTCTCTAATGAAGCTCTCCAGCTTTGGCATCCGTTCTAGTGTATCTTTAGTCCATCCTCCTTCCGCTGCTACGGCCAATTCGACCTCTTCCCGCAATGGGTCAATGTAGCCTGGCTCCGACAACATGTTATAAATCATATGAACCAACATCAAGCATATCGGGCCTTGCTCGAACGTCATAAACAGCACATCATCCACCGTTTGTTTCACGTCTAGAAATCCCCGACGTTCAAATAGCGCATCAAGCAGTAAGAAGCTTCTTCCTTCCCCTTCTCCCTTCTCTCCACCTTCCGCCTCTGCCGCGCGCCGCCGAATCTCGGGCTCGAGCTTAAGTCGCAATTGCCGTGCGTGGTAGCGCACTAGTATCCCAACGGGGGAAAACAGCCATACAGCGGACCGTAACGGCGGTGGTACAGCAAAATAGAGGAACGTTAAGAGTGGCGTTAGTTGGCAGTATTTTCCGAGGTGGTAGGTGTAGACCTTATCGATGCTGAAGGATTCGCCGACGATTATACTGGTGGTGATACTGTGTGTTACCTCTAACAGCACTTCCAATGGTTTTATTGGTTTCCATTCTGGTTTGTGCTGCACGCGTTAGACATAGCTGAGGGAGGGGGGGAGGAGGGGTGGACCTGATGTAACGTGGGCAAATCCACTCGTAAGTGCAATATCGCATTGACGGATAAGGAAGTTGGTCATTCTGGCTTTTAAGGGTGGCAGTGTAAATGTCCGTCTCTAAGGAGGGATGAAGGGTTGGGGGGGGCTAACATAAGTTTGTGTTGAGATCATAGCGTACTACGTCGATATGGATCCCACCCAGAATATTCCCGTGAAGACTCCATTTGAATATCTTTTCAACTATGTGTATAAAGCTTGCTTTTTCCGGCGATAGCGCTTTGATCTCATCCCAAACACAGGGCGGCAAGATATACAATAGTTGGCCAGATGGCATAGGCACTGCCCAAGTCTCTCCGCGTTTGCTAAACTGTTTTTGGCCTCGAGTGTCAATATTGCTTTTGGATAAAAACATGCTCACGTACCTTTTCATACCCTTCTAGCATGATCTTATAGGAATTGAGGGAGAACCGACGGAGGTAGAATGTGTTGCCAAGGACCGGAACATTGTCTTGTATTGGGGGGCTACGGAAAAATAAGAAGTAGCTAGAAACAAAACCCACGAGGAGGATTAATGCCCATAGTATTCTTTGGTCTTCGTTCTGTAATAACTCGCGCCACATTGCTTTTCGTGTTTGACGGAGTCGAGTTGATTAGACCTGTTTTTTCGTAGAGGAGGCGCTGCGTAGGAGAAGACTCGGTGCTTTAGAAAGATCTGTGTGAGGATTTACTTGAGAGGATACAGTTTGTTTTTGGTATTGATTATTCTCTCTTATGGGTTAGGTTTTTTATCCCAAGGATCGTGTTCCTTTGAACGGTTGCCGACCTAGTCGGTGACCGAGCGAGAGACAGAACGTAACTACCAAAGTCCGATCCAACCGTTAAAGGGTTACAATAATTATGTAGAGCCGTTCCTGGGTGGTGACAAAACTGGGTGGTGACCAGGTGTGTGACGGATTTCTTGAAAGTCGAGAATTAAAATCAATAAAACCAATGCTCTTAAGATCTTCCTAGTTCGAGCTATTAGAAGAACTATATTTACTCTCCATAGCTTTTTTCAAGTCTTTTCGGGTTTCTTTTTCTTATTTCGCTGATTTTGGGGTTTTGTCACACCCCAAGCAATTCTTTCACACGCACGTCCCGGAAACGACCGCATATCGTCACCAAAAACCCAATAAAATAATTTTACTTTGTAGTTATTTATATCTCATAAAAAAATCAAGCAATAATGTGCCTTCGAATCAATTTTTTTTCCAATCTATTGCTGCAGTGGGATACTTAACATGGGCGGGTATTTTCCCATATTCAAGGCTATCCCTACTAATATCACACTTATAATTAACAGTTGCAGTAATGTCTTCATTGGGTAAAACGTGGTTGCAGCCATCCCATGTTGTGTCCTTGCCCTTTTAGCCTCTTGGGTATGATAGGTATTATACTAATCAAAAACCCTAACCCTACTGGAGGCCCCGGATGCCTTCTCAGATCCAAATAACAAAGCATACTCGAAATTTAACTGGCTTATTGGCGCGAGAGGTCGGGGCCTCAAGCGTCCAGCATGGCTATCGAGTCCTCATCGTCCATCTAGAGTACTAGAAGGTGGGGTATATAAAAACACTGTACTTTAACTGGCCTGCTTAGTGATATATACCGTATCTAGAATACCTTCTGTTTTTTAAACTATCCCACTAACCTGTTATCTATATAGGTCACAAGAGCTTAGAAGAGCTTGTTTGCTAGGTTGCTCCTGATCATTAATTTGTGCTGTGCTATAAGCTCAAGAGTAGCGAAATCAAAGTTTTACAGAAACCCCTCTGTCCTCGATATATATTCAGGGCATTCTTATCAGCCCCGATGTCTCGTCGAGGGTACAAACGCTGCCTAAAACTTGAAAAGCTCTTGATACCTCAGCCGTGTGCGTGAATTTTAGCAACCTTCTAAAGTAGTTCATCTAGTTCCTCGTTTTATTATCAAAAGGTATTTCTCATAGAATGGTACGTAGTCTGGATTGTATGAATGGTCTGGATATCGAAGTTAACAACAACTTATAGCGCCTGTATATTATGATCCAGTGCCTGCTAAAAAAAAAAAATTCCCTATCGGGAGATCTTGATGGAAAAAGAGGAGATTGAAATTCCTCTATACTACTTAGTAATTGATCACTCGCTGTGACAATTTTTCATCCAGCCAGCCATCGCATAATCCACCCCTTTCCTTCCATTTCTAGCTTCTTTGTCTGAGCGATCTGCTTTGTTCCTCCCAAATCAGGCTTCTATGCAGCTCTCAGCTCGATGGCAGATGGCCATGCGTTCCTCAGTGACCGCACTATCTCCAATCTCCAACCACTACACTCCGCCAGATTCTTCCATTCGTCATATGTGCGTTCTTGACCGTTGACAGCAAGCATCATCGTGATATCGCCTAGTCTTGCTAGCCGTCCTTTATGTCCTTCAGTCAAGACAGCTTCGATAATGATAAACCGGCTATTAGGACCCTCTATAATAGCCTCCCTCGCATTCTTCAGGATAACGGTAACTTCCTCATCAGTCCAATTGTGAAGACACCACTTCATCGTATAGACCTCGAACGGCGGTATCCTCTTCAGGAAGTCCCCTGCGATCAACTCCACCACCCGCTCTCCCACGTCCGCGAATCTGCCCTCAGGACCCCGGAAAGCTGGCGTGATATAACTAATCACCTTTTCCGTATCTAGTATCGCGCCCTTCATACTTGGAATCCGCCTCAGCAAGGACGCGATAAAATCGCCCGACCCTCCGCCAACATCTAGAATCGTCGAATGCGCAACCTCGCTCCAAGGGTAGTCTTCAATCATCCCTGGCGCCTGCGCTACTGCTGCAGCTCCGATCGTGTCTATCAGCTTCGGCAGCCATCCGTTCTCACTAGCGTATTCCATGGTGCCTTTATCTGTCCCGAAGTTAATCTGCGCGGCCGTTCTGGTCTCGTCTTGTTTCACAGCTGGCGGGATCCCGCGGGCCATATCGTAGAATTCGTTGCCGTATAAATCGACCCACCGATGCCACTGGGCCCAATGGTCTGTACGCAAGAGTTCGGAGGTTGGGCTGTTGTGGTAGAGATTGGTTGATGCGTCGAATGAGAAGATCTCTTTATTGTATAACAGTCGCATTATCTGTTGGAGACGATCGGGCTTTGAGTTGGTTGCGGAGGCGAGTTCGTGGATTGTTTTTGGACACTCTGAGAGAATGTCGGGGATCCGGAGGGATACGGCTGCACAGAGACATTTTGTATCTAGGTACCCTAGAACCATCCCTCTGATTAAAATTTTGATTTTATAGAGATTTAAGGGGATTTTTCAACATACCTAGGAGGTTATCCGCAAGAAGTTCTACAGGAGGCTGCAGAAGCCTTTGTAGACTGTCGAGCAGGTTCTCTGCCTCAGAGGCTAAAGCTGCGAGGTTCTTGTCCGGCAGTCCGGAGGGGTGGTGGAGTAGATCGTGAAGTTCTGATTTCGCAGGCCCGTCTGTCTGCAGAACCCCAAGCGCGGACTCAAGGTTTCCAATAAGTGAGCTCAATACCGACTCCATTTGGGACGTAATCAATGAGGGTTAGATGGTTTGCTGTTTTGAGGTAGGAAGATCATTGAAGTTTGTTGCTGTGATATATATTAAATGAAATATGGTCATAACAGCCATTGGCCGAGACGGTTACCGAGCGCAACCTTGTTTGCTTTTTTTCGTTTTTTTTCGTTATGTGGCTGTTTGCACGTCGGCCACTACCCACTTTTATAAACAGGTAGGATTCCTCAAACCTAGCCACGGATTGTCTTCCTGGGTTTTTAATAATTCTACTTGGTATTTTCCTCTATTATCTAGCCTCCAGAGGTATAGTCAATTGCCCCCCCCTTCACCGAGTTGTATGCAACAGCCTACTTACACCAAACCAGTTCAGCCCACATCTCAAAAAAAGGAACCATGAGTATCTCGAAATCCGTCTTCGACGTATTGGTAATCGGCGGGGGCCCAGCCGGCCTCTCAGCGACTCTAGCTCTCTCTCGTGCCCTCCACACAGTCGTAATGTTCGATTCGGGAGTCTACAGAAACGAAAAATCCAAGCACATGCACATGATTCCTACATGGGATCATCATGATCCTGTGCAATTCCGAGACGCTGCTAGAAAGGAGCTGCAAGAGAGGTACAAAGACTACGCGCGCATCGAAGACCGCGCAATTGACAAGATTGTCAAGTTGGAAAACGGAATGTTTACGGCCACAGATGCAACGCAGGAAGAGTGGACAGGGAGGAAAGTTGTGCTTGCTACGGGGTCCAGGGATATTTTCCCAGATATTCCGGGGTATGATGAGTGCTGGGTTAAGGGGATGTGAGTTTCTCCTGCTGCCATTTAGGAATGAAGATCTAATCTGGCACCCACAGCTTCCACTGTCTCTTGTGCCACGGCTTTGAAAACCGGGGGGCCCGTTCCGTAGGCATTCTCGCTATTGACGATGTTGGGAATCTCCCTTTCGCCTCTCATCTCATGCTGCAGGCCCGCCCATTCTCGCAAAAGGTCACAGCATACACCAACGGTTCCGAGTTGCTGGCCTCGGAACTAAACGCGTTTCTGACCACCAAAAAAGTCCAAGCTGATCCCCGCCCCATCAAGCGGCTCATTAAAACCCCTGGCGATACCACCGAGGTTACGATCGTATTCGACAACGATGAGAGGGAAACTGTGGACTTCCTCGTCCATAAGCCAAAGACGGAGTCGGGTGCTCCGTTTGCGGAACAACTTGGACTAGAGCTGACGCCGGCTGGCGACCTGAAGGTCGGAAATCCGCTTCCGGAGACCAATGTTCACGGCGTGTTTGCGGCGGGTGATTGTTCGACAGGGATGAAAATGATTGCAGGTGCTCTAGCTGCGGGCGTTACAGCTGTTGCGGGTATATCTATGCAGATACAGAAAGAAATTTGAACTTGAAAAGACAGGCTGAGGGTATCCGGATGACAGCCTTGTTTGATCGCCTCCATTGCTTGTATTCATAAAATGATATTTCGAATGTGCTCCTAAGTATTGCTCGCAATTGATTCTGGGGATATGCCTGATGTCCCGTTACTTGGGATTTTTAAATACGAAATCTCTCTCTTTTGGGTATAAAGTTCCTCTACACAGTTTACTTGAAGACATATATGCACGGTTCAGCGAGAACTTCATCACACCTAAAGAGTTTGCTTTTTCTCGAGATAATCATGAGCAATCACTCGATAGGCAAGGGCTTCAATCCTGTCAAGACAGGGGTCTAGTCGTAGAGTTTACCGGATTAGGTACATCATCAACTGCAGGTCTCGGTCACCGATTCATCATCCAATCATCCTGTGGAACTCCCAGAGTGATGGAGATAACTTCTTTTGAGATGCAGCAACGCACACTCCCAACAAACTATCGCACTCGCTCAAGGCAGTTTCATACCCGGAAAAACCTATCCACCTCACAATGATTGTCACTGGGTTCCTTCCCTCCACGCCTCTGCTGGGGTCCTTGGTTGTAGTGACCGGTATCTGCTATTACTTCCGGCAGATTTTTATCACGCTCTCCAACAAAGCTCTGTCCTGGCTTTTACGTGTAAGCCGCTTTTAACTTTTGCCAAACCAATTCTGAGACGACGATCTGATATATATCTCAGCTGTTTCTCTGCCTTAAATACCCTGCAAGCAAATATAAAACCGCAAGTCGCAAGTCACTCCCGACAGTGCCCTACGCATGGCCGAATGGAAGTGGCGATGCAGCAAAATTCCTAAACGGTCCGCAGAATAGCGTCAAGTGGCAGAACCTCTACGGCGATATATATAGAATTTGGGCCGGAATGACTCCGGAAGTGTAAGTTCCCTCTACAATAGAATATCTAGAGCTGGAGGAGGTGAGGTACAGTACTGACACGGGTGACTCCCGTAACCTGATAATATAGTGTAGTTACGCGTCCCGAACACGTACAGGAGATATTCCGAGACTCGGACCTACATTGCAAAGCGATAAACAATGATTCAGGCTACCTAATGAGTGAGGTCCTCGGGAGATGCGTTGGTTTGCTTAGTGGGGATGAATGGCGCACGACCCGCTCTTATATGGAACCTCCATTCTCGCACAAAGTGTCAGTTGGGTACCTACCGAGTATAATTGAGCAGACCAAAAACTACTTCCGAGATCTAGAACGCACGGCGAGGTTTTCTAAAGGCCTTCTTGACCCGGCTGTGGATATGAAAATGTATCCATTCCTCGTTACTGCACGACTTGTCTACGGGGAGCTTTCTGAGGAGCAGGTCTTGCAACTCAGAGAATTAGCACCTGTGCGAGAACGGCTTTTCGTCCACGTTATTGCTGGTGGGATAGCGCGTTTTTCTTGGTCAAAGTACCTCCCGACGAAGGCAAACAAACTGCTGGAGACGTTCCAAGAGGCTTGGTTAAAATTCAATACCGAGGCGTATGCAAAAGCAAAAGCATCTAAAGGTGATGCTCCGATAACCGGAATGTGGGAGGCATCCGAAGCGGGGATCCTTGGAAAGAAGCAAGTACGTTAGCAAAATGCCAAACTGGAATACTTGCAATTGGGAGAAGTCTCTAACGCTCGAGGGGAGTTTAAGCTTCTCCAAACACTTGACGAGCAGCTTTTTGCAAACCTCGATGTGACAACGGGTGCAATTTCATGGAATGTGGTGCATCTAGCCAGCCACGCCAACGAACAACAACGGCTTTTCGAAGAGATCCAGGAAAATAGAAAGATCCTTGGGGCCAATGGGCTGGATGAATATATTCTACGTTCAGATACCTTCCTTGCGGCATGCATCAATGAATCATCGCGTATAAGGCCTGTGGCTGGTGAGTATAAATCCCTCTTGTCAGTATATCTAGGGAGTTATTGATCAAAACATACCCTAGCCTTCTCAATTCCGCAGAGTGCACCAACCGACAAACAAGTCGGTGACTACGTTATCCCAAAGAACGTATATTCCCCTTTCCTCCTAGGCTATTAGGGGAGATTAAAAGAGACAATAAAGCCTTGTACTGACATCCAATCAATACCATAGACGAATATAATTATCGATTCATACGTTTTAAATATCCGGAACGAATTCTGGGGCCCTGATAACACAACATATCGTCCTTCTCGGTTCTTAAACTTAAAGGCATCTGAGGTATGCGTATCCATAGCCTTTTGACTGTTTCTCACCGCTCAAATCTCTGACTACACGTTAGATTCGGTATCGGATGTGGCGTTTTGGCTTCGGTCCACGGCAGTGTATGGGTAAATATTTGGCGGATAAGATGTTGCGAGTATGTGTTGCTTACTTGGTCGAAAATTATCGTCTGAGCCTAGTGGATTCAGAAAAAACCATTAAGGTCGATCCGGATTGCTGGATTACCCATCCGCAAACCAGGATTCGCTGTACCCGAAGATGAAGGTTTAACTAAGGAGATCCGCTCCCCGGAGTTGATCTGCTTGTCCCAAGAATTAGAGGATTGTTGGTTAGGTGTAGTGGTATATATCTTAAAGATATTGCGTAAATAAAAACACTAGTTTTAGGAGGTTATGATAGAACTGAGATTATGAGAGACAACCCTCTTGCTTGTGGGAGTGAGGTACTCAAGAAATGATTGGCAGCAAAAATGGATTATGAATTCAGTACCTGGGACTCTCACATGGTTACCCACTGCGGTACTAGCCAGGTGATATGATTATTGGGTAATGTTAAAACTTAATAAAATATAGGCACAGGACAGCGGGTAAACAGGATAGCTGGTATGAGGGAGATACTGAATGATATTGATGATGAACTGAACTACTCCCACAACCCGTGCTTAAAGAAAGACAATACCAGTACTGTTGCCTCAGTACATGGTCCCCCGCATACTATTCTATCCGACTCGGGATAACAATCTATCCGAGTCGGTACAACAAACTACCCGCGCCGGAGTATTGTACAACCGATCACATGATACACATGTGAGTCCTACTTTGACAAAACTGTGTACGAGAACAGGGAGTTGAATTCGGTAGTATATTTTGTCTAAAGAAGAAAGTGCAAGAAACGTCACGAGAAAGCTGTGTGCAGGAGTCGCGGAGGGCCAAGATTCGCGCTTTCCAGTACACTGCGGGTTTGTGACACGAAACACATACAATATGTCCCGGTTGAGAACCTGATTCACTCGATTTATCGCCACAGCTGCCGCAAATATATACACAAGCTATCACAACCCTTTATGCCACTTTCTGATTCTGTGATTAATTCAGCATAGTGTGTCTCAATCAAGATTCGGCATAAGGTTGTCTGCTATATGGTGATAGTTAGAAAAGCAGTGTGGGAAACACAACTACACGCCACCAGAGGGCGACCGAACGCTATTTCATGAATCTCGCTCTGCGGTAGCACTTTAACCCGGATGTCGAGTGCCAAGAGTTAAGGCATGAAGTAAACATGGTGTACTACGTCAGGACTTGTTTGTCTATTTGCACCCCTGCGCTCCGCGGCCCCCAACTCAAACGAGGATTTTGAAAATCCGGCCGAGTGACCAACCATGACGATATTCAAGGGGATTTAATACCCAAACCTTACAGAATGGCAGCATAGTAATCAAGTACATACATAAAATTTCTCAGCATCTTAGGGCCCGGAGGAGGCCGCGACCACCGCACGTTTGGATCTACGGAACATGGTTTTATGTCCCTACTCATCAACTGGCAAGCGTCGCCGGATCTCTCATACCCATTTATTTTATCACCGAGAACGCCCCTGCACGTGACACACTTCCCCGTATGCCTCTCATCCCAATAGAATTAGAAGGATAAATGTATATTATTCATTTAATACAAATAGAAAGACTGGGTAAACTGAATCTCATCGCCGCGCTCCCTTTCGCTCTACTCACACCCCCCCCCTATCGTCGGGATAACCCAAATATATCCATCTGTGTAAATATCTCAACCAGCCTAAAAATAGGCAGACTCAAGTATCAGTCTGCGCTTAACATTAAGCCCTCCCTACGGTGTATTCCCACTTACTTAGCAATTAAACAAATTTCGATACTCCAACAAGGAGTGTAACGTCTCGAGATAAACGCCTGCATCAAACATAGCAGAACCTTGTCCGCGATCGTAGCTCCTTGCTCTCGAATTTAGCCAATTAACACACCCCAGAACCCGTTCCTTTTCGCTCTTTCTAAGGTCCAAGTAAACGTGCAAACCGCCTGTCGGCAAACGTCCTTGACGAACTCCGACAGAAAACGTTTCAAGAATGTCACTCATAAACTCAACAATACCTGGCCAATATTTTTCTTTCAGGTCATCATGAATAGGAGATAACAAAACTCTCTTGGCTTTGACCAGCTGGCAATCCAACTTCTGCAGCTGCTCAGAATCCAGCTGGGACAGGTCTGAATATTTTGCAGCGCCTACACTAACTCCCTTACCAGGCACATTCGCTTTGAGGGTTTTGATCTCACGTCGGAGGGTTTGGACCTCCTCCCCAGGCGTATTCGCTTTAAGGGTCTCGATCTCACGTCGGAGGTTTTGGATCTCTCCAGGCGCATTCGCTTTAAGGGTCTCGATCTCGCGTCGAAGAGTTTGGATCTCCTCCCCCCCAGGCGTATCCGCTTTGAGAGCCTCGATCTCGCGTCGAAGGTTTTGGTTTTCCTCCTTAAGTCTCGTATTTTCACTGGTAATTCGGGCCCAATCGGCAGTCGCCAAAGCCATGTATTCAATTAATGAATCCATCGAACCTACAAAGAGCGAAATAAAAATAAAAAAACAGTCAGTGCCCTTTCACAGTATAGATATCGTGCACTGTCTTACCTCCGTGTATAATTGGGGTCGTATAAAATAATTTCCCAACATTAATAGTAAGGCTTTCTGTTTCCTTGTTGTGTCCGCGTTGTTTCTGTGTTCCGTTAGCGTCCTTCGTGGTAGTCGTAGAGGGGAGAGAACCTTTGGTCGGAAGTGCGGGGGCCTGTACCTGCTGATGAACTAAGCTATTGTGTGGTACTAGAACTATGTGCTGTAAGGGTTTATTATGTTGTGTTACATGGGAAGCTGATAGTTCTACCACAGTACTCGTGCTGCCGAAAAGTCTTCGGGGAGTTTAACTGCATGTTGCTCATCATGTGACCCGAAAACTTTTCGGCAGCACGAGTACTTACAGGAAGGATTAGAGGCAGGGTAACAGACACCCATCCCGATCTGGAAGGTGTCCAGTTAGGGTAACTTCGAAGACAGGGTAACTCCAGGACTAAGTAACTCCTCCAAAAGATATAAGTATAACATAGAAAAAGATTATAATCCTACGCCAAAAGGGATACATGCCCTCTGCGTTAGGATCTTTCACTCAACTCCACACATAGTTTCTGGTAGGACTATACACACTGACCTAAAGGGTTTCCATCGCTTAACGCATCTAATTATTATTTATTTAATTTAATTTATTCAATCTTATACTAAACCCTTAGGGAGTAGGAGTAGTATGGTAGTGCACTGTGCGCGTGGTTCAGGCAGAGAGTACCGCGTGTCTCTAGTTGTGCTTGGTGTTGAATAGTACATGTATTCTAAAGGGGTTTGTAGCTGGTACGCTAGCATTGAAAGGGTTTCTCCCGGAGAAACGGCACCCGAAATTTAAAAACTTTGTGCTAAACCTCTTTAATACTAGCACTTGGCTCTAGACCTTGAAAGTCTAGGTCGTACTTTAATAGCTGCATCACGTCATGCTCTATTGTGGAACTGCACGTGGTAAAGCCCTAAAAGGAGGGTGGAGAGAGATGAGTCACTTCAACCTCACAACCCACCAAATCGTGGAGACACAGCGTTCAAGGGCAACCGTGAAGGCACAGTAGTGATAAATTAAAACGACAGGAGCAATCATCACTACCTGTGGAGCACCTGTGCAGCATAAAATGAGTACTGTTCCATCCAGTTCCATCGGTGGTGAATAAGTGCTAATAAATGTGACCTTATAACAGGTTTTTTCCTTCAAACTTTATGCCAACCCGCTAGTAACTACCTCAGTCGGATTGATTGGTCTAGGGACAGTAATTTGGCAGACCACGACAGGGATAGACAAATTAGAGCAAAATTCACAACTCTTGAACCGAGAATGACTACTCTTGATCGAAAATGACAACTACACAGCTGGAACTTGAATCTAAACACCAGGAAAAATTTGAGAACGCGGAGAAGAGGCATACGAGGATGATTAAGCTAGGTGGCCGCAGATTCGATAGCCTGTGGCGTTGAAGCCCGGGCCCAGGGCTTAAGGTGGGGTAGAGGATGTGGCTCAGGTTCTCAGGGCTCTAGATTGGATAGGAACTGATGGGGAAGAAAGAGGCTAGGAGTTCTGGGTTGGTGTGGTACAGAGGAGGGGTGTAGGAGGGATAAGAAGGTGTGGAGGGTCGAAGAACGACGGTGCTACGTATCTACCACTAGCGGGCCCGAATGTCGCGTTTAATGGTATTCTGCATTTGCTGTAGATTCTACCCACTCTCATCCACGAGGGAGGTTTTTCCAATAAAATAAAGGTATAACTTAGGGGCAAACAGACTGGAGGAGAGAAACGCTGTTGCTGCAAATGCTGCATTCACTACCATGTTTAAATATATTCCATCGCATCGGAATATATTTGAAAGAACATTCGCAGAAAACCGGCCTCCCGGGAGCAGAATTATGGTGTCAGCAAAAAATAAAGGTTCCTCTGTGGCCTCTGTAGAGGCCCGAGAGGCCACAGAGGAAACTTATGCATTGCAGAGGCAGAGCACGGTCCCCATATCTCCACAGAAGAGATGACACAACCATACGTCTCTGCAGAAGACAGAGCCCAGTTCTCTATTAATAGTATAAGGTATTGTCTACGATCAATTGATAGCCATAGCTAATGTTTAGTAGGATAGTGGTATATGAGAGATATTTCCTCGACGCCCTGAAACGTGTAGAGATCGCAATTCAGCTATTGTAGGCTATAAGGACGAGGATAAGCCACATAAGTTGAGCAGATACTGCGCTCATTTCTTCTAGCTTATTCTTGGGATAGTCAGATACATATCACTCCCACCACAGACAGCTTTTGGTCATCGCGAAGCGATCGGGAAAACACAGCATGCACACAATCGCAAGGGATAGATAGAAGAAGAGAAAATACACACCCGAATATTGCCGGAAGAGAAAAAAGAGAAAACAACAAAGAGGAGAAACGGAGTAGCTCGATTGAGCGTCGCGCATCGAGTACGCACAGAGCGTTCGATTGTGTGGCCTAGAGTAGAGCTAGAGCACATGTGGGCTGGACACATACCGCTGCCTGGCAAGAATAAGGGACCTATGATAAACCGGGAGTTGAAAAAGTCTATTGTTGCCCTGAAATCCACTGCTCTCCTCTAGGATGAGCCGATGGAGAGGTTCAAATCTTGCAAGATATTGTTCTTCGCATACACCCATAAAATCGATGACAACTATTGCCGTTGGGTGGGTGGAACTTCACTGCCGATATCCGATCTACAACGCTTAAATGTACTAGGGTGTGTGTGATAGTCTAGTAACTGGTGAAGAGCTCCAAACTTCTCCCTCCCCTCCACGGTTCCCCGTTAAACATTCAACGAACCAACAATGCTATATAGCAATGTACTAATCATCAAACAGGGTTAGTTGGCAAGGGTAGGGGATTCGGGCTGCTAGAGGGGAGTTGCGCATGCGCCACCACCAGCAATAGAGGTTGTCATAAAAGACAAATAATTTTCAAGTCCACTGCGCGATTTTGTCAATTATGTTATCGCACAATTTGCGCACGTCAGACAGGCATCATCTGCCTATTCAACAGCGGTCCGCCGTACGAATATGACTGCGCACTAGAGCGATCGGCGTTGGCCTAATTGATCCTTTGCGTCTAAATTGCGCACGAATAACATGTCACATTGTGCGCATGCCGCGCACGGTTAAATGAATGATGCCAAAACAGGATTTGGCAGTGCCAACTTTCTTACAAGTGCAATCTTCTAAAGCCTCACCTTAAGCAAGCGAAACGTGTTTTTAGCAGAGATGTTTATTCTCTCCAGTATCTACCGATATCGAATAGTACTTATGATCCCACTATTTAGACGTTTCGATAAGGTTGGTGGGTCGCTATTTCCATACATATGCATGGCATACTACCCTCGGCTACGCGGCGCTACCCTGCATTTAATCCCTCCATTTATTTTCACGCACAGGAGTTATCCCTCGAAGAGTGGGGAAAAGGTGAACACGCTGTGGCAGCTGTCCTATCGGCAGAATCCCCAGAGAAATTCTGCTGATAGTAACCCAGACCAACCAGAGAGCTAAGCCGCAATTAGCCACAAACTGGAGATTGCATCGCTGTCAACCATCATCTCGCTTTAATATTTATTGTGATCCCAGTTCTCGTTTTGCTAGTCGGGGAAAACATGTAGGAAAATTAAGAAGCACTGTTGATCACTGTCATTGTTGCCGGGTTCCATTGTGTAGAGGTTTCTGTTTTAACATGAAATGTATTGGTTGGACATTGTCAATGTCTAGTATATATGGCACCAGCCTCAAAAGTTAAACTCCGTGAACTTGTTCCCCACCGTGTCCCACCCACACTCAGCCAGATTTGGCAGCCGATCCATTCTTATGTGGCCTAGTTTGCCTATCGCCCTTCCGGTTTCACCCAAAATTATTGTGGAATTCGGGCACGAACGATGGGACATTTCCTTTGGTCTTGGTACCCTCAGTCAGACATGTACATCTCAACATCAATTCACGTTCAAAGGGTACATGTCAGTCTGCTCGACCATTTCCAAAAAGCTCGTTTCAAATTCGTAAATTTCAAGTGCTCTTCCACATGATAATAACCCAAACTCAATACAGGATATATATAGTGTCACTACTTAATCCTGCCAATGTAAATCCTACACATTAGGGTAGCCTATGAAACTGGACCCTAGTATCGCTCAACCTGGTGAATCTCGAACCTGGCGACAACCAACACCAGTTTTCAAACCTATGTATTGTTATTGAATATTTGAGCTTTCTTTTGACTAGCTGGAACAGAGAAAATCATACCCTCCATGACCTTGGCGAGTGAAATCCCCTCCTTTGCAAACGTATACAGCGAAGCGCCTTGTGTGCGCCCATTCCGAGTACTCAATGACTGTGCTAGGCATGATTGTTGGTCCCTCATTATAGCCGTTCCCGGGGATCCTTAAAACCCTAACAAATCCGCCGCTGGGCTGGCGGAAGATCACCAAGACGTGGTGGGGGTTGTTGCGGTTTTGATTGTAGTGGTTAAAGAACTGCCTACACCTTTCCTACAGTTTTCAAAATTAGCGTGTGCAGTATTCATAGGATGGATCTCCAAAATATGAGTTCGAGCGCCGTGAAAGGTCGGTGGACTAATTAATAACCAGTGACGGTTCCAAGGCAATATTAGGGATTTATGTAAGCATACGTACCTGCACCCAATTCGGACGACTCGTTCGAGCCCCTCCACTGAAGCTGATTGGCTCTATATTGGCTGACCCGGGCTCAGTTGAATCTTCATCGTCTGGTTTATCGGTGTCTAGTGAGGCGTCATACTCGACTACCCACTCCTCAAGATTGAGAGGCTCAACCTGCTCAATCTCGGTGGCTTTCCCAGTGTCGCATTCAGCAAAGGGTACGTCAGTAGAAATATCTTCTACACGAAGTACATCGGTGGCAGTGTTTTCAGCCATAGTGAACTGTTGTTGAACTAGAGCCGTTAGAGAAAAGGTCATTATGATTTTTGGGCTGATGGACGAAGATGGGGTGCTTTATAGTAAGTTTGGAGGACTGATTTTTTTTGTGTGTAACTCATTAATTGTTACTAACACTTAAGTTATGACAATACAGTATACTTTCTCCCCACTCCTCCTTCTTTGCATCATTATCTTCTTGGCCGCATTGTTTGTTATCACAATTTGACTCCTCTCACCACATTTCCGCCACTTCTTAGCATCGGGCACAAAAACAAAAGAAACACAAACGAAAATACCTCCATCATTCTCCATAACCCCTTAGCGCTAGCACATATTCATTATTCTCTTCATATTCCTCTTCCTTGCCTTCCTATTAACATCTCCCCAACCTCAGTCTCTATCATCTTCCCGCACCCGTTCCTCTAATTCTCCATATCTCAGTTTTTCAAACTCCTTCTATATCTCAATGGCTCCTATGCATCCTTTTCCCGTATACAGCAATATGATCATACTTGGGCGTCCCCTTTTTCCCTCCACGCTGCATCTCACTTCTACCCGCACTCCCGAAAGCAGCCAGTTTGGGAGAGGAGTCCGTAGTTCTGTTTTCATCAGATTAATACAGGAAAATCGAGGTTAAACGCAGGGTATTAAAGACAGGCATATACTCTCGATCTTGGAATGTAACCTAGATCGAAAATAGTAGAAAGTGAATAAACTAGCACCTCGATGACGGTTACCAGGTGGTTGGCTACGTAGAGTAGAGCATTTCAATAATACATGGCACGCGCACCAGTGGGTTATCCTGCCCCAATGTGCCGCCGGTTTTCGGGCGCGCGCAGAGCGGCTGGCTGTATTACAATTCTCCAAGATTGACAAGATTGCCTAAAACTGGCCATATGTGGGTATGGAATATGGGTGCATCATGCGAAACATTTTGATCTCATCTAGTTCGCATTTCATGATTACGTAATGTTATCAATTCTGAAGGTGGGTTTGCTAGTTCCTCCCCAGGACCCTAGGGCCCTGCAAGCAGCTCTGGATCGAGTGGTTTAACACGCAGATTGGTCATGCAATATTTACATGCATTCGCTTTATTTTCAAGGTAGAAACATTTTTTCAAGGTAGAAATTTGAAATAGGAACACATAGAGAAAGCTAGATGCCTGCGCCGGGGGAATAACAGCTCTAACGCGTAGGATCTTTCACTCTTCCCATCAGGCAGATATTGCGGATCTCATTATGGGCGAACATATTCCGCATTTTTGATACATACTAAAAACCCTTCACATATCTTAGATTAGTCTATAGCTTTCCCACGGATCAACCGGCCAAACTCTTGCAGTTGAGACAAAGACAAATAATCCACCTCCCGTACAGTGGTAGTCGTTTAATAAGGCGACAACGATAGTACCACACTCCAGAAGTGTGGGCTATTTCTCCATGTCCGTAAGAGAGCTTAGAGCTATGCTTCAAGATAAAAATATTTCTTATGCAGTTCTACCTGCTTGTTTATTTTATACGTAAGCTCCATTGTCTATATGCATAGTGAAGTTGGTCTTGTTGCTTGGGGGGTATTGTTGCTGTCGCCTCATTAGACGACTACCACTGTAGATAAAAACCTGACGACTAATCCTTGATCCGGGCTATCGATTGACCTAGGCCTTATCACTAACCCTACACTTCTTGTGACACGGCTAATTACTCTAGTTCTACCGTGGATTCGAAGCGGAGAATAACAGTGGCGCCTTATACACAACAAGTTTTATTTTTCCACCACCAGACATTGTGATAGATTCGGCTATTCTTGCACTCCACAGGAATGACGGGTGTCGTAGTAGTTGGCACGCAGAGAGGACAATATCAATTCGACTGCTTGCTTGCTTGTGGGGAAGACTCTGCTTTCCTCCCGCTGTATATTACTTCTCCGTGCTAATAGGGTATTTATACCTTTCATATTTCTACGCTTCTGCCAAGCCCACTCAGGGCTTTCCCTCTGAGACTCCCCAGGCCTCCGGCCGAAATTGTTTGTGGTAAAGTTGTTTGTAAATTCGTAGGAGAAATCGTAGGGGAAATCGCATGTAGAGTCGTTGATGGTAGAGCCGTTGGTAGAGCCGTTGGTAAAGCCGTAGGGAAAATCGCAAAAAAGTGTAATTTTCTGTCATTTCCTAGGGTGGCCAATGTTTCTTGTTGGCGTTTAAAGGACGTACACGAGAGAATAGGTTATCGATAATAGAATTCTATATTGCCTGATCATAGAAAGAAGAACGAAGAAGAAACGTAGAAAGTATATGTACTAATTATATACAGTCACTAGCTCTTTGCTGAGCCCAATGACACTAAAGAATCAACATTTCTATAGAAAATATATGCTGGAATAGGTAGTATAGAAGTATAAAAGTCAGTTAGTCAACTGAATAATATTGGTATTCATGCCCTAACTCTCAAGGTGTGGAAATGCATCGTTCGACGACTTACCCATACAAATGAAACAGGAAATGACACCAAATGATGCATGAACAGGGGGCTTGGTGTGGAAATGCATCACTTGATGTCTTTACGGACGACTTTACCTACAACTTTACGTCAGCAAAAACAAAAATGCGCCCGGACACAAACGGGCGCCTTGGAGGCCATATTCCACCCAATGAGTTTCGTGTCACCCCGCACTCTCCCCTAGCAGATCGCCCATAGGCTCTGCTTTGGACTCCACCCACACGCTTACTTTCCACTTCGTTCGTCTCTAAACCTTACTTTTGGCAGTGCTCTCCCAGGAGGCCTGCGTAACCCTAATCCTAGACACTTGGAGAAAAAAAACTGACGTCGAGAAAAATGCCAAGTCGAAACCCTAACCCTTAGGACTTAGAGAAGTAACGGACGTCGAACCCTAGCTCACGGTTACCCTACCTGAGAAGGTGTTACCCTACCTCCTTAGGCGGCGTTGCCTTGACGACACCGCAATCTCCCGCTCCCTTCCGCTCTCCCTTCCATATCTACGCCGTCCCCTTCCGTTCTCTCCATTCTTCACCCCTTCCTTTCCATAGACGAATACTGCTAACATCGTGTGTATTTTAGTACCAAAAGTCTTTAGCTCCAGACCACGCTTTCAACCCCCATAAGATCCCTGCTTTGACAGCTGCTTTTCCGGTCTCTGAGAGCTCCTCTGCAGCTCGCTTCGGGGCCTGCTTTCCTGCCTACTTCAGCGCCTGTTTCCTTCCTGTTTCCTATAGTAGATAATGTATATAGAACAAGAGTTATATAGATCAATAGACCAATACCTATTTGAGCGCAAAAGCGTGGAAGCGAGCTCTAGACCAACTACCAAGCGCCGCCAGCTTTGACAGCCTTCGCCCAGATCCCAATAGCTCGCACACGACCTCCAAGCGGGATGACCCCGCCAGAGGCTTCGCCCAAAGGCAAGATTCCCACGAAGCTTGTAAACGGTCTCGTCTAGTGGAGCCGACCTGATAGAGCCCGGTGCCCGGAGAGGAGGGCTGGAAAAAGTACTGAAGGGAAGGCCATATTCCGCCCCGCGTTCCTGACCGCCTTCTGTAGTGGGAGGACGGGGCGCCAATCGCTTTTTTGCTGATGTACAGTGACTGTCCAATTGTATAGTCGTAGGTAAAGTTGTAGGTAAAACTGCAGGGAAAATCATAGGGAAAGTCGCTGGGAAAGGTGTATAATAACTCAATGTATACATTTCCTGATGCATTTCCCCATACATTTTAGAAACGACTTTCCCCTATGAAATTTATACTTCAACAGACGACTTTCATACACAAAAAATGATGCATTTGCTGATGCATTTCCACACCTTGTAGGTATGGCGGTTCGGCTGCTACAGACAGCCGTACAAGTAAACAAAACTACAACTCACATCCCAATAAAAGACTGCCACACTCATAACATCCTCTTCCGTATACTGGGCTTGAATTTCTGGACTGCCGGAAATGCATAGGGGCATTTCGACAGGCCCCGTCTAGCTAGAATCAAGCGATTAGACGAAAAATCACTCAGATATGTCGCAACAGAGTATGTGGTCCGTCTTCCCTGCTCGCACATTATGCTCTCCCTCTATCTAACCGATACCTGCGCTATCCTAATCGCCCATTTTGAAGAAATATTTGTCTCCGGGGATCAGAGCAATCTAAATAAACGCTACAGTACCCCTGTATGATATGCCACACCAGAGCTCTTGTTCCATGATTCTGCAAACCTATCATTGGGCATTTGTGCCCTCGCCGGCTTGTAATACTAAGCTCTTGGCGATCACGAGTGATTTGAATCGTATAATAGACTTTGAGATGCGATTCTTACCAAAACGATGCCCACAATTGATACTCTTTCTAAGCACTAGTGTTGTTGATTGGAACGACGTCGACAATCAGATTACTTTAGTGAAGATGGGGGATTTCAGCCAGTCTCCGGGTTCGCGGGATCTTGAACAGGGGAAATACTGGACTCGAATGTACGGCTGAAAGAGGGTGCGGGTATATGTACGCCCACACCTGATAGTACCATATTCCAATGGAGGATTGGATTTAAAGGATCGGAAAGCGATACTGCGGACAGAAGAAATAGAGACTGAAGAGTGCAGGTGCTTCAAGCATACGCATACAATCATCGAAAAGAACATAAAGCAAAAGATTAAAAAAGCATTGCCTTTAGTATGTAATTATTGGGAGTATAGATAATATTTTCATAGGGATTCTCTCTCGAAGTATACACGCAGTTGGAGCCTAAGAGAACTGAGAGACTCGTTAGCCTATGCGTTCCCTAGTACACTTTGCTTGATTTGACCAGCACCTTATATACCTCTTTTCTACTACAGTACACTAAAGCGTTTGATTCTTTTACTATTGGCCGATTGTCTCACTATAGTACCTGTATCCTGCTATCATTCTATGTGCCATTTTTTGCATAAAAAATGGGAAATCCGGTTACTGCTCTCTCAATAGATAAGCACATTCGCTGCTCTCGACTATAATAACAATTATTCCAAATCGCTCCATTACCTGTTCCATCCTTGACATTTGTTTACCACGACATCTAATCAGGAATGTCTCAAATCGAAGACTCGGCATCCGCCAAAGGCTGCACATGGACAGAGGCCGAAGAACAGCGTCTACTTGAACAGGCTGTTATAAAAGGCAAGGTTAACTGGGTTAATGTTGCAAAATTTCTTCCCGGGAAAACTAGCGACGACTGCAGGGACCACTTCAACACGGTTTTAAATAATAGAGAGCCAACCGCAGATGAAATTTCTAAATTTAGGAACCTTTACTTGCTGTAAGTGCTGCGCTAGAACTGTAATATTGTGCCAAGTGTTACTAATGTTATGTTACTCTCTCTTCCACGACAGCAATTTTGACAATGTGTGGAAAACGTCACTTAAATCGCCAGAAGGAAAGCCTTGGGAAAACTTAACTAACAGGAGGACTTCGACCACAAAATGTGATTGGTATATGAGGTATATTATAAGCATAGCTGACTGGAAACAGTAGAGGAAGTCGCTAATAAAACTTTGTTGCGCAGAGTTCGCAAAACAATGTGGAGGTCATTTGCAGCTTCGATTAATTGCCCGTGGGGGGTGGTGGAGAAGATGTTTTTGAAGTTGGATGAGGAGGAAAGGGCAGGAAATATGGGTGTGGCAGTGACGGATTTGTAGAGAACTTTTTGTACGTCACGAACAAGAAAAGTGATTTTGAATGTTGCTATTAATTTAGAGAATATATCACAAAAAGTATTAGTGCCTTTAATCCCGTCATCCTTAGAGAAATAACTCTAATTTCATGGCTCATCTTAAAAAATTGGCCAAAATATCAAGCCTTACGATGCAGCTGATTACCGTTTGCCATCTTTCCTTTACTTTCAACATCTGTTGATTCCGATACCTAGTTTCTCTTCAGTCGTAAAACGCCACTACATAGATTCCATAGCCACAAACTCTCCCATAGGGTACTCTTATCGACAGAGTTTTGCCTCACGCGCTGTATCAGACCCTGTTCAAATACTCTGAGCTCTACCATGATCTTGAGCATTGCGTTCAGCAATATTAAAAACTTGTGCGATACTCTTGGTGTCGCCATTTGTTTCCATCGGATCAAAAACCTGTATCCTTAGTCAATAGCGGTTCATGATATCCGTAGACTCTCTGGGTTCAATAGATCTCCACAGCCAGACGCGAAATTTGCGACATCAGGTGTCACTCGGGCGACGAAGCAGAGGCAACTGTTGAATATATGGAATATATCTATAGGCTTCCTAGTAGCATTTCATCGCTACTAATAGGGATTACCCGGGCCGATCTATTCGGCGTCCAAGAGCCTTCCATAAACCAATTTATATGGCTCTATTAGGAGTATATATATGGGGCTCTACGCCCGGTCTTCTATTCCGTTTTCTCTTTCTCTCTACACTGAATATCACGAATAATCAATCTATTCAACAGCAACTGGAACAGCGAGTTTTTTCCGCTAGAATTAAGAACTGTTTCGTGAAATAGATATTTTTTAGAAACTAGAGTAATATAGGCAGCGGCAGCCGGCTGGCCATGATAACGGAGAGTTACTAGAGGCAACCTAGAAAAATAGAGTACTTGCTCCGCAGAATGAAGATAGCCTAGAAGCGGAGACGTGGTTGATCCTAATTTAAGTCGCCCTTGTGAATAAATCTCGTGATACCTGCAATCACCCCCCCCCCGTTGTGGTACTATCTCCAACCGCCTACAATAACGCTATAACGCTGGATAGACATACTCATGGCCGTGACAGATATCGATGAGTAATGGAAGACCTCCCGTAAGCGATAAATTTCTTTTATTCCAATCCCTTGTTCTGACATCGAATTTCACTGTTTTTAGTGGCACGACTAAGCTGTATCCCATCCTTTCGCGTATATTCGTGGTATACGACTAGGGCAGCACGATACTTATATTTCGTTTCCAATATTTCCATCTCGCTAGCTGACTACAACCATGTAGCACCCGTCTTCTCCGTCCCTCGAGCTCTCTTGCTCCACCCACTCACCCTTTTACCATCCCTCCTCGCCTCTCTGGCTCCCAGCAAACGCATCACGCGCATGTCTGCATCACCTTCTGTTCGTTGGATCTCAGTTTCCGCCGCAGAAATATCGTTACTAGCCCAATCCCCGGCTGGTCCATCATCTACCGTCATCCCATGCACCGCTGCTTCATTATGCTCCCAATCGAACCTTGGGCGCTAGCAACCGCTGTCACTTTTACTGGCCAAAGAAAGTACACTCTTTTCTTTGCGGATCAACTTGCTCCAAGCCGATGAACACCGATACGACTAATACCCTTTACATGGACGTTCAGGAATCCCACAGCGTCCCGAGGTGCTATGGTGCACGTCGGCTTAAGTGTGTACCTCGATTTTAGGCCGTTATTCCAACACCCACAGCCAGCCAATCCACTTAAAAAAACTTCAGAATTCTAGTGCTATATAAATAAGAAACTTGAAGTTTTTACAAGGTGCTGGAGCCAGTGGTTGCTGTGGAATAAAACCCTATTTTTGGCTGTGAAAATGGGAAAGTGGAACGTTCTGACAGCTACCCTGAGCATGATCAAATATACACAAAAGATATTATTATTAAATTTTACATTTAGTGGTTAAATTAAGTACTTACAATGATAGGAATTGTAAATTTGCGTGGATATATCTTGAGGAACACTGGTGGTAAACATATTCAGGTTGAAGAGTTCTGAAGAAAAGCAGCCTAGGGTTTGGCATACATGGATTAAAACTTGGCATACTTGGTAAGACAAAGGCGTTCCACATGCTAATATTATTGGTCCACATCTAAGACGACTTGCACCATACACAAGATCATCGTTGATCAACTGGGTGACCTTTGCAAGAGTGCTCGGTGTGCCCAATCCATCTTGCAGCTCTTTTCCACAGCGCAGCGTCGAGTACTTTGGTGATCACTCGCTTCTTATTACTACTTTCCTAGGTGATGTGCACGAGGTCGTCCCATCCTAGATCCAAGATCTGTTCCAGCCATGCCATCCTCAGCTGGGCTTTTTGCCCGAACCGTTGGTTTGGAGACATCTGTCAGATCATCCGTACGGACAGTGCAGACCGCAGGATTAATCGGAAAGACGCAACAGTGAGTCCTCTACAACCCGACAGAGGTCTCAGGATCTAGCAACAATCAAACTGATCTAGAAAACACAGCAAAAAATAAACGAGTTCAGTACCTGGGATTCCCACATGGTCACCCACTGCAGTACTAACCAGGCGATACGATGCTTGGATATGCCAGAGCGGACGGGATGGCTCATTCTCATCGTTCTATGACCGAACACATCATTTATCAGTAGCTGGGGTTTATAACTGAGATGCTGAGGGCAGGACACGGTGGGTTCAATATATGGTATATCCGAGCTATTGGCGAACCACGGGGATCGGATAAGGAATTTTGTCCTGCCATAAACTCGGGCATTGCGGTATTCTTACCAAACGTTTTTGAACTGGTGTTTTTATCCGCGCAGGGCGGATGCTCTTACTCACCGAATCCCCAGCTTGCGGGTCAGCTGCGGAGCCACGCGGCGAGCGCCCTCTTCCCATTATTTCATTTTACACATTACTCTTCTTCTGCGCTGAGACTACATACATCTAAACGTGGTATATCCTTGCAGCCGTATTACCCGACATGATCGGTAGCATCTCCATATCGCCTAAAGCGCAGGTACATGTAGTTACGATTATTATACCTATTCGGTTGAAACATAAACACCAATGCCCAAGTCTCATTGCTCTAGCTATAAACTATAAAAAAAACTCCTTGACTATAGCCACCACGACTATTAATACCTTCTAATCTTAGCATTGACCACATCGATGTATTTACGTATCTAAAAACTAGAGTAATTGCATGCAGTATCATACAATCACCTTTTTTATGACATGTAGAAGAAGAGAACCGAAATCCTTTGGATTCAATTGAGTCAAGCCTTGCTTATTTCTTTTCCGTCTCCCCACCTCCTTTTGGAAAAAGCACTTCCTATATATACACAAAATAAGTCACTGACCCCAATCCCTTCAATAAGCTCTTTATCCAAGCACATCTAATGACAAATCTTATCAAAAAGATCTAAGAATCACGTGTTTTCCGTATTCGTCATAAATCACCCATCACATGTGACTTGGGGACCACCACGAAAAATAAAGTGCGGCTCTGCGGGAGTGTTGAAATGAGAGTTACCCTACCTTTGCATATTCCGGAAAATATTAACTTCGTGCCAATGATCGTGCTACCCTTAACGGCTGGGTGCGGACATCTTTGGCTTCATAGTGGAACTAGTCAGCTGGAGGGTAGGGGGCTGGCTAGCCCAATCTGCAGACAGAATTTTAGGGATTCATTGTTATTTCTAAGAAGTTTCCCCCATATCCACCAACTGACCAAGAAGCGACAACACCGACGACAGTAACTAATTTTTGGAAATAACTCAACAACCAACAGTCTAAACAACAAACCAGGCACATATTCGAAATCAGCAGACAAATCTCTATTACTATACCCACCTGCGAAAATCCAACTCACTTTTTGCGGTTTTTGGTGTTCCCACCTCGGTTTTCTGAGTGGCAACCCCACCAAAATTGGCCCATTCTCAACCAATTTTCGGGTTTTTAGCAAGTATCTCCACAACCAGATAAGCTATTGACTAGCTTTATGTTCAGACCCAAAGCCTGGGCCTTTGTTATTGTTTACTGCTGGGTTATTATTAAAGAAGAGATAGCGAAAATCCTCTAATTAGATAGAAACTCGGCGATACCTCGGAGGAAATTCGAACCCTTACCCATACAGAGACAACGCATCACCTTGTCGCCAAGACTACCAGAACCTCTCGGAAGACTCCAGAACCGATTGGACAACGATAAGATTTTAAGCGACTAGATAAGATCTAGATCAAAACAAGATAAGATATTGATAAGATAAGAAATCTGATAAGCACTATCAGATAAGATAAGATAAGGAATCAACATGGAACTTAACGAACTAATCAACAGGACGGCAACTAAGAACGGAGTTAAATACAAAGAGGTGTGGTGGAAGAATGGATGCGCGACATCAGAGCCCCACCCCTTTTACGGAAGAACTTTTGCCGGACCAGACTTTACACACCCATTGGGCCAAGGAGCCAAGTGGTACGTTTGGGAAAGCAGATCGAAAGGTAGCACCAGGAGGATGGTCGAAATCGAGGAGAAGTTCATCGATAGAACGAAGTGGGACAATGAAGAAAAGAAGATGGAAAAGGGAAAAAGAAAGGAACAGGAAGTCGAGGTGATGGAGGTCGATAGCGATACCGAGAGCGAGGAGGAGGAAAGTGGAGAAAAAACGCCAACACAATCAGCATACGGCGGAAATCGAACTTTCCATGAGGGATACGAGAGCGATGAGATGCCACCAGTTGTACCATTCCCAGGAGACCTCAGCGAAGCGTATAAGGAGGAAGATAGAATACATGAGGAGGAAATGGCACAGTTGAAGTTGGTGAGGGAGCACATGGAGAAAAAGGAGAAGGAGGAGGACCAAGAAAGAGAGGAGAAAGATATAGAAATGGAAGATGAGTGGTTGAGCGAAATAGAGGAAAAAGTATGGGAGGAAATGGTTAAGGAAATTACGGAGGAATGCAAGAAGAATGGAAGAAAAGACGGAAATGCAGGGGAGATAAGGGAAGCCTTGGAGAGTGAGGTAGAAAGAGTAAGGGAAGAAAAGAGGGAGAAAAGGAAAAGAAGCATGAACGATGTAGGGGAGAAGGAACAGAGCAACGGAAACGGCAGAACCGGAAGCATTAGGGTGATAAAGAACACTAAGAGGGCAATCACCAGGGCAGTAGTCACGGGGCTACTCGCAAGCAAGTTCGCACATATCGCAACTATCGACAAAGGAAAAGGGAGAGAGGAAGTCAAAAAGCGGACACCAGAGAGGGGAGAACCATCAGTTAGGAGAAAGTGGACGTTAGAAGAGAGGATGGAAAAAATGGAGAATCGGATATTTGGGCTAGGAAGAGAAGTAGAAGAGCTGAAAAGGGAGGTCAGATATTGGAAGGGCCAAAGCCCGAGGAAAAATACGCCGATGCCAACTGCGCCAACGCTAATACCACCAGCGAAGTCGCAACAACCCATTAACGAAGGCCAAGAACGAAAGGTTAGCTATGCGAATATAGCCAGAACCCAAGCGCCTGCCTCATCGGAGTGGAAACAGGTAAACCGAGAGAAGGAGGTAGCGATAAAGGCTAAAGCAGCCTTCCAGAAGAAGATGGTGGAGAAGGAGAGTGAGCGAACGAAGGAAAACAACGCGGCCTTGGTAGTTGCGAAAAAGCTAACAGTCAAGGAAGAAGGCAAGATGCCAACCCAGGAAGAGCTAATGAGTGAAGCTGTAGGGCTAGGAATTGAGGCAAGCGAAATCCAGAATGTAAACGTCACGATGAAAGGCGAATTGAAAATCATTCTCAATAAAGGAGAAAATAGGGGGAAAATCGTCAACCAACTTGCAGAAAGAAATGTCAAGGCTAGAGCACTCGATACATGGGCAGGCATAGTCGTGCAGGGCTGGAACGTAAGTGAGTGGAAGGATAATATGGAAGGTATCCAGGAATTGTTGGAGAAGGCATGGGGAGTTAAGATTATGAAGAAGCCAAGATGGCTAGCTGATATCAGGAATATGAAACCAGACGGAAGAGCACAAGCGGTAGTGGTACACGTTGCGAAGGCATCGGAAAGAGAGGAGATCCTAAAGAGCCCTTGGTATCGATCTCGTGACGAGGAAGGATATACAGTATGCAAGGCGCAGGGACATTACGCCATATGGATGAGAGAATTCACTCAAAATGGTATGACCTCAGCTAAACTAGAATGCAACAAGTGCCAGGAGAAGGGACACAGGTGGTGGCAGTGCAGGAACGCCAAGAAGTGCGGAGAATGCAACGGGATCGGCCATTCGACATGGGACCACAAGATGCGAGGTATTCGAGGAAATAGCACCCCCCAACCAAATAGGAAGTAATGAATCGATACGACAAAAACAAAGGACTAGGGACAAGGGGAGAGGGGGTGACGATAGTTCAACACAACTGTAACCGATCAACGAATGTTATGCAGAATCTTATGGACGACAGTGCGAGCGCGGACATAATTGCGATACAAGAGCCATGGATAGGGAGCAAAAGCAGAGGGAAAAAGGTAAGCGGAATAACTGACGTAGGAAACAATCAAATTACCGTCGGACACAACGGATACGAAATTGTGTATAAACAGGGGAGGGGAGAAGAGAGTGGAAGGGTAATGTGGATGGTAAGAAAAGATAGCGGAATAAAATACACAATACGAGACGATTTGTGGGACCACTGGGATGCAAGTATTATGGATGTTCAGATGAAAAAAGGCCGGACCTTGAGGATCTGCAACATATACAACCAGGACCACAAAAAAAGAAAAGGATGGTGTATGGAAGAGTGGAAAGAGGGGTTAGGACAGGGGGTAGATCTAATGGTGCTAGGCGATTTCAATGCGAAAGGAGCACTATGGGATACGAAGAAAGGAAGCATAAGGGAGGAAATGATAATGAAGGTAGTAGATGCAGAAGAATTAGTACTACTAAACGAAATTGATAGGATCACGAGAAGAAGAGGGCACGACGGATCGGTATTGGATCTAACGTGGGTGTTAGAAAATATGGCGAGGAAGTGTAACTGGCGGATTGTAGAAGAGAAGGACACCGGATCAGATCATGCAACAATTGAGATCACGTATGCGGTAGAAGCGGACAGAGTATCGAACCCCCTCAGCAAACGATGGAATCTAAAAAAAGCAGACTGGGAGGAGGTCCAAAAAAAAGCGGAAGCCATGTGGTTAGACAAAGAGCTAGCATGGGAAGAGGCAGTCGAGGGGAAAAGGATCGAGGACATTGCCAGGATACTAACGGAAGTAGCCACGGAGGCAATGAGAGAAGGGATACCGGAAGCGAGGATGATGTGGAGAAGTAAAAAATGGTTCGATAAGGAAGTGAAGGAAAAGAGAAAAGAAGTAAGCAAGTGTCGGAGGTGGGCAAGAAAAGGAAAAGGAGAATGGAAAGAAGAGGAACAAATAAATTGGAAAAAAGAGAGGAACGAACTGTTTAAATTGATAAGAAAGAAAAAGAAGGAAATGTGGGATAGCTTTATAGGAGAAGCTAAAAGTCAGAGTGAAATGTGGACGGTGTGGAGGTCACTCAACCAAAGGATCCATACGAAAATGCCGACATTAAGAGACAAGGAAACGAATACGCGCGCCGACAGCTTCCAAGAAAAAGAAAAGCTACTTCGAAGTAAACTCTTCCCGAAAGCACCAGAAAGGGACCAGGAGCGAAACCCAGCGACAATACCGAAAGGCCAACTATCGAAGATAACGGAAAAGGAAGTCGAAGACGCAATAAATTCCCAAGGGAACAAAAAGGCCCCCGGACCGGACGGAATACTACCTGAAGTTCTCAAAAAACTGGGCAGTACATACAGAGCCAAACTAGTTGAAGGGATGAATGTGATCCTTCAAGAAGGCGAACACCCAAAACTATGGAGAAAAGCGATTGGGGCGATCATACCCAAGCCGGGCAAAGGAGACTATACGACACCGAGAAGCTATAGGCCGGTCTCCCTACTCAATACGCTAGCGAAAGTGCTCGAGAAGATAGTGGAAGGAAGAATCGGAAGGAGAATTGAGGAGAAAAAGAAAATGCATAAGTGGCAGTGGGGGGGAAGAAAGGGAAGAGGTTCAGAGGAGTGCGTGGAGTGGACACTAGACTGGGCAAGAGAGAAGCAGAAAGAGGGAAAGAAGGTGATGATAGTAGCAGCGGATATCGACCAGGCGTTCCCGAATGTGGCACGGAAAAGACTAGGCAACAGACTGCGAGCAGTAGGAGTTGAAGAAGAGCTAGTAACCTGGGTCGAAAGTTTTATGAAAGATAGAGAAGTCAAGCTAAGGTTTGATGGTAGAGAAGCGGAATGGGAGAAAGTGGATACAGGAATCCCACAAGGAAGCCCGATATCACCATTGCTATTTAATACGTATATAGCACCGCTACTCGAACAAATGGAAACATACTGCGAGGAATATATGCCGAGCGATGTAATCATTCCAACCTTTATCGACGATATCACGATGGTAGTCGCTGGAGATGATTGGGAGGAAGTTATAGAGAGAGGGGAAAAATTGATGGCGGAGGCGTATAAGTGGGCGGAAGAGAACGATGTTAAGTTTGCAGAGGACAAATTGGAATGGATAAGGCTAGGAAAGGAAAAAGAAATGGCGGAAGAAGAAAAATTTTATACGCCAAAGAGTACGGGAAAAGAAGAAAGCAAGGTGATGAGGTGGCTGGGAGTGTGGCTGGACAGAGAGTTGAATTTTAAGAGCCATGTGGAGATTAAGGTGAAGAAGAGCAAGAATGTAGTGGCAAAAATGAGAAGATTAGTGAAAGGAGAGGAAGGATGCGGGGTAGGAAATATGAGGAAAATGTATATAGGGTGTGCAAGAAGTGTGATGGATTATGGATCAAGAGTGTGGTGGACGGGGCAAAAAGGACTGGCGGAAAAAATGGACAGAGCGGACGAAGAGGCGATGCGCAAGTTGGGAGGATATTTGAGAACCACGCCGGGAGGAGCGATTCGAGTCGAAAACGATCTCGTACCAACGGCACTGCGACTCAACGAAAGACAAAAGAGAATTGCTATTAAAGCAATGAATAAGGAGAGAAGCCACCCAATGAGAAAGTTAGCCGAGAGGGAGATTAAAGAACAAGAGGAGGAAAAAAGAAGGAGGAAAAATGATGAAGAAGAATGGGGAAAAAAGGGGATTAAAAAAGTGGGAAAAAAGGGGGGAGTAAGGTGTGGGCTAGCAAGGATAGGCGAGAATATCCAAAGAAGATGGAAAAAGGTGGAAAAATGCGAGGAAATAGAAAGGAAGGAGAAAAAGTGGGAGGAAAAGATAAGAGAAGAGTTGGTGATTAGGATCGGGAGTGGGGATAAGGAAGACCTGGAGAAACAAAGGAAAAGAAGGGAAGAGAGAGACGAAGTAGTTATGTATACTGATGGGTCTAAGAAAGGAGGGAAAGTAGGGGTTGGAGTATGTAGAATTGACAGGTGGGGAGGAGTAATTTGGGAAGGAAGTTATGGAATGGGAGAAGAAATGGAGATTATGGATGCAGAGATGGTGGGAATAAAGAAGGCGGTAGAACAGGGGATGAAAGAGTGCAGAGAGAAAGGGGTAACGACCTTGGTTATCAGAACGGACAGCCAAGAAGCGATGATGAGGGTGAAGAAGAGGGAGGCGGGAGCTGGAGAAATGATGGCGAGAAGGATAAGATGGGAGATTGATGAAGCCAAAACAAGAGGGATAACCACAACCCTCGAATGGGTAAAAGCACACGCGAATACGGTCGGAAACGAAAAAGCAGATATACTGGCCAAAGCAGGATGCGAAAAAACCAAAGACAAAGATTGGTTCATATCAATATCCTACCTAAACTCGAAAGCGCGACGAGAAACCGATGAAGAATGGCAAGAACAATGGAGCACCGACCCAAGAAAAGGGAAAAGCTATGACGGCAGCCCAAAAACGCGAAAAGAGACGAAAATCCCGGATGATGAACGAAGTCAAAAAGTCATTATCGGAAGACTCAGAACAGGACATATCTGGACCAACGCATATCGAGTCAAAATTAAGAAGAGCGAAGACGACCAATGCGAATGCGGAAAAGGAAGCCAAAACGTAAAACATATCTTGGAAGAATGTATGTTTACTATTGATTCCAGATATAAAGCTGAAGAAGAGTTGGAGAAAAAGGTAGGAGTTAAAGAACTCCTATATTCTCAAGAGGGGATACAGTATGGCGTTAAGATATGGAAGGAGTTTAAAGAAAATAGACGATGTGAGAGAGAGGAGAAAAAAGAGGAAGATAGGGAGCTAGAATGGGGATACGGGGATTTGGAGAAGTAGGAAGAGAAATTGAGGTTAAGATAAATATGGAATGAGGAGAGTTAAATTGTTAGTTCGATGGTTTAATTAGTGATATGTTTTATGGTTATTTTATGATTATTTTTATTTTTATTTATTTTTTTTATTATTTTATTTTTATTTATTTTATTTTATTGTTATTTTTATTGTTTTGTTTTGTTTTGTTGTGTTTGGTTGTTTGGTTAGATAGTGCGATCGCCATAACCCAAGGGTTGGATGCGTAAATGAATTCTACTACTATTACTACTACCAACTGACCAGTTCCGCCACCAGGCCGGAAATGTCTGAAACGGTGTTAATAGCTATGAACAGGTGGGGTGTTTGTGGGGCTCCATCAGATTTTACTATATAAGCGATTGTCGTGATACTCGTAAAGGGGCGCAAAGGCAAGCATAAAGATATACAAATCACTAAGCTCAATAGACCGTCCTCGATTAAATTTTGGCATTTAACCTTCGATAGACGACGGGCCACTAACATCCAAATCGACAGCACGTCAGACTGGCGAGGACCAAGGAAGGCAAAACATGCCATACGTAGCGTCACTAGCGCCACTTCCGTAAACCTGCAGCCTGGCTGCGTCATCTGGATCCGCTATTCCCGCCACGGTGCTGTCCCCCCAATCTTCTAGGAATTATCCATACCCAAAACCACTGACCTTCTTCAACGGATAGAGGAGTAGAATCGGCGTTATGGCGGCCAAATTTACATGAATCATAGCATATCAGTAATGAAGAAGTAAAATAGTATTACTTTCAATACGTATTCAGCCTAGTATAAGACGAAGTTTCGCGTGTTGGGGATCGCAATATGGTGGGTTTCCAACCTTAACCTCTTTATTATTGAAAGGTCACTGAGATATGACATGTTCGGTCATAGAACGATGAGAATGAGCCATCCCGTCCGCTCTGGCATATCCAGTATTTCATGTGACTATTTCGATGGACCTGGTCAAAACAGGTCCTTTTAGTACATTTCAAGTGCCAGATCGTGTTCTCACTCGTCACCCACTCCAATATCTCTAGACCGAATTTGTATTGTAGGTCCACATTTCTTCCTGTACCGATAATCCCTCCTCCATATCCGACATGCCCCCCCTGTCACAACAAGTCCTTCCCTCTATAACGACATACTTTTGGCAAATGTTTCTATTTCCTAGCGATAACAAAAACGCCAAGAAATGCTCGGAACATGGCTCAAGGCTTTCCTATAATAAATTCAGAAAAAAAAAACGGTTATTTTTTTTTAGAAACTCTAGAGAATTCTACGAAAATAGGTGTAGAGCTTAATCCTTTATCCTAAAATCTCGTGACTATTTTTACATTCTTCATTTTAACATATTCATAATATATGATCAGACATCGTAAGGAAAGTTACTATACTTGCGTACTATCAGAGCATTTTATCCCTTACCAACGTTGACTTTTACATAATTTATAACAGATTTTTCTTCAAAATCAATTACTGAGATCGTACCTTCCAGAATATGTAAAATAAAGGTGTGCTGTAGTAACTCCTTAAAAAGTGCATCATTTGTTGGAAGTGGTAACATAAAACGACCAAATGAACCTTTGTTACGTTCGAGACAGGACAGGACAGGAGAAGATAGGTATCGTAACGCACCAAGTACTTAGCGCACGGTGACTATCCGTCAAACAATATACTCTACTAAGCTGTTTCTTTTCCTGTTGCATAAAGATTGATGTTCATTGCCATTTCCTACATCAAGGAGTCGGTAGAAAAGAGGTCGACAGCAGTAGAAGGCTCAATAAAGTCAGCTTGAGCTACATGACGTGGTTAGAACATTGACTGCGTCACGCATTGCTTTCGTGTGACGCAGGGGATTGAATATCGCCGATGTGAGAAGCGTGGACTAAATGTTGAATATAATGAATAGATATGTGATATTTGATAGTAAGTGAAGTAGTGAGGAGAAAAGAGAATAGATGAGCGGGAATAGAGCTCCATATATAAACAGGTACATATATGGGGGCTCTTTTGGCGCCGAATAGATCGGCCCGAGCAACCCCCATTAGCAGGTGAGACTATTGACCGAACCGATATCGGTATCCCAAAGAATGACGTGCCAATGAAACACTAGGAAGCCTATGGATATATGCCATATATCCAGCACTAGAGACTTTGAGAGGCTGAGTGAGATTTCGTGATCGACGGTTTTTTCGATTTCGGGACTGGAGATATTGACTAAGAGGGTATAGTAGGAGGAGGAGGGGTTTCAGGGGGTTTGAGGGCATAGGAAGCATCATGGGAGCGGGTACGAAGAACTCTGCTGGACATTGTATGGTGCTGTAGTGAGGATTGATGAAGGGGGGGTGATTTGCATGGAAGAAAAGAGTAAACTTTGGGGACCCATTTACCCCAGCAACAAGCCCCTGAACGCCGATCCGTTTGATAGACCTCATCTTTAGCATATACTAATCCATTCTGAGCCCCCAGTGACGCAGCTTTGTTGGAGGGCTTGTGCTTAAGACACGGATCGATTTACCTCGTTAAAAACCTACACCCGCATGGGCTCCAAATTGCGTTGCTACAGGTTAGGAGATAGCAAGAACAGCAGTACCGCCAGTTTAGAAGCACCAACTATAAGATGAAAACAGAGATTTTGGTGAGATATTCCGCAAAAGTCTCGAGATCACAAGGCTCTGTACAAGACCTGCCTTATGTCTCGAGACCAGCAAGACCTAGGGTCCTACAAGGCAAGACAAGACAAGACTACCCTCATTTTCGTCTCGTCTCGTTTCGTCTCGCGCCCATCGCTATGAATCACGTTTCAGCGGAATAGCGACGGCGACGGCTCACTATAGTGGTAGAAGCAAGAGCGATAGGGCTCTGAGTCGGCTGAGCAAGATAAACCGCAGAAGTCTGAAAGACTTTTTCCTTCAGCCAATCGATGACTGTCTGAAGGAAAATTAATGTAAGCGTTGAAGCAGCTGATTCACATGTGCTAGAAAACTTACCGACACTGGCATGCTCGTCAAAAATACCCCTGTAATAGCAAGAATCACACCGACTTGCCGCTCCGATTTTAAAATTCGGGGACCTAGGTCCCCAACAACATTTCCCAAATCGCCGAATCTTCCGGCCATAGATTCGACGACCTTATCAACTTTGGACTCCAGCGCGGCAGAAACCTTATCAACTTTGGACCCCAACGCGACAGCAAACTTATCAACCTTGGACCCCAACGCGTCAGCAAACTTATCGACCTTTGTCCCTATTGCTTCAATCTTCACCTCCAGCATTTCAGCAACTTTGTCACTACTTGCTTCGGCTTTGAGTAGTTCTTTTATGTCACCTCTAAGCTCTCCCACCGCCTGGGGGAACGTGTTAGTAAACATAGCAGCATACACAAGATCAACTAGCCTTTAGCGCACTATGATAGTTGTCTTCGAGGCGGACAATACGATTCTCATGATTCTGTTGCTGTGTGCGGAGGCCAGTCAGCTATACGTAAGATTAGATTGGAGTCCCATTTTTGATAAAACGTTATAAGATAGTGTAGAGAATAAATGACTATTTTCGATAGTGATTTAACTACTGAAATCCCCCAACTAAATACTCCTTGTTCTTCATTCAACAATCTCGTTACCACAAGGAAATATGCCCGTCGGGCTAATACAAAGTAAATCCTCCGTCGGCTAAACATCCATCCGCGTTACTCTGAATGTACCGTCACAATAGTATTATAGGTGAGAGCACCTTATTCCAACACCCATTACCTACCATCATAAGTTCTGCAATCGAGGCCACACCCCCAGATCAGGTCTGATACGCTAAGTTTTGGGGGTGGTGGTGTGGGTCCGAGTTTGTGGTTAAGAGTGGGTTGGAGGATTGAGGAGATTGGAGCTGGGGGATGTCACAGGAGGTGGTTGTGGTAAGCTGCACATGACGTTCCGCCAAGCAATGTTCACGAATGGAGCTAAAAAGTGTGGGCAGAGCTACCTACGATGCGCCACTCCCGCAGAAATGAGGCCCAGCGGGTGTAATCTCGCTTCTTCACTACTTACTTGTCACTCGGGCCAGGTGTGAAGTATTAGGATCTACTGGAAGCGAGATAAACCGAAGAGAAAGATTTATTCTATACATTCTCTCTGATATAGCATTTTAGCAAGCATGAAGAAGGAAGAAGGGGAGAGCAAGAGAAACCTCAAAAGAAACCTCTATATAGAGTACATGTATACAAGCCAAATCCTCCATGGATTACATCGTCAATCATTCAGTTCCATATCAGCCTCATATCAGCTAACTTTTCTGGGCCATAGCGGTTTTCCTATCACTATGGTGTTCGAAGCCGTAGACATAGTGTGCAAACCTCCAACACGCCCTTCTGAAAAATTAAATACGCGACTGTCTATACTCTTTTGTGTGTTCGTAAGATCAGGCTTGGGGCTTGGTAGTAAATGATTGTTCATGTATTGACGTACCTACTACGATCGTACTATAGTACAAGGTCTCAAGGGGCGAGGTTTTCCTTCAAGCTCTCAGGTATCCCCCAAGATGAGCAGTGCTACTTGAAAGGAAAACTAAGCGACAAGAGTGTTTCACGAGATTCCACAGGCTCCACGAAGTGTTCGAGTATAGAGAACTCGAGAGCGGCGACAGCGTAAGGTTATGAGGTATAATCGAGGGTTGTATTGTGAAATACAAGAGTGTACAATAGAAGACGTTGCTTAAAGAAAGAAGAAGGAAAAGTACAACAAGAGGGGAAAACCCTTCGCTTATATACCAAGTTCCAACTCGCTCGATGACAAAGACTTGACTCATTGTAACGGAAACCCAAGGAAACATAAAGAACAACAACACGACGTAACAACCTTATATCCCTGCACCTAGTTAACCAACGAAAACAACCATCATGAAACAAGGCCATTTCTACCAGTAGATATGAACAAAAAAGGGCCGAAATATCGAGTGTACTTAACATGTCTGTAGAGAGTATACTAAAAATAGCAATATATCATATTACTTTTCTTTGAAAACACCTTTCTACCCTCTAACATTCCGGCTCTCAATAACAGTAGGCTTAATTCCTAGAAAATGCCTCAACTACCGGCGGCAATATTCCATTTTTCTCCAACTTGGCAAATAGAAGACCGTAACCTTATTTAGAACCTGCGCTTGGGCGAAAAATTTCTCGACCCTGGATAAAGTGACTCACGGTTAATCTTTCCGGTGCCTTTGTCCAACTTCCTTTTCTCTTGGACTCTCTATGGCATCCTAATTGTTCACCCCTTCAATGGAACCTCCACTCAGGCTAGCAGCAAAATCTCATATTCTTAATGTTGTTCTTTACGGTAAAGTTTAGAAAAGGCGGATCTGTGCTGGAATACATAAACCAGTTCGATATACACTGCGTCGGGCCTCAGCCCAAGAACGCTAAATATGTTTCATTTCTGTTCCATACCCGAAATCTGCGCTATAGGAAAACTTCTCGCAAGCCACAGAACCAGTTCTATTACAACAGGTGGCAATCCCACAACGGCAGAGAAGCCTCTAGCGATTCAAAATATTTCGATTTAGCCCCTGGCTCTCACGGTTGAGCTTCGAGTTAAGCCCTTCAGTATCCCTGAAGGTGAGCAGTGCTACTTAATCAAAGGTACAACTCGTTCGAAGAGTGCAGCGTCTCTACAAGTTCTACTAAGGTCTATCTCAAGGCGAGATAAGTGCAGTGAGGTAGACAGCGACAGCGAGAGTTCTGAGGTAGAACCGAGATTGTATTTGATAGTTACAGCAGAAGGTAACGAGAACGTTGCTTGAAGAAAGAAGAAGAGAAAGAAAACAACAAGCGAACAAAATCCATCCTTTAAATACCCCACTTTTCCCAACCAAATCCCATAGCCGAAAGTAACCGAAATACAATAACATTATACCAAAACCTTCAAAACCTATAGTAACCATCACACCAAAACCTAACCCTATCCCTTAATCCTTGAAACTGGCACAGACTATGGAGTGTGAAGAAAAATTTGTCCACTAGTGTGTTGCTGGTTGCTGGTTAGTGGCTTGCGTGCGGGAATCTAGCTGGCTATGGGGGCGCGTAGCTACCAAAGTCCAAATAAGGATTTTGAGCATTGCGATGAAAATCGAGAACGCCAACAGATAAAAATTAAAGAGCGCCAACAGATAAAAATCAGAGAAAGCTAGCAGATAAAAATCCAGACTGCCAGTAAATAAAAATAAGAACGAGAACTACCGGGACGTCACGCTGCCATCAAAGTCTAATTAAGGATTTTGGGTGACAACTGATCTGAAAACCTTGCTTAAGCCCAAGCAGACAAATAAAAATAAAAATGCAATGAAGTAATTTCACTTTGCTAGCAACTTATGGCAGCAAGTTATTCCAAAAAATTTGTATTAGATATGCTGTGGAGCTAAATATTTTACTGGTCATGCTAAGTACGAGATGCCACTGGCAGTACTAGTAGCTGTGGATTGAGGCCAAAAATTCACACTCACAATTGCTTAAAAGCATCAACGAAAGTGGAGCTTAAAAATCATAACATATTACCGATCTCCATGTCCCTTTTTACTGAACCTCTCCACTGATTTCCTTCCTGGTTGCAGTGGCATATCAATTCTTGGCTTTTTGGTTTTCTGACTTTAAGATATTCCAGATTTGTGCTTCAAGTTCCTCAGTTTTCAAGTGAATTTAGTTTAGCATTATTTGAGTTACAATTTTACTAGTATGATGTTGTAACAAATTTATAAAAGAAGGAACTTATTTGGTTACGGTGCTAATATACTTGACATATACCTTTATAATATTTTGATAGTTACGAGAACATTTTAGTAGAAGCCTATATATTAGTTTGTTTGATATATATAAAAGTTTCATGTACATACTATTGGGGTCACTAGTAGTCCCAGATGTACAGAAAATATAAGTAGTTTGACAACCACAAAAACTGGTTTTTTGCACAGGATTCGGCAATTCTTTAAAATAGATATGGGTCTCTTGAAGGGATTCATTTATTTTTAATTAATTAGTTAGAGTGTAGAGAGCTTGAAGGGTTTCATTGACGTCTAACAATGAGTTTAGTGTTATAGCAATCACGATTGCCAATGCAAAAAAGAGTGATTAGTCATGAGTCTTGCTTACAGAGACTCACAAAGACGTATTACAGCCAACTTGGGTGGTAGAAACTTTTATGCAGAATTTACAATAATTATAGGCCTAGGGACAGGAATAAACGAAAAAACTTGAAGAGTATTTTTGTACTACCTAAACCTGACTCAATAACAGCCTTGGGGCTAAAGGCTACGGTTATTTGGTGTGCCTGGCTGCGGCTTTGTATCATAGGTGTGAGTATGCCTTGCGCAAAGGTTTTGCTGAGATGACAAGTTTTTCTCAGATAAAATAAAAAGTCATTGCTTGTAACCCTAACCCTGTGCATACTTTGCCACCAAATGCCACAGCCAAGCACTCCTAAAAACAATTGAATTCAATGGTAAATTTTGTCTAAATCGCTCTACCATTCCTGATTTTTTTACCTTTTGTTGGTAAATTTTTTTTAATGTGGTGGTGGTTGCTTAGCATTCTCGCTATGAGCATTTTTGTTGTAACGCCCAAAATCCTTATTTGGACTTTGGTAGCAACGCGCCCCCGTAGCTGGCTAGGTAAAGCGCCGGTTTGACTTCAATTCATCGTTCTGCTCGATAGATAAACAAAAAGAGTCTACAGTCGCAACACGATATGCTGGATGTCAAGTATCGGATGGATTTCGTACGTGATAGCAAATTATCCGCAACAGCAAATGATTCCTAAACCTGGGACACTATGAAACTTTGGGGTTAGGGGGGCCTGGGTCTATGATAGACACTAGTGCCCCCTCTAATCCATCTAAGCAGAGAACAAATCGTGGAATCAACAAACACGTCGATTGGTGCCGATGGTTTAGCCAGTTATTCCTGGCACTCGCAATACTCTAATTCGCATATGTATCTGTGTAGTTGGTACAATGGAAGTTATACTCCTAGATGTACTTTTGGTCGAGTGAGATGTTGCGTTGCCGCAGTTTTCGAGTTTTCATGGCTCAATACCACAACAGTGACGATAATTTCGGAATACCTTGTAGTCGAGAACTGCCCTGCATATTTACATTGCTATCTATACACTAGCTAATAACGTAGTAATACGTATCTCATGATCCGGGGTCCGAGGTGAGCACAACATGAATTGGATATACTACGCCGCGACTTAAATACGGATAATTTTACAAGCCTAAACCAATACTGTTTAATGTAACACGTTGGATCGTACGTTATTAAGAATACATAGTCTTCACTCTAAGGTATTTTATTAGGGATAGATTGGCAGCCTATTCTTCGGAGATCAACTAGTTTTCCATTACATCCTAGTAGTGAGTGCCATTCACAATATCTTTATTTTCTGCATTATGAAAATCCATTAGCCTAATTTTGAGTGTAGTTCATTCAACACTCCAGCAGCGATGTCGGTGGTATGAAATTATACACCCCGAAGCAAGAGCAATCTTTTCGCGTGAGATATTATACTTGAACGCTGCAGATTTGCCATCATGCGTCTGCATGTCATCCTATAATACCTCTTGAACCACACACTACGTCATATCTTGTTCTTCGTCCTAACCAGGCTACATCAACGCTCCTTTACCGACTTATGAAATTATGTTTGATGGGTATAAAATCGACGAGGTGCATTCTGATAGTAAAGGCAACGATCTCGATGAGCTAGATGATAGCACGGCTTATAAGAATGAAACAACAGCTCCTCTGGACGACGGTGCCGAAGATGAGGAAAATGACTCAATCGAAAGTTTGGACTCGAGCGAGATAAGTGAATACGAAGGGGAAACGAATGAGGATGCAAATAGCGAAGAGACCAAGGCCATAAACTTGGATAGAAGTGAGAACGACGAAGTGGACTCCCGCACTATTGGTACGGATGATACGGAAAATTATCTTGATGATATCACTACCACAGAGGTCTCTCATCTGGACGGTACCGCTTGGGCACGCTATGATGAAGATGGCTTTGCGGGAGAGTTACCGGTAGCTGATGCCCCAGATGAGGCTATAATGAGTGGGCTGAATGCGTGTGTTACTGTTGATGAGGTTCGACTCGTTGATTCTCGAGTAAGTAGCAAAGATTCCGGAAAATTAGTTGCTGGTGTTGAGACTGCTAAAACTCCGGAAACCGGGATTGATGGGATGTGGGGCTGGAATGAAGTATGTCAATCAACAGTCAACAATTCAATATATACGAGCTCACCAAGCCTACCAATACCTTCTCCAGCCACAGACGAACGAAACCGATCACTACTACAAGCGGGGGATGAGTATATTGCCTCCCCTTCTCAAGCCACAACACTACCAGCAAATACTGAAGAGGCATTCGATACTCAAGAGAGCGAGTCTACCATTACCGAAAGCCCTTACACCAGATCTCCTTCTGTACCAAGTCAGAGAGTTGAAAAATCACCTGTAACTCAGTCTGCTGAGAGATATTTGAAGCGCATACGTAAAAATCAATGCAAAATAGAGAAAACCGAGAACAAAATAAAATGTGTAAGTTAGTTTTCATCACAAGAAACTTCACATGAGGCTGACTACTCACTCTCTAGCTTAAAGGAAGGCTGAGATACCTGCAGAATAAGCATAAAAAGATAATAAAACGATCGGAACGACTTTACAGTTCCGCGACTAGCTGTTGAGGATGGTGGTCCTGGCCATGTAGGCTATTTCGTTCGTAGAATCCTTGTACTCGCGCTGTCAATCAATTGGAAAAGGTAAAATATGAGAGATTCACTTGATTGTGAATTGACACAAAGGTTTCCTGTATTCTAGGTCTAAACGCATTATTGGAGGGAGCCATTCCTCCATATGCGTCACTTATCTTTTCTACTAAGTTAAGATGCTTGAGACCGAGGAGTTTTGTTTCGTATGGGTTATAAGCACGGTTACAGACGCAATAGACCATTAATAACAGATCACACTAAAAGCCATAAAGTTTACGATCAAGCACATCATCCTACCTCATTGTGAACGACATCAAAACGAACACGGCGAGCCAATTTATACTAAAATCTCATTTTCCAACCCAGCGACCCCTAACTGTGAGTGTGGAGAAGGATCACATTAATAAAAAGTGGCATACAGCACTAGCGAAGTCCAATTATAGTGTCTGAGTTGTTTATACACCGCTATTCATAAAATCTGAGTTCAACACGCTAGTTAACTTCCGTTGTTTGTGTCCGATTTGCCGTAATTTTTGACTTCCATTTCTACGTTAAGCGACTCCAGAAGACTCAATTATTTTGCCACGCCATAAGGCAGTATTTATAAAGGGGAATTCGGGAAAGTGATACTAATTACATTTTATCGTTTGAAGCAGAGCGGGCCAGATACAAAAATTCTGCTCTTCTTTTCGCTACCACGCCTTAATCAACCCCATACTCTCGACCCCACCCACCTTGCTTGAGTGGAAAATATAGAAATAGTCTTCAGACATTTCGGTGTCAATAGATCCAAACTCGGAGCATATACTTTTTTGCAAGATCTCCTACGCCTCAGGGAATACCAGTCCTAAGACGCTGAATTTTTCAAACTAGTCACCACTCAGCGTGCGATAAAAGAAAGGCAGGTTTCCTGCTGTCTAAAAAACGTAGGATATACCTATCATCTCTCTGGCGGGGAATCGAACCCCGGTCACTCGCGGGCACTTGATTGTTGACAGGCGAGTATACTAACCTCTATACTACCAAAGATTATGCTTCCCGAGACGTTGTGGCAAGTCTAAATCAATCATGTTTCATTACGAGAACATGTCTAGTTGTTCAGGGCCTTAGGTATCCCATAATCTAGAAACGCTCTACGGCGTTTAGATAATTAATTACCTTACGACAGTACATGTGTAAAATAACTGCGGTATGGTGCACGCACACATAAATGTCGACACTTCTGTCCAAGCACCTCACCAAAAACAGCCTCCTCCTCATACCAGACTCTTTTCCCGCAATATCGACATATATAATCCTTCTTGAAATACTTCCAATTGGATCTTCGCTAATACAAGTCGTATATTCGTTAATTTCCTCTAAAGAGTGGTACAGTGGTAGTCGTTTAATGAGGCAACAACGGAAATACCACACTCCAACAATATGAGCTATTTCTCCATGTTCACAGAAGAGTTTAGAACTATGCTTTAAGATAAAAATATCACTTATGTAGCTCTACCCACTGCTTATTTTTACATTTAAACTCCCTTGCCTGCATGGCGAAGTGGTCCCGCTGCAGGGGGCGGTATTGTTGCTGTCGCCTCATTAAACGACTACCGCTGTATATAGTATAATATCCCTTTGCGTATATTCCATCACGGACATAGTAAATCTCGGAAGGCTCCACTTTGCGCTTTTTACAGCCAAGAGTGAGGTTTTATTCCACCACAACCACTGATTCTTATGCCTTGCAAAAAGCTAAAGAGCTTCAGTGCTATAAAGCTAGACTCTTTTGCTTTTCTTGGACAGTTCGACTAGTTTTGGGTGTTGGAACAATGGCTCCAAATAATGGTCTACATCTCAGAATACGCGCGCCACATACCGGGAAATCAAAAAGTGTAAGATAGCAGACGAGGGCGACCCGTGAAAAAAAGATATCTCTCTGGCGGGGAATCGAACCCCGGTCACTCGCGAGCACAAATGACAGGCGAGTATACTAACCTCTATACTACCAAAGATTGATGTCGTTATCCGAAATTAGATAACCAAATCAGGACGCCGCAACACCGCCGTCAGAATATTTGCCAAGTACCGACCTTCCTCTCGGGGCTATGTCCTTGGGCTGGTGGTGGTCGCCTTTACCTATACTTATAAATTGATGAATTTCTATTTAAAATTAAAACGAATCTGGTTAGGGTTATAAACTTGCATCGGAGTGCAGAGAGGGATTTGGTATCTTTTCTTCTCCAGTCCTTCAACCTTTTCATCCCAGATTTCTGGATCCGTAATGAATATTCCGGGATGCACTGGATGGCTTCAAAACAAAATATTAGCCCACTATAGAACTCCAAAGGGGGTACTCCACGGGAAAGTCGAGCAACTAAATGTACCCGTCTACGTTTACGAGCATTAGCTCTATCTCTAATTGCGAGGCGGCTAAACCTCTCTGCAATATCGGGTGACCCTATCCCGGCGATGGAATTAAAATAGGAACGGTAAAAAATTAAAGCGAGTTCAGTACCTGTGATTCCCACATGGTCACCCACTGCAGTACTAACCAGGCGATACGATGCTTGGATATGCCAGAGCGGACGGGATGGCTCATTCTCATCGTTCTATGACCGAACACGTTACTTTGTCGCACTTACTGATTTATGAAGCGAATGCTGTGGATGCGACGTGAATATATTGGCGTGGGGGTTGAAGACCTCACTTAAATAACTGTGCTAAGAGGCTTCGTTGAATTGAAGTTTAGCAACATCGTTCTCTCTTGTATGACATGGTGTTGGCTTGGGCCCAGTTCTCGCCGCTGCATATGGACTGACAACCTCCACGATCATGGCACCGGTTGTGAGACTGAAGAGCGAAGGGGGGGTGACGCGGGGATGGGGATGAAAGCTTTCAAGCCGTGGTGAGGGTTATGTTGGCTAAAAAAGGCTCGCTTAACCCAACCACACACACAATTGCTACCTACTCAGCCATAGTCGTACACTAAAACTAAGTATGACGGAAAACGGGCTGCAAACAAGACAGTATTTTATTGTATCATCCGATGTGTGCAGAAGATACCACCCCATATTCATTCATTTATCAACAACAACTTCATCTTTTCAAGAGGCTCTACGTAGAATGTGAGCTTGCTCTTGGAATAGCATAGCGGCCGAGTATTCACATGCCATACATTTGGCTCTTAATTGCGCTATTCATGCATATTCAATCATCGAAAATCATTCGTTAGAGCCAAGAAGAGTTCCTGTGGATAGAATGCGCTGATAAGCGGTAATCTAAAATCGCATATTATCTGTTGTAGAACAGCTTCCTAATTGGGGGCGCATTTGGACAAAGCAGTGAACAAAGGGTACCCGGAATCAGTGGGAGTTCTCGCAGTTCTTTGTAGCCGGAAGACAAAGGCTTTTTTAGTATAAATACTGAGCTCTAAGGGCGCGCTGTACTAAATAATTAAGTCAATTATTCGATATATTTCAACATTATCACTCGTTATAAAATCGAGTGACATGACATGAGTGGTTGCCGAGCCAAAATGTTTGCGTGGCTTGGCGAAACACGCTGGAGCAATGGCGGATACTATGTACTTTTTTGGTTGAAAGATAAGGCGGTGGATGGGCTTGCATCTCTACCAACCTAATTCAAGAAAGCTAAATATTCATCTGCGATACCGCGTGTGAATTCCTGACTATCACTCCCAACATACCTTGAGAGCTCAAAACACCCAAATATTTATCGGTTTCTTCAGATCGAGAGAGGTGAGAGACTACGTGTCATAGCCAAACTTAGTTTTCGATTGGTATAACGCATTGGATATATCTTACGGATAAAACGATGTGGAGAGAGGGTAAAATGGGAGCTGGAGAAGGGCTATCACGCTATATTAAATATCTCCTGGAGACTGCAGATACTTGGACATGGCCATAAAAATCGGAAAACTTTAATCTCTGTTCCCGTATTGATTTCTATGGGAACAGGGATTAAAGTTTTCCGATTTTTACATACATACCCGAATGCGGATATCCAACGATAATTTTTGGAAATACGGTTGTATGGAATAGTGGTGAGTGGCTAACAGGGTTAGGGCTGATGCAGGTCATATCGTCTTCGATTATAACTGTCTAGCGCCAACCATAAGTCTACCTTTCAAGCACCTCAATGTCACTTGATGCTTAAACCAGACTGCATGACCTACAACAGAAATGTGGCCCTTACCTACAATATACGCACCACTTCACGGAGGTTTTGCCATCTCTTCTTTCAAAGTCTTGAATATTGACCATACAAGCAAGCAAGCAAACATTTAGCAAGTAGGAAAGCAGACCTAAGTTATGCTCACAGCGACAGCTACCGGGTAGTCTCGCTGCCGAGTTGTCACGTGACAATCCTTTCCTATATTGGGTGTTGACGGATTGTGGAAGAGCTCCACCAAATATCTTGGGTTTAGCGAATGAATGTCTGATTGCGAGACTAGCTACCGGAAACACTCTACAGTAACTAACTATGGCTGTTGTAAATAGGTACCTGCCTGCTGTCTGTATGCCTCGCCATTGAGGATATGCTAAAAGCTGCGTGAAAACTAACTACGTTGCTACATTCCTAGTTATGATCGTAATCGATCACTTGCATCACAATTGCCTTCACGGGTTTTCTTTTGCGGATGACACTAGATTAGAACCGGAACTTATCTGATATTAAATACTGACTGTAACAGCAATTGTCTACTAGGGAGATTCAGCAGCTCCCCTACTGTGACAGCAGGGTATCTTTTTTTAGACCGGGCTGTTGCGGTTGCTATGCGACTTCTAAGCTTCGTTGCAACCCACAACACGTCAGAATTACCGCCAATTCCAAACTGTGGGGAACGCACCACCTGCGCTAATTAATTCTTGTACCCCCAAAACTAACAGGAAAGTGATGGTCAAAATCTCCTGTGGATAAACTATAAATTAGACTTGGTTTTAATTTATTGGAAGAAGTTTTGATATGTCTATTGATTTTATGAGATAGGTGGTGTTCTGGGCGGGTATATAAACTATAGCGTGGCCGTCAATTGTATCTTATGGGTGATGTGACTTGTTCCACAAATATTTTCTCGTTCGCAGTAAGACATTTGTGAAACGGTGTCACCCACCGACTTAAGCTTCCGCGGCCGACACACTAAGCTTGCATGCTGCTTGGGTGCTCTCTTGGTGTAAGTATGGTCTCGGTAGTTGGTACTAGGGGCCGGGGTGTGAGTCTGAGGCCTCCGTATTCAAGGCCTGGCACTTAAGCACTTGGACTAAAGACAAGAAGCCAAACAGGATATTTATTCCAATAATGATCGGAAGAAGGAAACAAAAGCCAAAAAGAGACTATTAAATACAGCTGTCAAGACTACCGTCGCGTGACAAGGGTGTGAAGATACCTAGAATTAAGGATCGGTAAAATAGGTATTTTACGAGTATTGTATTGTATCAATAATACGATACATACCCGCACAGACCACTCCCAAGCCGGGGCTGCCTGACTGGGCCCCTTTTTCCCCGTCGAGGCCTAGAACCCCCCTAAAAAAACTGGCAGTTAACCATACCTTAACCTATATCAGTACTAGTATGTATTTTATCCACCGTATTTTATCTTATAATACTGTATAATATATAAAATACAATACATTACAATACGGTATTATTACAAGTCCGATCCCTACCTAGAATGAGTCTCGCGTTATTTCTATGGTGACCTCACCGAACGATAAACCTTGGCGTCCCATCTCCACACTCCTGCCTCTACTTGTGCTCTGGAATAAGTACCTGAAAACAAGGGTAAGGCTTTCGCCAACCAAATTTTGAAGCGCTGCTGCGGGACGAATTAAAAAACTTTGTCACTGAGAGGCATTTTTAGGTGCTTATGTTAGAGCACGAGGAGTACAAGGCTCTGACAATAAGTGACCGCGCAGTAGGGGCCTGCATCCAGTTTTTTTTGTTTTTGTTTAAATCATTTGATTATTGTTTCTAGGTACAAAACCGCTTATGCAACATGAAGGTTATGAAGTCAAAAACCTATCCCCACCAAATAAACACCCTTATCCGCCTGGGTAACTTTCACGGATTAAGGATTGAGGATAGGTTTAGGTTTTGGTGCGATGGACGTTATAGGTCTCAGGCTTTTGGTTATAATGCTATTGTTCTTCGGTTGGTTTTGGTTATTGGATTTGTTTGGAAAAAAGCAGGGTATTTAAGCGGTGGATTTTGTTCGCTTGTTGTTCTTCTTTTTCTCTCTTTAAGCAACGTTCTCGTTTCACTTCTGCTGTATTCGTTATAATTCCACTTCGATTCTACCTCAGAATCCCTGCTGCCGCTGTGAAACATCGTCGATACTTCGCCTTGAAGTATACCCTTCTTAGGACCTGTAGACCATACCACACTCTTTGAACGTATTGGTTTTCCGCTTAAGTAGCACTGCTCACCTTCAGGGATACTGAAGCGCTTAACGAGAAGCCGACCGTGAGAGTAACATAGAGAACACAAAAGAAAAGCGAACCAAGTACTTCCAACAGAACAAGATGATGTTCCTGCGATAAACGACTTAACAGTGCAGGGAAAAATTGACAACAAATGCCTGTGAAAGTAAAGAGACTTGCAAACAACAGCTAAAAAACAATGAGAAACAGTAGAAGTAGGTCCACAGTGAAGCCGCAATGGAAGTAAAGAGCAGCCAGGAAAAATTCCATTCAAAGTTAGTTAGGGTTGAGCGAGTATAAGTAAAATGACCTAAAGGTCCATCTGGTCATCTGCCAGAGGGGGCGGTGAGGCCTTAGAAGGGCGTGATGGGCAGCTGTTCAGGTGTGACTCATGGGGTCCGTCGCAGTTGACACACTGGACAAGAGTGTGAGAGCAGGGGCGGCCTTTGGTTGAGCAAGAGAGTGTGGGGCAGCTGGGAGCAGCAGTAGGATGAAGTCCAAGATACCAGCGACAGCATGGTTGATTGGGGCATTTATTTGTGTGGTGTCCAAATTTGTGGCATTGGGAGCACTGGGTGGAGGGTCCAAAGCGGAGTTTGTGTTCGGATCTAACAGTGGTAGAGAAGGCAGATAAGCGAGTGCGATTAGCGATCTCATTAGCTTTGGGGCCACAGAGTGTGATGACAATGGAGGAAACTGTTTTCCCTCTTCGTTTTTCAGGTAGAGTGAGCCACCTGGGGGGAATGTCCATAATAATGCCAGGGTTGAAGTTGCAGAGTTCTTGCTGAATAGCAGAGGGCTCCATAGAAGTGGGAATACCATGTACAACAAGTTGGTGCAATGGTTCATCAAGGTGTAGGGAGTGAGCTCCTGGGATTAGGTGAAGAAATTGGCCAACTTTCCTATAGTGGGTGTTGGCAAACATGTTGTTCATGACCGTCAACGACACATTCTGGGAATGTGTGTCTATTGCCACAGACTGGATGGTGATGGAACCAATGGCAGAGTTGAGTTTATCTCGAGTTAAGTGGGTAACCCTTGAGAAAGTGGAGTGCCGTCGCGTTTAACAATTAAACGGCGGCGCGCGTGGTGGGAGATGTTGTGGGAAAGGAAGATGAAGTCTTAGGAGCAGGAGCGTTAGCATCCTGTTTGGCCTTTACTGGTTGGGGTTTTCTCTTGGGTTTCTTTGGCGGCCACGCAGGCCCATTCTGAAGGCTTTGGGGCAGGAGGAGCAGGAATTGCAGCAGCAGGAGCAGGAGCAGGAGGAGCACTTGGTGGTGCAGGTGTTTCATGGATTGATTTAGGGAAGGAGTTGTGGTTCGGATGGTTGTATAATGTCTTTGTTGTTCGGCTATGTTTTAGGTTGGTGTAATAATGTCTTTGTGTTTCGGTTGCTGTCGGGTTGTTGTTGGTGCTACTGAAAAGCGGGGTATTTAAGAAGGGCTTTTGGTTGTCTCCGTTCTTCTTCTTTTTCTTTCCTTAAGCAACGTTCTCGTTTACCTTCTCTTGTAATTGTCGAATACCATCTCGGTTCTACCTCGCTGCCATTTGTCCCTTCGCCACACTTATCTCGCCGAGATAGATCCCTCGTAGAACTTGTAGAAACACTGCACTCTTCGAACGTATTAGTACCTCGCTTAAGTAGCACTGCTCTCCTCAGGGATACTGAAGGGGCAACGAGGGACTGGCAGTGAGAAGGTGGTCTTGGGGCGGCTTTCCTCTTGTGAGAAGGTGCGCTCTTGTTTCTTAGAGTTGGAGACTCTGGAAACATGTCCGGGAGAGGTGCTTGGACTCTTAGCAGCCTCTTTCAGTAGGGTAACCTCACTTTGTAGATGCTGGATCATGTTAAGGAGGGAGGTGAAGTCGACGAGATTCAGTTCGTCAGCCTGTGAGAGCGAGAATTGTCTTGAGGGTGGCTAATCCCGTTATCCTTATTTTGGACTATAGAGATCCAATTAGTGGGGTGGGAAAAAACAGGTGGTGATGGAGGAGAAGTGTCAGCTCTCTGCCGTTTCGATGGTGAGGGGGTTCTTGGTTATGTGGCGGTTGCGAGAGGAAAGCAGGAGTGGTAGAAGCAGCCTCTTTGGAGAGAGGGGAAGAGAGGTGTAAAGATTAACTTGCTGTGTCTTACGAAGACATGTGATCGGAGTGGTAGTGTTAAAACAAGGATCCAACTTGTTTTTGTGAGCGGAATAATGAAATGAAGCGGAAGTCTTTAGAGACTTTTGGCTGTGTGTAACGCCGTTGCAACGCAAAAGGTGGTGGTGAACTTTCAATCGAAGAGGTTGTATCTCACTGGTTCAGTCTCTCGTTAAGCCCTTTAGTATCCCTAAAGGTGAGCAGTCTTCTTAAACAAGAAACTAACGCGTTCGAGGAGTGCAGCGTTTCTACAGATTCTACAGTGGGTATATTTCAAGGCGAAGTATCGGCGAAGTTTCGCGATGACAGCGAAAGTTCTGAGATAGAGCGAGGTAGTATTAAAGTAATACAGGTAGAAGTGAACGAGAACGTTCTTAAAGAGAGAAGAAAAGAAGAGTAAAACACAAGCGAAATCCACCCTTTAAATACCCCGCTTTTCTTAGAAATCTGATAACCGATGACAACTGAAATACAATAACATTATACAACAACCCAAAATCCATGACAGCTATCGAACCGAAACCTAACCCTATACCTAATCCTTAATCCGTGAAAGTAGCCCCCGTTTTAAGCGTGAGCTCCTGCGAACCTTAGGATTGGTAGTAGTCGTCGTGGTTAAAAATACATCGAGGGCAGTAGTGTCCGAAGATCTTTGGCGGGTTCCTGGGTAGGGTGGCGTAAGATCCACACGACCAGGTATTGCTGTTGTCCACGGTACCCGTTGTTCGAGGATTTTCTCAATAAAATATTCCTCCTGTTCATTGACTACAATCGGAGGCGGTGGGGGTATAACTTGTCTTGGAAGAGGGTCATGGGCAGTAAACTTAAGAAGCGAGACGTGAAAAACAGGATGATATTTGACTGAAGGTGGAAGGTTAATTTCGTAAGCAAAGGGTGATACTATCTTTTTTACGTGGTAGGGTCCCATCCACTTCCAGTCAAGTTTCCGAGCATTGCGAACAGTCCGGATATTTTTCATCGATATGAACACTTGATCATCGACTTGGTATGCTGGAGCAGGGGTTCGGTCTTATTGATAGAGGTTTCCTGGACATCCTGGGCTGTTCGTATTTGCGTTCGGAGATAATCGTATAAGTCTTGCATTGTAGTTGCAAAGGTAGAGGAATCTAGGCTTTGGGCAATTACTGTAGAAGGGATGATGGAAGTATCAAAACGAGGGTGGTAGCCATAGTTCGCAAAGAAAGGCGAGACTTTGGTACTAGCTGATTCCTGGTTATTAGCAGAGAATTCTGCCATCGGTAACCATTTACTCCAGTCTTCTTGTTGATAGGATACGTAGGAGCGCAGGTATTGTTCCATAACGCGTTCAGTCGTTCTGTTTGTCCGTCGGTCTCTGGATGAAATGCGGTGGACATTCGGGCTTGAATTCCTAAGTGTTTACAAAGTTCCTTCCAGAAATGGGCTGTGAACTGCGTGCCTCGATCAGAAGTGATGTGCGTAGGTAACCCATGAAGCTTCCAGACGTGTTGTAAATATAGGTCAGCGACGTCCCGTGAATTGACTGTAGTATTACAGGGGATCAAATGTCGCATTTTTGACAAACGATCTACGATGACTAGAATAGCATCGTAACCCTCGGATTCTGGAAGGCCTGTGACAAAATCCATTGAGATCTCTTGCCAGGGACGATTTGGGATCGGTAATGGGCGGAGAACTCCTTGCGTGCGTTGGGTGATTGGTTTAGCTTTTTGGCATGTATGACAGTTACGTACGTATCGTCCGATAGATTCTCTCATCTTTGGCCAGTAAAAACTTCTACTTATTAGCTCGAAGGTTTTGTCTCGTCCTGGGTGACCTGCGGCAGGGGCATCATGGTGTCTTCTGATAAGCTCTAGGCGGAGAGGGTCGGTATCGGGTACGTAGAGTTTTCCCCGATAGTATAACTGGTTATTTTCCTCCGTGCATTCACTTAGAGTTATTTCCTTCGATTGTCGATCCTTGTTCTTTAGTGCCAGGAGTATCTTTTCCGGGAACTTGTCAGCGATATATCCCTCTAAGAATAATTTTTTCAGGGGGGCGTCCAGTTCAGCGGCTTCATTTGATAAAGAAGCCGACAACAAACTTAGCTTAGGGTCAAGGTTCTCCTTCTTTAGCACTACTTGGCTCTGATGTGCTAATCGTTCATCCCCTTCCTTGGGGAGATCTCCTGATCTCCTGGTCAACACATCCGGCTTTCCCCCCTGACTTCCTTGTCTATACATGATAACAAAATCAAAGCGTGATAGGTATTCAGCCCATCTGGCTTGACGGCGGTTGAGTTGCTTGGTACTCATGAAGTACTCAAGGTTTTTGTGATCACTGATGACGTCGATTGGGTGTTTTGAACCCTCAAGTTCCGGACACCATTCTTCAAAGACTCGGATGATGGCAAGTAGCTCCTTGTCGTAGATTTCATAGTTGCACTCTGCAGGTGAGTGCTTTTTTTGAAAAGAAGGCTACCGGGTGTAGAACTCTGCGTCGTCGTATTGGGACAGGGCTCACGATACGAAATCAGGCGTCGGTTTCCATGATTTTTATCGGGATCAAAGTGAATGAGGATAGGGGCGGTGGTGAAGGCATATTTCAGATTGTTAAAAGCGATGTCAGCTTCGACAGTCCATTCGAAGTTTATTCCTTTTTTGTGAGGGCAGTGAGTGGCGAGCGAGTCCGAAAGCGGGATAAACCGTCGGTAAAAATTAGCAAATCCTAAGAATGCCTGAACATCTTTGACGCTCTTTGGGGTCCCCCATTCTCTGACGGCTCTTAACTTTTCTTCGTCCATCTTGATGCCATCGGGGTGAGGATTAGGCCTAGATATTTAGTTGTTTGCACCTCGAACTCACACTTCTCGGGTTTGAGAAGGATATCATTGTCTTTGAGCATTTGTAGAACCTTTCGGACATGAACCTGGTGCTCAGCGAAGGTATCACTGTAGATGAGGATGTCGTCTAGGTAGGCTGTACAAAAGATATCTAGGTATTCGGTGAGGCAATCGTTTACAAAACGTTGGAAAGTACCGGGGGCATTGGTTAACCCGAATGGCATGACCTGGTATTCATAGAGTCCATAACGGGTTCGGAAGGCAGTCTTCCACTCCTCCCCTTCGGCGATTCGGATCGATGATAACCCTCGCGGAGATCGAGTTTTGTGTACCATTGAGCTTTGGCCAGTCTATCGAGGGTTTCGTATGAGAGGAGAAGTATAGCGATCTTTGACGGTGATGGCGTTTAGGCCTCTATAATCAACACATAGTTGGAGAGGAGCCATCCGCCTTCTTTATAAAGAGTACAGGGGAGCCAGCGGGAGAAGAATTGGCACGGATGAAACCCTTCTCTAGGTTGTCTTCGATGTATTTTTTGAGGACAATAAGTTCCTCTCTCGACATTCCGTAGAGTGGTCCGAATGGTGCATCCTTCCCTTCCATTAATTGTATCTTATGATCGTAGGGCGGCATGGGGGTAGTCCTTGTGCTTTTGCTTTGTCGAACATGTCCAGGAATTCGTGAGTACTCGGTTGGGATAATTGATTTCCATTCTTCGCTTGGTCTTTTCTTTGTCTATGAGTTTGTTTATTTCATAGAGCGACATGGCGTAAGCTTGGTGGCTGCGCTTCCTAGTGAGGATTCTGAAGCTGGCAGCGCCAATAAATGACATGTTTAGTCTGGGAGGAGCGGGGATCGATGGGGAGGCTAACGATGGGGGAGTGAGGGCGCGAGTGAGTGGTGCAGAGTTTAGAGTTAAACTCAATGCGTTTGTGGGCGAAATGAAGTTGCACGTCATGGTGTTTCATCCATGGTATGCCCAAGACTAACGGGTAGTGGCCTAATTGGGTCACAAAACAGGGGGCTTGCTCTCGGTGATTTTGTATGGATAAATTGAGTTTAGCGATGTGCGTAATATCTCCTGAGGCGACAGGGCGACCATCGATGACTTCAAGTTGGCGGGGGGTTTTTAAGGGGCTAAGAGGTAGGGAATGGTGACTCGCGAACTTCTGATCAATAAATGCAAATCCGGAGGCTCCAGTGTCTAGTAAAGCGTGTGTTTTTATGATTTTATTGCTATGGGAAATATTGCACGATATTACAAAGTGTTCCCCATCCAATTGATCCTCCACGCTTACACCAGAAACCGAAAACCCAGAAATTGAAAATGCAGATAAAGGTAGGAAATTTTGAACCAAGGTAGGGTCACTGATCGACCTTGGTTGTACTAGTTTAAAGACTCGTTGGCTGAGTCTGCTGATTCTAACGCGAAAAATTGAGGAGGGAGTGGTGGTGGTGGCAGGGACGAGGCCGGGGGCGTACGGGTGGCTGGTGGTGCAGTGAGTGCCCCTCTCATTGTAGGTTTTTGGGGCAGAGGGGCAGTTGGCGTATGAGTGGTCGGGAGCGGCGCAGAACATGCATTTCCCAGTGGTGCGACGCCACTGTTTCTCTTCCTCCGAGAGCTTTCTTCGTCCGTTAACCATTGTGTACCGTTGGTCTTGAGGAGGACGAGAAAGATTGCTGGTACGCCCGAAGGATAGGTCCATAGGGGCTAGTCCTCCTGGGGTGAAGGAGGATGCAGGAGTGAAAGCGGCGGGAGCACTGAATTGTCCCATGTTATCACGAGCGTTTCCTCGTTTTTCTGCCTTGCGGGCTCGGATACGGTTATCCAGTCGAGTAAGGGTGAGGATCATCTCCGGGAGGTTAGCGGGGGCGATGGGTGCGAATACCATTGCTTCTTTGAGTTCTTCCGACATGCCATGTTCCAGGGCGTCCATCTTGGAGTTCTCGTCAAAGTTCAGCTGGCCCATGATCCTTTGAAAGTCGGCTAGATAAGCCGAGAAATCACGTTTCCCTTGACGGAGTTGATGGAGTTCCCGTCGAGCGGTGCCGGTTGGGTGCAGGGTCTCGAAGGCAGTTTAAGGCGGCGATAAGTTCTTCTGCGCTGTTCCAGGTGGTGAGGCTGAGGGAGAACCGTGTGACGGACCTGTTCAGGGCTGCTCGCTTCTAGTCGATTGATAGTGTAAAGTATCATTGTGGTCTCGTTAGCAGCGGTCTCGATTGAGGGTTAACTTGGAACGTAGTTGGAGTATGAACCTGGGAGCTTGGTTCGAGATCCGTCAAACTTCTCTGGATCTGGCATCCTTTCCGAGCGGTGGGCATTGATTGGCGGTGGTGGGGTAGCGGTGAGATTAGGTGGAGCGAGGGGGCTTGGATGGCGGATTGAGCCGTTTCGCTCTTGTCGTAGTTGGGCGATTAGACCAGCGGTTTCGATGACTCATTTTCACGGATACAAAGGATTAATCGGGTCAAGGATTTAGTAAGGAATTGTGGTTTCGGTTAAAGGTTACAATGTCTTTGTGTTTCGTTTGTCTTTGGTTATTTTTAGCTATGAGTCATAAGGGTTGGAAAGCGGGGTATTTAAGGATGGATTTCGCTCGCTTGTATCTTGTTCTCTTTCTTTCCTCAAGCAACGTTCTCACTTTACTTCTGTTGTATTGTTTTAATACTATCTCGATTCTACCTCAGAATCCTCGCTGTCGCCGTCGCTGTAAAACATTCTCGCACTTAACTCGCCTTGAGTTAGACCCCGTAGGACCTGTAGAAAACTTTGCTACTCTTATCACAATGATTTTCGTTTAAGTAGCTCTGTTCACCTTCTGGGATACAGAAGGGCTTAGACTAGGATCGAACTGTGAGACTTGTTGGTCTTGCTCGGCAGCGTGTTGGAGAGCGTTGTCGGTTTGAATTCGGGCGGTGTTGAGTTTTACCTCATTTTCCCGTTCGCTCTCCTGGAGGACATCGATCTGTGTAGAGTCGGAGCAGGTTGTAGTGCTTCTGGGGGTGCTCTCTGATGGCTTGCGCGAAGGTTTCTCGGGTGGGAAAGTGTGGGGAGGCGATGGCGATTCCTGGAAGGGGCAGCGGGGGCAGATGAGCCGTGATGAGGCTGGTGAGCGAGGGATGCGTTGCTATGTAGGTAATTTTGATCGAGCCACTCGGGAGTAACTTCGACAAGAGGTTTCCTCAGCGTTAGGCAGGGGAAGATGTTTAGAATGGATTGGTGAATCCAAGTCGCGATTCCCATAAGGGTCGGTCTTCGGGGTAGAAAGTGTAGATGGGAAGAACGTAATCTCACGGTTCAGTCTCTTGTTAAGCCCTTTAGTATCCCTAAAGGTGAGCAGTGCTACTTAAACAAGAAACTAACGCGTTCGAGCGAGTGCAGCGTTTCTACAGATTCTACAGTGGGTATATTTCAAGGCGAAGTATCGGCGAAGTTTCACAGTGACAAAAGTTCTGAGATAGAACTGAGGTAGTATTAAAGTAATACAGGTAGAAGGTAAACGAGAACGTTGCTTAAAGAGAAAAGAGAAAAGGAGTAAAACACAAGCGAAATCTACCGTTTAAATACCCCGCTTTTCTTAACAAGACCGATAACCGATGACAACCAAAATACAATAACATTATACAACAACCCAAAATCCATGACAGCTATCGAACCGAAACCTAATCCTATACCCAATCTTTAATCCGTGAAATTGTAGCGGGGACGGAGGATGGGGGCCTGCATCCAGTATGAGATAGCATAAATGGCTGATAATAATGAACAGTTGTGATTGCAACTCACTAGTGAGACATGTATGAATAGAACCACAAGCGGCACAGTGACTTTGCCTCTGTGGCTGAGTCGCTCAACCACAACTATACTCATACCATAATAGAGACTTTGCGCAAATAGATCCAGCTCCGATTTCTAGCAATTTGATTGGTGCAGATCTCCTTCTGGTTGGTCTCCAATCAGGGCTGGCTCAAAAGCGCAAAGTCTCCAATCATAGCAGCACTATGAAAGAGGCAGTTTTTTCTCCTACTTCCTCAAGGGTTTTCCCCGAGGCTACTCCTATCATCTGGCACAATTTCTTTGCATTTTTTCTGAGCTTGGATGGTAATGTAATATTTGATTGTGGGGGGGTTTGGTAATTCGCTGAGACTCATGTTTGGTGGTAAGTTAAGATCAGCCTTGTATACTCTCGCGTCGACCGATCCGCAAGCGCCGCGAATCGATTCTTCATCCCTCCGCTTTGTACTCGTGCGTCTTTACCAAGAACCTTCACGTGACCTAGCCCAACCAATCAAAAAACTCATATACTGATAGCAATTTTTGATTGGTCTAATCAGGTCACGTGAAAATTCTTGGTAAAGAGACACGAGCACTCCCACAGATTATATGCATGTCCTACCTACTGGCGCCGGAACGAATTCCACCAAATACTGCGGCACCCCACTCGCGAGGAAACGAAATCGTCTGCGTATTCGGCTAAGGAGTCATGTCATTTGCTGATTACACGGAGCAGTTTATTCAGTGAGTACATTAAGGGCTCTATCGAGTACTAAATTTCTTTCAAGGCACATCGATTGGCTGATCTGCTAAGCTGTGTGTTCGTCTTGGGTGGCTGGACACCGAGCGTGACAGTGCGCACGATCTCTACGTAGTGGCATATGATTCGCGAGTGTGTGTTGGGTAGCATATCAAGTAGCTCGTTTCCCCTTCTTCCCCGCAGTCTTAGTTTTCTCTACAGCTACGGGATTTCCAGAATAAATTTTAGCTTAACTCGTACCAAAAAACAGCAGGCATGGGCTCAGTATATTCGAAAATCAAAAGGTCCAGACGAAAGCGTCGACTCAAAGCAAGGGCTAGCACAAACGGCTCTACTCACGAGCTACATCCTGCTCCATTATCTTCCACAGATCTGAATCTTCGGTGTGTATATTTTTTCTCACCAAATTTTTCTAGAGAGTGGGCACAGAGCTTACAGACGGACACTAGTAGCCCTCCGGTATCCGTATCCGCAGTCTCGGCAGCACCAGTTCTCCTGGCGGTGGGTGGTACGCTCATAGAAGCGCCTTCTCGAACCGGAGATGACGTGGCTGAGAGGTAATTTCCTCCAAGTCGCGGTTAAAACTTAGCGTCGCGATATCTTATAAGCGACTTTAGGCGTCCTGCGACGCCAGTATCCGTTCCTACACCCGCGTCCACACGCGCACCCGCACCTGGATCGAAGCCAACACCAGTAATAGGACGTATACCCGTGCCAGCGCTAAGTCCCAAGTCCCCATCACCGCCACCACCGCCAACATCACCGTCATCATCACCGCCATCATCACCATCACCATCACCATCATCACCATCACCATCATCACCATCATCGTCGCCGTCACCTGTTCCTTATCCAGTGGTAGACCCTGTAACAAAGACTTCTCCGTCCGGCGTCAATGCGAGCACTGCTCAGGGTTCTACTATAAGGCACGTTTATTTCCATGCCCAGCCCAAGCATAGTAGTTAACAAATTCACTAGCTCTTCAACTCTCTGGGGCCAAGCGTTCGACAAAATACGAAACAAAGGGGTGTCTCTTCCGGGCCTAAAAAACACCGGTAATATCCAGCTTATCCAGCAGCTCATCGATGAGACCAAGCGAAAAAAGAAGGAGTGTGACGACAAACGATTGTCTTACAAGAATAGTCGCGGCGAAGAGTTCTTCTATGCGGATAAATTTTTCACGCAGCTTAATAAATATGCGGCGATCGGCGATATTGCCATCCAGCACCACCCCGACGTTGTGGCATTGGCTTGGGGCGGATTCCGGCTCCTTTTGCAGGTGGGTATATGTGGGTGGCGGATGGGTAGCCGATAAAAGGTTGCTTACTATTTTAAGGTCGGAACTGCGTATGTTGAGAATATGGCATTGGTGTCAGATAGCTTAGAGTATCTGATGTCGGTCATATTCTCTGGCGAGATGTATGAGAAATTGTACTCCAGAACAGGGCTTACAGCCGCAGGCCACCTTAATAGCTATCTTGTCGATTTATATGCGTCGATATTGGAGTACCTCTGTTGCGCGGTTCGATATTTGCAAAAAAATACTGCAGGCAAGAGCTTCCAGTTCGTGCATGAGGCTACTTTCCAAGAGAAAAACGTCTAATGCAAATAACCTCCATATAGTCCGCATCATGGAGAGTTTCTCTTCGGAGCTGAAGAGACTATTGGGGGTAGTCCAAGTGTTGGATGGGATTACAAAGGATAAGGCCGACGTGGCTGGGAAAGAAGGTTTGGCAACTTCCTGAATACCTGATGGAAGATCTTCTTAGTAGCTGACTAGACCTCTCAATACATAGCTGTCGAAAATGGGAGACTCGGTATTTTGGACCGTTCATTACCCTTTCTTCTTTCTAGCGAAGATCTAACGGCTACTAGAGCAAAGTGCGTCTATAGAAGAACTGAAGAAACTTCTAGGCCAACTCCGGGGGCCCATGCCACAGATGCAAAAAACTGTGATGGAGTCCTACCGAAGGATTGAGCAGATATGGAAGTACGTCGAAGGTTAGTACCATCCACTGAGCCCTTTGCTCGCTATTGAAATGAGGAATATCGTTACTCGTTCTGGGAATTATGGGTATTTCACCCTTGTGACTGCAAAAACTCAGATAGTTCCCCTAAGAAGGCGTCTAGATAGAATTTCTAATTAAGACGACAGGCTTCTCAAAGAGCTATGCAATGTTACCGGCGATTTCTTGATTTTCCTGATATGCTGACCGACGATCCCAGGAAGAAAGCGTCAAACGGTCCTACAGTGGGTATCGGCCGTGGATTACGGAAGTCATCATTTAGAATTCAAAAACCGTCGCAGCCCGGACACTGGAAATTGGTCATTGGGGCATAAAGCTTTTCATGAATGGAACAATACAAATTCTGCAAGGATATTCTGGTTACGTGGCGATCGTAAGGAAACACAAATGCTCTGTTTTATTATCTAATCACCAAAGCTAACTTTTCTTCCGGTGAAAATCAGCTGGCGCAGGCAAAACAATGTTAGCGTGAGTGCTCTCATCATTTTAGCATCAATAGAGGGGAGAGGTATCGAGAAAAAAGGGAAATTTCCATGGAGGCTTACCCTGTCCACTGCGTGAAACATTTCCCCTTAATTGGGCAAATTTGGTATCGCAAGTGTTTCCGTAATCGAGATTATGGAATATGTAAAGCAACATCAATTTATGATGCACTGTTTACAGGGGCGAAAGCAAAAGCCCCCTCTTGTGAGGGGGAGATAGGCAGCGAAAGACAGGAATGCTAACTTGTATAGATCGAGGATGGTAGATAAGCTCGATGAACGAAAAACGAGCGAGTACGCATTGACGTATTTCTACTGTTACTTTGATGAAAAACCACGGCGTGATCCGGAATCAGTTTTGAGGGCTATTGTGAAGCAGTTGTGCCTTGCGTATTCGAGCGATGGTCTCCCCGAGGCACTGATTTCGACGTACGAGCTTCGGGAACGGGAAGGCCACTCAACTGGGTCCCTTCACCCGACTGAGAGCAAAAGACTTATAATCGAGCTGTCGAAGAGATTCTCAGATACCATTATCCTAATAGACGCATTGGACGAATGCGATAAGGATACGCGAGAGGGGCTGTTCCAGATTCTTAAAGAGATTGTTTCACAGACTACAGTTAAGTTGTTTGTAACCAGCCGAAATGAGAGCGACATTCGAAATTTCCTATCGCAATTTCCAAATCACTATATCGACGCAAAGGACAACTCCGGAGATATTAAAAAATACATCAATGTGCAAGTCGAGCAACTTTTTAGCGAGAGGGAAAATTTTAAAAACAATTTGGAATTGAAAGCTGAAACTATTTCAACTCTGGACAGGGGTGCTCAGGGAATGTAAGTGATTTTTTATATTACTATTAGCAAGAGAAATATCGGTATTCATTAGAGATGCCTAGTGAATTGTGGGAGAATTAGGCGTCGTCAGTCACACCAAGTTCTATAGTTTCCTTTCTAAAGGTATTTGACGATGTCAAATGATCCGAGGAAGGCGATATAGTCATAAGGTGTAGAGGCGCTTTGGCTAAACCTCAGACTCATAGTCTACGTTCGCTCACCTGGATACAAGCTTACATTTTGTTAGGTTCATGTGGGTTCACCTCCAGGTCCAAGCACTAAGGGACGCGTATACGGCGGGCGATGTAAGAGATATTCTCCAGACTTTGCCAGCAAACTTGAATGACACCTATGCCAACATCCTCAGTCGGATCAGGGGGCATAGTTTTTCGAGCGAGAGGGCTTTCAAAATATTACAATGGGTATTTTTTGCTCAAGGCGTTTGCTCACCAGACCTGGTCAGGCAAGCCTTAATTGTTGATCCTACGAAGCGAAGCCGGGATGCAGCAAACCTGCTAGAACTGTCCCAAATTCTTGACCACTGTCGGAACCTCGTGGTGCACGACGCCAAACTCAATGTTATTCGATTTGCACATTTTTCAGTCCAAGAATACCTAGCACAGCTCCCAGAATTTTCCCCAGATCATGCTCATGCCCAGATGTCAGAGATGTGCTTTCACGTGCTTGGTGACGGCCCTCATAGCGAGGCCAAAGATTATCCTATACCAGAATTATTTCAATACAGTGTTGTTAACTGGGCAGTCCATGTTCGGCTGTCAGGATCCGAAAGTGGGAAGCTGATGATTTTACTGGAGAGATTTTTAGACTCGTCATCGGATTGCTATAAATATTGGAATTCGAAAACTGTTGCCTCGGGAAACTACAAACATCACCCATTACACAGGAACCCTAGTGACTCGGTTATTCATCCTTTGTGGGTTGCTTGCTATTACCAGCTACACGGTATCTTTCAAATTTTACTGAGCAAACTCGATGATTGCAATCTACGTAATGCAATCGGAAGAACTCCTCTTCATCATGCGGCCGAATCCAGGTATGAAATGATTGTGGAGTTGCTGCTGCAGAAGGATGGGGTGGATGTGAACAGTAGGGACATAGATGGCAGCTCACCGCTTTTGTTAGCTGCGTGGAAGGGACATGAGAAGGTTGTGGAGTTGCTGCTGCAGAAGGATGGGGTGGATGTGAATAGTGGGGACGGAGATGACAAGTCACCGCTTTTGCTGGCGGTATCGAAGGGACATGAGAGGGTTGTGGAGTTGCTGCTGCAGAAAGATGTGGTGGATTTTAATAACGGGAAATCCTTTCCAATGCCAGTCACTAGCCACAGCGGCCTTTAGAATACCATCCAACACCTGGCACAACCAGAGACACACAGAAACCTCTGCCTAAAACACCCACACCCACGCACACACAGCGCGCTGTCATACTGCTTCTGCACCAGAATCTAGTATTTTTTTTCGGATATGGAGTAAATAGATAGAATTAATCAAATAAATAACCACTTTAGCGATAGGGGCTTAATAAGGGTGTATTATTTTGCTAAGTTTAAGCAAGCTAGAGTATAGCTGGAGTAGTGGGGGTATAGAGATGCAGCACACCTAAATAGCTACCATATCTAGTAGAAGCAAGGAGAATTTGGTCAATGGCAGGGGTGTTTATGTGGTGAACGGGGGTTTCCGTGTGTCTCTGGTTGTTCTTGGTGTTGGATGGTATTCTAAAAGTTGTTTTGGCTAGTGACCAGCATTAGAAATATTTTCTCTTTTAATAACTCTAGCTTAACCGACCACTTTGAGTGATGGTGCAGACTTGTATGGCCTCGATAATGAAGGCCAAATGCTTCGGGTGTCAGGGCAGAGAATGGTCGTGATTGTCCAGTTACTTTCAATCATTTGATCATTTCCTGTTCCAAAACCTTGTACCCCTTGTATTAACCGTCATGTTTCGATTGTTATTACATTTTTTCTGTAAATATTTGTTCTTTGGAAATAAGAATGTGGCTAGTCAGGATTTCGTATTGCGAGATCTATCGGAGGGTAATTCAAATTTCAAATGACTGTTTGTCCTCAAAAACTACCCGACATCTTGAACCAACGAAAAAGCGAAGCCTAAGATGATTTGCAATGAGCAACTCTGCTCAGAAACACTTGGCGGGGTCTGTCGTTATAATGTTAACAGGACACAAACCGATGAATACAGGTCTTCTACCCTTAATAGTGATAGTTTGTCAATCCACATCAGGCAGCCCTAGCTTCCTGCAACCAAGCTTTGTTTAGATTCCTACTGCCATCCCGTTATTTGTTGCTGTTATGGCAGCTGTTCGTCTACTCATTAGGTACATCTAATCCTGCAGGTTATGGTGCTCTTCACAAAGCCTTGAATCGGGAAACGGGATCAAAAAGGGAAATGGAAACTAAGCAGAAATGATGCGTAAACGCTGAAGTGTGTACCACAATTTTTGGACCGTTATTCAAACACCAAGAGCTAGTTAAACCACTCAGAAAAGCTCCGGAATTTTAGAAACAGATAAACCAGAAAACTGAGCGCTTTTCATGGTAGAGGAGCTCGTGGCTGAGATAGAAAAGAACATATATTTTGGATGTGAAAATAGGGAGATGGAATGTTCCTAAATATGCTCCGCAAATTATCAAACTTACGTGTGCGCATAGAGATTTGGTACTACCTGATGGTTTTACCAACCCTTACGAACAAGATCCCCAAACTCCACCACAAGTGCTTCTAGAGCTATGTCCTTTTAAATATAAACTCTCCACAGCTATTGGTGCATCATATTACTTTAGGACTAAGGCAGAAGGGAGCCTCTCCAACATGTGCTGTTGGTCTACATTTAAACGAACATGCACCATACCCCATACCGCACCCCCCACCGCCCCACGATTATTTATGCCCACAATCCGTTGGTCAGACCCTGGCTTCTGCACTCCTCGTTCAAAGATAGGGCTCGACTGCGGGCGAAGGCGGTTGATACCTTAATTGCCGCGATCGCTTCACTGAATACTGCAACCCAGTTTCCACACACCACCCCAACACGACCCAGCGGCATCATTGATCGGATGAACTTTCTCCCTCGCGTGCTATTTGATAAAAATTCATCTCGGAATTATCTTGCTCCCGAATATCCACCATCAAGAGGTTCCGTTTCACTAACGCGCTCTGTCTCTAAAAGCGTTTAGCTCCCATTGATTCTCGGTGACTAAGCTACCGCGGTAGGGTTTAACCCCCACCGCTTCTCCTGATCGCCGTTTACGGAAATTAGGGCGTTTACAGCTTACCCCACGCTTAGGGAAGCGGGTTAGGAGGATGATGGAGTACTGGTGTCGTTCAGGATCACGCGATCTCCTGCCGAAACTACGGCGGCCTAGACATCAAGTGTCACGTACTGCTGACTGGTATCCGCTGCACCAGCCTTGCCACTGAGCTGTCTCAAAGCCAATTGAATTCGTGCCGCTCCCACACCGATTAAGTCCGAGCCTGCAGGTTATACGTACCTACGTATCAGTAGGAAGGCCAACGAGCAGGTTATGAATATGCAACGGGGAGAAGGTGAGAAACTAGAGTAATTCAAGAGGCACTGGTGAATAGAAGTCGTTGCGACTATAGGGTTTGTTTTTTTGCAAGATGAATGTCTATCTCGTAGCCTTATCATGAACTTCTCTTCTAGCAGGCTTATCGGAGAGGTTTGGAGAACAGAGAAGGAAATACAAGAGATCTCTGAGACCACCAGAGATGCTATTGAAAGAGTTGCTAAGTTTTACAGCAGTCGAGAGGAGTCACACGATCCCGCGCTGACTCTGAAGAGAAGAAGTGTCCCTCTCGGAAGCGTCTGCTCGAGGGAGAAATGAGGGGACTAAGGTATCGACCGACAAGATTGAAGAAATCTTTCCAATACGCCGGTCCCGCCCCTTAACCAGAACATCGCAAGGCCAAAGGACTAGTGGAACTAATCAAGCATGAAACTCGGTTAGGCAGTCGGTTCTCTAGCGTCTGTCATACTCTCCAAAATTGACTGCCGTGCACTAAATTGTTTCGAATTTACGACGTTGGGTGGAGAAAGTGGACGCCCAGCAATGCGCAAATGCAGTCTGGCCTTGATATTGGGTCATGTTTTGTGCTTTGTGTTTTTGTGTAGCAGGACCACAACCTTCGGGTTGAATGTACCTATCGAATAGATAAATAAATGACGAATAATAGGCCCTGGGTGGAAGCTAGAAATCCTTCAGTTGATGAACAAATGTGAGTGTGAAATAGGGCGCATGTTTGGAACGTTTGGAGGCACTGCTCGTTCTCATCGCTCTATGACCGACCGTCGCCTTCGCATTATGAACTAAGATGACTAGGAAACCCGCCCCCCTCCACGCCGAACAAAGTGAAGTAATGAAATGCGGTCTGATTGACTAGTCGATCAAAACTGATTGCTTTTCGACTCCTCCTTAGACGCACGAATCCCACAGGCTTGTGAGCCATTGTCCATCCGGATGGCAATTTGCGTAGGCCGTAGGATAACCAATTCAACTTTCCTGACAAAATAGAGTACCGTCATACTTTTCTCAGACGCCTTTCAGCAGTCGTCGCTGTCAACAATACCCGTGTCAGGGCCTGCAGAACGATATCGTCCTAATAACGAGACACGAGAGTGCGCAGGTTGAGAGAAGGCGAGCTAGGAACAAACCAAATGAATTTTGCAGCACATGGCTCCGACAAGCTAGATGGCGAGAATCAACGAATGATAGGATTGCCCACACCGCGAACAGTACTCTTGACGATACACGTTCAAATGGATCCTTCGAGAGAGCGTGGTCCTTTGATTACAGTCGACAGATAGTTCAGACGCTCATCTTCCTACCTCTGATACCACGCCGATGGATTATCGTTTCCAGGTCCGCCTCTATCCCTCGGCCCATAGTTTACGAGACGTGGTCCTTCATTCAAGTGCGCAATACATCGTGATTTAATGTCGGCGTTTACTCTAGTGAGAAGAAGGACCTCGTACCAGGTGGCAAGCTACGGCCATACGTCCCCCTTAGCGGCTCCCACTTCTGCGCGTGCTGCAATGAATGCTTCCCAGAAGTAGAGGCTGGAACGATAAAGCAACGCCCTCCACATTATTAATATTACGGCTAACAGCTACAAGCACTACAGGGATCCTGGTCCTTGCAGTGGCCCTCAGGAAGCACTCCCGGCCTTTGCAAACCATTGATACCCAATAGGGAATTCCGTTAGTAAATGAGTTCCGGAAAAAGTCATGGAGGGTCAATTCCTCAGCCTGGTCACTTCCGAGCTGATGCAATGCAGGGAGATACTCCTGCCATCACCTGGATCACTTCAAAAACTGGCGTTAGCGAGGAAACTGGCCCACTGCGGAGCCCGGCATCACATAGGGTAAACCCCTAGTAGTATGAAAGTCTCAATAATGGTGCAACTCTGTGGGCTTGGAATTCATCGTTTAGCGCCTACAGTACTGATATCTCACTATATAACGAAATTGATGAAGAGGCAGAAATAGCAACACGACTTGAAGCTAAAGTGGACGGAAGAGCGTGTATGAGAAATCTATCTATCTATCTAAGCGGACGGAAGAACTATGGGAATTACTCTAACGTTTATCAATAGAAGTTTTAGCCGGCACTTATGCCTTTTTTGAAAGAAGACTGAAGATATATCTAGACCTATCGTACTCCGAATATAAATAAACTGCATAAATGCCTAAGTTAATCGCTATCGAGCTTTTTTCTTGCAACTTGGTTGTTATTCTATTCGTATCTGGATATAAGTGATGTTACATAGCACAAATGGCAGACTATTGTACGCCTTTTCCCCACGTTCACTGCATTCCATAGTTTTTACATCTTTGCGCTTCGTCGAGTCCCCAGAATAGCTTTTCAACCACCCCCCATGGGATCGGTTTTGGCATCATCACTTGGGCAAGGCGCCGCCACATGGTTATACGGTTTCTTATTTTGCAAGTAAGAGGTCAACAAATCGTTTCTACTTTCTTGGTAAGCTTGATGATATATCTTACCTTCTGTACCACTCGTGAAGCCCATCGAGATTATAAGCGGCCCACGCGTAGTCTGAGCCCAGGTTTGCCCATGGCGCTTTTATATTATCCCTGCGCAGTATCGGGTCCCACATTGGGTCTTGTACCCTGTCGAACAACATATCAATAAATAAGTTTACTCGACCTGGTAGAGAGAGGTAACCTACCCAAGATAAGCTACAGAAAATGCTAGCCTTTCTACCGTCGTTGGTTCTCGACGATTTAGGATGATCGTAAACCGGTGTTTACAATCGGAAGGAGTCTTACAGCCACGCTGAAATTGTGCAGAAGCGGCCTCCCAGGAAAATTCAGGCTGAATGTAGCCCTCAAGTACAACACTTGGGGACATAGCATGATTGCCTGCTACGACATACTCTATGAGAATATCGTCTTCTTCTAGACTCCACACCGTTACGGAAGCTCCCTCAGTCGTCCAAATCTTCTCCGATGGTTGTTGACTCGGATCCATGACAGTTTGCGTTTGAGATACCGAATTATTGAGTGATATGTGGTTTGGCCGTTTTTTTTCCCTCTCTTTTTAACGGTACAGGTTGGATGCTGTAGTTGTGGTGTTAGTGTCTAGTGTAGGAACTATTCTTGCTGTGAGTAAACAGCTACTGGTAAGGCTATTCGAAAGTCGAAGCCGTGTGATACTTTACGATTGGAGGTTTGGGTTCGGAAAATCAGTCCCTTTTAACACAGAAATTTCGTTTAGAATGTAGACGTCGTGGAAATACTATGATAGCCCTTGGCCCGTCGGTGCTGATCAAAAATTGGAGCACTAACTAGACTCGGAAGCCATGATCTCGTGAACCCTTTGAATGGACGTGACCTTGGGATGATTGGTCATGCACCCGTCCTTAAATACGTTGTACCAGATCTCTCTCCCTACTAGGGTTCAGCAGGTCGTGGTTTCTAAATACAGTTAGTGTTCCGAAGTTTAAACAGAACTGACGGGCTAAGGGATAGCATTTTCTGGCGGTCTTGGTGTGGCTTTTATATTGCTGTGATAAATTTTGGAGCAACGCTGTCATAAAAAGCCATCGCGCTCTCCATGCCAATCCTCGGTTGGTTTAAGTAATTCCATCTGCCTTATCTATCAATGAGTATACTTCTTGAGCGCGATTGAATATTAGATCCTAGATCCTAGGTGAGGATAAAAGCCTCTTATCAAAAGTGACTGTTATTCGGACATAATAGTCAACTCTTTAGTCATCCCTCGGTTCAATGATGAATAATTAATAGGGTCTAAGAGTATTGTCAGAGAGTTGCAAGTAACCAGCAATGTATGTAGGCCTTATTACGATGATAGTTAAAGTTGATGATGATTCATTGAGAGATGCTGCTGTCTCTCGGTAGCTATATACTACCTAGCTCGCGCTAGTATAACTAATCTTGTGACTAATCTATGACTAAAATCATGACTAAGCTAGTCCTGCAATGCTCACTCTATTATGTGTTTGATTCCCTCGCAATTATTTATAATCACTATCTTGCGTTATAAACATTACTGACAAGATACATATGAATGGTAGATATACATTAGCGTTTAGACTATGTAGTTTTGGTAGGCACTTCCAAATTGTCAACATCGGCGCCATTATAGCTCCGCTCTGCACCATTGTCACCGAACCAACAAGTATCACTCATATTTCTCATGGAACCACCAAACTCGTATATTTCTTCGTGGCTGTAGTGTATGAGTGCTAGCGCTAGAGGTGGGGGCTGTTTCAGTGGTGGCGGCGTTCGCGCCCTTGGGCTCTACGGTAAGGATCAGATTAGTATCACTCAGTTATTATCAACTACACTAAGTATAGAGGTGAGCTCGAAAACAGAGATTTATTACCATGATGATGATGATGATGATGTGAAGTCCTAATGGCGGGATGAAGATATAATAGTGCCTAGAGAAAGAAGGCTAGCCTGTTTAGTCTGGCCATCCCCTGACAGTACCCGTTGGCAATCAGTTATGAGGTTTACAAGGTAATAGAAGTAGTCCTAGGATTGTAAGGGTTGAAAAGAATTATATGGTTTTGACCGTGGAGAATGCTAAGATCATCGTGACCGTGAAGTATTCTTTCACTGGTAACAGGTGCAGTGTCATTAAAAATACCACAGGACGAAAAATTACAGGTATGACGCGTGCGCGCCGAGTAGCTGACCACGAAATCCGGAGGTCGAGCACCAAGAATGCCAAGGCTCGAGTGATTTCTGGTGTAGATAACCTCCCTCGCATATCGTGCTTTCGGATGCACGATAAGTCAAAGTTTTTTCAACAGGGCCGTTCTTGTTCAAAAGACAAAGTAATCTTAAAAACATACAAGCCTCTAGGTAACTTATTATGGAGCCCTAAACCTAGTATCTTAAGTCATAATAAAACCTTTGACATACACTCCGTCACGCGCCACTTCATTTAAGTTGGATGCTTCGTTCCCGTCTTTTGTTCCTGTCTCTATCGCCATCTTTCATCAAGATTGAAATGCAGGTGGAAAAATCGTTACAATATATATAGGGCACAGACCTAGGAAACATAGCACGCACCATCCCTCTTCCGTCCATTTACATTAAACTTAAGCCGCAACGATCAAGCAACCATTGAGCTTTGCCAACTCAACCATATCCGGGTTCCGAGTCCAGAGGGCTCTTATGATGAGACAGAGCAAAACGAGCTATAGGGCAAACCGAAGATGTCCACAAACAAGCATCTCTAACTCTTACACAGCGCATGAGCCTGCTCGAGAAGGTAGAGTTTGCTACGTTTAATTTCATCGGCAAGTTATAAGTTGGCTTGCCCACTCACTGGGACCTCTGCCTTTATGCCCGATATTGCGGGCGCTAGAGTGATCGAAAGGCTAGACAGCACAAACCACCTCGTAAGCGAAACTAAGACATCCTGGAAGCGAAAATCGAGTTTTGTGATGGACGGGAATAGCGAACATAAGAGCACCGTATTATAAGCACCTGGGGCTCGAATGAATGCATTTTCTTCACAATGAGTACATAAACTTGAGGCAGCAGCTCCATCCTGTTAGAAGTGAACCTCGATTATATGCTGGCTCGCAGCTTGGCTTTGCTCTGGTGATTTTAGAGCCTCTCACTCATCTTCCCTCAGCACATGTAAGCTCCACAGAGCTGAAAAGAAGGGTAAATTGGCCACTACTAACTCTCTCTCTTATACCATGGTCATGATAGCAGCGAAGTAGGAGGCAGACGGAGGTGACCCTGTGGCGCAGGTTGTTATTTGGATGACGGGTCTTGGCGTGGGCTCCGGGAACTGCCAGCCTACATGCACCTTCCCCTACCGCACCGGGAACTGTATTGTCCCCGGGTAATGGTCGTTAGGGATATGACGCAATATTCGCACATTTAACAAACATTTTTCGACGTGCTAGTTTCAATGGCCGATAAGCCGAGTGTGACGAGATAAAGAGGGAGCTATATTCGACATGAGCCAAGACCGTGACCGTCTGAACGAGTAGCGTATCAGGAGATGTTGCTCGCAAAGTGCTACCAGAGGAAAGGTTAAATGTTGGGATTGAAGCTCTGAGAGCTGGATATACTGAAAAACTGTCGATGGTGCGAAGTTGATGGTTGCGGTGGGATGCCCATAAGCTAAGTGTATGGTAACATCCAAGTGCAGAGTTTTGCTGTCTGCGTCTGGTAGAGCAATCTACTCAATCAGCGGTTTATGGCCACAAAGCGAGGAGAAACGGAGAGGGGAGATAGCCTCGTGTAATAGAATACCAGCACTCGAACTCAACTGACAACAACTTCGAACGAGGTGGCGGATAATTACATGGTAATCTCCAAATTTCCCGGGGCGATGGAGCAAGATGGGATCATCGATTAATGGATCGGTTCCTCCCATATGACCGATTGAATACAGTAGGCCACTAACGGCGCTGTGGGGCGAGTGGCTTAACCACATCGTCGATCGAAGGTGATTTCGGTTAGTTGACCAGTTTGCTCAGACGAGGTTTGGTTTCTCGGAAGCAGCTACTAATGGCAAGCCATAACAGTCGCTGGTGAACGTCTAGCAAAGAAGCAGCCTCCTCGACAGCCGATTTAACGACCTCGTGGATGTTTTTCAATAGAATTTTCGTGACTGGCCAAACAGATGGCTTTTCGAGAATTGTCCCGTAACGTGACCAGTGGTGCCAATGAGAGTTGTGGCCGTAGCATCGCCACCAGGCCCTGTTGCTAATGAATAATGCTAATGAATCCAGCAATTTGCGATGCTTTCCCTGTAGGGAGAGTGCTTGAAGAGGTGGGGTGTGCTAAGAGATACCGGTATGAGATGCTCGAGAGGATGGGAGACCAGGGGAAAGGCGTTAGAGAGTAGGCATGCTGATGTGAAAGAGTGCTGTATAATAACCTGGTGGACAAAGAGACATCGCTCGAGACCAGTCAGGCTAAAGCGAGCGAGATATGTAATATCAGATGCTAGGGAGCTCTGGAATTCGGGAGACGAATGCTTTGGCTACATACGTATACACACAGAGGTTGCGATATAACCCGATTATCCGAGAAAGGTCGGATATTACAACAACGTACGGGTCTTGAACCTTTAGGCTTTTAAGCTTCACTTTAAGCCTCACTGCTTCTGTAGCTCTTGCTTGCCCTGGCCCCGCCCGTTCTATACAATTTCACGCCACAAGGCTGAATGTAGTGTATTTAGATTTGGCACAGCAATCGTGTTAACCTCTACCACTCCACCTTTGGTGTTCCCCGCTTAAATCGCGCTTCGAGCTACCTGGCCATCGGTTTGATGCAAGAATTCGAATGAGCCAGCCTCTGTACAGGACTACCCTCGTATTTTTTCGATAAGTTGGGCTGGGTTGGGGTTTTCGATATACGGTCCAGACCGAGCCTTCCAATTCTTTAGCCATGAAAAAGCACACTAAATAAGCCAATAGCATTGAGGAGATTGTGGACGATGGCGTGGATCGTATGTACTAATCAGGGTATGCTCTCTCATTCCTCCACTTCCCATCAACAGGACACTCAGCTACATGGAATCTAGCACCACCAGAGCCATAATCAAAGCCCCAGATACGCGGAACCTAAGGGATGTCAAACGATGAAGAAGACGAAAATCCGCCACTGAAGATGAGGAGGAGGAGGAGATGGTGGTGGTAGAAGAGGGTGATGAAGAGGTACAGATCTCTAAAATCTCTAAAAGTCGACGGAATAAACGGGAAAGAGAGATCAAACCATTCGCTTCATGGGTATGAGGATCTGAAGAAAATAATTGTCATACAGCTCTAGTTGTGATCGATTGGCTAGTCGATCTGACTGTTGACATTAGGAGACATCCCAGCAGAGTATTGGGGAACGTTCGAACCCTAACCCGATATTATTACTTGAGGCTCTTAGTTATCTAGCCGCTCGGAATACCTACCAGTCAAACACATCTTTGTTTCGGCTTGGACGTACTACTCGGTGGTTCCTGTTCTACTGGTCGGTCTGTGTGCAAACCCAATTCAGTCTGAAACTGTCGCTCAAATACGAGTACCTAAATGGAGCTGGCATTATTGCCATTGTTGTTATTGCTATTACGGTTGGCCAGCCACATATCGATGTCACATTTCCTTGCAGAGCAAATGCGATATGCGGGTAAACCCCTTCCAATGTCCGTACACTCGCCATACAACCTTTCCCAGCCCTCCAATACCAGACATAGCCGGAGATACACAGAAACCTTTGCCTAGGGCAACATGTCGAGTGCACTACTTTTTCAGTGAATTGCCTTTTGGCTGCACTGCTGTGTTACTGCTACGTTATTAAGCCCGCCGTTTTTAGGGTAAAGCTAAATATGGGAGTAAATAACACATCAAATAACTAAATAAATAATACCACATAGTTAAACTCATTGTGACAAATTTCTCTTAGGTCTGGCTTCGTAGACCATCAAACACACAAATACCGCTTGAAGTACCCATCAAAGGAGCAAACCTCTGCTATCAGCTCTACCAGTCCTTCAGAACGCCAAACCGCTTCCCTGCCCTACTCTCTATCCTCGACGGTATTCCCCCGATGAAAGTCTCTACAGCATCTACAGGTAGCCCCCCAGAGGTCGTTGTCAACTCCTACATCGTTGTTCTCACACGCGAGATCAATGATGTTGAATACGAAGCTCATCACGAGTGGCTTTCCGGTATCTATGGTACCTGTCAGAGCAACGTCAGTCTCGAGCCCGAACTTTCTACCGAACATTTCACTCACAGATTCAAATTCGGGGTTTTCAAAGCATATGCTGGTACCTACGACCAGACAACCATCGATCTCATAGCAAGCCGTTCGGATGTTGCCTATGTCGAGCCCGACGTTATGATGTATACTCTTGATATCGATGAGGCCGCAACAGGAGGCAAGCAAACGATTCCTCAGGAAATTGTATGCCCTGATTTCTTAAATTCCTATATGTGCACAACAGCTAATTCGTGACCACTGACCACTTGCAGATAATCCAGGATCCCATCCCGTCGTGGGGTCTTGGTGCTGTCTCTCACCGATCAGGCAACGGCTATCTTAACCAATTCGTGAGCGACGACTCTGCAGGAAGCGGTATTCAGGTCTACGTTCTCGATACTGGAATCAGAATCACTCACCATGATTTCGGCGGGCGGGCCATATGGGGGGCAAATTTTGTCCCCAGCTCCAGGGACACGGACCTTTATGGGCATGGAACTCATATAGCTGGCACCATTGCCGGCGAAACATACGGCGTAGCCAAGAAAGCGAATGTCGTAGCTGTTAAAGTTCTGGGTGATCACGGGGGTGGCACTGCCTCGGGGGTTATTGCGGGCATACAGTGGGTTGTTAGCAATGCTCCGAGCGGGAGGGTTGGTTCGTTCTCAGCCCTAGTTCCACAGCACTTCTTCTAAAGCTAACCCTTCTCGAAGTCGCGAACATGAGCGTGGGGGGCGGCTTTTCTCGAGCGCTGAACGATGCGGTCGATAATGCCGTCGCTGCCGGCGTTACGTTCGTTGTCGCCGCCGGAAGCGAGAATCACGATGTCTCCGGGGTATCGCCTGCCTCTGCTGCAGGTGCCATCACCGTTGCCTCTACAACGAGAGATCGAGCCCGCTCTAGTACCAGTAACTTTGGAAGAAGCGTCGATATCTTCGCCCCTGGTCTGCGCATTATCTCTTGCGGAATCGAAAATGACGATGACCAGGTTGAAATGTCTGGTACTTCTACCGCGACTCCTCACGTAGCTGGCATTTCCGCCTACCTCATTAGATTGCATAATCTCACAGGCTCAGCTGCTGTGCGTGATAAACTTTTGGAGGTTGCCACTCCTGACATCATCAGTGACGTTGGACCAGGGAGCCCGAACACTTTTCTCTACAATGGAAGTGGCTTTTGATCGGAGGAGTATGGGAGTGTCGGGAGGTCGCCGAGGGGGGCAGAGATCTGTAAGAGCCACAGACCCGAGTTCAAATGTACCCTATGGGCTCTAGGAGAGTGCTCTCAAGTATATAGACGAGCGCCATCAGCCCTTACTCTATAGTAGCAGAAAGGTAATTATATATAGCAGAATCAATCAATACCTCTCGTACCTAATACTCCAGCACCGGTGCCATAGTTTTAGACCGAAAGCGAGTATCATTCGAGCTTCAGATAGGGAATAAGATCAAGCAAAAACAGCCTCTATATATTCAGCAGTTCGGCTTATATAGCTATAAAAAGGCCTTAAAAAGAATATCCTAGAACCTATTCCTAGAGCAGCGGCCGCATAGTCAGAATACCCGCTGAGTAAACAGCCAGTGAGATATTATGAACGCAATACTTCGATTCTCAGCATCCAGTATCACTCGTACTTTTCGTTGAGTTGCTTGCTTAAAAGAAATGTTCGCTATAAGCAATATACGTACAGAAAATCTTGTGCTATATTTTATTGTACCGAGGCCGGAGGTTTCGGTATGCTACTAGAAACTGTATGACTCCGCCACCTGCAGCAATACGTTCCTGCTGCACTCCCAAGGTGATGAAGCAATACTACACTTTGCAACCTTGAGGGTTTGAGGCAGTGACAATGTCTATAATTTATGACAGTACAGGCGACGGTAACAGGAGACCAGTGCAGGGGGATTCATAGAGTAAATTGTATAGAGGATGGTTGTTGCGTTTCTTCCGTAGATTGCGCGGATTTCAGAATCATGATTTCTCACTCGATTTATTGATTCGGACCGAGATTGGCAATGCTGGGTATTTCCGTGTAGTTTCGAGCCTCGGGCTCTGATTGTGGCTCTATTTTTGACTTATACATTGCGGGTTGAATTGAGTACGATTTCGTTCAAATCATGTAGGATCACTCGAGCGATACTTTTTTTTGTATTGGAGAAGCTTCCTAATATAGGACCCTCCGAGTGAGCTCTCGGTGTAGCTTCTGAATCGGAAAAGATAGAGAGACGGGCATACGGGACATGTTATATGAGGAACGAGTATTAGAGCATCTATCAGCAGACGAACCATCGTATAGTTAGGGTGCATAGACGGCAAAGCAGGTAGATCGGTCAAGCAATCAAACACACTTCTACGTTTTGCGCCTGCTTGTTCCCGCGCCATTTTTGTGGGTAACTAAAATCTCACCCATATAATGAGGCAAAAGGGATTCAATAAGAGTTTTTCCCCCACAGCACAGTACCTAAAATCATGAAGCCTACTTTCAGCAGGATCACTGTCGGATTAGGAGCGGCTATCAGCTTATTGGATTAAGTATAGCTAAACTTGAAGGCGCTTAGAAAACATATAAATAATAATAAATAAACGCAACCAAATTAAACGACTGCATCCTATGATCTTATTATCCCGCGGCCGCCAGGGTCTGCAATCTCTAATCACCTTCAGACCCATGACCATCATCGGATTCACTCTGACTATCGCTACATTCGCCTTCGGAGCAGTCCATAGATCTTCTAGCATTAACCGAATCCTGCAGTTTATCAGAAGGATGAGGCGAACAGTTGGGTCGACACCATTTATTATTTTTACTTCGAAGCGACCTGCCTCGAGATTGATGAGGCCTAGTCTTGAGTCGCATGCCCGTATCCTCCGGAAGACTGTCGAATACGTGGGTCATCTTCCTTTTACTTGTGAGCAGGATTTTGAGTACTCTACCAGTACTGTTTATGGTGAGGCTATATAATCTTTCCACCAGACGCTCACAGTTTTCATCACTATCAAATCTTTCTAGACAGTCTATGGCCACGAAAGTAGTCCTCTCTGGGCTAAGGTTTATAGCGTCTTCAAATAGCCTCCAAGCAGCATCGAATGAATTTACTCCTCGGAATCTTTCCTCGGATAGATCGGTGTCGGTCACAAATTCCATACGCTCAGACTCGAGTAGTTGTAGAATAAGTCTTTGGATTAACGTGATGACAGGCTGACACTCGCGCTCTGGAGGATAGAACGTGCAAAAATGGAAAGCAACTCTTATGCCTTCAGAATAGGCAGAACTAGTGAGCTGGCCAGCGAAGCAAGTTACTGCTGATATTTTTTGGGCGCTGGGGTTGCCTCGAATCCAGAGAACTGAGGAAGAGTTTGTGGTCATCCATGAAACTAATCGTTCCCTGAAATCTCTACCGCAGGATGCTAGATCATTTCCGAGTCTCTTACTGCATGCATCTAGTTCTCTGTGCGGATTGCACTCTTCTAAATGAAAGTGTTTCTGAATGTAGTTGACTATATCGGATTGAGAGTACACTCGCGGTACCGGAGCACTCATTTCTTCTGTGCGGCTATCGGCGGAACGCGATCTGGCTCTGGACGATCGCGATCTCCTCTGATTTGCGGGCGTAACTAAAGAGCCTATGTCAAATGAAGACCGGAAGAGATCGTAGGTATATACTAACGCGCTCGCTGTTCGAGATCTCTAAACATAGCTTCCATCCGGTTGGCCCAGTTCTCTCTTTTCAACTCCTCTACTTTCAGCTCCTCCATACCTACCCGTACACGGAATGTTACTCAATCGGAGACCCAAGGCCCAAGCGCGAAAGGCAGTACTCACTTTGCTTTAAAACAACCCCCTGATGATCCACTTTCAAGTGAATTATCCTAAGTTCGGCCATACTACCTTTGGCGGCGGTTTCTTTGATGATTTCGGCGCGGGTTTTGATGGAGATGATTATTTCGCGGACTTCATCGTATAGATTGTCCTTTAAATTTCCAAAAATTCGCCCTAATAGTCTTTAAGATACTAATTCGGGAGCTTCTAGAAAGGGTCGCCTTATTTATAGTTAGACTTACGCTTCCGCGACCGATACCATTTTATTGCTGCCAAGCAAAATTTTAAAATGGAAGCATAGAAGTTAACGGCATGGACGAGCATTTCTGGAGTATTGAATAATCCGTGTAGATCGCTAACATTCTTGGCAGATATCGTGATCTCGGACAATCCTTTGGTAAGGCCTTCAGCAGTTTCTTTATAGTTTGTTGCAGCCTGCGCTATCGCGATTAGCATGATCGTAATCTTCCCTACATAAACTCCACTAGATTAAAGTAACGCATACCGTTATAAGGATCTTAAAGGCTGAGCAGAGAGTCGATGTGTATTGACTTTGGCTTGGAAAAATAGCGGCTAAGTTCTTGTAATGGCCTGCCGAGTTTAAAAGATTCACTAAGCCGTCTTGGAACCCGGGGAAATATCGTTTGCGTTTCTCCCAAGTCCCTACCGCTTCTTTGATAGCTTCTGCAACATCATCGAAAGTTTCGAGCTTCCCTGAGTCGAATTTCTTGTCTTTTCCAGTCAATTCTGCACGGAAGAGCTGGATTGCTTCTTCTACCCCTTTTCGCTCAAGTATTGCAGGTTCAAAGAGACTACATGATCACGAATTATAAGCTCAGTACTTTGGATTTTATAACAATAAGCAGATGCATTTTTGGACTCGAATTACCTGAGCTCGGTGTCATCGCGATAAAGCGCCCGTACTTCTGCGCCTAAATTCTCCCCAACCAAATCTTCCCATTTTTCTTGGACTACTGGCTCTATAGGCGTTGTGGGATACTGAATCTGAATACTTGGGAGGGTCATTTTCTTCAGTGGCTCGAACAGGCACCGTAGATAACCCAAAAATAAACCGCGAACTAATTGGCACAGGTCTTTGACAGTCCTTTTGATGTTTCCGGGGTTACCGGTTTATCCGCGAACCTTCGTATGTGAATTCCCACGAGGGGGCGTACCCCGCTCCATGCATATGGCGCTTATGCTTCAACACGTCTTGTGCAACCTCGGAATAGGTGAGCCAAGGAGGTTTTAAGACATCAAGGTTGTTTTCTAGACTCAGCCCCATTGAATGTTAAGCGAACTAATCAGAGCATGTTATGCTATCATCTAGCAATTGCCATCCTTGCACTTACCAGAGACGACCCCCCAGCAATCCATGATGTAGTGATATGTCTCACTAGACCAAGCCCCGTCACCCTGGAGGGGATCGTATGCCCTGAACGAAGAACCGTATCCTATGTACCGTATTTACTCGGATAATTGGCTAAGTCCGGTATCTCCGAGGTACTTGTAGCAACCAGCAAATGATATATAAAGTTGTTGTACTTCCAGATTTCAGAACAGAGCGTTGCAACGGCCACAGCCTCTAAAGTACCTGTACACAACGTGTAGTTCGCTAGTTGCTACAAGTACCCCGGAGATACCGGACTTAGCCAATTATCCGAGTAAATACGGTACTCAGAGCGCCGGGGCCCTTGAGCTTTAATAAACCTGTAAAAAGCTCGCAGTCGAGACTCATGGCGTTCGATCCCTCCTAGCTCGCTCCTGTGGCCACCGCTTCATGGTGTTGCCCTACGCATGCTTTTGAAGTCCTGATATTGGGTTGGGGTTCTCTCATCCTTGTTTTGGAGGGTGGCAATCAGTATTTACTGGTCAGATCGATCCACCAATCAGCATTGAGATTAATTTTTTCCTTACCCTGTAACCTTTCACTTCGTTCGGGATATAAACCCATGGTGGGATCCTGGAGAAGTGGGGTTGGAAGAAAGCGATAGATCCTGCGGTGGCTGTGTTCATCACATCCGATCAATTTCATACAACTTTAACGCTTTTGATCGGAGTCTTCTCGTCATGTCACATTGTTCAGTTTCAGCGAAGCACAACTGACGGAGCCACAGAAGGAGCGATATAGCAAATCATTCTACTATACAAATACTTGTGTGGGGGGAGGCCGTGTTATAAAGTTACATGCTCTTTCACTGGGAATCGAAAAGGTGTAGTTCTATATCCGACAACACAAGCATCCGTACACCTAGATAAAATATTCAACTAGTCCGAGCCAGCACAAGTAAACTCATTACAATGTCCTTTACGGTGAGCGGGAGTGAGTTCCAGGGGATTCGGTGGTCAACCGATCCGATAACGAGAGAAGAACCCGTCATGCCTAATGGACATCGCCTAAATGGCGTCCATAGCGAGACCATCGATTGCAAGGAAGTGAATGTCGAGATGAAAGACGGAACTGGGGAGGAAAAGGCGCTGGACGACACACTTGGTTCAACAGCAGAAGGGATTGACGCAGACGTGATAAAATCCATGGAACTAAAGGTAGGACACCATCAAAGGGAGCAGTATAGTACTCACAATTTGAGGGAAGGCCTTTGGGAAATCGAAGCTTTAGATGCTAATGTTAAGACTAGTATTTCGAGTACCTCTCGGATGTTGATCGGAGGGTGGGAAAGCTGGAGAAGATAAATGTCGAGCACGAGGCTGATATAGGAGCCCGCAACCAAGGTAGGCTTGATTCAAGCAGTTCTTCGATTCCTATGTAACTTCTAAGTTTGGTTAACAAAATTAAAGCCCCCCAGGTGTTTCCATATGCACAGTCTGCGGGTCCATACATACCCTACAGGAATCCATCGCCGCCTATACCGGTTTATGCTGCCCCTGATATGGATTCCGCAAGTACATCTTCAAGTGTTCCGTATAATATGCCCCGCCGCCGCCGCCGCCGCGCACGCAGCTCGATTGCTACTCCCCCTACTCGTGCTCGTAAGTTTATTAGAATTTTTTTGTTTTTTCGCAATAGCTAATAGTTTATCAACTTATAGCGGAGCCTTATGACCCAATGAAAGCATATATTGGCGATGTAGAGTATGTTGTCGACTACAGTCGTAGGAGCCACCGGAACACAGAGGCAAGGGTTGTTTATAAAACCGTTCGCGGCGAAGAACCAAAACCAACCGGTACCAACGTCCTAGATCCTCTCGACGGTGTCCGCTATGGAAAAACGCATGCCATAGAGGTTCGTCAGAACATCGAAGTCGCCGATACGGTACGATTTGCTGGTCTTGAAAAGCATCCTACGATGCTGGTAATTCATTCACACTATTTGATTAACGCCTTGGAGACGATATCAGCCATGGGCCACGGCGCAACGATAACGCCAGATGGATCCCGGACAGTGGAGATTAGTGAACCATATGAGCCGATTGTTCGTCACCTCGACGAACTCCGCAGCTACAAATCCGATTACCCTGACCAAGAAGATCTCGACGTCACTATATTACATATCGAGCTTCTCCTTGAATTCATAAACAAGGCTATAGGGGCGGATTTGGAAGCCGAAGCATGTTTGCTGTCACAAGCGGTACCACAAGCGACTTGGAATTGGCTTTGGACTGTATTTAAAGTCGGTGAAACGATTTATACCAGCGACGAAAATCCAACGGCTTATGTAGTCGCCTCAATTACTGGGGGTAGCTTGCCCGGAGATTACTCTCATTACAGCACCACAAGCTACATGATATCCTGCTGGGCCCTCGAGTTCAATGGAACCCACTACCGCCGACAAACCCGAAGCTTTCGAATCCCGCGATTTAAAGGTCCGAAAGCTCTGAACCAACTGCCGGTTTACCCTGCCGCCTTGCACAGAGACACTGATGGGCGCTCCTTATTCAAAGAGCTCGTGGATCGAGGATTGAAGGTCTGTAAGACTCACAAGGCCTCGCCTACACACATGGAGTATAGCGGATGGACTTTAGATGTCCAGGCTCGAGAGGCATGTATAATGAGTAGTTTTAGAAGCGAAGCAAAGCTGATGAATTTGTAACGAGTAGATCCAGAGCAGAGTGGTGATTGACCACGATCTATACTGGCGGGAGAACTTACCACCTAGACCATTGGACGCATATTCTGATTATTCTTCAGATTTAGGAGGATATCCTGCGCCCCACCCCACCCACTCATACTACGCGGGCCCAAACCCCTACGCCAGTAGGCCTCCGCCAGGTAAACCAACAAAACGCAAAGCCAAAGATGATAAATTTGCAGATTATCATAGCATCCCAAAAACGGCAGACTTAACAGAACATCAGCTTTTACTCCTCCCTTACGAGGTATGGGGATGGGTGTTGAAAGATAGAAAATGGAGTTTGTACCCTTCACTCTAAGAACCACCAACCTAAATAACTCGATTTGACTGATCTTTTCAACTGCAATAAATAGCGCTATTACACATCAACAATACAGCCGAAATTATACCGGACAAGGATATTTTCAGAAATCTTATTTTACCAGAGGACCGCACAAACATAATAAAAGCGCTTGTACAGTCTCATAAACGGCGTGGCCCAGTTATGACTGGAGAGGAAGAGGAGCGCGCAGAAGATGTCCCCTACTCAGCTGATGTTGTTAAAGGAAAAGGTCAAGGTTTGCTCGTACTTCTTCACGGCCCTCCTGGCGTGGGCAAAACATCAACAGCTGGTAATCGCATATTTAAACGCTTCCACTTTTGTCACTCACAGATCTAACTGCCACCCATTTCTATAGAATGTGTCGCGGAATACACGGAGAGGCCTCTCTTTCCAATAACCTGTGGGGATTTAGGAACAGATCCAAAAGGGCTGGAGGAACACCTCCAACATGCCTTTCGGTTAGCTCAGCGATGGGGGGCTGTTCTGCTGCTGGACGAAGCCGATGTTTTTCTCGAGCGCAGGGAGCTCCATGACATCAATAGGAATAGTCTTGTTTCTGGCGAGTTTTCATCCGTCAAATTTAGCAGCCTATTTAAAGTTCATGCTGACTTTCTCCAGTATTTTTACGCGTCCTCGAATACTATAGCGGTAAGAAAGGCAACGCCTTTTGAATTACTGAGGCTTATTTTGCTCTTCACTTTAGGCATTCTGTTTCTAACAACAAACCGAGTTGGGAGCTTCGATGAAGCGTTCACCTCGCGACTCCACGTTAGCATTCATTATCCTGCTCTCAAAGAAGAGGAAAGGACAAAAATCTGGAACAATCACGTAAACAAACTTGAACGCGACCGAGAGGACGTTTGTATACGAGAGAACGTGCGAGACTACCTTGAAAACAACGAAGAGCTCAAGAAAATTTCATTCAATGGAAGACAGGCAAGGATACCCTCAGGTATTGACACAGTCTCTGCTATTCTAACTTTAGCGGTCTAGATACGTAACATCTTTCAAACTGCAGTCAGCTTGGCTCTGTACGAGGCCAAAATTGATAAAAAGCTGAAGGGGCGGCCTACCCTACGGTCGGATCATTTAAAGAAAGTGGTAACTCTATCTTGCGAATTTCAAGAGTACCTAGAAAGCACACGACATTCGGACAGCTTCAACGCAAAGGACTCAGAGCTTCGAGATGATCATTTCGGAGGAAGAAATAGAAAAAAGCCCTAAAGGGGTAATAGAAGGGGGTGAAATGTTCATGTTAGATATACATATTAACGAAATTGTTTTTCGAACTAGTAAAGCAAGTTAGAAATCTCACTGCGCTAGCTACCAAATCTATAAAGCAGAATAGAACCCACACGCGCATCCTCAAAAACAGAGAGCAAAGGCTCCAGCACAGGCCTATTTTACCGTTGGTGTCATCTATTTATTAACAACATGTTGGTATTAGCTGCTCTGCCCTGCTTCTTTCATCCCTGCTCTGGTTCTAAGCTGCTCATCATCGACTCCAATCCCTCATCCACAAGAACCACATTCATTGCACATTCGCTGGCTTGCAGCCACATCGAACTTTCAGTGTCTCAATCGAGCCTCTAGATGAGAGCAACTCAATGAATCAATTCTTGATCTCTAGTTTACAGCACGAAATATCACTCATTTATACGAGTGAGAAGCTATGACCATGAATTTAGTTCCAAAGATCTAACCTTACTAACCAAGAGCTTCCATTTATTCGGAAAGATATATTCTTCAAAGAAGGAACCACTTAAAAAAGAGAGTAAACCAAAAATAAATAAATAGACAAAGTACGTAAGTGAACATCACATTCCGCGCACCCAGCGCATCCATATGCGAAATACCTCCATGAGCAGATATCATAACCTAACATAACCTGAATCTGATAGGAATGATTCGGGAACATCACTTCCTGCAGAGTGCCCAACGACTTCTCGTCTCAATTTCTTATAGCTATAGTAAGTTAATAAATAGCACCTTGAAGTTGGGACAATTATATACTCAAACTCTCTCTCACCGACTCTAGATGTTGGTTTTTCCTGCTCTGGCTCGAGAGCCACTACTATTCCCAAATCCGTCGAATCCTAGCTTGTTAGATATTGATCTGCTAGCATTCTACCTACTGTTTCGGAGGCAGACGTAACACCTGATCCCGTTAGCGTCACCGGTCTAGAAAATGGGAGACGGTGTTTGCACTTATCCCCTTCATATACAACTACTATCGGTCCCACGTAAATGGGAACTTTGCTAATTTCGTGTTTAGCTGGTGGTGCCTCGCTACCGGGGCCAGGTCGAACCGGCCCCGCTGTTAGGATGTTAGGCATTTCACCTTCTGACTGGAACCAGTCACCTCGATAGCCGCATATTTGTTCGTCTATATTTCTATCCAGCTACCAGGCCGGAAGGCCACCGCTCGTGGGGCGAACCGCAGCGAAGATCTGGTGGGGGTTTTGGTGTTGTTGAGAAAGAATGAAATGGCAGTGTGGATCATCCCAAGGATGGAAAAGACTAACGGAATAGTATTCAGGGTATTGAACGACAACGAGAAAACTTCACCGCTAACAAGCACAAAGTAACCACCACAAGGGCATAGGTTGTTGTACTTGTCCACTGAATTTGGAAGGTTATACATTATTGCTATCATGGTGGTATCCCGCAACACGTTTTGTGTAGCAACACACGACGCGAAAATTAGTCCCTCGACCTCGGCAGTGTGGTTGGCTGTGGGTGCATAAATGACTGCCTCAGCGCCATAAATTTGCTGAGGAAACAAGAATTGAATAGCCCAAACAATCTACAAGACTTTTTATTATCGGAGAAGCTAGACGACTTATCAGGATTTCGACAATCACGAGGGGGCACTCCGGGAAACTCATCTCGCTGGAAACATTGGTACATGGGCTGTGCAAAGTTGGAAGACACCTCATAAAATCGATAAAGCTGCAGGATATCTTACGGTAGTAGTATCTAACCTATGATAGGACTAGGCGTAATTTGGCGGAAAACGGGAAACAAGACGGGTCATAACCTCTCCCCAGGCGGGGGAATTGAATATATGTCTGAGGAAGCAGTACAGAATAGAGAAGAGGCAACCTCTGGATGGATTTCTACTTCCTTAAGACGACTGGCGTGGCTTTGGCCGTGGACGTTAATTGATTTATATTCCTATTGTAGCAGAGTACATAAGCCGGCTGTGATGGCCGGAGGTGGTGGGCACAACCTGAATTTTCAGCCATTACCCTACGCTTTCCAGGTTCACCCTACTGCCGTATTTGCGGAAGCTGAACTACTCTTTTACAAGTAAAGAATACCGTTTACTCCCTTTCGAAACTGCCTCTTTGATATATCATTAAGGCCCTATGTTCCTCAGATCAAGGACGCACATAATGTCGTTTCTCCCGCTTCACTTACTGATCTCCCTCTCTGGTCGCAATTAACTCACTGCTCCCTTGGCTAAGATATACTTTTTATTTTACTCACAGCCATCCAAAGGGTTATTTGTACAAAGGAGCTTTGTGTCATTTACGGGAGGAGGTTGCCGCCCTGAGGTGGATGTCACATCTTAAGTGCAGTCTAAGCTTTCTAATACTTGCCCTCACATGCGGCCCACCAGTGGCTATGTATTCATGCACCCTAAACCCTGTACATACTGTTCGCCGGCCGAGATAGACTATGGAAGAATCGTCCACCGGTTGCAACGAGAGGAGGGAGTTTAGTGAAAAATAGGTATCAAAAGAGAAAGGGAGTTTAGAGAACGAGGGGAAAGCTCTATATACTGCCAAATAAGCTATATTATATGCCAATTTAGGGTATCATGGTCAGTGCTAGCCGGCGCCGCCAGTTTTGGAGGGAGCTGCATCCAGCACTAGCAAATCCGTATATCATGTATAAACCAAATGATTCGAATTCAGTAGAAACCCAAAGTTATCCGAAGCTTAGAGAAGAGGCTCCTATATATTTTCGCATTAAGGATATCTGGCGTTGGAAGTGGTATTTGGTGGGGCTGGGCGTAAACTTTTCTATTTGAGTGACTGGAGAAACACGTTCGCTTGATCAACCAGAACTCGACTTCCGACGCTACGATGTATTGATAGACGGGACAAATATCTAGTCTTGCTTCGTAGGCATAAATATATAACTTGAGTACGTTAGAAGATTCGTCTATCAAAACCCATAGCTAGGAAAACATACTCGCACAGAAATCTCCGAATGAGAGTACATCTCTGGCCATCTGGGGTGTGATCGGTTATTTTACCACCTTTGGGTTCATATACATACCTACCATTGGCCTGCCGCTTGGTGATATTGCCGACTCGATCTCTGTGCCATGTCGAACCCTTCATTCTATGAGTCCTTGGAGTTTTTTTATTTTTTTTGTGAATAGGTAGGAGAATTTAAGATCAGCGGAGCCTACATTTGCTCTTCGAATGAACGCCGTGAGATCACTGGTATCTACTGAATCGAAAAGGGCTTCGGAGAGTCAACACCAACAAGGCTAGGTCTGAGGTGCAGGCTTAGTACTAACCGGCATCCCATCTTAGATATATCCCGGGTTCGGATATTGGGCATTTCACTTGTCCGTACGTCAGAGTATTTGCTGTTACGTAGGTGTTCGTTTCGCCGATACTCGCGCGCATATAGGAACATGAAAACTTCGTCCTGCGGGTTAGGGTTCTGACATGACAAGGGAAGGGAGACTGGAGGTGACGGAACCTTCTTGGTGGGCGAGTTATCCCAGTAGCAAGTACCGTCCGCTAGCACGAAAGAATTAGCGTCATGCGGGAGAAGAAGCCGATATTACTCGAAGCGATACTTGCGGTTGTCAAAGCGGATGTTTTTATTGACCATCACGAAGAGTTTTGTGGCTTGATTGGGGTTATACAGGTAAAAGACGTTCGAGGATTCTGAAGATATAAATAGCAAGTGATAAGCAGGTGGTAAAGGTGGGAGCCTTGGGTGCCTGAAAAAAAAGGATGGGCCCGCTCAGGCAAGCATGGATAAGCTATTGTATGGCGGCTATGGCGGCTCTTTTGATCCAAACTTTCGGGGAAAGCAGCGAACCAACGTATTACTATTGTCGCTAAAAACCATTTAAAACAGCTCCACTCCAACTACTACAGCTTTTATCGTACTAATTAAACAGCAAATGTCGAATGTTAGTATCTGTCAGGTATCTAATTTTCCCAGTCGCGCTGTTGGTGGGGTTTGGCATAATCAAGCTTGCGATTGCCGCTATTGTGCAACATCAGCCCAGGCAACCCCCAAATTGCTGATGGCGAAACCAAAATCACCAACGGATCACCTTACCTCTAAATCGATCCTATCAAATCTATAGTATTTGTTACACGCCGAAGAGCCGAAGCAGTTCCAGATTCTCCGAGTTCTCGAGCTGCACTACCCCGAACGATGTTGGTGGTGATGGGAGACAGTTTCTGATGGTGAAAAGATACCCAGACCAACGGAATCCGAAGACCCAGAACTGAAAATGAGTCTCACTATTAGCCAAAAACTGAAGAAACCAATGCGTGATCCTTGACCGGTTGATTCTCACCGACACTATTGGTGGAGTTCGGAAAGCAGCAGCTGATAAATGAGGCTGAACTGAAAGAGCCTGTACTCAACTACTAGTGCATTGCCGATCTCAAAGCGAGGTATTCAGCTCCAATGTAATGCGAAAGGATCTGGTGTTTGAGTGAATGCAAGGGCAGGCATGTATCGTTCACAGATAAAGTCCCCGGTTTCTGACAGCAAATCTCAAAATCCTGAGGCATCAAAGGTAGGAAAGGGAGGTAGAGCGTTGGTGATGCGGAAGTTGATGGCTAGAAGACTGGAAGAAGGCTGGAACTGTTGCTATCAGGTGTCATTAGGGGAAGAAAAGATGTGTGGGTTGGGTTGTGAATTGACTGTCAGGTTCCGGTGGTGGGAGACGACAGCAATAACGAATTGGAAGTCTGTGACATTTAAACTCTTGCGGTAAATTCAGCAGACTGCAACAGACTTAATGCGAGAAAAGAGACAAAAACAGCAAATAGATAAAAGTGCTACACACCTAGCAGTGCCAAGATAGAACATACAGGCTATGACGCCACCCACCCCAATACAAGTATTCCTTATCGCGCCCCCTCCATAGATCTCCCGCCTGGTGGATTTCAGCTCCCAGGATACAGTATGTACTCGGTAGGAGGCTTTAGTGGGACGAGTATAGGAATTCTTGAGGTTGAAGAAACCCCCCTATGTCTACTCACTCAATCCCCATCCCCAGATCATAACAATACTAGATATTACAACAAAAAAGGTAGTCAATAGAATTGCCGAGTACTGGCTAGTTAACGCTTGACGCAGGCAGATAATATTACGGTCCAAACGAACACTAAAAATTAAATTGACAGAAAAAAAAGCAAAGGGTACCAAGAGGACAATTGTACCATCAAGCCTATTTATGATATATAGCACCCGAAAATTCGAACAGTACTGAGTTTCTACAACACTAAACAGTTGCCAGACAAATCCCCAGATCCCTAGAGTTATTCCTATTATAACTGAGCGCAAAAATACTCTTTGCCCATTATCAAATAATCCAGATAAACGCTAATGTCTCAAGAACCTCAGAGTAGTCTACAGGGTGGGCGAAACCCTCGAACAAGAGGCGGCAATTGGACTCCAGCGGAAGACGAAATTATCCTTAATCACGTTCTTACGACTGGTGATACTAATTGGAGTGGAGCCATGCATCTCCTTCCCGGAAGGAGTGTAGATTCAACCGGTAAACGCTTTAATAAGGACTTAAATCAAAGGGCCCCGTTCGAAGATGAACTAAGGAACTTTAAAATTGCCTATAAAGAGTAAGCTATAAATCAAATCATGGTAACTTTCTAGGTATTGCTAAAACTAAGACTACTTCCTCGACAATAGGAATTTCGATGAGATATGGAAAACTTTAAAAGGCAAATATTGGATAAATGATCCCTGGGCAGGCTTGGGAGATACATTGAGCGAACCCTCGGAAGAAAAAAGTCATTATCGTCTGTAAGATATATTGCGCATTTAATCAAAGATGATCAGTTCACTAACTGACAAATATATTTTACATTAGCGTTCGAAGAGAGATGTGGAAAGATCTATCGATCAAAATGCATATCCCGTGGGGGGTAATAGAAAAAATGTTTTTTCTGCTAGACGAGGCAGAAAGAGCGGGAAATTTCAAAACCAGTGACGTATAATGTATCAAAATCAGCAAATTTGTTACAACTGCTCCAATCTAAAAAGATTTTGTACACATATCAGCTGTAATATTTTGTAAACTGCCACAACTAGTGATTGCTATGAACAAAATACACTGAATCGTGAAATCATTTGGGTTTCTTATAACTTTCATGCTCCTCCACTCGAAGCCTTTATAAAGGTCATTTCCAACTGACGGCAACTCGGCTTCTGGTCGTTATCACTCTGTTCGGCTTGGAGTCTTGTACAACTTCATGTGTTAAACCAGACCGATCAGGCAGGTCGCTGGGCCTGCCCGATAACGGCAGGGTATACGTATAAGGCCAGCCGAAAATCATACGTCTAGAAACCAGACCAAACAGACCAGTTGTTATAGCCCACGATACCAACAGCAAAACCAATCCCTCCTCATCTAGACAGCTGTGATATTCTTTAGCCTCCCCTGAATGCTCTGGTGATGGAGCTTCCTAACATGGGGGTACTGCAGTAGTAAAACCTTAATGAAGGCTCGGGAGCGGAAATCATGACACAGGCTCTAGTCCACGACGATCTGCGAGGTTCCGGGGGCCTATTATACAAGCTTAGACGAGTGCGCTTCACCCGTTACATTCCAAGATCTTAATGCGGCGATATCTTCCGAGCACAGTAGAACACCACTGATCCCTCCCTGCCAATACTGGAAGCCTGCAAAATCAGCGTACTTCAGATGGTCATCTGAATCGAAGAGAATATTAGTGTGCGAGACATCAGTTTGGAGTACACCATGTCGGTGCAGACAAGCTAGTCCTTCGGCTGCTTCTATCGACCATCAGAACCGTCGTGGAAGGGAGACAGTAGTAGGCAGCGTGTTGCACAGGAATTGTCGGAGTGATTGGTGTAAGCGTTCCATTATTACTCCTTCGTCTGTTATTTCCAGACAGCGGACCATCGAGGGATGGGACGTGGTGAGGCGTTGGAGTATCCGTTTTTCAATGACGGGTGATTCAACATCAGCTTCGTCAGCGTCTTCGCGTAAGGCTTTGATGATGGTTTGGTCGTCTAGAGAATTGACGCGGCTGGCTAGTCCGAATTCGAGAAACTCGACAGTAGGTTTATCAAATGCGGAGTAGGTAGCTGTCATGGTGTCTGTGGAGGGGCCAGTAGTTTTCCAGTGAAACAGGCAACAGGAGTCAATACGTTGGTGGCGGTTTCACTGTGGACTCAGAGTTTCGTGTGATGGTATGCGTGAAGCAAAGTATAACCCTAACCCTGTGCCCTCCCCTACCCAACTACATACCAAGGAGATATATCTAGCGCACGTCCTAACGGAAGCCAATCTACTAACATAACCCAAGGAAGTGGATTGACTGAGGCCATAGCTCCCTATTAATACCTCGGTTTGTGCGTGTATGACTACCAGGCTGTGCTTCTTGCGTTCAACTTCTCGGACATCCCTAGGCCTCCGCGAGTACGGATCGAAATCGAACTATCCGCATCCGTGTGTCTCATTCGACACGTTTTTCGTCGACCCCCGTTCGTGTACACACTTCAGGGTAACTTGTGATGCGAGACTCTAGCGATGAGACACCAAGCAGACGATTATATTCATGAATTATCACTCGGATTAAGCCGAGTGATACTGCATGATCGTACTGCCGCCACTCAAGATAGCATACTGCAGTGCTCGTAAGGTGTTTGGTTCGTGAGGGTTAGTATGTAATAGCCTTTTGCTCACTATACCCTTTGGCTATGGTATGTGGACCCGCGAAAAAATCGGCCTACAAAATATTGGGATATACGTAATTCCCAAAATGTATATTTTAGACCATGACTTTCGAATTCCTGTTGTTTCTTGGATTGCTTGATATAGAATTTACTATTTAGTTCATATAAAAGACAGAATATGCATAGGCTTTGTCTAATACCTTTAATTCTACTCTTATATTTCTGAAATCTCTTACCTGTCTACGCTAATAACACAGGGGTCACAGTTAGTAAAAACTAGGCACAGTACAGCGGGTAAACAGGATAACTGGTATGAGGGAGATACTGAATGATACTGATGATGAACTAAACTACCCCCATAGCTCGTACTTAAGGGAAATTCATCTCAGTACTGTTACAGCAAGACTATTGTTCCCCACACACTATTCTATCCGACTAGGCATAACATTCTATCCGTGTCGGTACAACTAATTACCCGCACCGGGATATTAAAACTCCGATCACATGATAAACGCGTGAGTCCTATTTCGACAACAGTGGTAATCATTTCGCGGTACTCCTCCACCCACGCTTGCAATACATCCGCCACGAACCACCATACTCTTCTACGCTTATTATTTCTGCTGTTGGAGTCCATTCGATTCACCGTTCTTGTTCATCTTCGCCTATTCCCCAAAGTTAAAATCATCTCCATAAAATGGGCTTGCAAGCGCTACAACCATGAATTTGTCGCTTCAGCTCTCCACAATCTTCTCTCCGATCGCTTCCCGGAAGTAAGTAAAATTTACACATAACTATGATCTTCAAGGGAAGGCTTTAGAGATATCTTGTCAACTGCAATAGCAGTTCTCAGCCTCTGCTTTAGGACTAATTGTGAGCCTAGGGATAATATAGGTGATAAAGATCACTTGGCGTGCCGATGTTGGCCCTCATCTGGGCCCTGGTATGCTGAAGATATCTTGTCCTCTTATTAGGAGGAGAAATTTCAATCTGATAGGGGTTTTGCAAAGGAATAATATCACTGTAGAAGGGAGATATGATGGTTGGCTTGGTTTTCTGGTTGGTGTGGGGGCTGGTAGCTATCCCTGTGAATGGCGGAGAATGTGGGGCGGCGGGTCAACCTTGTGTGTTGAAAATGATTCGTGCCCGTGCTAGGTAAGGTGGACGCAGCATTCGCGGAGGCTTCGAGGAATCGAATGCGGTGCGTGGCACAATGATCTGAGAAAAGTTAATTTGGCACTAAGAAGCTGTATGAGGCGAGATGTACCCTTCTTGCGAAAAGTACAGGAGCAGTTGTGTCAGTGAATTAGTTATCTCTGGGTGACAATAATTCAATTCAATGAAGTAAAGAATAAGGAGCGGTGACTAGGTGGAATGAAATGTAGATAAACCGCTCAGTCGTAGATGGGAATAGAGTTAGGTTCAGCTCTGCATGGCTGTTTTAAGGGTTGTCGAAAGAAAGAACAAACGAAGGTGGGTATGGATGGCTGGGGCTATGGGAGGAAGGTGGTGGAAGGATTACCCTGCGGAAGCGAATCGTGCAAGCCATACGTAATCCAAGGGAAATGCCGCTTGGGGGACCAAAAATTACCCCTCCCTAGCTACACTACATCATGTAGCTATAGCTATAGTCATATCATTCCACAAAAAATTCCTGCGAGCGACGCTATCCCAGATTTTAATGCCTAGTATAAGTGCTAAATAGTATTTGATTTTGCCTTTAAAAATTTTATCGTGCCTATCCCAAACCGGTTTCAACCGGTATCTATTTCCTCCCGTTTGCTAGTGTCGAGAAACTATTCGTCATCCCATTTATGCGGTATGCAGGCCAGCAGTGTACCGGTGAGCTGCCATAGTCTTCCCAGCAGTCGATGATATGAGTTATAAGCCATGGAATGGATGCCAATTACGTAGTTGATCTTCAAATTATTACTTTATTTAGTGATCGCAACTCAACGCTCGACACCGAAGAAATACTAATAACGAAGGCATAACTAAATAATAACGTGCAAATTTAACCCATTTTACGGTATAGCTATCTACATAACTAGGTGAGTCCATACAGTCATTCCGATGCCCTCGCCACGCAACGATCATTCTCTCGTGCACAAAGGGATCGTCTGAGAGGAATAAGCTGTTGCTTCCTTAGACAACAAAAAGGTTCAGAGCCCAAGAGAATTGATCCGGAATGAGGTAGCGGATATGAAAGTGAGTCGTGATAAAAGTCATGGTTTCGGGATAGAGATCCAGGTGGTTAAATAGCTAGATTCATAATCCTATAATCCGCCTCGCATGTAAAAGCACCGATAGAAAAAAGGGTACCGTGTCAGCACTCCGAACTTGAAACCATTTAAAAATCGAGCAAGCAGAGCAAGCGGCAGATAGGCTTGGTTAATACAAGTCCGCGTATCCACGAGTGATTGAAACCTCCACACGAGGGTGCATTTTAAACTCCTGAGAGCCCGTGTTTAACCTCCACAGTGCGAGGGGTTACCAGTTTGCCTCCGGCGGAGAGGGAAAAAGTTGTTATCCTCAACTCTTGAGCTGTGGTGAGCGGTCAAAACCATCCACTACGGACCATAATACTCCGTCCCCCGTCACACATACAACGCGTATAAAATGTGACAGTTGTAACCTTCGACTCCCTACTATGTATATATATAAATAGCGTGGTCAAGAAGTGATTTGCACGTGGGTTAGAGGGGGGTGGATGCCAACCTAGCAATTAGAGAATAGGGAAGAGGTGAAACGCTGACAGGTGCGGGTTAGGATATAAACCAACCTTATGATACAGAAATAATGTTACGGTGGAGGCGATATCATTGGTCGTTGATGCGAAAAACGCACGGCGAACAGCAATACCTATCCAGTTATGCGAACCATGCAAAAACGCGTTTTTTTTTCGGTTCTCAGCGTTGATGCTAGAAGTCCGAGAGTATTGCTAGACAAATGTTAGATCATGTGCGGCAGCAGTGGCGGAGAACTCAAACTACCAACAGCGTTGAAACAAGTGGTGGCTGTTTGGTTAGCTATGAGCTCTATAGGATCGCCACCAAACCCCTCCTCCGATGGGCCAAAATTAGCAAACACTCTCGCTTGTTTCATCTATCTGCTACAACAAAACGTTATATGAGATGGTGATAAAATAGAAAAATGTGGAGCAGAAAGTGTTGATCGGTGATGGTGTTTGTCGAGATACATATCCGGGGGAGGCTGTCAAGGAGAAGGTACCCCTTTGCCAGCAAACAGCGTTGTTACCCGGTCATCTTCGTTGTTTTATCCCGCAACAAACGACATTCGCTTGTTTTGGGGCTCAGCTAACTAAGCTTTGCAACGGGGAATGGAGATTTTAGAGTTTGACAGAAGCGCTGTCAGTGCATGTTGAGTAGGGCGAAAGGGAATATTATTAATAACAAATCTCAAGGCTCCTAGCTCTTTAATAAGCCTAAGCAAAGAGTAACATGTTTTCAAAGTCTCGAGCCTACTGGTATTTGATGGTGGTGGGTATATCTGGTGCGCTGGGAATCATGAAAATAACCACCAAGGAAGCGTGGAATAGGGTTCTTAGTTTCCATAGATGGTCACTCGACCGGTGTTGCCTACGCTATACTCTTCCGAGCTATGCCTAATTTGGTCTGCCAACCTGTGTTTTTTACCCAATGTGGTAGACAGACGTTGTACAAAGCGAAACAGTCACCAAATACAGTAACCATATAAAAGGTCATAACAGCAGTGGTAATGATTTTTGCGCGGAAAAGTGGATTTGTCTAATACGTTATATTACACGAAGAAAAATAGATACGCGTGATGCGGGATCGAAAATGGGAGTCTATGGGGCAAAACCAAGGACTTTATACACCCATTAATTATAAGTATTGGCGTAGCTTGGGCACGAGCGAAACACCAATATCCATTCTTCTGTTAGTTATTCTCAGACATGTTCATATGAAAGTAGAAGCTAAATAGTGAAAAATACAAAAATTACAAAAAATACAAAGCCTCCGCATAACGGAAACTGGAAACCGAATCAGCAAATGTAACGCAGGCTTCTGAAACTACACCTAAGCCCGTACCTCGATGCTGCCGATATTAATCCGAGAAACTAAACCTTATCAGCGAGGACTCGGGAAAGTGCGGCCCATGACCGTAGCGTAGGGCTTGAAGAAAGTTTAGCAGCACACGCAAGAGAGCTCTTTAATAGCGATGTGGGCGAGTGAGCGAGGAACGAAGTCTTCTCTATGGTGGTAAAAGACTGTATGTTTCGCATGCACGGAGACCGTAAGGTGAGTTAGTGGCAAGGGCGAGTTGGGTTGTAAAGATGGTCTCCTGGATTGGGAACCTAGTGGAGGAAAAAGCGATAGTAACGCTACGCGTAGTACCAGTGAGCGAAAGTGGGGGAGCTCGAGTATTGGCGCAGTCGACGGTGTTGCTGGGGATACACGGCAGTCAAAAGCTGCTGGGAGAGAACACGACTGACAGGATTAGGTAGATCTACCCCTTTGTTTGTCTTCAAGGTAGGGACTAAATTGGAGGGTAGCCATTAACTGAAGTATGGTCACCCACCACCGCGCATAAGTACTTCGTCACTCTGACTTGTCACGGTTGGTGTTCAAATCTTCACTCCCTCAGATTTAGGCCTTGCAAATCATTGCGCCGGTTTCGCCCTCAAGTACAGTGAAAACCGGACACCAACGATGAGATGCACTGGAGACACATAAGTCAACCAAAGCGTCCACTATTGGCCAGAACGTTAGAACAAACTTCGGAATGCGAAAGGACTCTAGTAACCCGAGAAGAGCCTCAAACGCACGAAGCGAGTTCCAAATCCTGGGGAATATGCTAGGAATAGATTTAAGTTTAAATTGGCAAGGGAAAGGGCCATTGGTGAGGAGAGTCCATAGATCAGACATCGAATTTCTGCCCTCTTCCTTGCGAGAACACTATTCGATTCTTCTACAAAATGCTACCGCAGCGGGTCTGAATTATGTTGCAAGGCTTCTGGAGTCCTCGCTTATCACGTCAGTCAGTCAGTTGGTTTGGAGAAATATCTTGCACGGGGTGATCGATGGAGAGAGAATCAGTACTCTTCGATTGCTACTTCCCTACTGTGACAAACACATCAATACCATTCACATGGGCCGAAGCGCACTTCAAGCTGCTGCTAAAACCGGAAATTGTGAGATAGCCAATCTACTCTTGGCGCACAAGGCAGGGGTCAACACAGCAGCAGCAGCCGACCATTTTGGCCGGACAACACTGCAAGTAGCGACTGAAGAAGGGCATATGGATATGGTAAAGCTGCTTTTAAACAATGGGGCAGATATCAATGCGGGAGGAGGCATGAACGAAGGTTACACAGCTCTGCAAGTTGCAGCTAGTGATGGGCTTATCGACATGGCAAAGATGCTTCTAGCCCATGGGGCAGATGTCAACACGGAAGCAGGATTCATCGATGGTCGGACAGCACTAAAAGCAGCAGCTGAAGGTGGGCATATCGATATGGTGGAGATACTCTTGGCCCATGGGGTAGATGTCAATACGAAAGTAGGATTCAACAATGGTCGAACAGCGCTGCAAGCAGCAGCAGGAGGTGGACATATCGACATGGCAAAGATGCTTCAAGCCCATGGAGCGGATGTCAACGCATATCTGGGTGAATATGATGGTCGGACGGTGCTACAAGCCGCAGCTAGAGGCGGACATATCAACATAGCAAAGATGCTTCTAACCCATGAGGCAACGATCAACGCGAAAGCAAGTTATGTTAATGGTCGTACGGCACTGCAAGCCGCAGCTGAGGGTAAGCATATCGAAATGGTGAAAATGCTCCTGGCCGAAGGGGCGGACGCCAACGCAATTCCAAGCAAGGTTCATGGTCTGACGGCGCTGGGAGCAGCAGCTAAAAGTGGGTGCCTTGAGATGAAAAAGCTTCTCTCTTTTGCACACAAGTAATCATCGTAGCTAGTTGGCACACTACTTAACCCTTTGTCTCTAAGTGGTTTCAGTAATGATTTCATAACCTCATTGTGTCTCCTTCTCCTCCATATGACCTATTTCTTAAGCTGTCTAAATGGCCAAGTTTCCTCCAGCTTCAATTTTTGCTTTTTGATCCCCGATCGTGTTAGATCTTCTGGGCTGCGAGGAAAAGATCACCAAAAATATGCAAAGAATGTGGGATAGACGTTCAACGGACAGGATGCTATTTTTATGGCATTTCTTCATTCCTCAGATGGTCTTATCTGTCTATCGATAAGCTTTCATGCAATTTACGTACCCAGATATTCTTGTTCTTATTAATCCTTATGCTGCTCTCTCACTATCCGAAAAACTCCGCACCCCATTCCTCTTGCACTCCATCTAGCCTGCACATATATAAAAAACCCCGAGGATGAACGAGGGCCGCACATGAACAGAGATTCTACAATTGATTTCAGATACATAGATCAATTTAGCTTGATGTGCTGTTTGAGGGCCGGCTCCCCAAAAGCTAAAGCCGATCGCTATTTACTTGACTTTCCTAGTACCTTATAACTTGCTTTAGAATGTGTTACACATACGGTTCTAATCAAACTATTCTCGGTTCCAGCGCTTCCCAGGTTTCTCACTAGAAATACCCCTTCTTTACCTAAATCCTTCTTGGAGTACCTAGTCCAAGTCCATCCTTCGTAAATCTTACCCTCCAGGACACGCAATACGGCTAAATAGGGAATAAAGCGTCTACACTTTCTCCTACAGTGAATTCACCTATTTGCTCATATATACTATGTACGTAGGCCTTGTAGCGCGGGTAGGGTAGTTTCAAACAAGAAAGAGATGATAACAAATGACTTCCATATGCTTAATACGTTGAATCACGAATACAGTCGGACTTTTTCTGACGTCTTCTGTTCGCTGGTATCAATCTAGAAATAACAGCTAGGCTCAACTAACACTGATACTTCATACGCACGAATGCCTTATAAAATCCTTAACATTAGAAGCCAGCTATGACCTTTCAGGGGTTTTTGAGTTACCAAGACCATACGTTAGACCAGTTTAGTGCTAGAGATTAGTAATCACCACCCGAAGATGTCTCGGTGCTTCAGCGACGCTTACGCCCGTCAATCCACTCAATGGATGTGGGTAAAACAAGTGCCCCTATCGCGTGCCTAGCCAAGGCATATACAATTCATGAAACGATATGTAATGGAAATTAAAATACTTTCTTGATATTTACCACCAGAGGCTACTTGGTCCCTTATTATCTTGAGTGCCCTATAGTGAGATAAAGCGACAAAGATACGCAGATTGCGTATTTGTACCCACGTACATAGTCGATTTATTCCCAGTACGAAAGGCGACTTGAGTAGACGAACCGTTTGAAGCACAGAACGGTTGGAATACGATGAGGCGAGTCATGAAGCTAGATACACACGAAACAGCGCCATCGCTAGCCATACACTTTCACGGACTTCTTCGGTTGTTTTCAACTTGGATATAGCCCATAAATTTTCGTAGGGTTAGGGCTATTTCTTAAAACTCTAGTTACAACTCACATCCTTCCGAGTGAAGCTGAATGGTAAGCGTTAGACGTATGCATGAAGTTATGTTTCCTTGCAATTGACCACTTCCATTCTCTTCTACCGATCACGAATGGTCGAAATATCCTGCAAATCAACCCCATCCGCCCTTTTCGCATCATAGTTGCCAACCCCGCTAGCATCCTGCGGCTGCGTTACGGGGCGATGCTACTGATATGAATGGTGTAGCGGATCTGATCGTTGTAGAGACTTTCCCGACATGTAAAAACCAGTATATCGTTCATAATCCTGTACACACTTCATCACCACTCATAAACCACGTGCAAACGCCGGAGGGAGGATATTAAACTTGCTGCAATGTAAATCTAAAACCCATATAGTAATGATGATTAAAGTGGGTGTTGTTTAAGGTGGTCTAGTGTTAAAGCGAGAAGCATGGAGATTGGACGTTGGATGTTAGTTTAGGTCGTACAAGCTTGCAACAGCATAAAGGCACGAGCTTTGCACGCGGCTCCGCAGGAACAGTCGCCAGGGGATCACTAATCGTGTTCTGACAGATCTGGATGTCTTAGATTCGGCAACCTAACCAAGACCGCCGGGTCGCATGAGATTGGCGATCGTGTAACACGCAAGAGAATTGATATGACTAAAGATATGAACAGATGAGCACTCACTCACTCATAATATCTATCCCCTTATCCCAATATTATGAGATAAAAAACCCCTACGCTGAAAGGGTACTGGCCCTAAAGCACCAAACCTCTCACCAAGACCTCAAACTTAAGAAACGCAAAAAAAAAAAAGACGAGTTCAGTACCTGGGATTCCCACATGGTCACCCACTGCAGTACTAACCAGGCGATACGATGCTTGGATATGCCAGAGCGGACAGGATGGCTCATTCTCATCGTTCTATGACCGAACACGTTATGGATTAATGGCTCTGGTATATAATATGACTCGTGAAGACTAAGTGGTGGTTGGGGTTAGGGTAGCTACACGTATACCAACCGGAACTACTACCTTTGGCGCTCCACCATTGAGACGCAATATGGGACTTTGAGTACACGTGAATGTGATACTCGGGATGCCCGTTTTTTTGGCCATCTGGAAATTCGGCCAAGCTAACTGACTGAATCTCTGTTCCGGATGTACGGTGCTTGAGTCGTTTGGTTTACTAGTGGTATTTCCTGAATTTGTATCCGAAGATGTACGTACATAGTCTTCTGTCGGTTTACGTTGGTGCTCGCGGCAAGGCGTGAAATAGCAAAAAATAGCAATTTCCGGTGTCAATGTCATGTCATCGATGGAAAGAAAGTAATGAAGGCCGTTTAATGAATATGTGGATGTGCGACTCCCATCAACCTCCACTCGAGCACGAATCACAAGATCGCCTTAGTCAAGAACGATAGCAGACTTTTATAGAACAATTACTCGATCTCCAAGCTACGTGTTCGATTATCCATAGTCCCGAACGCACCGTACAACAGCTCTCTATGAGTTCTTTACCCACCTTTTTTGGATCGGACAATAGGTATTTACAACTATTCCTAACCCCAAGAGTGCGTGGGCCCACAGCCTTTCCAACTTACTATATTGTAGACGAAGCGGTTGTCCGGTGCCATAGGCATAGGCAGGCCGGATAACAAGGACTAGAGGCTCAAATAAGGTGCGGCTGATAGGGCTAGGGCTGCTCTAGCACGGCCATAACCTACTATAAACAACGAATACGTATATTCTATCTCCGTGAAAATGAAAATGAGGAGGGGAAGAGAGAAACGACAGCAGAGAGATGGCGCCGTGTATATATATTGCCAGATGGAACATACGGGCCGATGCCGATTGGCTCGAAGACGTGAAAGGCCTAGCGGAGTAAGAAAACCCCATATACCCCTGAAACATAGAAAGCCCATAGCGAGGCACGTAATAGGGAGTATTTTGAACACGCGATAAGATCCCACTCCTACCCAAGTTTACTCCACAGTCATATTGAATGTAGATACAGGACAGCGGGTAAACAGGATAGCTGGTATGAGGGAGATACTGAATGATATTGATAATGAACTAAACTACTCCCACAACCCGTACTTAAGGAAAAACAATATCAGTACTGTTGCCTCAGTACTATGATCCCCCGCGCACTATTCTATCCGACTCGGGATAACATTCTATCCGAGTCGGTGTAACAAACTACCCGCATCGGGTTGCTATATGACCGATCACATGAGACACACGTGAGTCTTACTTTAACAAGTCATTCTCGCCACTCTATCCGACTAAACTGCATAGCGACATTCGCGCCTGTGTAACTGATACACACACGTACTACTGTATGTACTCGTGAAATACGACCCAGCTCTGCCCCGTGGCTTACGCAGGGAACGAGCTTCCAAATGGTCAAGTTCTGTGGCTTAGATTCTTTTTCGCCAAGCTCAATACTATATCAACATTTGTTCCCTACGTAAGCCACGAGGCAGAGTTGGGTCGTATTTCACGAGTACATACGGTACGTGTAGTTAGGAGTACATGGCGAGAACTGTGGCGCAAATGTTGCTTCCGATAACGCGAAGCATGAACCACATTCCTAACCTGATCATGAAAATAGTAGTAAATGTGCAAATTAAGCTTTATTCTAGACACTATGTCAAGTAGAAGTTGATAACCGTACTGATGTTGAAGAGATATGACTGCTGAAAGGTCGGAGAAGATATGCCACAGTTCGTCATAACTATTTATCCCTACACTCGTAGTACTAATAGGTACGGCGAGCAACAACCTCCAAACACAGTCCAGACATACAGGTAGTATTTGCTTTCAATGGCATACGTATATCTAAGAGCAATCCTAATCCTGGCACTTCTACAAAATCGCGCGACATACACTTACATCCTCAAGCTTTCGTTATGGAGCCACAGCTGTGTACACGTAAGTTGTCACAGCAGATGATTGGTTAAAATGTTGGCTGGAAATAGAGTAGCTGTGTTTCGTCCCCGACAATCTTGCGGGGTAGCCCTCGTGCCTTTTCCACCGGCTAGATACGTTTCAACTGGAAAATCCAACTCAATCACAGAACAATCAGCGCAGTTAAATCGCCACGAAGTATAATAGCAAACCGCAACAAAAATACCTACCCAGCCCGTACCACTACTGTCTATGTCTAACAGTTTCCCACCCCGACCTGGCGCAGCGGCCCCCCCACAGGAGTATGGGCTCACTGCCCACGATTTTGCATTTTGGACACCACCCCCCCGCTGGAACACAATGTGAAAGGAAACACAAGGGACATGAGCGAGGATACCGTTAAATTCTCCCAGCATATTAGATTTTGGACACCACTCCCTCGGCTAGAACACAGTGTGAAAGGAACCGCAAGGGACTTGAGCGAGGATACCGTTAAATTCTCCCAGCCTACGCAAACCACACGGTTCAGTCCCACGGGCGGCCCCTCACTCCAGCCTCGCGCGGAATCTCCACTACGAATGCATATGAAAGATTCCTCATCTAGAGGTTCTGTTCGCAATCCCACGCCTAATTCTTCATCCTTGGAGGAAAGGGCGGCCTTACTCCGACGGTTTAATGAATACAAGCTGGAGACGGAATTCCATAGCGGCTATGTGGTGCACAAAACTTATGAATGGATTCCTTCAACTTCAAGCAGACAGTGGAAAACATCCACATGGAGGAAAACCAGAAGGATTAGCAGTGGAGGATTTGGTAGCGTTTGGCTCCAGGAGGATGAAGGGAAGGAAGAGAATAAACAACTGAGAGCTGTCAAAATGCTGCCTCGAGATCCATCGGAAGAGATGGTCCGATCACAGGAGTTGTTGGCTTTGGTTAAACTAAAGGGAGTAAGTTTAGACTACATGTCCCTGTATACTCACAATCTGGCATTAACGGGTCTAGTATGAGCATCTTTTCGTAGATTTTTTCGGTTGGTACGAAGATAAAGATTACGTATACCTTGCAATGGAGTATATGAAGCACGGAGACCTGAGTAACTACATCAAGACTCCGGTGTCAAAAATAGAGGCCAAAGAGATCACCAGACAGATCTTGCAAGGACTTGAAGTTCTTCATGGAAAGAAGATCTATCATCGTGACTTGAAGCCGCAGGTTAGACTCCTGAGTTCCTGTTGTCGGTATTATCTAAATAAATTATTAGAATATCCTCATCGCTTCCCGTGAGCCCATCCGGGTCAAAATCGCCCACTTTGGAGCATCTAAACGGGCGAAAAAAACTTCTATAAGAACTCGAATCGGGACTCATGGTTATACCGCTCCTGAAATCATTGGCCTGCTCCCGAGCCCTGGGGGGGTTGGACGGCCACGTTTTGTCCCCTATGCGTTGGATATGTGGTCATTTGGCTCTCTAGTGCACGAACTTCTGACTTCCGAAACACCCTTTATGGAATTCTTCGAAGAATACGACTCAGATTCAGGCCTAGTAACACAGTCGCTACAAGGCGAAACCAACATCGGCTTTCTTCAGCAGTATTGTCACGGCAGTCGAGAATTTCCGATGGAACCCTTCCAAAAGGCACAAGTAGACGAAGAAGGGATATATTTTGTCAAAAGCCTCTTGACTGCAAACCCGAATAATCGACCGACCGCGTCGCAAGCCCTAAACCATCCATGGGTGATACAATACGCAAGCGATTTTGTCAGGAGCGTGATAACATAGTTTAAGTCCCTTGGAGTAGATTTGGGTTTAGGTGCCAGTAGCATATCGATTGCAAGCGGTAAACAAGATATCGTGCAGTTTTTTCCAGATTCGGCAAAGAAAAAAATCTCGTCTCTACTTCTCGAAGCCGCTAGTAAGGGGTACAACACAGCTCTCTCGAAGCTCCTCGAATCCCCGAGCTGTGAACCAGGATTAATGGGCAATTTAGCCAGAGGAAGGCTACTTCAGCTGGCGGCAGAAGCTAGGCAACTCGATAGTATAGAGCTACTCCTAAAAAAAAAGGTTCGAAATCGGGGCCTGCGTCGGTGATGAGACAGTACTACAGTGAGCCGTTAGGACAGGGCATGTCGGTTTAGCTACCTTACTCCTGAAGAACGTTCCCGATGCTGTAACCAGCAAAGACTGTGAAGAGGCGTTCCTGTTGGCTACCAGACTTGGGAATTTCGATATGGTAGAGTCGTTCCTAACCAATAAACCGAAATTTGGTATCCACAGCAGTGCCGATCGAGAAGCGCTGAAAGTGGCGATCGAAAGTGGATATATCAAAATTGTCAAGCTTCTATTACGTAATAGTGACAGGAGCACGAAAGCGGAAGAATTACGAGTGGCAGATGGTGGTGGGGATATTGGCATTGGAAAACTTTTGATTGCGGCATGTGAGAATGGACATATTGATATTGTCAAACTCTTGCTAGATAGCAAAGCCCCCGTGAATGCCCGAGCGGGAAGCGGTCGTACAGCCCTACAGGCGTCGGCTGAAGGCGGGCATATGGGTGTGGTCAAGCTCTTGTTGGACAACAAGGTCGACGTGAATGCGAAAGCAGGGAATTATCAGGGTCGAACAGCCCTGCAGGCGGCGGCTGGAAGCGGGCATATTGACATTGTCAAGCTCTTGTTGGACAACGAGGCCGACGTGAATGCGAAAGCAGGGAGTTACTTGGGTCGTATAGCACTGCAGGCGGCGGCTGGAGGCGGGCATATGGGTGCGGTCAAGCTCTTGTTGGATAACAAGGTCGACGTGAATGCGAAACCACGTGACGCCTACGATCCAACAGCCCTACAGGCGGCGATTAACGGTGGGCATACAGAGATTGCCAATCTTTTGTTAAGAAATAATGCGACCCCTCTGCTCGATTTGTGAAATATGTTTTTGCGGTTCATGAAGTATAGAAGAACGGCAGCCAAGATCTCATCATGGATTCCGACTATATATTCCTCTCGCCAACAAAGTACAGTTTCTGCACTTATTCTTGATTTCTTGATTTTTTTTTCTTTTTTTCTTTTTCTTTTATATTGTCGCTGCGATCCCTTGTTCTTCCAGCCTTTGAGAAACTCTGCGGTATTTTCTTCTTAGGATATTGTACACCTGAATAACGTCATCAAAATTTGTAAGTGTTCTGATAGCAGGGAAGGACAGACGGACAATCGTCACAATATTTTCCTACACGTAAAGACAAGAAACATTTTTCTGCTCTCGTCATTAGTTATTCAATATACGTTTTAGTTTCATTCATCGTTAATAAATATAAATACGTACTCGCATTTCCAGAATGAATTTGGCGCCTCGGCAAAACACACCAAAATTGCCGAATTTCGACAACACATAAAAAATCACAGTGATTTATTAGAAACTCTATGTCTAGTGATATAATATATTAGGTTCTTTTAGGTGTCCTGAAAAATGCTTGTTCTGGGAGGGGTTCTGTGGGGAGGGTCTGGGAACAAAGTCCAAGGGGGGTCTAAGGTCAAAATGCACCTTTTTTGACCAAACCCCCAGTTTTCGCTGCCTTGGTCTCATTAATCATACAGTGACTGAGGGGGCTATGTAGGTTAGTCGCATATAATTTATGTTCATTTACTTAAGAGAATGTGGAAAAACCCATGTTGGTAGCTATAGGCTTGTCTCGAACCAGAGCCAATGGCTTGGCGAAGTAATTACATAAACAAGCTAAGCCTAATTAGGACTGGCTCGAGACAAGCTATAGGCAGGAAGATCCCCCCCAAGAATACAATGGTAGCCTTTTTCAATGCCTTCAAAGAAAACTCAAAAAATAGCGAATATATAGCACAAGGCTCACTTTATGTTATATGGCATTGGATAGTCTGAGATATTTTAACCTAAGAAATGATGGTTAAATCTGTCAATGTACTGTTTTTTTGGCCTGATATTAGTAATACAGCCTGGTTTTAATATTTTAAGTTTATATTTTGTTTTAAGTATAAAGAGACTCTAAAGTACTTAGTACTAAGTTACTCTGGTGTTATAGTCATTTGTGGTTGTGATTTCTCTCAACTTTGTTGTGGTAGCGTGGTTGGGTGCCGAATTCATTCTGGAAATGCGAGTATGCATGAATTTATGCATCTACCTACCAGGTACAGTCAATCAAATATAGGCACAGGACAGCGGTTTAAACAGGATGGCTGGTGTGAGGGAGATACTGAATGATATTGATAATGAACTAAACTATTCCCATAACCCGTACTTAAGGAAAAACTATACCAGTACTACTGCCTTAGTACTATGATCCCCCATACACTATTCTATCCGACTCGGGATAACATTCTATCCGAGTTGGCATAACAAACTATCCGCATCGGACTGCTATGTAACCGATCACATGATGCACACGTGAGTCTTACTTTAACACTTCCCCTGACGAATCGCAGTGTATCTTTGAAGAAAACAACTGGTGTTTAATCCTCCCTAATCCTTTAGTAAATAAGTCCGCCACATTTTCCCCAGTGGGCACATAGGATAAGAGAAATGCCTTCCTAGCTAATTTCTCCCTAACAAAATGAAAATGCACGTCAATGTGCTTCGAACGAGTATGAAAAACCGGATTTTCTGCTAGTGACTTAGCCCCAGTATTATCCTCCAATAACTCGTATACTCCTTTAAAGCCTAAATTTTTCGTTGCCCTCTTCATCCATACCAATTGCCTTGCTGCCTCGGAGAGTGACATATATTCTGCTTCGGTTGTGGAGGTTGCAACTGATTTTTGTTTGCTGGTTTTCCATGAGACCAGGCAGTCGTTGATGAAAAAACAATTTCCGGAGAAGGATCGTCGATTGGGTATATTTGAGGCATAGCTGGCATCAGCATATCCTACCAAATGGACTATTTGGTTTGTTGTTCTTGGATAGGTGAGTCCGAAGTCGAGCGTTCCTTTGATATACCTGAGAATTCTTTTCGCGGCGATCCAGTGATCAGGACCGGGATGTGATGCGAATTGTGAGAGGCAGATTGTTGAAAAGGCTATGTCAGGTCTGGTTCCTACTGCTGCATACATAAGAGACCCAATGATAGCTTGAAACTCCGTTGTCTCAATCGCCTCCCCTTCGTGTTTTGTGAGTCCGTGATTTTCGAAAGGGGTAGATACCGCCCGAGATTCTTCCATCCCAAACCTCTTGAGTACTCGTTGAAGGTATGCTGTTTGGGTGAGTCGTATCGAGGATTCTGAATAGATAAAGTTGATACCTACCATCCAACTGATTTCTTCGCCACCTGTTCTCACGGTTGAGCTTCGAGTTAAGCCCTTCAGTATCCCGAAGGTGAGCAGTGCTACTTAATCAAAGGGACAACGCGTTCAAAGAGTGCAGCGTCTACAAGTTCTACTAAGGTCTATCTCAAAGCGAGATAAGCGCAGCAAGGTAAACAGAGACAGCGAGGATTCTGAGGTAGAACCGAGATAGTATTCGACAATTACAGCAGAAGGTAACGAGAACGTTGCTTAAGGGAAGAAGAGAAAAGAGTACAAAAATGACTGAGATCCTTCGCTTAAATACCCCTCTTTCTCGTAACACAAGCCAACAATCCAACAACAACCGAAACCTAACCGAACAACAAAGCCATTATACCCAAAAGAAATTCTCCGTGAACACCAATCATTTCGACCTAACCCATTACCCGGTTTGATCCGAGCAAGAAGGGAAGAAAAAAAGAATGCTGCCTGTAACACTATGGGACAGTTCACCGCCTCCGCCGCCGCCGCCGCCTCCTTTACTCCTGCTTCCTCCTCCTTTGCCCCAGGAGGACTTGCCCCAATGGATCTTTCGTTTGGACGGACCTCTACCTCTCGCCCTGCCCCTGAACAACGCTACGTTCAGGTTAACGGAAGAAGAAAACTATCAGCCGAGGAAAAGACGTGGAGGCAGACCAACAACCGCTGTCTGTTCTGTGCCGGAGAAGGGCATATTTTCTCCAACTGCCCTTCCGCCTCAAAACGCCCCGCTATGAGGGGAGCTGCCACTAATGCCGCTGCCCCCCCTGCTTCTTCTGTGTTTCCTCCACCGTTGCCCCCTCACTTTTCCACCCTTGATGCAGCAGACTCAGTTGAGTCTTTAAACTAGTTCAACCAGAGTCGCCTTGTGACCCTGCTCTGGTTCATTTTTCTCCTTTGTCAGCGTTCTCTATTTCTGGGTTTTCAGTGTCGGATGTGTGTGTGGAGGATAATTTGGATGGGGAACATTTTGTAGTTTCTTGTAGTATTTCCCACCAAAATAAAATCATAAAAACACACGCACTTCTTGACACTGGAGCCTCAGGATTCGCTTTCATCGATGAAAATTTCGTGCGTCACCATTCCTTGCCCTTATCTCCCCTAAAAACCCCCAGCCAGTTAGAGGTCATCGACGGCCGAGCAATCGCCTCGGGGGATATTACCAACCTCTGCCACCTAGAACTCTCTATTCAACAACATGCAGAGAAAGCTCCCTTCTTCGTTACCAAACTAGGCCATTACCCCCTAGTACTCGGTATTCCCTGGATGAACCTCCATGACGTTCATCTACAATTCGCAAATAAAAGCATTGAATTCAACTCTGAATTCTGCACCACTCATTGTGCTCCCAAACAACCCATTGTCTCGGCCACAGCTATTTCCCCACCGACTAAACTTAATGCCGCCTTTATCGGCGCCGCCAGTTTTCGTATGCTTGCTAGAAAAAAGGGTATCCAGGTTTATTCTATGTCCCTCTATGAAATCAATAGAGTCCTTGATAGCAAAACTACTAAAGAAGAATGGAGACGACAAATACCCGCCGAATACCACGAATATCTAGACATGTTCGATAAGGCCAAAGCTCAAGGACTCCCCCCTCGCCGACCCTATGACCACAAAATCACCCTGCAAGAAGGCAAAGAACCACCATTTGGACCCCTCTATGGCATGTCTCGAGACGAGCTCCTAGTCTTGAAGAAGTACATTGAGGATAATCTAGAAAAAGGCTTTATTCGTGCCAGTTCATCCTCCGCCGGTTCCCCAGTCCTTTTCGCCGCCAAACCTGACGGTTCCCTTCGCCTTTGCGTCGATTATCGTGGCCTTAACGCTCTTACTGTTAAGGACCGATATACATCCCCCTTGATCAAAGAAACCTTAGACCGTCTCGCAAAAGCCCAGTGGTATTCAAAACTTGATCTCCGTGATGGCTTTCATCAAGTCCGTATTGCCGAAGGAGAAGAATGGAAGACAGCCTTCCGAACCCGATATGGCCTTTATGAATACATGGTGATGCCATTCGGCCTTACCAATGCCCCCGGAACTTTCCAACGTTTCGTGAATGATTCCCTCCGAGAATACCTAGATCTTTTCTGCACAGCTTATCTCGATGATATTCTTATCTATAGCGATACTCTTGCGGAACACAAGGTACACGTCTTTCATGGATTGATTTTGGGTAACGAGTCGTGGTTTGGTTGTTAGTCGTATCGTTGTTTGGATGGTTGTACAATCTCTTTGTTGCTCGGCTATTTTTCGGTTATAAGTTTTGTTAAGGAAAGCGGGGTATTTAAGCGGGGGATTTCGGTCGCTCTTGTTACTCTTCTTCTTCTTCTCTCCTTAAGCAACGTTCTCGTTCACTTCTACCTGTATTATCTCAATACTACCTCGGTTCTATCTCAGAACCCTCGCTGTCGCTGTGAGACATCGTCGATACTTCGCCTTGAAGTATACCTTCCGTAGAACTTGTAGAAACACTGCACTCTTTGAACGAGTTAGTATCTCGCTTAAGTAGCACTGCTCACCTTCAGGGATACTGAAGGGCTTAACGAGAGACTGAACCGTGAGATTACGTCAGACAGGTCCTCGATGCCCTTAAAGCCAATAACATCCTTCTCAAACCTGAGAAGTGTGAATTCCATGTGCAGTCCATCAAATACCTAGGCCTAATCCTTACCCCAGAAGGTATCAAGATGGACGAGGATAAGTTAAAAGCCGTCCGAGACTGGAATCGCCCAAAGTCAATTAAAGACGTACAAGCCTTCCTCGGTTTCGCAAACTTTTACCGTAGATTTATCTTGGGATTTTCTCGCCTTGCCGCCCCTCTTTCACGGATGAAGTGGAATGATGGGTTAGGGTTCGGGAAGTAACGGTTGCAACGAACGATGGTTTTCTATATAATGTCTTTGTTGTTCGGCTGTGTTTCGGTTATGAGTCACGAGAAGGATTGCGGGGTATATAAGGGATGGATCTTAGACGGTTGTTACGGTTTCTTTCTTCTTTTCTTAAGCAACGTTCTCAGTTTACTTCTTCGGTATTGTTTTAATACTATCTCGATTCTACTTCAGAATCCTCGCGGTCGCTGTCGCTGTAGAAACACTCTCACACTTAACTCGCCTGGAGTTAGACCCACGTAGGACTTGTAGACAACTTCGTCGTTCTTATCGCAACAGTTCTCGTTTAAGTAGCTCCGCTCACCTTCTGGGATACAGAAGGGCTTAGACTGGGACTGGACCGTGAGACCCTCTCACCGCCTTTACGAAAAAAGGCATTGTTTTTGAATGGACCATTGAGGCCGAACTTGCTTTCGAAGCTCTTAAAGATGCATTCACTAAAGCCCCTGTACTCATCCACTTCGACCCCAAGAAAAAGATCTTCTTCGAATCCGATGCTTCCGACTTTGTCTCCGGTGGTGTCCTCTCACAGCTCGACGATCAAGGCATACTCCATCCCGTGGCTTTCTTCTCTAAAAAACACTCACCTGCTGAATGTAATTATGAGATCTATGACAAAGAATTGCTAGCCATTATCCGTTGCTTTGAAGAGTGGCGCCCCGAGCTCGAAGGATCAGAACTCCCCATCTCCGTCATCACGGATCACAAAAACTTGGAGTACTTTATGACCACCAAGCAATTAAACTGAAGACAAGTCAGATGGGCAGAATACCTTTCACGTTTCGACTTTGTCATTACGTACAGACCGGGAACGCAGGGAGGAAAGCCGGACGCATTGACTCGGAGATCGGGAGATCTCCCTGAAGAAGGGGATGAAAGACTACAACATCAACACCAAGTAGTCTTGAAGGAAAAGAATTTGGACCCCAAGCTGAGTTTGTTTTCGGGTTCTTTATCAAACGAACTGTTATACTATTGGTATTACGACTTGAGTTACGACTTACACGATGCACACATATGGACTAGCATTCAATCCCCGACCATGTCGGTTATTATTAATCTTGGTTGATTATTAATAAGATTCGGATTGGATGTTTGGTTTCCTTGTGTCATCAATGGCCGACTCTTTCGATCGACACTTCCCCGATTCGCTTATACGTATCGCGGTTAATTCCGACAATCACGCCATACGATAATGAGAGGGTAGGAGCAAAGGAAAGCGTTCAGGGTCTATGGGATTTCTTCATGTTAGTTCATGTTATTACATAGCCTTTGTATTCGACGCTGACTACTATAAGTAGTCCAAATTGTTCTACCGTTGAGAAGGACCTTCTTCCCGATTATTAGCGACGAAGAACGAGCCTTATCAATATTATATTGTTTCTAGCAAAAATCACTTCCGTGCAATTTACTCTCTTACTTGTGAATTACTGCAAGTCCTTGGCCCTTCAGCGTTAGTTATTAAAACCTGACTATTGGAAGTTCTTCACGGAACTTTGCTCGATCCCTACCTCAACCCTATGGTTATCTTTTAGCGGTTCATAAGAAGCAGTTAGGACTTGCGCCTGTGTATTGTGTTGCGGATAGCAACCGGGCAGGTTATAGCGTCTAGATTGTTATCTAAAGCTTCTTGGAGATTTCCTGTGCGGTAAGAAGTACCGGTCTTACATGAACCCGCTGAATTGGATGCCCCCCTTGAGACCTTGATAAGCCACGGATATAATGCTGACCCATTTCCACAAAAAATCCTTCTAGCGCTTAGAAATGGAGAACGACAATCCAAGGAAATTACACTAGGCGACTGCACTCAAAGCAACGGTCGCCTTTTCTATCGACAAAAGCTCTATATTCCCGATCATGATCCTCTTCGCATCCTCATCTTACAACGACATCACGACGCCCCCTCCGCTGGCCACCCGGGAAGAGAAAAAACCTTCGAACTCGTCTCAAGACACTTTTATTGGCCAAAGATGAGGGAATATATTGGACGATATACCCAGAATTGTCATATTTGCCGACGAGCTAAACCAAGCACCCTCGGTACCCATGGCGTCCTAAAACCACTCCCAATCCCTAATCGCCCCTGGGAAGAGTTGTCAATGGACTTTGTCACGGGCCTCCCAGAATCTAATGGCTTTGACGCCATTATGGTTGTTGTGGACCGACTCTCGAAGATGCGACATCTTATTCCGTGCAATACTACTGTTAATGCCAAGCAAACCGCCGAATTGTACCTCCAAAATGTTTGGAAACTCCATGGACTCCCGTCCCACTTAACCTCCGATAGGGGAACGCAGTTCACAGCAAAGTTTTGGAAACATCTCTGCCAGCGTTTGAACATTGCTGCCCGTATGTCTACCTCTTTTCATCCAGAGACTGACAGACAAACTGAACACCTTAATGCCGTAATGGAACAATACCTCCGTTGTTATGTGTCCTACCAGCAAGATGATTGGTCGAAGTGGCTACCCATTGCCGAGTTTGCCGCCAACAATCAAGAGTCTGCTAGTACCAAGGCTATACCTTTCTTCGCGAATTATGGCTATCATCCCCGGTTTGACACCTCTATTGTCCCTAATGACCGCTCCCCCCAGACCCTCGATGCCAACGACTTCGCCTCCAAAATGGAAGAACTCAGAGACTTCCTACGAGTACAGATGAAAACTGCTCAAGACATCTTTGAATCAAGTACGAACCAACATCGTACTCCCGCTCCCTTGTTCAAAGTTAAGGATGAAGTCTTCATTTCTATGAAAAACATGAGGACAACGAGGAACTCGAGAAAATTGGACTGGAAATGGAGTGGCCCATTCCCGATTAAACGAGTAATTTCAGCTTACGCATACGAGGTAGAGTTACCAATGTCAATGAAGTACCATCTGGTATTTCATGTTTCACTAATCAAAGCTGCTCCTGTTGACCCACTCCCGGGTCAGATTATTCCACCACCACCCCCGGTCCAAGTCAATGATCACGAAGAATACCTTGTCGAGAGTATCCTAGATTCTCGTGTTCGCCATGGGAAACTGCAATATCTGGTTGAATGGACAGGTTATGCCTTACCCACGTGGGAGCCAGCTGATTACCATAAGGAGACTGAAGCGGTGGACGCCTTTCACCAACAATATCCGAATAAACCCAAGGAAGGCCTGGTTAGTGTTTGCAGGAGCTCACGGCTATAAGGGAGGGGGTACTTTCATGGATAACTGTTTTCATTGGTTCGTCAGGTACAGGGGTACAAGGTTGTTGTGTTACGTTGTTGTTCCTTGTGTTTCTTTGGGTTTCCGTTGCAGTGAGTCAAGTCTTTGTCATCGAACGAGTTGGAATGTGGTATATAAGCGAAGGGATTTCCCCTCTTGTTGTACTTTTCCTTCTTCTTTCTTTAAGCAACGTCTTCTATTGTACACTCATTGTATCTTACGAATACAACCTCGGATTACACCTCGTAATCTTTCGCCGTCGCCGTCTTCAAGTCATCATAACTTGAACCACTAGTAGAGCCTGTAGAATCTTCGTACATTTTCCTGTCGTTGGTTTCTCGTTCAAGTAGCACTGCTTATCTCGGGGGATACCTGAGAGCTTGACGAGAATCTCGCTCCTTGAGAAAACGTCTCTACGCAGATCCAACCGTCTAAAGAAGCCCATTGACAAATACGGATCCAGTGCAAATCTTACCTTTACGGAACCCAATACGTACAAGGAAGCAATCACTGCAGAAGACTCAGATGAGTGGAAAGAAGCAATGGAGGAAGAATACAACGCACTGGTATCAAACGAGACCTGGGAAGTAATCCCTCAACCAGAAGGGAAGAAGGTAGTAGGATCTCGTTGGCATTTTGTTCTCAAACTTGGACCAGAAGGAGAGGTACTACGTCACAAAGCAAGATTCGTTGCCAGAGGATTTTCACAGGTGGAGGGTATTGACTATCAGGAGACGTTTTCCCCTGTCTTCAGATACGAATCACTAAGGATGATCTTTGCCCTTGTAGCCACACTCCCCCAACGAAATTGGAAGACAAAGCAGAGGGATGTTAAAAATGCTTTTCTTAATGCGTCAATCAAGGAAACTGTCATGGTAGAGCAACCAAAGGGATTTGAAGTAGGAAACGGAAATGTTCTAAAACTCCGAAAAACCCTCTATGGACTCAAACAATCTCCTCGCGCCTGGCACGATATCCTATGCAAAGCACTAGAAGAAAAAGGAATCCTCAAAACGAATTTCGATCCGAGCATTTTTATCAATAAAGAACGAACGGTAATCATTGCGGCATTCGTCGATGACCTAGGATCCTTCTTCAGCTACTCCGTCTCACGGCTTAGTCTCTCATTAAACCCTTCAGTATCCCTGAAGGTAAGCAGTGCTACTTAAGCGAGATTCTAGCTTGTTCGAAGAGTGCGATGTTTCTACAAGTTGCGAAGTAGCGGCGATGTTTCACAGCTGATACAGCGAAGGTTTTGAGATAAAACCAAGATAGTATTTCAGCAATTACAGTAGAAGGTAAACGAGAACGTTGATTAAAGAGAGAAAGAAGAAAGAAACAAGAACGACCAAAATCCTTCACTTAAATACCCCGCTTTCATGTAACACAAACAACAATCTCACAACAACCGAAAAGCAACTAAACAACAAAGCCATTATACTCCAGCAACCCTTCGCTTACTACCAACAACTTCATCTTAGCCCATTACCCAGTTCCATCCGTGAAACTCCGACGCGGAAACAGAAATCTTTATTCATTTAGAGAAAAGATTTAGGATGACAGGTTTCACGGATTGAACTGGGTAATGGGTTAGGTCGAAATGATTGGTGTTCACGGAGAATTTCCTTTGGGTATAATGGCTTTGTTATTCGGTTAGGTTTCGGTTGTTGTTGGATTGTTGGCTTGTGTTACGAGAAAGAGGGGTATTTAAGCGAAGGATCTCAGACATTTTTGTACTCTTTTCTCTTCTTTCCTTAAGAACGTTCTCGTTACCTTCTGCTGTAACTATCAAATACCATCTTGATTCTACCTCAGAATCTTCGCTGTCGCTGTCTACCTTGCTGCACTTATCTCGCCTTGAGATAGACCTTAGTAGAACTTGTAGAGACGCCGCACTCTTTGAACGCGTTGTCCCTTTGATTAAGTAGCACTGCTCACCTTCGGGATACTGAAGGGCTTAACTCGAAGCTCAACCGTGAGACCTTCTTGCTCGGATGCGGTTGTCCAAGCGGAGAAGGAAGGCGCAGAGGGAAGTGAAGGTGGTGGGGAACTCGGCGACGGTTACTACGGCCTCTTTTAACTCGTCTGACATACCGAATTCTAGAGCGTCGTTTTTTGCGGATTCATCATAGTTAAGGCGTCCCATGATGCGCTGAAAGTCGGCAAGGTAGGCGGAGAAATCTCGCTTCCCTTGTCGGAGTTGGTGCAGCTCACGGCGGGCGGTACTGAGAGGGTCGGGATCGCCGAAGGCTGTTTCCAAGGTGGTGATCAAATCGGCGGCGGAGTTCCAGGTGGTAGTTCCGTCAGAAAGGACGGAGTGGCGAATTTGTTCGAGGGCGGCTCCCTCGAGACGGCTAATAGCATACAATATCATATTGTTGCTGTTGGAGAAGCGGTCGGCGTTAACCGAGAGCTTTGACCTGAGTTGCAGAACGAACCCAGGGAGTTTGTTGCGAGACCCATTGAACTTATCTGGGTCAGGCATTTTATCTGAGCGGCCTCCTTGAGTGTGAGCAGGAGGTGGTGGCGGCGATGGTGCAGGTGGTGGGGGGGCGGCGTTTTGGAGACGGGCGATTTCTGCTTCGGCTGCCTGCAACTGGGATTGGCAGGTATTGAACCTGGCCGTCATGTTATTTCTCTCTTGAGTAGCTTCCTCAAGTTGCAGGTCTGCGTAGGTGAGGTTATCTACTCGTTGTTGGTAGTGCGAGTGGATTTCCTCGTAGGCGGAGGCGAGGTCGGCATTGGCGGCGGCTTGGAAATTCTCAAAGGTAGGGAAGGTCCAGGGGGCGGGAGCGGGGTTGCTCATGATGGCGTCGGAAGTAAACGGGTATTGGTAGAGGGTGTAGATATGGAAGCAACGTAATCTCAAGGAGCGAGATTCTCGTCAAGCTCTCAGGTATCCCCCGAGATAAGCAGTGCTACTTGAACGAGAAACCAACGACAGGAAAATGTACGAAGATTCTACAGGCTCTACTAGTGGTTCAAGTTATGATGACTTGAAGACGGCGACGGCGAAAGATTACGAGGTGTAATCCGAGGTTGTATTCGTAAGATACAATGAGTGTACAATAGAAGACGTTGCTTAAAGAAAGAAGAAGGAAAAGTACAACAAGAGGGGAAATCCCTTCGCTTATATACCACATTCCAACTCGTTCGATGACAAAGACTTGACTCACTGCAACGGAAACCCAAAGAAACACAAGGAACAACAACGTAACACAACAACCTTATACCCCTATACCTGACGAACCAACGAAAACAGTTATCCATGAAACGTTTGGGCCAAGTGATCTTAAGGAGGATTGGGGTGGATCGTCGAAGATATTTGAGCTTAAGGGAGAGTCTCTTCTTAGTCTGAGGAATTCATTGTCGCTAACAGGGTCTCACGGTTGAGTCCCTTGTTTAAGCCCTTCGGTATCCCCGGAGGTGAGCAGTGCTACTTAAGTGAGGTATCAACACGTTCGAAGAGTGCAGGGTTTTCTACAGGTCCTACGATGGATATACTTCAAGGCGAAGTATCGGCGGTGGTCTACAGCGACAGCGAGGATTCTGAGGTAGAATCAAAGTGAGATTGTGACTTGATACAAGAGAAGTGAAACGAGAACGTTGCTTAAGGAAAGAAGAAGAAGAAGAGACAAAAATGACCGAAGTCCATTACTTAAATACCCCGCTTTTCCTTAATAAACTTATAACCGAAAAATAACCGAGCAACAAAGAGATTGTACCACCACCCAAGCAACAATACAGCCAACAACCAAACCACGACTCATTATCTGAAATCAATCCATAAAACCAACCCATTATCCCCAACCTATTATCTTCCATCCGTGAAACAGGGTCTTCGAGGGGTGGTAGTCGTTCTTCTGCTTCTCTGAGGAGTTGTTGAACTTCTTCGTCGTCCGTTAGCTCATCGTCGCTTGAGATAGGTGATTTGGTAGGTTCTGTTTTCGACGTTCTGGAGGCGATAGGTGATTCCACAAATGATCCTGGAAGTTCCTTTGGTATCAGAATGTCCTCTGCTTTCTCTTCTTTCTTCTCTGTTTCTTCGTCGTTGTTGTCCTCGTCTTTTTCGCTTTCGGATTCATCTACTTCCCCTGAGTTTCTAACGATATCTTCCCCTGTCGATGGACTGGGAAAACGAACATTTCGAGATATGAAAACTCTTTGCTTAGCAGGGTCGTAGACTCGGTAAATACCTTGGCTTAGTCCATATCCGCAGATTCTAACCTCAACAGCTCTAGGTTCGAGTTTTGTGCCGGCAGGTCGGGCTTCTTCGGATATATGGGAGTATCCAGTATCCCCGAAAGTTCTGAAGTATGCGATTGAGGGTTTCTTTCCGAAAAAGGCTTCAAACGGGGTAACTGGAAGAAAAGAGTGTGGAAGACGATTTTTCACGTGTACCATCATACTTACTGCTTCACCCCAAAGATTCTTCGGGAGTCCGGAGGATATGAAAGCTACTCTGATCATGGTTCCTATGGTTTGATTGTACCTTTCTGCTACTCCATTAGACTGATGGGAGTAGGAGGTTGTTGGTTCGCTAATTATTCCTTTTGATTCGAGGAATTGCATGAATTCTTTTCCCATATACTCACCTTCCCTATCACTCCTGAATCTTTTGACTTTGGTGTTTTGAGCATTTTCCACCTGTGAAACATAGGTTTTGAATGCTTGTATTGCTCCGTCCTTAGTTTTAAGCAGGTAGACATGGGTGTACCGAGTATAATTGTCAATAAAGGTGATGTAGTAGCGAAAGCCTCCGCGAGCGTCAAGTGAAAATCGTCCGCTGAGATCAGAGTGGATGAGTTCTAATGGAGCTTTGGTAGTGCTAACTGGTCCGGTGACAGGTAGTCGTTTTGATTTTCCAAGAAGAGAGTCTGTGCAGTTTTTGCTAACTCCGTTCGCTGGTAGAAATTGAGGATCGATCTCAAGGAGCGAGATTCTCGTCAAGCTCTCAGGTATCCCCTGAGATAAGCTGTGCTACTTGAACGAGAAACCAACGACAGGAGAAGGTACGGAGATTCTACAGGCTCTACTAATGGTTCAAGTTATGATGACTTGAAGACGGCGACGGCGAAAGATTACGAGGTGTAATCTGAGGTTGTATTCGTAAGATACAGAGAGTGTACAATAGAAGACGTTGCTTAAAGAAAGAAGAAGGAAAAGTACAAGATGAGGGGAAATCCCTTCGCTTATATACCACGTTCCAACCCTTTCGATGACAAAGACATGACTCATTGTAACGAGAAACTCATAGAAACACAAAGAACAACAACGAAACCCGACAACCATGTACCCATGTACCTAACCGATCAACATAACATCCATCCATAAAAGTAGCCCCCCCTCATAGCCGTGAGCTCCTGCGAACACCAATCACTCCTTTCCTTGGTTTATCCGGATATCGTTGGTGGAAGGAATCTACAGCTTCCGTCTCTTCATGGTACTCCGCAGGTTCCCAGGTGGGTAGTGCATAGCCAGTCCATTCGACCAAGTATTGAAGTTTTCCACGGTACAAACGGGAATCTAAAATAGCTTCAACAAGGTATTCCTCGTGATCATTAACTTGAACTGGCGGGGGCGGCATAATGATTTGACCGGGAAGTGGGTCTGTAGGAGCTGCTTTGATCAACGAAACATGGAACACAGGATGATACTTCATCGATCTTGGGAGGTCAACTTCGTAGGCATGAGCTGAAATGACACGTTTTACTGGGAAAGGGCCACTCCATTTCCAATCCAACTTCCTTGAATTCCGCGTTGTCCTCATGTTCTTCATCGACACGAACACTTCATCTTTTTCCCTGAATGATGGAGCAGGAGTACGGTGTCGATTTGTACTTGACTCGAAGATGTCTTGAGCTGTCCTCATCTGTACTCGGAGGAAGTCCCTAAGCTCTTCCATCTTGGAGGCGAAACGATCAGCATCGAGGGTCTGGGGAGAACGGTCATTAGGGACGATAGAAGTATCGAAGCGGGGGTGATAGCCGTAATTGGCAAAGAAGGGTGTAGCCTTAGTGCTAGCGGATTCTTGGTTATTGGCAGCGAATTCGGCGATGGGTAACCATTTTGACCAGTCGTCTTGCTGATAGGAAACATAACAACGGAGGTATTGCTCCATTACGGCGTTAAGTCTTTCGGTTTGTCCATCAGTTTCTGGGTGAAAAGAGGTAGACATGCGGGCGGCAATATTCAAACGCTGGCAGAGGTGCTTCCAAAACTTTGCGGTGAACTGTGTTCCTCTATCAGAAGTAATATGAGAGGGAAGTCCATGGAGTTTCCAAACGTTTTGGAGGTATAGCTCGGAAGTCTGTTCGGCGTTAACGGTAGTACTACACGGGATAAGGTGTCGCATCTTTGAGAGTCGATCCACGATGACCATGATGGCATCAAAGCCATTAGATTCCGGGAGACCAGTGACAAAGTCCATTGACAGTTCTTCCCAGGGACGGTTGGGAATCGGGAGTGGTTTTAGAACGCCATGAGTACCGATGGTGCTTGGTTTTGCTCGTCGGCAAATGTGACAATTCCGGGTATACCGTCCAATATATTCCCTCATCTTTGGCCAATAAAAATATCTCGAGATGAGTTCGAAGGATTTTTCACGTCCTGGGTGGCCGGCGGAGGGGGCGTCATGATATCGTTGTAGGATAAGAAGACGAAGAGGGTCATGGTCAGGGATATAAAGTCTTTGTCGATAAAAGAGACGGCCGTTCATCTTGGTACAATCGCCTAAGGTGATTTCCTTGGATTGTCGTTCGCCATTCCTAAGTGCTAAAAGGATTTTTTGTGGGAACGGGTCAGCGTTATATCCTTGATTCATTAAGGTTTCAAGGGTGGCATCCAATTCAGCGGGTTCATTTAGTAAAGAACCCGAAAACAAACTCAGCTTGGGGTCCAAATTCTTTTCCTTCAGGACTACTTGGTGTTGGTGTTGTAGTCTTTCATCCCCTTCTTCAGGGAGATCTCCTGATCTCCGAGTCAATGCGTCCGGCTTTCCTCCTTGTACTCCTGGTCTGTACGTAATGACAAAGTCGAAGCGTGAAAGGTATTCTGCCCATCTGACTTGTCTTCGGTTCAGTTGCTTGGTGGTCATAAAATATTCTAAATTTTTATGGTCCGTGATGACAGAGATAGGGAGTTCAGATCCTTCGAGCTCGGGGCGCCATTCTTCAAAGCAACGGATAATGGCTAGCAATTCTTTATCGTAGATTTCGTAGTTACACTCAGCAGGTGAGTGCTTCTTGGAAAAGAATGCCACAGGGTGGAGTATGCCGTTATCATCGAGTTGGGAGAGGACACCGCCGGAGACGAAATCAGAAGCATCAGATTCCACGAAGATCTTCTTCCGAGGGTCGAAGTGGATGAGTACGGGGGCTTTGGTGAAGGCATCTTTTAGGGCTTCGAATGCGAGTTCTGCCTCAACTGTCCATTCGAAAACAGTGCCCTTTTTCGTAAAGGCGGTAAGGGGTGCGGCTAGGCGAGAGAATCCCAGGATAAATCGCCGGTAGAAGTTTGCAAAGCCGAGGAAGGCCTGAACGTCTTTAATGCACTTTGGGCGGTTCCAGTCTCGTACGGCTTTGAGTTTTTCTTCGTCCATCTTGATCCCTTCAGGTGTAAGGATCAGTCCGAGGTATTTTATGGATTGGACGTGGAATTCGCACTTCTCGGGTTTGAGAAGTATATTATTGGCTTTTAGGGCGTCGAGGACTTTTCGGACGTGGATCTTATGTTCGGCGAAGGTATCGCTATAGATGAGAATATCATCGAGATAGGCCGTGCAAAAGAGGTCCAAGTATTCTCGGAGGGAATCATTGACAAACCGCTGAAAGGTACCGGGGGCATTGGTGAGGCCGAATGGCATAACCATATATTCGTAAAGGCCGTAGCGAGTTCTAAAAGCGGTCTTCCATTCTTCTCCCTCTGCAATGCGGATTTGGTGAAATCCATCTCGAAGGTCTAGTTTGGAATACCACTGTGCTTTAGCGAGGCGATCGAGGGTTTCTTTAACAAGTGGGGAGGTGTAGCGGTCTTTGACGGTCAGAGCATTAAGGCCTCGGTAGTCTACACAAAGACGTAGAGATCCGTCGGGTTTTGCAGCGAAAAGGACGGGGGAGCCGGCAGAAGATGAACTGGCGCGAATAAAGCCTTTCTCAAGGTTGTCTTCGATGTACTTCTTAAGGACTAGAAGTTCATCCCGTGACATACCGTAGAGGGGGCCGAATGGTGGTTCCTTGCCTTCTTGGAGGGTAATGCGATGATCATAGGGGCGGCGGGGGGGGAGTCCTTGGGCCTTTGCTTTATCGAACATGTCCAGGTATCCATGATACTCAGCGGGTATTCTTTGTCTCCATTCCTCTTTAGTGGTTTTGCTATCGAGGACTTTGTTTATCTCATATAGAGACATCGAATAGACCTGAATGCCTTTTTTCCTGGCGAGCATGCGGAAACTGGCGGCTCCAATAAAGGCAGCGTTTAGTTTGGCTGGAGGCGGGATGGCAGCGACGGAGACGACAGGTTGTTTGGGGGCGCAGTGGGTGGTGCAAAATTCAGAGTTGAATTCAATGCTTTTATTGGCGAATTGTAGATGGACGTCATGGAGGTTCATCCAAGGGATACCGAGCACTAGGGGGTAGTGTCCTAGTTTGGTGACGAAGAAGGGAGCTTTTTCATTGTGTTGTTGAATAGAAAGCTCCAAGTGGCAAAGATTGGTAATGTCTCCCGAGGCAATTGTTCGGCCGTCAATGACTTCTAATTGGCGAGGGGTTTTAAGGGGAGACAACGGTAGGGAATGGTGACGCACAAAGTTTTCATCAATGAAAGCGAACCCTGAGGCTCCAGTGTCAAGAAGTGCGTGTGTTTTTATAATTTTATTTTGGTGGGAAAGGCTACATGAAACTACAAAGTGTTCCCCATCCAAATTATCCTCCACGCACACATCCGACACTGAAAACCCAGAAATAGAGAACGCTGACAAAGAAGAAAAAGAAACCAGAGCAGGGTCACAAGGCGACTCCGGTTGAACTAGTTTAAAGACTCAACTGAGTCTGCTGCATCGAAAGCAGGAAAGCGAGGAGGCAGAGGCGGCGGAAAAACAGAGGGAGCTGGAGGTGCGGCGGCGGCATTGGTGACGGCTCCTCTCATAGCGGGGCGCTTGGAGGCAGAAGGGCAGTTTGAGAAGATATGTCCTTCCCCGGCACAGAACAAGCAGCGATTATTGGTTTGTCTCCAAGATTTCTCTTCAGGAGACAGTTTTCTTCTTCCGTTTATTTGAACATATCGTTGTTCAGGGGCGGGGCGAGAGGTGGAGGTACGACCGAAAGAGAGATCCATGGGGACAAGTCCTCCGGGGGCGAAGGAAGAGGAAGTGGGAGTATAGGCGGCGGGGGCGGCGGCAGGGGCGGCGAATTGTCCCATGGTATTGCGGGCAGTATTTTTCTTCTCCTCCCTTCTCGCTTTCACGGATTGATACTTGGGAATAGGGTTAGGCGTCGACTTGTTGGTTGTTGTGGTTTAGGGGATGTGGTGAAAAAAGGGACAATGTTATTGTATTTCGGTTTTCTTTGGGTATGGGACTTTGCGTATGCAAAAGCGGGGTATTTAAGGATGGGTTTTGTGTCGTCTTATTCTCTTCTTCTTCTTCTTTTCTTAAGCAACGTTCTTACCTTACTTCTACGGTATTACTTTAATATTACTTCGATTCTACCTCAGAATCCTCGTTGTCGCTGTCACCGCGAAGACCTTTACACTTAACTCGCCTTGAGTTAAACCCACGTAGGACCTGTAGAAACATCGTGACTCTTGTCGCTTGACTTCTCGCTTAAGTAGCACTGCTCACCTTCAGGGATACTGAAGGGCTTAACGAGAGATCAAACCGTGAGATTACGTTGCTTGTCCCATCTACACCTCCTACGATGAAGTAACAATGAGCTCTCCCGCCCCCATCACTTCCTCCTCTGAAGGAGCCGCCGTCGCCACACCCCGCTTCCCCACAAAGGAAGCATTTGCCCAGGCCTATAGAGAAGACCCCGTTGAGCTATTTAATCGACTCCGAGAACTCAATCAGGCCCTCGAAGACCAAATCGATGTACTACAAGAAGGAGCGCAGGAGCTAGAAATAAAGCTCAACACCGCCCAGATCCAGGCAGACAATGCCAACCATCACGCCCAACAGCAGGATCAACGGGTCAGCGACGCCTCAGCCCTCATCGACCGACTACGTCGGGAACGGAATGAAGCCCGTGCATCCCTCTCTCTGCCCCCAGCTCCCCCAAACCTCACTGCCACTCCCCCGCCAGCACCAACCACCACCCATCGCTCGGAGCGCATGCCAGACCCAGAGAAATTCGATGGATCCAGAGCAAAACTCCCCGGTTTTATCCTCCAACTTCGATCAAAACTTGCGGTCAATAGAGACCGATTCGCGGATGAGAATAATATGATTCTCTATACCATCAGTCGTTTGGAAGGAGCCGCATTAGAACAAGTCCGACATACTGTCCTTCCTTCCGGCCTTACAACCTGGACTAACGCCGCCGCCCTCATCGCCGCCTTGGAGACTGCCTTCGGAGACCCCGACCCTACCGGTACCGCACGACGAGAACTACACCAACTCCGCCAAGGCAAACGAGATTTTTCCGCCTACCTAGCTGATTTTCAACGCATCATGGGGCAACTAAACTTTGACGAAAATTCAAAGATGGACGCCCTCGAACATGGTATGTCTGAGGAATTAAAGGAAGCTATGGTCTTCGCCGCCGCTATGCCCGCTACTCTCAACGATATGATCCTAGTCCTTACCAGAATGGATAATCGTATCCGAGCCCGCAAGGCAGAGAAACGAGGGAATACCCGCGAGAATATGGGACAGTTTAGCGCCCCAGCCAATGCGATGACTCCTTTTGTTCCTGCCTCCTCGTTTGTCCCAGGAGGCCTTGCTCCTATGGACCTCTCCTTCGGACGCACCAGCAACCTTTCTCGCCCCCCTCAGGACCAAAGATATACAATGGTCAATGGGCGAAGGAAGCTGTCAGAAGAAGAAAAGCAATGGCGCCGTTCTACCGGCAAATGCATGTTTTGCGCCGCCCCCGATCATTCCTACGCCAGCTGCCCCTCCGCCCCAAAGAAACCTACAATGAGAGGAGCTCTCACTGCCCCGCCCGCTAGCCGCACACCTCCAGCCTCCTCCCTACCACCACCACCTCTCCCACCTCAGTTTTTCGCCCTGGAATCTGCCAGCGCTTCAGGGGAGAATTTAAACTAGTTCAACCAAGGCTGACCAGTGACCCTGCCTTGGTTCCAATTTCTTTTCCCTTGTCTGCATTTTCAATTTCCGGGTTTTCAGTCGATAGTATAAGCGTGGAGGATCAATTAGATGGGGAGCATTTTGTAGTTTCGTGCAATATCTCCAATAATAATACAATCATTAAAACACACGCTTTGCTAGACACTGGAGCCTCTGGATTTGCATTCATTGATAAGAATTTTGCGAGTCACCACTCTATTCCACTCCTTCCCCTAAAAACACCCCGACAACTTGAAGTAATCGATGGCCGACCAGTAGCCTCAGGAGACATTACTCACATCGCCAATATCAACTTGTCTATCCAACAACATCAGGAACAAGCCCCCTGCTTCGTCACCCAACTAGGACACTATCCACTAGTACTAGGAATCCCCTGGATGAACCACCATGACGTCCACCTTCACTTCGCCGATAAACGTATTGAATTTAGCTCTAAATTCTGCACGACCCATTGCGCCCCTCATCAAGCTACCGTATCCATACCCTCGATCCCCGCTCCTCCCAGACTAAATTTGTCATTTATTGGCGCTGCCAGTTTCAGAACACTCACTCGAAAGCGTTCTTCCCAAGCCTATGCTATGTCCCTTTACGAGATTAATAAAATCCTAGAAGAAAAGACCAGCAAAGACGAGTGGAAAGCAAGGATACCTGCTGAGTACCATGAGTTTTTGGATATGTTTGACAAAAGCAAAGCTCAAGGCTTACCTCCACGGCGTTTGTATGATCATAAGATACAACTGATGGAGGGGAAAGACGCACCGTTTGGCCCTCTTTATGGAATGTCGCGAGAAGAACTCATTGTCCTCAAAAAATACATTGAAGATAATTTAGAAAAGGGTTTTATTCGCGCCAGCTCTTCCCCTGCTGGATCCCCCGTCCTCTTCGTAAAGAAAGCTGATGGCTCCTTAAGACTCTGCGTGGACTATCGAGGACTAAATGCAATTACAGTTAAAGATCGATATACCTCCCCCCTTATCAGAGAAACACTAGATCGGCTAGCCAAAGCACAATGGTATACCAAGCTAGATCTTCGTGGCGGTTATCATCAAGTACGAATCGCCGAAGGAGATGAATGGAAGACAGCTTTCCGTACCCGTTACGGCTTATATGAATATCAAGTCATGCCATTCGGCCTGACTAATGCCCCCGGAACCTTCCAACGATTCGTTAACGACTGCCTTACGGAATACTTGGACATATTCTGTACAGCCTACCTGGACGATATCCTGATCTACAGTGATACATTTGCGGAACACCAGATTCACGTACGAAAGGTACTCCAAACGCTTAAAAACAATGACATTCTACTCAATCCGGAGAAATGCGAGTTCGAAGTACAGACAACTAAGTATTTGGGCCTTATCCTCACCCCCGATGGCATTAAAATGGACGAAAAAAAATTAAAAGCCGTCCGGGACTGGAATACCCCAAAAAGTGTCAAGGATGTACAAGCCTTCCTCGGATTTGCAAATTTCTACCGTCGTTTCATTCTAGGGTTTTCCAAACTCGCTGCGCCCCTCACCGCCCTCACCAAAAAAGGCATCACTTTCGAATGGACCGTCCAAGCTGAGATCGCCTTTGAGAACCTAAAGCGTGCCTTCACCACTGCCTCCATTCTCATCCACTTTGATCCTGATAAGAAAATCATCGTGGAAACGGATGCTTCTGACTTCGTATCCGGAGGAGTACTCTCACAATATGATGATACTGGAGTCCTCCACCCGGTTGCGTTTTTCTCGAAAAAACATTCACCCGCTGAATGTAATTACGAGATTTACGACAAGGAACTGTTGGCTATTATCTGAGTATTTGAGGAATGGCGCCCGGAGCTTGAAGGGTCCAAACACCCTATTGACGTAATCAGCGATCATAAAAACCTTGAGTATTTTATGAGCACGAAACAATTGAATCGACGCCAAGCACGATGGGCAGAGTATCTTTCCCGCTTTGATTTCGTAATCACCTATCGCCCGGGTAGTCAGGGAGGAAAACCGGATGCATTGACCAGAAGATCAGGAGATCTTCCCAAGGAAGGGGATGAACGGTTGGCACATCAAAGCCAAGTGGTATTGAAGAAGGAAAATATAGACCCTAAGCTAAGTTTGTTGTCGGCTTCTTTGTCAAATGAAGCCGCTGAACTGGACGCCCCCCTAACCAAATTATTCCTGGAAGGATATATCGCTGACAAGTTTCCTGAAGAAATACTCGAAGCATTAAGGAATAAAGATCAACAATCAAAAAAGATCACCTTAAGCGAATGTACCGAGAGGAATGGAAGATTATGCTACCGAGATCGTATCTACGTCTCCAACCTGGATGCCCTCCGCCTGGAAATAATTCGAAGACACCACGATGTACCGGCAGCAGGACACCCTGGCCGTGATAAGACCTTCGAACTCCTTGCAAGAGACTATTATTGGCTGAAAATGAGGGACTCGATCAATAGATACGTTCGCAACTGCCATACCTGTCAAAAAGCAAAGCCAGTCAATCAGCGAACCCAAGGTGTTCTCCGTCCTCTCCCTATCCCGAACCGTCCTTGGCAGGAGATTTCAATGGACTTTGTTACAGGCCTCCCCGAGTCGGACGGCTACGATGCAATAATGGTCGTGGTCGACCGCTTGTCAAAAATGCGACATTTAATCCCTTGTAATACAACAGTTAACTCCAGAAATGTAGCCGATTTATACCTCCAACATATCTGGAAACTTCATGGACTACCCTTATATGTTACATCAGATCGCGGGACTCAATTCACGGCCCATTTCTGGAAGGAACTTTGTAAACGTCTCGGAATCCAAGCCAGAATGTCTACTGCCTTTCATCCGGAAACAGATGGACAAACGGAAAGACTCAACGCCGTAATGGAACAATACCTTCGTTCCTATGTATCGTATCAACAGGAAGACTGGAATAAATGGTTGCCGATGGCCGAGTTTTCTGCTAATAACCAGGAATCCGCCAGTACTAAAGTCTCTCCATTCTTTGCGAACTATGGCTACCATCCAAGATTCGATACTTCTGTTATCCCAACACAGATGACTCCCCAAAGTTTAGATGCCGCTTCTTTCACTAGCAAGATGCAAGAACTAAGTGACTACCTCCGTACCCAAATTCGAATAGCACAAGATATCCACGAAACAATTACCAATGAACACCGAACCCCTGCCCCCGCCTATCAGGTTAACGACCAAGTCTTCATATCGATGAAGAATATTAGGACAAATCGTAACGCTCGAAAACTGGACTGGAAATGGATGGGCCCTTATGCAGTAAAAAGAATTATTTCCCCTTTCGCTTATGAGATTGATCTCCCTGCTTCGGTTAAATATCATCCTGTTTTTCATGTTTCCCTTCTTAAGCCTACCCCAAATGATGCTCTTCCCGGACAAATTATTCTGCCCCCAGTCCCAGTTGTGGTGAACAACCAGGAGGAATACTTTATCGAAAGAATTCTCGACCAAAGAACTCATCGAGGACGATTGCAATACCTCGTGGAGTGGACCGGTTATGCTCATCCTACTTGGGAACCTGCGGAAGATCTTCAAGATACTACTGCCCTCGATGTATTCCAAAAGACGACGATTACAACTGGACCTAAGGTTCGCAGGAGCTCACGCTTAAGACGGGGGGCTACTTTCACGGATTGATACTTGGGAATAGGGTTAGGCGTCGACTTGTTGGTTGTTATGGTTTAGGGGTTGTGGTAAAAAAGATAATGTTATTGTATTTCGGTTCTCTTCGGGTATTGGGTTTTGTTTATGAAAAGCGGGGTATTTAAGGATGGGTTTTGCGTCGTCTTATTCTCTTCTTCCTTTTCTTCTTTTCCTAAGCAATGTTCTTACCTTACTTCTACTGTATTACTTTAATACTACTTCGATTCTACCTCAGAATCCTCGTTGTCGCTGTCGCCGTGAAAACCTCTACACTTAACTCGCCTTGAGTTAGACCCACGTAGGACCTGTAGAAACATCGTGACTCTTGTCGCTTGACCTCTCGCTTAAGTAGCACTGCTCACCTTCAGGGATACTGAAGGGCTTAACGAGAGATCAAACCGTGAGACTCGCTCGGATTCGGTTATCCAAGCGGAGGAGGAAAGCGCAGAGGGAAGTGAAGGTAGTGGGGAAATCGGCGACGGTTACTACCGCCTCTTTTAGCTCATCTGACATGCCGTATTCCAGGGCATCGTTTTTTGCGGACTCATCGTAATTGAGGCGTCCCATGATGCGCTGGAAGTCGGCAAGGTAGGCGGAGAAATCTCGCTTCCCTTGTCGGAGTTGATGTAGCTCACGGCGGGCAGTACCAAGGGGGTCAGGGTCGCCGAAGGCTGTTTCCAAGGTGGTGATCAGATCGGAGGCGGAGTTCCAAGTGGTAGTTCCGTCAGGAAGGACGGAGTGACGGACTTGTTCGAGGGCGGCTCCCTCGAGACGGCTGATGGCATACAACACCATGTTGTTGCTGTTGGAAAATCGATCGGCGTTAACCGAGAGCTTCGACCTGAGTTGCAAAACGAACCCAGGGAGCTTATCGCGAGACCCATTGAACTTATCTGGGTCAGGCATTTTATCCGAGCGACCTCCTTGAGTATGAGCAGGAGGGGGTGGTGGCGATGGTGCAGGTGGTGGGTTTCACGGATGAAGCGAGATGATGGGTTAGGGTTCGGGAAGTAATGGTTGCAACGGATGATGGTTCTATTATAATGTCTTTGTTGTTCGGTTGTGTTTCGGGTATGAGTCATGCGAGGGATTGCGGGGTATATAAGGGATGGATTTTGGATAGTTGTTGTGGTTTTCTTCTCTTTTCCTTAAGCAACGTTCTCAGTTTACTTCTTCTGTATTTGTTCAATACCATCTCGATTCTCCTTCAGAATCCTCGCGGTCGCTGTCGCTGTGAAAACACCTTCCCACTTAACTCGCCTGGAGTTAGACCCACGTAGGACTTGTAGACAACTTCGTCGCTCTTATCGCAACAGTTCTCGTTTAAGTAGCTCTGCTTACCTTCTGGGATACAGAAGGGCTTAGACTGGGACTGAACCGTGAGATTACGTTGCTTCCTCCATCTACACCTCCTACACCGAAGCAACAATGAGCTCCCCCGCCCCCGTCACCTCCTCATCTGAAGGAGCCGCCGTCGCCACACCCCGCTTCCCCACAAAGGAAGCCTTTGCCCAGGCCTATAGAGACGACCCCGTCGAGTTGTTTAACCGACTCCGGGAACTCAACCAGGCTCTCGAGGATCAGATTGACGTCCTACAAGAAGGAACGCAGGAGCTAGAGATAAAGCTCAACACCGCCCAGATCCAAGCGAACAACGCCAACCACCACGCCCAACAACAAGACCAACGGGTCAGCGATGCCTCCGCCCTCATTGACCGATTACGTCGGGAACGGAATGAGGCTCGTGCAAACCTTTCCCTCCCCCCAGCTCCACCAAACCTCACAGCCACTCCCCCGCCGCCATCAGTCACCACCCATCGCTCTGAACGTATGCCGGACCCGGAGAAATTCGACGGATCCAGGACGAAACTCCCCGGCTTCATCCTCCAACTCCGGTCAAAACTTGCGGTTAACAGAGATCGATTCGCTGACGAGAATACCATGATTCTCTATACGATCAACCGCTTGGAGGGAGCGGCCCTGGAACAAGTTCGACACACAGTCCTTCCTTCTGGCCTTACAACCTGGACCAACGCCGCCGCCCTCATCGCCGCCTTGGAGACTGCCTTCGGGGACCCCGACCCCACCGGTACCGCACGACGAGAACTGCACCAACTTCGTCAAGGCAAACGCGACTTTTCCGCCTACCTAGCGGATTTTCAACGCATCATGGGACAGCTAAACTTCGATGAAAATTCGAAGATGGATGCCCTCGAACATGGTATGTCAGAAGAACTAAAGGAAGCTATGGTCTTCGCTGCCGCTATGCCCGCTACTCTCAACGATATGATCCTGGTCCTCACCCGAATGGACAATCGTATCCGAGCCCGTAAGGCTGAGAAGCGAAATACCCGCGAAAATATGGGGCAGTTTAGTGCTCCAACCAATGCAATGACTCCCTTCGTCCCCGCGTCATCATTCATACCCGGAGGCCTTGCTCCTATGGATCTCTCTTTCGGACGTACTAGCAACCTTTCTCGCCCCCCTCAGGACCAAAGATACACCATGATCAACGGCAGAAGGAAACTATCGGAAGAAGAGAAACAATGGCGCCGCTCCACAGGGAAGTGTATGTTCTGCGCCGCCCCCGATCACTCCTACGCCAACTGTCCTTCCGCCCCGAAGAAACCCACAATGAGAGGAGCTCTCACCGCACCACCCGCCAATCGCACACCTCCGGCCTCCTCTCTACCACCGCCACCTCTCCCCCCTCAGTTTTTTGCTTTAGAGTCCGCCAGCGCCTCAAGCGAGGCTTTAAACTAGTTCAACCAAGGCTGACCAGTGACCCTGCCTTGGTTCCGTCCTCTTCTCCTTTGTCTGCATTTTCAATTTCCGGGTTTTCAGTTTCTAGTTTAAGCGTGGAGGATCAGTTAGATGGAGAACATTTTGTAGTTTCGTGCAAGATTTCCCATAATAATAAAATCATCAAAACACACGCTTTGCTAGACACTGGAGCCTCTGGATTTGCATTCATTGACAAGAATTTCGCGAGTCACCACTCTCTTCCACTCTCGCCGTTAAGAATACCCAGACAACTTGAAGTAATCGATGGCCGTCCAGTTGCCTCAGGAGACATTACTCACCTCGCCAACATTAATTTATCCATCCAACAACACCAAGAACAAGCCCCCTGCTTTGTGACCCAATTGGGACACTATCCCCTGGTGCTAGGAATCCCTTGGATGAATCACCATGATGTTCGCCTTCATTTTGCCGATAAACGCATTGAGTTTAACTCTAAACTCTGCACCACCCGCTGTGCCCCTCGCCTGCCCCCTGTATCAACACCCTCGATCCCCGCTCCTCCCAGACTAAACCTATCATTCATTGGTGCTGCCAGTTTCAGAACTCTTACTCGAAAACACTCTTCCCAAGCTTATGCGATGTCCCTCTATGAGATTAATAAAATCCTAGAGCAAAAGACCAGTAAGGAAGAATGGAAAGCAAGGATACCAGCCGAGTACCACGAATTCCTGGATATGTTTGATAAAAGCAAAGCCCAAGGATTACCTCCACGACACTCGTATGACCACAAAATTCAGCTAATGGAGGGAAAAGACGCACCGTTTGGCCCCCTTTATGGAATGTCCCGAGAAGAACTCATTGTTCTCAAAAAATACATCGAGGATAACTTGGAAAAGGGCTTTATTCGCGCCAGCTCTTCCCCTGCTGGATCCCCCGTCCTCTTTGTAAAGAAAGCTGACGGCTCGTTGAGACTCTGCGTGGACTATCGAGACCTAAATGCAATCACTGTCAAAGATCGATATACCTCCCTGCTTATCAGAGAAACGCTAGATCGCTTAGCCAAAGCACAATGGTACACCAAACTAGACCTTCGTGACGGCTATCATCAAGTACGCATTGCAGAAGGAGATGAGTGGAAAACAGCCTTCCGTACCCGTTACGGCTTATATGAATACCAAGTCATGCCATTCGGCCTAACCAATGCCCCCGGAACCTTCCAGCGATTCGTAAACGACTGTCTTACTGAATATTTGGATATATTCTGTACTGCTTACTTGGATGATATCCTAATTTACAGTGATACATTTGCGGAACACCAGATTCATGTACGAAAGGTACTGCAGACCCTCAAGAGCAATGATATCCTACTTAAGCCGGAAAAATGCGAATTTGAGGTACAAACCACGAAGTATTTGGGCCTCATCCTCACCCCCGATGGCATTAAGATGGACGAAGATAAGCTCAGAGCCGTCCGGGAATGGGGAACACCGAGAAGTGTTAAGGATGTCCAAGCTTTCCTAGGTTTCGCCAATTTTTACCGTCGGTTTATCCTAGGATTCTCCAAGCTCGCCTCACCCCTTACAGCACTCACAAAAAAGGAAATAATATTCGAATGGACGGTTGAAGCAGATATCGCTTTTGAGAACCTCAAACATGCCTTTACCACTGCCCCTATCCTTATTCATTTTGATCCCGATAAAAAGATCATCGTAGAAACGGACGCCTCCGATTTTGTATCGGGAGGAGTCCTATCGCAATACGACGATAATGGCGTCTTACATCCAGTAGCTTTCTTCTCAAAGAAACACTCTCCCTCAGAATGCAACTACGAGATTTACGATAAGGAACTGCTGGCAATCATCCGAGTCTTCGAAGAATGGCGCCCTGAATTAGAAGGATCTAAGCACCCCATCGACGTGATCAGCGATCATAAAAACCTTGAGTATTTTATGAGTACTAAACAGCTAAATCGCCGTCAAGCACGATGGGCTGAATACCTCTCTCGCTTCGACTTCGTAATTACGTATCGACCAGGCACTCAAGGAGGAAAGCCCGACGCATTGACAAGGAGATCAGGAGATCTCCCCAAGGAAGGGGATGAAAGATTGGCGCATCAAAGCCAAGTGGTATTAAAAAAGGAGAATATTGATCCCAAGATAAGTTTGTTGTCGGCTTCTTTGTCAAATGAAGCCGCTGAATTGGACGCCCCCCTTTTTAAACTTTTTCAAGAAGGATACATCACTGATAAGTTCCCGGAAAAGATACTCGCGGCATTAAAGAATAAGGAACAACAATCCAAGGAAATTACTTTAAGTGAATGCAGTAATAAGAATAATCTATTACGCTACCGCGATTGTCTCTATGTTCCCAACCTCGACTCTCTCAGACTTGAACTTATCCGAAGACATCATGACACCCCAGCGGCAGGCCATCCAGGACGCGACAAAACCTTTGAACTCCTAGCCCGGAACTTTTATTGGCCCAAGATGCGAGAATCAGTCAGCCGGTACGTACGGAACTGCCATATCTGCCAAAGAGCCAAACCAAATACCCAACGAACTCAAGGCGTCCTTCGCCCCTTACCAATTCCTAACCGTCCCTGGCAAGAGATTTCGATGGACTTTGTTACAGGCCTTCCGGAATCTAACGGCTACGATGCTATCATGGTTATTGTTGACCGGTTATCCAAGATGCAACATTTAATCCCATGCAACACTACGGTTAATTCCCGAGATGTAGCCGACCTTTATTTGCAACACATCTGGAAGCTACACGGATTACCTACACATGTCACCTCCGATCGAGGCACCCAGTTCACAGCTCATTTTTGGAAGAATCTTTGCGAACGACTTGGAATTCAGGCACGGATGTCTACAGCCTTCCATCCGGAAACCGATGGACAAACGGAACGTCTAAACGCAGTCATGGAGCAATACTTGCGCTCTTACGTCTCTTATCAGCAGGACGACTGGAGTAAATGGTTGCCAATGGCCGAGTTCTCCGCTAACAACCAAGAATCGGCCAGTACTAAAGTTTCCCCGTTCTTTGCTAATTATGGTTACCATCCCCGTTTCGATCTCACGGATGGTCTCTCTCTAAGCCCTTCAGTATCCCTGAAGGTGAGCAGTGCTACTTAAGCGAGAAACCAACACGTTCGAGGAGTGCGGTATGGTCTACAGGTCCTACGGGGAGTGTACTTCAAGGCGAAGTATCGGTGATGTTTTCACAGCGACAGCGAGGATTCTAAGGTAGAATCGAAGTGGAATTATAACAGATACAGTAGAAGTGAAACGAGAACGTTGCTTAAGGAAAGAAGAAGAAGAGAACCAAACACGATCAAAATCCATCGCTTAAATACCCCGCTTTCCTTAACAAAACTTATAACCGAAAAATAACCGAGGAACAAAGAGATTATACAACCCTCCGAATCACAATACAACCGACAACCCAACCACGACTTACTATCCGAGATCAATCCATGAAAGTAGCTCCCCTCTTCAAGCGTGAGCTCCTGCGAACACTAGGAGTAGCCAACGTCTGGGTAGCCAAAAACTTTTCCAGTGCCGAAGTATCTACAAGGTCCTCCGCAGGTTCCCAGGTAGGGTGGGCATAGCCGGTCCATTCGACGAGGTATTGTTGTTTATTGCGATATATACGTTGATCCAAGATTTTCTCGATATAATACTCTTCTTGGTCGTTGACAACAATAGGCGCCGGTGGAGGGATAATTTGTCCGGGGAGAGCATCGTGAGCCGCGGGTTTTAACAGAGAAACATGAAATACCGGATGATATTTGACCGACGAAGGGAGGTCAATCTCATAGGCAAATGGGGAAACAATTTTCTTCACTGTATAGGGACCCATCCATTTCCAATCTAATTTCCTGGCGTTACGAGTAGTTCTAATATTCTTCATGGATACGAAGACTTGGTCGTTAATTTGATACGCCGGGGCTGGAGTTCGGTGTTTATTAACAGCGGTCTCTTGGATGTCTTGAGCGGTTCTAATCTGTATCCTAAGGTGATCGTACAGCTCCTGCATCTTATTGGCAAAAGTAGCGGCGTCTTGACTCTGAGGGATAATCGTCGGGGGAACGAGGGAAGTATCGAATCGAGGGTGGTATCCGTAATTGGCTAAAAAGGGGGATACTTTCGTACTCGCCGATTCTTGGTTATTAGCCGAGAATTCCGCCATAGGTAGCCATCTGTTCCAATCTTCTTGTTGATAGGATACGTATGATCGGAGATACTGTTCCATTACCGCGTTTAATCTCTCTGTTTGCCCGTCTGTTTCTGGGTGGAAGGCAGTGGACATCCGGGCTTGTATTCCTAAACGTTGGCATAATTCTTTCCAGAAATGGGCAGTGAATTGAGTGCCTCGGTCAGAAGTAATGTGCGTGGGTAAACCATGTAGCTTCCAGACGTGTTGTAGATATAGATCAGCCACGTCTCTGGAATTGACGGTGGTATTACAAGGGATAAGGTGACGCATTTTAGACAGACGGTCGACCACTACCATAATAGCGTCATAGCCGTTTGATTCAGGTAGGCCGGTAACGAAATCCATAGAGATTTCCTGCCATGGTCGGTTAGGAATAGGTAGGGGGCGGAGAACTCCTTGCGTGCGTTGGGTGGCTGGTTTTGCTTTCTGGCAGATATGGCAATTTCGGACATATCTACTGATTGACTCCCTCATCTTGGGCCAATAGAATCCTCTGGTAAGGAGTTCGAAAGTCTTATCCCGACCTGGGTGGCCAGCGGCGGGGACGTCATGGTGTCTTTTGATCAATTCAAGGCGGAGGGGAGCAAAGTCTGGAACGTAGATACAATCTCTGTAATAGAGTTTGTTGTTTTCTTCCTTGCACTCGCTTAAGGTGATCTCCTTGGATTGTTGGTCCTTATTTCGTAACGCTAGGAGGATTTTTTCAGGGAATTTATCAGCGGTATATCCTTCTTTAAAGAGTTTTAATAAGGGGGCGTCCAATTCAGCGGCTTCATTTGACAAAGAAGCCGACAACAAACTTAGCTTGGGATCTATATTTTCTTTCTTTAGCACCACCTGACTTTGGTGTGCTAATCTTTCATCCCCTTCCTTGGGGAGATCTCCCGATCTCCGAGTTAAAGCGTCCGGTTTCCCTCCTTCTTTGCCTGGTCGGTATGTGATTACGAAATCGAAGCGGGATAGGTACTCAGCCCATCTGGCTTGACGGCGGTTGAGTTGCTTGGTGCTCATAAAATACTCGAGGTTCTTATGGTCACTGATCACGTCAATAGGGTGTTTCGAGCCTTCGAGTTCCGGGCGCCATTCTTCAAAGACCCGGATAATCGCCAGCAGTTCCTTGTCGTAAATTTCGTAATTACATTCCGCGGGGGAATGTTTCTTCGAAAAGAAGGCCACCGGGTGTAGAATGCCATTATCATCGTATTGCGATAGGACTCCTCCGGATACGAAATCTGAGGCATCTGTCTCCACGATAATTTTCTTATCAGGATCGAAATGGATAAGAATCGGAGCGGTAGTAAAGGCGTGTTTGAGGTTTTCGAAGGCTACGTCGGCTTCGACCGACCATTCAAAAGTAATACCTTTCCTAGTGAGGGCAGTAAGAGGGGCAGCTAATTTAGAGAATCCTAGTATGAACCGGCGGTAAAAATTGGCAAAACCCAAAAACGCTTGAACATCTTTTACACTCTTGGGTGTTCCCCATTCTCGAACAGCTTTGAGTTTTTCTTCATCCATTTTAATACCATCGGGGGTGAGGATAAGGCCAAGGTACTTAGTAGTCTGTACCTCAAACTCGCATTTTTCGGGTTTTAGCAGGATATCATTGTTCTTGAGAGTTTGAAGGACTTTGCGGACGTGAATCTGATGCTCTTCGAAGGTATCACTGTAGATGAGGATATCATCTAGATAGGCGGTACAGAAGATGTCTAGGTATTCCGTGAGACAGTCATTTACGAATCGTTGGAACGTTCCGGGGGCATTGGTTAGACCGAATGGCATAACCTGGTATTCGTAAAGACCATACCGGGTGCGGAAGGCGGTTTTCCATTCATCTCCCTCCGCAATGCGCACTTGGTGATATCCATCGCGAAGGTCTAATTTGGTATACCATTGTGCCTTTGCAAGCCGGTCCAGGGTTTCTCGGATAAGGGGAGAGGTATAACGATCCTTGACGGTAATAGCATTAAGGCCTCGGTAATCCACGCAGAGTCGCAGGGAACCGTCAGCCTTTTTTACAAATAGCACAGGGGACCCGGCGGGGGAGGAGCTAGCACGAATGAATCCTTTCTCAAGATTGTCCTCGATATACTTTTTTAAGACAATTAGCTCTTCTCGGGACATCCCGTACAGTGGTCCGAAGGGAGCGTCTTGCCCTTCCATCAACTGTATTTTATGGTCATAGGAACGGCGGGGGGGAAGTCCTTGGGCTTTCTTCTTATCGAACATGTCCAAAAATTCATGATATTCTGCCGGAATACGTGACCTCCACTCCTCTTTGGTTGTTTTGTCATCTATGATTTTGTTTATTTCATATAATGACATGGCGTAGGCTTGTAAATTTCGTTTTCTGGTGAGAGTTCTAAAACTGGCAGCGCCAATAAATGAAAGGTTTAGCCTAGGGGGAGATGGGATCGAGGAGGTGGAGACAATTGGTGAACGAGGAGCGCAGTGGGTGGTGCAGAGTTTGGAATTAAACTCAATGCGTTTATCGGCAAAATGGAGGCGGACATCATGGTAATTCATCCAAGGTATGCCTAGGACAAGGGGGTAATGACCAAGTTGTGTCACGAAACAGGGGGCTTGTTCACAGTGGTTTTGTACCGAGAGGTTGATATTGGCGATGTGTGTGATGTCTCCTGAGCTAACAGGACGACCATCGATGACTTCAAGTTGGCGGGGAGTTTTTAAGGGGGTAAGAGGCAGGGAGTGGTGACTCGCGAATTTCTGATCAATAAATGCAAATCCGGAGGCTCCAGTGTCTAGTAAGGCGTGTGTTTTTATGATTTCATTGCTATGGGAAATATTGCACGATATTACAAAATGTTCCCCATCCAATTGATCCTCCACGCTTATACCGGAAACCGAAAACCCAGAAATCGAAAATGCAGATAGAGGTAAGAAATTTTGAACCAAGGTGGGGTCACTGATCGACCTTGGTTGTACTAGTTTAAAGACTCGTTGGCTGAGTCTGCTGATTCTAAAGCGAAAAAATGAGGAGGAAGTGGTGGCGGTGGCAGGGAGGAGGCGGGGGGTGTACGGGTGGCAGGTGGGGCGGTGAGAGCTCCTCTCATTGTAGGTTTCTTGGGGGCGGAGGGGCAATTGGCGTATGAGTGATCTGGGGCGGCACAGAACATGCACTTTCCGGTGGCACGGCGCCATTGCTTTTCTTCCTCTGAGAGTTTCCTTCGGCCGTTAACCGTTGTGTATCGTTGGTCTTGGGGAGGACGAGAGAGATTGCTGGTACGTCCGAAGGACAGGTCCATAGGGGCTAGTCCTCCTGGAGTAAAGGAGGAGGCAGAGGAGAAGGCGGCGGGGGCACTGAATTGACCCATATTATCCCTGGCGTTTCCTCGTTTTTCTGCCTTGCGGGCTCGGATCCGGTTGTCCAGTCGGGTAAGGGTGAGGATCATCTCAGGGAGATTAGCGGGGGCAATCGGTGCGAACACCATGGCTTCTTTCAACTCCTCTGACATGCCGTGTTCCAATGCGTCCATCTTCGAGTTTTCGTCGAAATTCAACTGGCCCATGATTCTTTGAAAGTCAGCCAAATAGGCTGAGAAATCACGCTTTCCTTGGCGGAGCTGGTGGAGTTCTCGTCGAGCAGTGCCAGTTGGGTCTGGGTCTCCAAAAGCAGTTTCCAGGGCGGTTATGAGTTCTTCTGCGTTGCTCCAAGTGGTGAGGCCTGAGGGGAGAACCGTGTGACGAACCTGTTCCAGAGCCGCTCCTTCCAGTCGATTGATGGTATACAATATCATCGTGGTCTCGTTTGCAAAACGGTCTCGGTTGACCGTAAGTTTGGAGCGCAGCTGAAGTATAAAACCGGGGAGCTTAGCTCGGGACCCGTCGAATTTCTCCGGGTCTGGCATGCGCTCGGATCGGTGGGTAGAGGCTGTCGGCGGTGGGGGAGTGGCGGTAAGGTTTGGTGGAGCCGGGGGGGCCGAGAGGTTTGCCCTGGCTTCGTTTCGTTCCTGGCGGAGTCTGGCGATAAGGCTGGCTGCTTCTGTAACCCTTTGATCCTGTTGTGTGGCGTGTCGGAGGGCATTATCGATTTGAATTTGAGCGGTACTGAGTTTTACCTCAGAGTCTTTCTCGTTATCTTGAAGGATGCTTATTTGGTCCTCCAGGCTCTGGTTTATTTCTCGAAGCTGATTGTAGAGTTCAGCTGGGTCATCTCTGTATGCTTTGGCAAAGGCTTCCCTAGTGGGGAAGCCTAAGGCTGCGACGGCGGCTCCTTCTGTATTGGAGGAGGGATCAACGGAGGAACTCATGATGAGTTAGTGGTAGGAGGTGTAGATGAGCAAGCAACGTAATCTCACGGATGGTCTCTCTCTAAGCCCTTCAGTATCCCTGAAGGTGAGCAGTGCTACTTAAGCGAGAAACCAACACGTTCGAGGAGTGCGGTATGGTCTACAGGTCCTACGGGGAGTGTACTTCAAGGCGAAGTATCGGTGATGTTTTCACAGCGACAGCGAGGATTCTAAGGCAGAATCGAAGTGGAATTATAACAGATACAGTAGAAGTGAAACGAGAACGTTGCTTAAGGAAAGAAGAAGAAGAGAACCAAACACGATCGAAATCCATCGCTTAAATACCCCGCTTTCCTTAACAAAACTTATAACCGAAAAATAACCGAAGAACAAAGAGATTGTACAACCCTCCAAATCACAATACAACCGACAACCCAACCATGACTTACTATCCGAGATCAATCCATGAAACGATACCACCTTCCTTCCCATTCAAATACATCCCAAAGCTTAGATGCTGCTTCGTTCAGTCAAACCATGCAGGAGTTATACGACTATCTACGGACGCAAATAAGAACAGCCCAAGATATTCAAGAAGTCGCAACAAATAAGCACCGAACTCCAGCCCCTAACTACCAAGTCGGCGATCAAGTCTTCGTTTCCATGAAGAATGTTAGGACCGTGCGTAAGACCAGAAAGCTGGACTGGAAATGGATGGGGCCTTACTCAGTCAAGAAAATTGTGTCCCACTTTGCTTATGAAATTGATTTACCTGTTTCGGTTAAGTACCACCCTGTATTTCATGTTTCCCTTTTGAAACCCGCTGCCAACCACTCTCTACCTGGACAAGTTATACTTCCGCCTTCACCCGTAATAGTTAATGAACAAGAAGAGTACTTTATCGAGAAGATTCTCGAACAAAGTTAATCTATCACGGACGGCTACAATACCCCGCCAAGTGGACTGGATATGCCCATCCCACCTGGGAACCTGCGGAGGATCTTCAAGAAACCTCTGCTCTTGAAATATTTTTGAATCAAACGACGGTCACCGCTCCTAGTATTCGCAGGAGCTCACGCTTAAGAGGGGAGCTACTTTCACGGATGAAGTGAGATGATGGGTTAGGGTTCAGGAAGTAATGGTTGCCACGGAGGATGGTTTTGTTATAATGTCTTTGTTGTTCGGCTCTGTTTCGGCTACGAGTCACGAAGAATTGGGTATATAAGGGGATGGATCTTGGACGGTTGTTACGGTTTTCTTCTCTTTCCTTAAGAACGTTCTCAGTTTACTTCTTTTGTATTTGTTTCAATACTATCTCGATTCTCCCTCGTAATCCTCGCTGTCGCTGTCGCCGCGAAAACACTTTCACACTTAACTCGCCTGAGTTAGACCCACGTAGGACTTGTAGACAACTTCGTCGCTCTTACCGCAACAGTTCTCGTTTAAGTAGCTCTGCTTACCTTCTGGGATACAGAAGGGCTTAGACTGGGACTGAACCGCGAGAGTGGGGGACGACGTTTTGAAGGCGGGCGATTTCTGCTTCGGCTGCCTGCAACTCGGATTGGCAGGTATTGAACCTGGCCGTCATGTTATTCCTCTCGAGTAGCCTCCTCAAGTTGCAGGTCTGCGTAGGTGAGATTATCTACTCTGTTGGTAGTGCGAGCGGATTTCCTCATAGGCGGAGGCGAGGTCGGCATTGGCGGCGGCTTGGAAATTCTCAAAGGAGGGAAAGTCCAGGGGCGGGGCGGGATTGCTCATGGTGACGTCAAAGGTAGATGGGATTTAGAGGCCAGTAGATGTGAAGCAAAGTAATCTCAAGAGGCGAGATTCTCGTCAAGCTCTCAGGTATCCCCCGAGATGAGCAGTGCTACTTGAACGAGAAACTAACGACAGGAGAATGTGCGAAGGTTCTACAGGCTCTACTAATGGTTCAAGTTATGATGACTTGAAGACGGTGACAGCGAAAGATTACGAGTTGTAATCTAGAGGTGTATTCGTGAGATATAGAGAGTGTACAATAGAAGACGTTGCTTAAAGAAAGAAGAAGGAAAAGTACAAGATGAGGGGAAATCCCTTCGCTTATATACCACGTTCCAATTCTTTCGATGACAAAGACATGACTCATTGTAACAAAGAACTCATAAAGACACGGGAAACAACGACAAGACCCGACAACCATGTACCCATATACCTAACCGATCAACATAACATCCATCCATGAAAATTGATGACTAGTGACCGGAATTTAGAGAGTGAAGATGCAGGAAGGTGTCCCAGTCTTGTATGCCATACATGAAACCCGTCAGTAGTAGTGGTATAAATATAAGAAGGAGATTCTTTAATCATGAATAGTCCTCTTTCGGTGCTTAGTTTCGCAACTGCTCTGATAGTGCCGTTCATGGTGATCCTTATTTCGTTTCCTTCTCCAATCATTTTATAACCTTGAGATGCTAGTTTCTGCCATGAAATTAGACTACTTTCTCCGAGTTCAGGTACCACTAGCACTCGTTTGATGTGAATGGGTCCGGTTGAAGTGACGAGGTTTGCTTCTCCAATTCCTGTTACTTGTTGTTTCTGTCCTCCTGCTGCGGTCACGGTTGAGGATGTCGCTTTGATGTTGGTGGCATTGATGCCTGTCATATGGTCGGATGCTCCTGTGTCGAAGATCCATTCGTTTTTGTTGCTTGAACCAGTAGCCAGCGCAACGCTTGGAAGAAAAGTGCATGTGTCGATCCAGTTGAGGTCTTCGAAAGTGTCAATCTGAAGGAGATCCTGAGATATGGAATATTCGAAGTATTCACAGTCTATCCAAGTTGAATCTAAAAATGAGGTATACGAAGGGAGTGAGTGGTAGGTCATGAAACATGAGCTATTCATGTCAGCAACAGTGGCGTTGGCTTGTGCTGATGATTGCTTTGCTGCTTTCTTCTTCCTGCACTCTTTGGCTAGATGTCCTTTGTATGGCGTACCACGTTCCTTGCAGTATGCACATTCTTTTCCGTTGTCAGGGCGTTGAGGAGTTCTTGCGGCTTGAAGGACTTCAGCTTCCTTTGACTGTTCACGACGAGTGGAGAGATCGATGAGTTTTTCGTAAGCGTCCTCGTACGTGAGGTCAGCTTTGGTCTGAAGGTTATCGATAACATTCTCCATTGTTTCGTGTTGAATGGATAGGATGAGGAAGGCTGCTTTTGATTTGGCATCTTTTGCAATTCCGTGCATATGAAACCCGAAGCCGTCTGTGTCTTTGGCATGTTGAGTGGTGCGTTCAAGAAGCATGTTCCACTGGTTGGCAAAGGTTGCGACGTGGTCTTTGAGGGTTGTATCGGGAGTATAGCGAAGTGTCATAAGGTTTCCGACAAGCTGATGAAGAGTGCTCGTTGTTTTGCGATTAAACATATCTTTGAGTGATTTCCACATTTCGCTGGCAATCTTTGATTTTGCCATGGATCTGTGGACGTCGCGTTCGATGTTATGGATAATGAAAGCTCTTGCCCACTTATTTTGTTTTTCGTAGGCAAGTTTCTTCGTCTGAAAGGAAGCTTCGGTGTCTGAGGAGACAGTGGATCCAGTGGCAGCAGTTGGTGCAACTGGAGGTTTAGTAGTGCCATCGACTACTTCGAGGATGTCGTAGTAATCGAGAACTGCTTCTGCGGCGTCACACCAGTCGACGTAGTCACTTTGTCCGGAGAGTTTGACGGACAGGGTGGGAATGCGTTCGTGGGAGGAGTTTGAAGTCATCTTTTCGAATAGATCAAAAGATATGGATCGTGATATTTAGTCGGTGGTCTAGCCTCTTAGTCGTCAGCGAAAGTCTTCTGTTTAGTTACGATCCAGGCTCATAACCTATCAAATATAGGCACAGGACAGCGGTTTAAACAGGATGGCTGGTGTGAGGGAGATACTGAATGATATTGATAATGAACTAAACTATTCCCATAACCCGTACTTAAGGAAAAACTATACCAGTACTACTGCCTTAGTACTATGATCCCCCGCACACTATTCTGTCCGACTCGGGATAACATTCTATCCGAGTTGGCATAACAATTCACCCGTATCGGGTTACTATGCAACCAATCACATGAGACACACGTGAGTCTTACTTTAACATAGTCAACGTCGAAGTTTGGTCAATTCGGTAATCGGATACCTACCTACGTGTACTTATTCCAATTAACTTTTTTTCTTCCCTCGAGAGGTGCACAAAAAAGGGGCAGATCAACTATAAGATTCCCTCACTTCATTCGCTAACACGCTCCTACAGTCATAAAAATCCATTAACCATTCAGGTTTGCTATATCCCCTTTCCCCTTCCGAGGAATCACTTGTCTGGACGAGCCTATGCAACTCTCTGTTAAAAACGGAAAAAATATATTTTCCCATAGTCGTTTATCCACTCGCTCATAGCTGTTGTTGTTCATCCATTAGGTGCATTCAACCCGAAGGTTATGGTACTCTTACGCTCACCCACAGCTCGGACGTCTGTAAAGTAATACGTGTTAGCCTATGGCAGACTACGACGTACGAACTCTAAGCCAAGGTTACCCCATGCTACCCGGTGGGATCCCCGCTCCCCTCAAGACATCTCTCAAGCCTTCGACACCAACTTATCGCCTCCAGCACAATGCCGAATACCCCTACTATCCGTAAGGATTCAACCAAGATTACGACTGCTGAGAAAGGTAGATGAGTCTCTACGCACCGGAGAGATACAATGATGCGGTTTTATGAACAATGCAATCATGATAATCATTGGATAGAGGATAAATAGCTACCGTTATTGCAGCAAAAGATTTTCGTCCCAACAAACGCAATAGTTTGAAGGACCTTCCTCGCAGGGACGAATGATAAGTATGTGAGGTTTATGCTTATAAGGATAGATCCCTTGGGCGGATATGCGGGACAGTTCATGGCTGTGAAGGACACAGGGGAGGGGAGAAGGGTTTGTGCGGAGCCCCGCAATTGGCCAGACGGCGTTCTGTCTTAAGTAGCTAAACAACTCTCTATGGCTAAATCGCAGCAGTGCGAAGTTAAACCCCATGATCGAGTTAATTATACGAGCTTCAGACGAAGAATTAGATACAAGCTAAAGCAAGCGCAATATATACAGTAGAGTAGTTCGGCTAATAGAAAGAGTTCAATCGTGTATCTGATCGGCTGCCAAAGCAGCACTTACTGGAGACGATCCCCCCAGCAATCCATTATCTACATGTAGTTATATGCCTCGGCAGACCTAGCCCCGCTGTCCTGTAGGGTGTCGTATGCCCTGAACGAAGAATCATATCCTGTGGTTCAGGAGACGAGTTAAGAGAGTAAATCAATTACCCCCAGGGCAGTTGCGTGCGAATTTTTGCCACTTGGCGTACTTTACCAAAGAGGCATTTGCCATTATGAGGAAGAAAACTTCTCCTAAGGGTTAGTTAACATTGCCACATCTTATTCCAACCTCCTAGCGTGTTGTCGGTTCTCGTCAGGTAATACGGTAGATACTCCGAATACCCGCTGAATAAACATGGGCGGTCAAATATCTACTTGAGACGTTCGACTTTTCGCGAATATTGGTAGATACTGTAGATCCTAGCCGGGCCTACAGTAGAGAGCGGTGATACTACAATAAACGCGGCATCTCCGACTAACATCCAGCGTGTAAAAATAATTTATGCGAGGCATCGGTAGAGATTCTGTAGTGCCGAGGGAAAGCTATCGTAGAAAAAACAAGAGTCCCTCTAAGAGATTAGGATGCTGGTGACAATTGAAATGTTACATTAAGATTCAGGGTGGCCCGATTTGGGGTATGAGGCACTGTTGCGTTGGGCGGGAAGCGTACCCAAGCAAAATGTCCTGTCTTACGGTTCTCCGTCGTTACCCGGCTTCATTGTCACCAGCAAACCAACATCACGGCACACTCGCACTTGCACAGACACCACCACTCTCCAACTCCCAGCCTGGTGTCCCTATCCGCGGGGTCTTTGGCAGAGACAGTGTGCCAGGCATTCATCCACTTGCCTACAGCTTCCTTTTTGAGTTGAGTAGAGGCTTATGGATTTAACAGCATCGGTCAACCGGTCCCAGACATAGCTCAAGGTCCTACAAAGTGGTGCTGATCTGCACGAACCCGGCTATCCAGCCCTCCCAGAAGGATATCGAAAAATATATGTTGCAAGAAATTCGCTCGGGGCAAGTGGGCCACCACGAGCGCGCTTAATATCGACAACACAAGCACCATCATCATCATCAACCATACACTTCCCAAGAGCAACCAGATCTCAAAGCGGCCGCGGGCGTCAGAACTATGATCCTCGGCATATCCACACCGCAGGCGTTCACATAAACCTCCTAGAATTGGTATATCGCTCTCTAGATACTCAGGAACTCGCTATCACACTGTAGAGCACCCTTTTACGCCAGGCGATGCCTTTATGCACTGGTAGCGTTTACCCGAAGGCGTCCTTGAAGCCCTAAAATGGCTACACATCCAAATATTACCCATCGTGACGTGCACTTAGATAAAACCATTTTGTACCTCGAGCGCGCGGTCTGATCGATCTCGGTGCGGCAATTTACATCTCGGACCCAAGCATGCGTGTCAGGTACCAGGGTGGAAATACCGCACTATTTCGGTCAAAGGTTCACAGTTATTTTAGATGTTACAAATAATCTCAGTTCGTCAACGACACGTTACTGATTTCGGTTTATCAGGGAGCTCAGTTCACAGGAATGCAGAAAGCGATCGCCACAAATTAGTTATTTACTCACAGAGTGGATTTTAGCACTTCTCCGCTTCAAAGAGCCTCAGTCTATTATCTATTTGTTACTGCTGCATTTCTGATACTGGGGTTCAGTTCATGGTCTGGGTGGCGCGTCACTTAACCTCCGACCAAAACAGTACAATATATGCTGTCCGCCAGCACTCATCGAAAAGTTCTGCTCTTTACTGTATAGCCCACGCCCAGCGGATAATTGCCACGCCGTCCTCGCCGTTGTCGCTATGCCGCAGTGGCCTGATCAATGGAAAGGCTTACCGATAGATCAAGTGGCGGAGTCGGATTCGGAGGCTGTGCAGAATCTGCAATTATTTTGGGATGAGACGAGACGGTCGAGAGAGCAATCGGGTCATGTAATTGGGGGATGCGGATTACGAATCGCTTGGAGAGCTTTTCGATTGATGTGTTTATTACGAGGGACTGCCAAAGAAATAATTACAGGACGCGCATGGCATAATGTGGATCACTACTTTTGGCCCATTATATCACCTACAGCTAGCAAAGCTACTGTAAATACATGTAGGATACAAGTTGTAAAATCATAATAATAAAGTTTTGTAGGTTTTGTTATAAAACTCTGACTTTGGCTGCAAAGCAACACTCCAAGAAATACTTCATGTGGCTGATATACGCAGCATCCATTACCAAATTTTCCGCGTTTTGGGCCATGGCTTGTGATCTTTTATGAGGAAATAAGGTATATTCCAAAGGAGTTTGTCTTTAAGCAGTCCCAATTAAGCTTAGCTTATTTATATAGTTTAGTTCACGAAGCCATTAGGAGAGGTATTTGCTTCAGGAGCAATAGCAGTAAATATATCTTAATGGAAGAGTTATCTTCAAAATTTGGTTAATAGTTTGGAATTTTCGGTGAGATATGATTAGCCTAAACTAATCCGTACCCGTGCCACATATCGGTGATTGGACTTATATGTATCTTAATTTAGCATTAGTTTAGTTATACTCAAATCCGGATCTCGCATTGAGGGGAATTTGATCGATAATTTTTAGTACAGCTCGAAAAATAGACGAAAGAAAGAGATTCTACTACCTAGTCTCGCTGATATTTCATCAAATTGCCAAATTGCCCGTTCTGGAAGGAAATTCAGGCCCAATGCTAGACACATTTTCCCAGGTACACTAATACTTCCGCTAAAGCCATAAACAAACACTGCCAGCGCGTAGAAATAGGTCTGTCTTCAGCTCATCCTATCTTCCTTATAATATAAACTCATTTTGCTCTGGATTCTGGAATATTGTTAGCTCCTAAGACCAGCCCTAGTCTTCCTAGTTGAGCGGTCGGAGTTTTATTACTGTCACGAATTATCACTCGGTTTTTAGATTACTAATTGCTCGGCTATTGCAACCACTTAGCTACTTGGTCCTGTAACTTCTTTATTATTGAAGACTACTTTCTGATAAGGACATCGTCTGTTGAAGCTATTGATATTGCGCCCTAATAAGTCTCAGGGTCTCGGTCCCTGTAGATCTTTGATAACCAGACGGGCTCTGGAAACCCCAGGGTTTGGGAGCTTTCTATTGGTCAATCTCTTGTGTATATACTGCCTGCTTTCCTTGTATCTCGTTCGGAATCCTAAGCTCAAATAATACTCGATCGTGGCCCAAAACTCCAACATCGCCTTTTGGATAGCCATGCGAGCGTTGGTCATGGTCTGTATGCAACAATAGTTCGCGCGTTAGTTTCCATCCAGTATTCCAGTCCTGGATATATATCATAAAGACGACTAAATTAGCATTCATCGCGGAAGGAAGAGCGCAAGCACAGAAGGTAATAGTGAAAGGTGGTTGGCACCAGACGGAAGCCTGGTTCGGTGGGGGAGAATAAACTGACTAAGTAGCTGCGGAAATGCTTACTCGGGATGAGGTTGAAAGAAGCATGTAGATAAGCGAGCCTTGGCAGAGTCTCATACATGCCGCTAAACAGATCCGCAACAAGGGTCTATAATTTGCTGAATTTTGGCAAATGCCGTTGTTGAGGCATAGCGTGGCACGGGCGGATGGCGAACACGGTCGAATGGCGAACGGGGCCAAGGCTTAGCAAGGACTATTAAGATGGTGCTGACTTTTTGTACCCTTATTATAGTCCTGTACCCTCTTGGTAGTCCGTGTCATTCGACCGTGTTCGCCATCCGCCCGTGCCACGCTGTATCTGCATGGGCAAATTTTAATATTCTATATTATGCATATACGAAAATCCAGACCGGCGCGCTGGTTAAAGAAGCTAGTTGAGAATGAATGTCAAAATCGCCCTTCAGTCGCCAAAAGTCACATTTCAAACCTAGACCCGTAGAAGCCTACGACAGACCCTTCCCGTGAAATGCAAGTAATGGGATTAGGAGTATGGGATACACGAGAAGGCTTGAAATCAAAATAACTATTGTTGCCAAGCTTTGGAGGAATGGCGTGATTGAGTCTGTACTGTGCTGCAAACACTAAGAACTAAATGTAGGGTTTTTGAGAACTATTATACTCCATTGATTGCATGAATGAGGTCAGAGCACTGTGAGCTTCTATACCGCCAATCTGGGGGACGCAGCTGAAGATATACACAGCTATTCATAGTTTCTTTAGATGGGCTACATCACGTGGCTATTAGAGTGTCTGGTTTCCCTAATGTGCCTGCTTATAGGAGAAAAAACTAGTAGAGTAAACAAGGAGCGGATTTGTATCGTCGTACTATTTAGGCATCAGTCTCTCTGACAAGGCGGTCTGGCGGAAGGACTGCTGGGTACTAATAGCACACATATATATGACTAAATTTTTCCAAATCCAGGCTAGCATACCCACGAAACTGTCCCGAAACCACTATTCAACGCGGGAGGCAGAAGCAACCTATTCTAAAACGTTAGTTAAACAAGAAAGCCGTGTGGTAGTCCCGATTTCAAACTCTTTGATTTTAGCGAACACAGCTTTGTAGGGGGTGTTCGGGCTGTGTTTAATCAAACTCAATTAAATTTACTCTACCCTGCCACTGGTGGGAGGTCTAGTTAGAACTGCCAAATAGGGAAATAAGTGTCAAGGATGCGAGGATTACTACGCACAGTCTTTACCGATCTTCAGGCTTGGTTTATTCTTTGTTTGTCTCTCTAACGAACCATAGACCAGCTATTTCGAACTCATGCACAATCTTTGAGATGTGTTTTTAGCTTTTATGTAGTTCCCATGACCTCGAGCAATTGACACGATTCGTAGAATTCATATTGATATCGTGTGCAGCCGATAGCGTGAGGTTAGTTATTTTCTCCGAGAGGCAGATTCCTTTACTCAATGGGTGTGGCTTCGTTAATTCCAAGTACCTCCCCGTTATTGAGTCGGTAGCTGTGAAAGAGTGAAACGAATCGATGAAGACCTCTTAGCTAGGTATTATTGCCTTCGACTACCAGTAAAGAATGTAGGGAGACTATGTTTGTCTCAGTTGTTGATTTGTGGTGTTCTGATATCCCATGGGTCGGGCAAATCATATACTTGGGATGGGGTGAACTATCGGTACTTACAGCCTCACGACGCTGTTCTCCCTTTTCTGGGGGTCTCAATGCTTCACCCTTGACCCAGGTACAGCTGCACGAAAATCGGTATCTTAATCAAGATAGCAGCCAGCCCCTTATCTTGACTTGCTGCTGCATTAGTATCTGCACTTTACTCGGCGGGGGTGTATTGTGGACAAGCCAAATCGCGGAAGAGACGCCACCGTCGATCAGAGGGTTCCTGCATGATGACGGCTGTTGAGTATTGAATATATCACGTTGTTGAGAGGAGACAGTTACTCTGCGCTTAGGTGTCGATTCACAAGGGGAGAATGTTCGAAATTGACTTTGTATTAAGCTTACTAAGACTTCAGTTTCTAATAAATATGATTCAACCCTCTACGGTTTAAACTCATCACCCTCCAATTTTGCGACGTGCTCATTCGCTGATATCCCCCCACGGAAATTAATAAAATAGTAACATGCGCAAGGGGTAGAGGCATAGTAGCTGGTGTACGAGAGATATCGCGTAAGATTGATGACAAACTAAACTACTCCCAATACCAGTATGTACGGAAAGTCCCCATTACACCATGGCCATAACCCGCGTATTCTCCGCAGTAGCACGCGATTCTGTCCGCTCCCGAACAGCTAATCTACCAGCTACTGGGGGGGGGTAATCTCACGCCGGGGGATACCCTCCTCTAATGCAGGTCCCCCAAAACATGGTGATAAAAAACCACGGCCCGATCAGCACAGACAGGGCCAGCAGTGTTTTCCACAGCACGTGGTTCGCATATCCGGTCCTACTCAACTCCACGCTCCCCGGAACACAGAAGGCGGTCGTGGACATCACCAGGACGAACGTAAGATCGATAAGAGTCGCGCAAAACCAGACATTGTCACTCCGCAAGTCCACATCTGTGGCGATGGCAGTTATGTCCCACAGGGTGGACGGGATGAAGATGACGAGGAGCATGGATATTATACCAGGGTAATGCACATGTTCCGGCACTCTTCGGTACTGGTCAACGAAGTACGCGGTGATGCCCAGCGCGGTGGCTTCGAACAGCAGGCGGGACAGTCGAGGCCACAGCCTTCTCAGAGGATGGGGCACCACCGTGATGCGGTAGCCAGGCAGGAGGGGGATGCTGATGCGAGCCATCCAGGGTCCTATGCAGGGGCTAACGTGTCGTGATGGAGGGTGAGCTGCTGGGGATGGAGCTGGGGGACAAACAAGAAGCAGGGTCTTGTGTCTGGGCGGGCGTTTCTTGCAGCTAGTGTAGAGATTCCGCTTCTGAGCAGGGACTGTAGATGTTTGGTGGCAAGGAGGGGTAGGATCTGGGAAGCCCACAGACATATTAGTTTTCTCCCATTCGAAAACTCACATCGGTTCCCTAGCAAATCAGACTCTCGCGGCGCACCTTGTTCCCTGGCCAATGTAGCTTTTGTTGGAAACTGGATTTTCAATTCCGCAGCCTTGTATGGCGTGCTTTGACCAAAACACCAATTGCAACAGCGCACTCGCTTCACAAGACACAGACACCCAGATATATATGCCACACAGCGATGCCTCTCAATGAGGACTACAGGCGATTGAGACGGCAGAACATAACCCCATTAGGGGAGATGTTACCGGCGAAAACAACAGAACCCCCCGCCGGGGCTGGCTTGATGTCAATTTAGAGTACTGGTGCGAATTGAGCCTCAGGGTGAGTTCAGCCAACTGCGCAGATCCCGCTGCGGGCCCAGTCCAGCCGTGTTTGTTATTCGCCTGCAGGATGAGATTTGCTTCAGACTGGCTGCAGATACTTGGGGGCTCAACTATAGCCAGTGAATGGCGTAGAAAGGGAGAGTCCACCGCTCCTTCCGGTCGTGGCTGCAGTTACACCATTGCTCCCGAGGCTTGGCGCTCGGTCGATGGCAAGCCACAGCAGCGGGATGCCTTGTCGCAACATCGCGCGGGCTGCTCAGCCTTAGCGACTGGGGATGGTCTCTGAGTTGCGGACATGCCTCGGCTACAATGTATACCGTAAACACTAATGGATTTCTACGCTCTAAGAGCATTGCTCCCACCCTGCAGTATGTACTGGGGCAAGTTCATCGAGTATCACTCGCATGCATTGATCCGCAGAAAGCGCGTGAATGTGGCTACAGTCTTTCTCTTTTCCAATAGATAGCTAGTTTTCGAATGACACTCAAGCCTGGCTCCGCAAATTTACCATTCTCGATATCTCTAACGTCGCGCAGAGACATAATCACGGGTGATCTTCCAGACATGAAAAGTCACTCGCTACCAGAGTTGTTCTCGATTCTCATCCTGGCTACCCCGTGCAGGGCTCACAACCAATGGTTGGTCAGCGGTTAGTCAGCCACTTATCTTCACCGAGACCCGGTGAAGCGGGCTCTTACGCAATCATCGTGAGCAGATATCGCTAAGAGATCATCTTGCACCGTGGCTATGTCTGCATCGTCTATCCAGGCAACAGCAGATTGCGCGGATTTCGCTACACGTAAAGCCCGTTCTGCCTCCCTTCTGCGTTGCGATGTACGCAGATCCGAGATCATACTATCGCTGTCTCCCGGTCAGTCACCTTTGGCTTGGATTCAAAATCTGCGCTCTCCGGAATATTGATTTTCCAATTCAATCCATGCGGTCGTCGTCTTCAATCCATGCACGCTGGATATGAATATAACCATGATAAATCACTCGTGGCTTGGCGCTCATGGTAACATAGTGCCAAGCCTATCTTTGGGCGCATGTGCTACATACAATATTACAAAGGAAGGAATTGGTGCAAAGTATGTACGGTATCCCAAGAGAATGCTAGGCTGATTATAGATTTCTGCGGTGAATACGGCAGAACTGTAGACTCGAGCTGGCATTTCCAAGCAATACGGTCCGTATTGTATGCAACCTCGTAGATCGCGGATGCAGTGATGATCACATCTATGTGGGATAAAGCGTATGACAGAAAAGTTAGAGAAACCGGGGCCTACCGGCAGTTTTGTAGCCAATCCAACTGCTGCAATCTTCCCCGAGAACTCGGGGGAACCAATAACAACCCTGAGCCCTGAGCCTTGGGCCTCAAGTCTGATGTTTCCTGACCTTTATTGCCACACGCGCAGGTCACGCCTCGTGGCCAATCGATGATGCGGACGCATAAATGCTATGGCGGTGCGAGTGCGCTAAACTTCAGCTGATGCCATAGTTTCTACTGGGGATGAGCTTTATGGGTGCGCCGGTCACCAGAGTTCCCTTGGCTTTCACCGATGCCAGCGTGCTAAATGGCTTCTGAATATGGGAGCGGCCTCGTAAAAGGCACTGGGACAAGAAATTAGTGAACAAAATAAGCTGGAGTACGCCTGGGAGTCTATAAAAGGGTATTGTCAATAATCCAGACATCAACAAAAACCAGACTGCGCGTGGGCGCATGGGCAAGCGCCCGCGCGCACTCCACCATTTCCGTGCGTTTATATGCGTCCAGGTACGGTTATACCCATAGGACGTTGCTGGTATGGAGAATTGGTGCGTCCATTTGCGCTAAGCACGCTGGCACGTCTTGGTGGTTGCTTATACAGTCCGCTTGTATGTCTATCTGGTCCTGGTACGTCAGTGCGCCGCCCATATCTTCCCTGGATCTCGCACGCCTGCACGGCAGTACGCCCATACACGCCCTGCGCCCAGTACGTCCAGTACCTGCTTCGGGCGGATTCCTCCAAGTCGGAACCCTAGCCCCATCCTCGGATCTTTAGGCCAGCTTCCCTCCTCGATCACCATGACCTCGCCCACGCCGTCTCTACAGCACTTCCTATATGAGCCACACACCCCGCCTCCTGCTTGGTCTTCCGCTTCTCTCGAAAAAAAAACTTCGCTATTAGGTCTCTAGCGTGTATTTCGCCGGCGTTCAACTGTTCCCTGGTCTTGCCTCGGGCACCTCCTATACCGCCTGCTCGACAGCAGGATTGACCTCCCTAGCAAGCTCTATACCATCTGCTTGGGCGCCTCTTTAACATCCTGTTCGACTGCGGGACAGCAGAGCAGGTGGGCGAGCGGAGAACGCAGGGGAGAGCGGAGAGCGCAGGGTACCATATATGTATATAGCTTAGTAGTTCTAGAGAATTGACGATATCGTGAATATTCATTAGCATCAGAAACACAACGCGACTGGAGCGTGACCGTACTGCGTCTATTTAGGCTCCAGCTCGTCCAGCTCGTCTAGAAAAGATTATACCTTGCACGTACCAGGCGAGGATTGATTTTGGCCTTTGTCAGGCGTGGAGTATACGTTGGGTGCGCCCACGCAGAAAAATACTTTGGGGTCTGCTCTGGACGCACTGCCTCAAATAAATCCTCGCCCGGTACGTCCAGTTCACAAAGTGTACTAGGTGCGACTCAGCGCAGACCCCAGTTTTTGCTGATGGAGATGGCACACAGCCAGTTTTGAGAGAGTGAAGCGATAGAAGCACGCTACTCTTCCTTATGTAAAATGCTGCTCTCTTTCATATAGATTTACATAGATATATTTTTTAGCTTTAATGATCGCGATCAGTGTATTGTCTTGTCAAGCACATTAAGCAGATGCGTAGATGGGCCAGTTTGTCGCCATATAATGCCATGAAATATCTTGGGTGTAATGCATCTATAGAATGTGCCTCGCAGGTTCAACTTACTATAAATAAAGCTCCTAAATGACTATCAATCTACTCCATATCAAAAACTAGCCATCAACACTCAAATTGACTGAAAATAAACTTAAGTTGCCCATCAACACCCACCTACTAACACCAAACCTTCACCTCATCGCTCAAAAATAAATACACAATGTCAATAGCAGAGCAAGAACAACTCATGAGAGAGATAGCTGAGCAACAGCTTCACGAATTCTTCACAGCATTGTCTTTGTTTATTGCCAACTTGAAGGCAATTACTGTAGCACTAGTCAGTCAGTTGGACCTGGATTTCGCAAATATAACGTATGAAGAGGGCGAGTTGCTTGAGATTAGTCATGAGAAGATTATCTCAGAAAATGAGAGTAAAATCTTTCTATATAGAATGCAATTCTCTTTGCTGGAACATCTTATGGACAGTGCCCAAATGGCACAATATAAGGCATATGAAGCGGAAATAGATGCTGAGTGGGATAACTTGCTGAAAGCGGTGGATGATGTAAAAGACGCGAAATCTGAGCTATAAATAGCACTTCTCAAAATATTATTGTTTTTTATAAGGATGTTATGTTGGGAATTTAATTAGCAATTTGGTTTTTGTACCTAAGATGGGTAGGGTCCATAGTTTTTTATTTTTTTATTTTCAAGGGACGGATGACACTGCCTGAAAAGTTAGTCAAACAAGTTCTTTCGCTAATATTAGTTATATTTGATAAGTTATAACTGCTATATAATCGAAATCACTTTTACTTTTTAGTTTTCTCGAACATTACTAGCATATCCCAGGTTGTTGATATCTTCAGCTCAGTTAATGCAATACATTACCTTATAATTTCGCAATACATTGCATAATTTCTACTACGCAATGACTGTAGTTCCCGCCCAGTCAACTCGGAACTTTATTAATGAACTTAAACTTAAACAAGATAGGAAATAATTAAATTCGCAATTGTGACACAAGGCCAAACAAGGACAGCTGTGAAGAACTTATGACCATTGCAAAATTCATTGTTTCACTAAGTCCTCAGGGCTAGGGTAGCGCTAGACGCCTGGAAGCGAGTAATCAGGAGCAAAGCTTCCTGGCGGGAAAGCTCTAAAGCAAAGCTGGTGGGCGCGAAGCTCTATACGTCAGCAAAAACCGGTCTGCGTGTGCGCGCATGGGCAAGCGTCCGGACGCATTCCTAAAAACCTGTGCGTCTATATGCGTTTTATGCGTTTGGTTGCACCGGTACGTCTAGTACGTTGCCAACATGGAGCTCTCGTACGTCCATCTGCGCCTGGTACGTCTATCAATGCCTGGTACGTAAGTACGCCCCAAATCCCTTGCGTTCACATGCCCTAGTACGTCCAGTACGTCCATACGCGCAAACCTTTGCTTCAACCTCCTCCCGAATAGCATGCCCATACGCCCATACGCCCATAACTCTGCTTCAACCTCCTCCCGAATAGCACGCCCAATACGCCCAATACGCCCATACACCCACGCCCATACGCTCGTACGCCCAATAGTTGCCTCAGTCGGATTCTTCCAAGTCGGAACCCTAGCCCTTTCCTCGGATATTTGGGCCAGCTTCCTTCACAAACACCATGACCTCACCCACGCAGCAGTTCTCTTATATGGGCCACACCCCCCACCTCCCGCTTGTCCTTCAGCTCCTACCTCCAAAAACTTCGCTAACAGGTCTCCAGGTTGTATGTCGCTGTCTTTCAGCGTCCCTGCCCCCCTCCCCCCAACCGCCCCGCCTCGGACGCCTCCTATACCGCCTGCTGGACAGCAGGATCAACTACCATAGGGCGGGACCCATATACTGCATGCTCGGCTGCCCTAGGACGCCCACATTGACCCCGTTTGACTGCAGGATCGACCTCCCTAGCAGCCCCCGTAGCAGACCCCCTAGGACGCCCATATTGACTCCGTTCGACAGCAGGATTGACCTCCCTAGCGACCTCTCTAGCAACCCCCCTAGCAGCTTCCTAGGACGCCCATATTGACCCCGCTCGACAGCAGGATCGTCCCCCCGAGTGGCCCCCCTAGCAGCCTCCCTAGGATGCCCATATTGGCCCCGTTCGACAGTAGGATCGACCCCCCTAGCAGCCCCCCTAGGACGCCCATATAGACCCCATTCGATAGCAGGATTGACCCCCCTAGCGAGCTCTATATGGTGCCTGATCGACAGCGAGATTGACAGCGAGATTGACCCCGAAAGCGAGCTCTATATGGCGCCTGCTCGACTGCAGGATCAGCAGCAGGATCGACCCCCGAGCGAACTCTATATCGCCTGCTCGGGCACCCCTTTGACATATTATTCAATTGTGGAGTAGTAGAGCAGGTGGGCGAGCGGAGAGCGCAGGAGAGCGCAGGGTACCATATATGTATATAGCGTAGTAGTTCTAGGGAATTGAAGATATCGCACATATTCATTAGCGTCAGAACAGCGTGACAGGAGCGTGACCGTGAAGTGTGAACTCCAGCGCGTCCAGTGCTCCAGTACGTTGGACGTACAGGGCGTACAGAGCTGGTATTGATACGTCCAGAAGCTAGGGCGCGTCCAAACGTTGGAAATTCAGGTTCTGCCAGTCGACTTTTCTCCTGATTGTAATGCTATCTACACCAACTTGGCTAAAACCCTTCACAAAGTATAATAAACTACTGGAGGAAATAATATGAATAATTTAATATATATAATAATTATAAACTATAGGAAATAACTAATTTAAGAAATAGCGCGAGCTCGAAGGGCTATTAAACTAACACCATCAACTTTTAGAAGTGAACAATAAAAACCAGTTTCACTACCCCTTTTCATTCTAAAAACAAAAGAACAATTTACTAGATTTCTTCCACCATGTATTCCTCTACTATACTATCTTAATGAACTTTAATATCATCAAAAAAGCTTTCTATAACTCACATTTGGCTTTCCACCATCAGCCATTGCTTTCAAAAGTCCTTTCCACTCCACCTCTATTTCTGCGACGTCAGACTTATATTGTTCTATTTGTTCACCATCCATTAGACTTTCACACAGTGAAAACTGGATTCTATAGCGAATAATATTTTTCTCATTTTCCGCAATTACTTGCTCATGATGGCGCTCCAACAAAGCACTCTCTTCATATGTCAAATTTGTAAAATCAGGGGCCAACTGAATGACAAGTGCTGCAGTAGTTTCCTTAAGGCTGACGATAAACGCAGACAAAGCCTTGAAGAATTCGGCAAGCCATTCTTGATCAATTTGTTTCATTAATTCTTTTTGCTCTGCTGTTGTTGACATTTTATTGATTTTGTAGGAGAGGGAAAATACTTGATTGAGCTAAAAGGTTGTGGTGTTCAGAAAACTAAAATTTATTGTTTAGGAAGTGTAGTTTTCTGTAGATGTGAGTGTTGACAGCTAATTTGTGATGTGGAATAGATCTAAAATCATACAGTCGCCTTATTTATAGCATATTAAACAACACAGGTGCATTGTATCCATGTATGGTACCTACAATATTAAGTAACATTCTATAACTATTATATGTTAACAAATTAATCGATACATCTATCCAATGGGTCAAACAATTACAATATATTTTACCCACTGGCATCAATACACATAACTAAAGCAAAAACTATATCTACAGTTCAATCTCTATATAAAGGTTTAGCTAGGTCTGAAATTTGTAGCCTTCAAATAAAGCTAATAAGTTTATAAATAAGCTATTTGATACCTGTATAAAAACACTAGGGTAACAAAAAATACTTAGTGTTGGTCTTGGGGCGGGGCGGTCCGAGTCTGTGCACACTGTCGGCGCGGGGCGAAAGTAAATCATCCACCCCATTAACCTACATTAACATGTGTTGATTGATGGGGCCCCGACGGGGCCCTGCCAGTTATTGCCCCGACGGGGCGGGGTGTAGGCCTATATTTTCGCCCTGCCTAGCTGAGGCCTCATGGTGTTGCATTTCTCCCTTTTCCCCCCACAATCTCCATAGAAAACTACCAGTTTCAAAGTCTTATAGCATTGTGCAATCACTCTCAATAAATAGGCTATAACCGACCGTTTATAAAGAGCCTACAAGAGATTTAATGGTTGGTTTAAAACATATCATAAGTAGAGAGGATATTTTTCTATTACTCCCCAATAATTGGTACACGTCAATCGCTTCGTCCACCATAGTTTGGTTCATTGTTAATTTACACAGTTATCTCTCAAACACCAGCCGTCCTGCTTACCTTGTACGTCCTACAATTTTATTAAGTAGGACCTCGGGATTGTTAGATTGATGTATCGATACTCTAACGAAGTATGGATATCTACTCACAACCCGAATAGCATCTTATTGCTACTACCCAGCTATACACATAAGAACACCCAGAGTAGAAAGCACTAAACGAAATCGGGGCGAGAATTGTGATTGAAAAGTGACTTTAGGAGCCTAGGACGAGACCTGCGTAGCGTAGCTTGGGATAATGAGGTTGAAAGCACGGTATGAACTATCTGGAATCATCTCCGAATACACATGTGACCCCATTGCGAAGGGCTTTTTCACCATCCATTCACTCGGGCTTGGAATCATGGCTACAGCGTGTGCAACTTCACGGGTTGACACTGAGTACGTACCCCGATAGTCTATCTCTGGTGGTCCCTATCCTGCTTCACTCCGTATCCAGGTAGTCCTTCATCCTTACTGGTAGATAGTCAACGTCTGCGAACCCTAGCTCTGGCGCTATTATTCTTAATCACGCGCCCCCTCTACTCGAAGAAACAACCCAACGACTACTTGCCTCGAGCGACATACGGGTACTCTCTTCAAGCACCACCTAAGCCTGGCCTTATACCCGACATAGACAACGTCTGCTTTACCGGTGCCTCAAATGTCAGCTCCGGATATCCTCGGTTTCTCGCATAGACCGCATTGTAGGAAGCGCAGTATTTCTTGCGACTGTTGTAGGTAGTACACCATTATTTAACTACACGGTGAACTGACGCTTTGTATTCCATCTTTGGGCCGTTTGACAAGACACCAGTCCTACGGCTTGAGCTTTGGCCATGACGATCCCAGATACATTCCAATCATCCTGGACCGCGTTCGAGGAACTCGCGTGTTTGTAAAGCGGCTCGTGTGCCCTCGAACTATCCTCGGGAGATCGAAAGCGGTTGGCTCGTAGTGGCGACATAGTTGCAATGCGTCGTGTGGGGGATGGAAATGATATTGTGGGGACGCAAGCCGGGTTAGGGGCGCTAGGAGAATTTCCCAATCTTGGAGAAGGTGAATTCGCCGGTAGCGAATTCTGTCTTGGTAGGCCGTTGAATGGGGCGATGAAACTCTTGTTGGGGTTTTCGGTGTCGAGGACGAGGTGATCGAGTCGCACCATAGATAGCGATAGCGCAGGACTTGGAAATAGAATGGGCGAGTGGGTGCTATATGGGCATGCGGCGGTAGAGAATTGAATTATTGTACCTCGAAGATAACCGGCAGGCCAATCAGGGAATGCTGCAGAATTAGTATGGCAGGCGGGCGTTTGGACGCGGTTGCTTGCCTCATCTTATCTTGCTTTATATTGCATGTAGCCAGCCATACGGTGGCCTGACTAGAGCGTGCTCGGGGTGCTTTATGCTTAGAATTCCACCTTGAGATTATCGTTGGTATAAATTCAACTCCAGATCACTGATACCCCAGACCCCCTTCACACAAGACGTCGACTCAGACAAACCTCGACACCCACACCCTATTGACCTATACCTTCCACAGCCTTTTTACACCACAAACTATATATCATATTTATCCCTCGTATTTGTTTACATATCAGATAACGATGTCAATTAATTTCAAAACAAGCGACGACGGCACAATACACCGGTGGATTGATGTTTCGATCAACGAATCATGGCGGTTTATTCCCGTACAGGATGAAATAAATCAGCTCTTTGAGCCATATCTCAAGCAGGGCGTCAAAATATCCGAACTGGGAGCCAAGGAACTTGCAGAACTGAACAGCTTGAAAAAGCGTGCGAAAGAAAGCTTGAAACGTATCCCTTTCTATCTTCATCAGTTCGTACGCGTTCCTAGAGGAATGACTAGTGATCAAGTTATCAAAGATAGGGAGTTCCAGTTGGTCTTGCTCAAAAAGGCCGAGAAAATGGAAGATATACTAATCTTTCTAGCGAACGAACAAAATGAGGTGTATGAAGCCACTAGCTGCAGCGAGCGACGAAATGTCTCGGCATAGGGTTTTTGCGGGAGAACTTTGCATTGAATTGCTTTTATTATTTTATTTTTTTCAAATATTTTTTGGGGGAGGGATGCATTTACTTATCTTCCACGGGCTTCAAATGATAGCATAGATGCCTTAGAAATATAATACTTTTTTTTTTCTTTCTCTCTTAGCCATGGCTAGTTAATCACGAAAGCGGGCGCGTGTGTCTGGTTAAACGTAGAGCAAGACGAATCAGGCCCAAGCCTAAATTTATTTCCGAGACAGGTCTAATCGATCTAGGCGTATGGCCTTAGATAGTGTCTGCTAGGCACAGGTAGCATGTCTTCCGCTGTCGAATGGTCACTCGCTCGTTCCCAAATATTTCGTGAAGTGGGGATTGAATTATTCACTTCTTTAAATTGATAATGCGTATATATGCTCTATCGAATTCTGGTAACAGCTGTACTTCCGTGTAACGATAACCGAAGCTGCGAGGGGAGATATATTAATGCTAGGAATCCGCCGAGTTAATTATAAGAGACATCATGTGTGGGGAGAGCGCTTCTCCGTCTACAATTGCAACGAGTAAAGCTACATCTCCCAAGGAAGCTAAAACGCCACTTACTGTCGTAAAAATTCATACTTTTCAATCGGTTGTACTAAGAAACTCATCGGCGAAGCAATGCATATATATATTCAGTTATTTAGAGAAAGCGAAGAGAAACTTACACGAAAGCGGTTCGGAGCTCGGTATTCTCTAGTTCTTGATCTGCTTTTGCTTCATATATGGCTCTCCATGCTCCCTCAACGCCGCCTGGTCTTGGTTTTTTATTGAGAAACTCGCTCGGCTCTGTGCTCGACAACCCGGGACTTGTTTTGAATTATTAAGGTATAAATCGAATAGAACAGCTTGGAAATCTATGTACGATACGGGAAGTACAAAGTAGAGATGTCAATGAAAGATAATGGTAAAGTGATAGTGAATATATTAATAATCCACCTGATAATGGCAGTGTAGTTTTGTCTATGCATTCGGATATCTACAGGTACCTTCTGCTGTTCTATGCTTGATTAAGACCTCGCTTCCTATTATATCCAGTTCTGTTCTTGAGGTCTATAGGCTCGGATCTCCATACATTCTATAACCTCTCCCTTGTTTGCCCCAGACCTGGCTCTTCATGGGTTCCGGCGACACCAGACGCTATTATTCTTAGATTCCAAAACCACTGAGAAATAGCCACAGTGGATTATTAGAAAAGTGGCATACACGTATTAATGAGTGTTCGGGTCATTTCTCCTAATCCAGTAAGTACCACAAATACCCGCATCTCCACTGCTGCCATAGCCTGCACGCTCCCTAACTTATACTGACTACTATCCGCTTCTACAAGGTTCACGATCGGTTCACTAAATACGAAAAATACTGAAGGTTAAATTCTTTGATGCCTTCATCATTGTACGTCAGAGAACGATTCGGTCGCTTTTCTGGTAGACAAATCTCAAGGCCACCCCGCCCAGTCCTGCATCCTGTTGGAACCCAGTCCCAACCTCCGAACATGTCCGTAAATCTATATCGTTAGTAAGAGCTAAATTGTCTTTCAGAGAGATCGTCTAGTGCTCCACCGGCACCATCCACATTATCGTCCCCACTAAGACTATTTTACTGTCCGCTTTTGTATCGGCGTTAAAGATCCATACAGATAGTCTGTCACCTGAGGAGCAGAAAGCGATTATAGCTGGCAGTAGCACCAACACGCCCGAATTCCTTATATCCTCAATCAAAACTTACGACGAGACTCATAGTTAGAAAATTCGATCACGGCTGTGGGTACTACTACAGATGGAAGGGATTTTGAAAGTTGTAAATGCATATATGAGACCATTACCAGTAATGATTGGGCACAGTCCTGGGCTCTCATCACTCGCTGTGGGAATTTTAAAGCTTATTGTGCAGGTGCGTCAGAGCTAATATCTCTAATTCTATAGGGCATGTTGCTGTCGAGAGGGCACGAGTCGTCAAAGATTAGCATATTTTATTATTTAGGGGAATACTGACTGTACTAAGCTTCGGTAATGCATTATAGCTTGGACTTAAGTTCGCTCTCTTTGTTAACAGACTACCGAAGATGATGGGCGATCTGGCAGGCCATTTAGGATATCTTTCGCAGCATGCGGAGTATTTTCGAGACTCTAAGAAAGGACAACAGACATACATAGCGCTTTAGAGCCACTTACATAGATACAAGAGCGGCTCGTAACGAATATAGCCTCTGTCTTCTGCTTATGGAGGCTTGCTCAAGTTTTTTTTAGGACGGCACGGAACGCTTTTGTGGGCAAGAATATAAATTAAAATCGTAAGTCCTAGCCAAGATGACATGGTATACTCATTCAAGAGAGCCAAATAACTGCTCTTGTGAAATCAACACTGGTTGATTCTTATAGGTTGGCTATCATTTCGCATTTTTCTAAGGATCACGTGAGATCCGTTTGAAGAGAATTCTAACGAACCGAATAACCAATTCGTAGTCACATCGATATCGTCCTTCGGACAGCTGCTATCACGAAGCATGAGAGGCCACTTTCCAAGGAGCTTTTGGAAGCAGAGTAAAAAGAAGGTATACGCATCCCACTATTCACTGAAAAATTCTGAAGCTGGAATCGATCATGAGGTTTCTTCTGGGTAGAGGAGCGAAGATCGAAATTCAGGGAGAGCACGATAACGGCGCAATGCTAGCTTCCATCGCTAGAGGCTTTGAATAGATGGTGTATCTTCTTTTAAACAGGGGAGCCGATATCAACGGCGTAGATGAAGACGGCTATAGCGCCTTACACACACCGAACGAAAGTACGGTTCAAATACTATTGTGTATGGAGCCGATATCAATGCTCAGGAGGGGGACCTTAATAACGTTTTACAAACCGCTGTTTCTAATGGCCACAAATTGCTGGTGTAGATTCTTTTGGACTGTGGAGCGAATGTCAATGCTCCAGCGGGGATGCTGGGTATTTCTTTGAGTATCGCGGCCTATCAAGGCTCACTGGTTCAAACACCGTCATGCATACAGGCGCTATTGGCTAAAGGAGCCTATGTCAACGCTTGAGATGAAAGATATGGCAGCGCCTTGGGTGCGGCAGTATATAGAGATTTCAAAAAGGCTGTGCGCATATTATTAGCCAGTAGAGCGAATGTGAGTTGCGAGTTCGTTGTGGCAGGCCAAGAGCGTAACGTTAACGCATTGAATTTGTCCACCGTGAGAGGAAGTGCAACAATAGCACAGCTGCTACTCAACAACGCGGCTCACGCTAACTTTAATAGTCGTAATTGTTGGAATTAGGCTTTCGTGATATCGCAGGAACTAGTTTGGGTTAGCTTATTACATGACTAAGCATGTTAGCGCGAATAGTTGTATATATATAGACTTCAACGGTCATCTGTTTTCGATCGCTTGCTCTATTCAATCAATTGATTCTTGCTGCACACTATAAGCTCTTCGTACTTCAACAGTAATCATGGCGACTTCTTACAGTTAGTAGGTCACACACATGATGGACAGATCTTTAGGGCTCCAGCCCACATCCATAGTACTTTTCTGTTTGGTGGCTTGCAATGGTGGGACGGTGTATAGAATATCCTTTGAACTCGCGCCGTGAGCTCATACGGGTGCGTAAGGAGAGAAGTCAGTGTAACAAACAAAGGGTGGGTTAGGTAAGGCACCTGATCTATTCTATTGCTTTGCATCCCACCGAAAAACCTAACTCATGTAATTCTATCTAGCTATAACACTTTTTCATACAATTTAGCCCCAGCTATGTGCAGGTTTATCTATGTTGCTTGAATAAACTATGCTCGCCATTTCCCAACAGATTATGTCAGTAGAATAGCTGGGCTAGGCAAGGTCTAGCCTTGTGGGGTCGTCCGATATGTCGTGCATGTTATACGAAATGCTAATTAAATATACTATCAATGATTACTCCTCAATAGTAATCCGTTAATTACATAAGTGAAATGAGTACTGCACGAAGCGTATATATTTTACGGCCATGAAAGCTTATCAATCATTACCATTCGCTGAGCAGATACACTGCGAGACGGCAATCGTGAAGAACAGTGACGCGCAGCACAGAAAACCAAATATCGTGAAATCTTCTCGAGACTCCTTTGGAAGACCCAGACACCCCCAGCCCGCAGACCCGCATTGAAGCACATAGGCAGAAGGCCAAAAGCTGAAAATATTGCACCACATCTCATCGTGACACGATTAGGGTTTAAAGGGCGATATTTAAAATAGAACCGATTTCCTGCGGCTGCATGACTAACTACCGGCACCAACCCCATCGATCCCCTCAATTTCCGCTACGATATGATATAACACTCGAGAAGCATCAAAATCCTCACTGTACTCAACATATATCCCATGAATCTCATTCGCCCACCATTCGTGATTGACCATTTCGAGTGGACTGAGACCTCAATATTACTAAACCAAAAAGATTCCTAAAATGGGTATATTCTTAGACCTTCGGATGATTCAATTATACTAGACATGGCAGAATCAAATAATATGCAACACTTACCAATTCTATTCCAAAATTAGTCAAAACGCGTATGTTCGCGCATCTCATTGATTTCCTCGTTATACGTCGTGATAATGATATCCCCAACATTGCTCTCCAGCCACTCTGCAACCTCCATACCAATATAACCTGTGTGTATTCCAAATCCAAAAATACACGCAACCTCTGCCGCTTTGTACCCAACTTGCTGTAGATACCGTGACCTTGATCGTACCCGCATCCATTCTTCCCTGATAATCTCTTTACATTTAGGAACACTTCCATCTGCAAGAATTGCCGGGATCATTTCAAACAATCCACGGTCCGCTAGGGTTTGTATAGAAAGGCAGCAAACAATTGCCTTTTCAGGTATTCTCCACCGGAAGAGGTACTCGTTATTGTGCCAGGGCAGGACTGCGAGGCCATGATATTCTGCGAGGTCTGCTGCCAATTCGAACTCACAGGAACTGCAATTACGCGTATTTATAACTGCGATGTAAGGGTCGGTGGAGTTGGCGATGAGGATGGCATGCTTGATCGCTCGAAGTAAATCATCAGTAGTTGAGATCCAAGGAGTGGGCTCGCGATTATGCCAGTCAAAGTGCGCTTGTAAACTTTCCCGATCTGAGGGGACCCAGCTGGGGTGGGGTTCCTCTAGCCCGGATTCGAAGCCATAGCGAGAATTTATACCGGAAGAATATCTGTCGAATGCACGATATAATATCGGAGGTGTCATCCCAAATATCTAGATAGGGTGAGCTAGGAATGCGATATATCCGATTTTAAGTTTTAACAATTTAAGATCTTCTCTATATGTAGTGTTGGAGTTTTGACCACGATCGAGTATTTTCAGGCTTCGGATACAGAACGAGGTAGATCGTAGAGGCGAAAACAGTTTCGATATATAAAGCGGTTCAGCCAGTAGAAGAGTTCAAATAAGAAATACCAGGCTGGCATCCAAGGCTGCTGCTACACAGCCCGAATAGCCGCCGGACAAACAATAGGCAATGAAGTACTATTGAGATGCAAACGCATCCGGTTTCAGTAGGGAGCACCAACAAGGCGTCGAGGCACATGAATCACTTTGTCATACAGTCTATGGTAGAATTACTTTAGAAAAACGAAGGTGGGAGGGCGTCCCACGCAGGGTAGAGTAGCCAATACCGCTGCCAAAACCCTTCCAATGAGCCTAGAAGACCAATGAGCGCTTCAGATCCTGAGTTACCACTATTCTGCAGTAATTCTGCCGGAAGCTGTGTATTACAGCAATATCGAACAGGGCTTGGTGGGCGCAGTGGTGACTAGCCTGGACTGTGATGGACTAGATAAAAACCGTTGAGCTTAAGCCTGTGAAAAAGCCACCGAATACTCTGAAGCAGCAAACCTTAAACTGGTGTATGCTATTCGCAAGCACTGTATTCGTGCGCAAAAAGTCTCATCGGATAATAGTTCAGTTTTCCATTCAAGATGAGTACGACCTTAATGTACAGTTTGCTAAGACCTATATATAGGCCACACTAAATAACAAGTTTAGGATTCGGGACCTCCTGCAGCTGGGCGGCGTTCGATGACTTCTCACTCACCCTAGTTGCAATAGCCAATACATCTCGGTGGGGCCCTGCAGAGTGCCGGAAAGGCCCGATATTTGGTTAAGGTTACATCATCCCATTAGTTAGAGGTCAGATCAGTTGATCAATCAGGTTCGAGATTTATTATTTCTCCACCCCATAACTCTTGGCTCTAATCGTATCCCTCAAATATGCGGTACATTCATCTGCGTCCTGCGGGGCGTAACTAGCAGAAAATAAAATGGATACTCTGTAGAATTCTCCTGTTGTCTGTTGATTGCCATATAGCGCGCGTGTAGCTTAGAGGATAGCTGGTATGTAATATAACAGTGTAAATTGATACCGAACTAAACTGCTCTCAACGCTCGTACTTCGAGGAAAATTCAACTTGGTACTCTGCCTCACACTACCTGTTCTGGTGCAATATTCTATACACACTAACCTAACATTTTATCCGTACTGGGACAACCGTTTATCTGCGCCGGGGTATTCCATCTTCGATCATAGGATAGACACGTAAGTCTTACTTTAACAGTCAATTACTGTATTTTCACTGTGGTGCGTTAAATAGATTTTCACTGAAGGTGGGCCAGTAAGAGAGACACGACGTTCCCGTTACCGGATTCTATTAACGTTTGAAGAATACGAGTACTCGAGATGACCCCTCCCAGCAGTGCATTATCTGGTGATAGGCCTTAGTAGATCCAACTCTATTGCCCTGTAGGGGGTTGCATACCCTGAATGAAGAACCGTATTCCACGCACCCAGAGCGTTGGTGCCCTTCAACTCTGGACCCTTCCTGGTGCCAAGTGGAAAGCTCGCAGTTGGTACCTCATGCTGCTGCTCGGCGTTCGATCCCTCCTACCTCCAGAATCCTATTGTGGTGTGAGCACGGATAAACCTACACAAATTAAAATTGAGCGCGAAACGCCTCTGTCTTACAAAACACTTGGCTGGTCTTACAAAACCTTGCTGGTACCTTATCAACCCCCATGAAAAAACCCTCAGCCAAGATATCTGCAACACCAATTACCCTAACGAATATTCCCTTGAGATACAAACTCTATGCAGGCATCAATATTCAAATTTCCCCCCAAAAAAAGATTTTTCTAGTTTTTCTCGGTGTATATATGATCATTTCCTGGATAGTTTTTGGGCCTTCTCATTCTGCACTTTCTACAGCCAAAAATGATGTTCAATTCAGTCACCACGAAACACGATGCACTCGCGGGTATTACCAAGATAGCGACAATACGATCCGTGAGGTGTGTAGAGATAGAGAACCCCCTTGGTTTCTTGGCGGTTGCTCCCTCCCCGCGGGGATCCTGGGTACAAGCATAACTTGTGCGGGTAGGACCTATCACCAGTCGTTCATTTACTAAATGCAAGACACCGAATTCGACGAATATCTGACGCGAGGCACCAGTCATTGGAAACAAGGTAAGATTACCGAGTGGTACACAAACGACGGGTGAATTACCGGCAGATGGCTACCTCGCATCCAGTCTTAAGTTAAGCGCGATATGACTGCTATACTAGGGCGAATGGAGGGGTTCCCGCAGTTTATTTTTTGGTCCGGCTTTGAAGGGATGGAGGTGAAATTGTGGTGGTCTATTATTGTGGGAATTATATTTGGTTCGTCTGGAATGTATGAGAATCGGACACTCTCTGGAGCAAAACCGATATTCGACACATTATATTCCGGTAAATTTAGGTGTATTACTGGTAGATGTACTTCCATGCTTCTGATGAGCTCCTTTATTGAGCAGACATTTGACGCCAAAACCACGTGATATTTCGTGACTCTGAAATTCCACGCAAACTGCCGCTGTCCCCGAAGTCACGAAAATACGCTCTCGTCTAAGGAGCCGTTCTGCGAATAGGCCGCTACTATATTAGAGAATCGGTTGGCGAGTATTTATTGTTCTGCGACGAAAGTGACAAACACAAAAGCTAAAAACCCACGATGCTATCCGGACCTCGGAAGCCTCTTACTTACTATTAGCTCGTGGTTTTGAATTCAAGTAATAAAACACCTGGCAAGACTTTGTTCGCCCGCCCGTGGCGATGAGGGGAGTCTGATCTCGAGCCACTGGCGCAGCTTCCGAGCGCTTCCCCTTCGCCTCGCAGGACTTCTACCAATTTTATGTGTATTTTGGTGCGATATCTTCAACTCGGTTTGGTGGTTATTGGTGGTCCGGTGCTTTGGGTTAGGGCTCGCTTCCTTACTGACGCTAACTGTCTAGGGATCCCCGTCTCCAACTCGGGATCAGGGTCACGAAAAGGGCTAGGGCTATAATTCGCGTGTATCTACGTTTGGCTGTCAATGACCAAGCAGGGGGTATCATCCCACCATCTACCTCGCTATAAGTCGCTTAATGAGACATATTGAAACAACCAATGATCTTATGGCTCTGCTAATATTTATACAGTTGGCTGTGATAAGGCGTAGGCGTGGCCACCAGCACCAATATATTATTGACATATCCTAAAAAATAGCCTAGGTGCTCCACTGTGAGATGAGCTGCGAGGGCCGCAACGATGCCCATATGCATTTCGCCTAGCATGATTCAGGCCACTGTGCGATACTCCCGGCCGCGGAAGCTCATCTACTGCACGATCGTACGGTGGTACAAGGAGGGGTAATTGGACGGGTTAGGGTTACATCACTGAGCTTAACCACAAACGCGTGGAAACGTGTAGGAAGCATCCTCTCTGTTTGCCAACTTTGCCCACACCCTTTCTATACAAATATATGCCGATGAAGCGAATGACAATCTTCCGTCCAACCTTCTCCAAACTTCCCCACATTACTCCTACATCTCTGCCTAGAAGATACCCGCTTTCCGCCCTGAATCCGTCAACATCCATTGCGTCCCAGAAACGCTACTACTTCAACCTTCCCAAGGAAATTGTCACCGAATGCCGTCGCCATGGCTCGGACCATCTCTGGCCCCGATCTCTCAGCGACGAAAAGTATCTTGGTGGCATCACACGGATCACTAAAACGCTTATCGATACTCGCAAGTGGCCAAAACACCTCGTCGCACTCACTATCGGCACAATATGTGCCCCAAGAGAAATGGCGCTGAGAAAGTGGGAAAGAGACGATCTGATTCTCGCGACTATGATGGAAGATGATATATTCAAAGATCGGAAAGCGCTATGGTTCACAGCCAGTGTCCTAAGACAAGGATGTGAAAACATGAATATGTTAGGCCACCGTTACTACCCTGCTGTTCGTGGAGTGTGGAAATTTCAAGGAGGGTTGATCGCGGGGATGAAAGTTAAAGGCGGATACGATACGTTCCTCAACATGTCCCGGGAAAAGCGCCCGGCAGGATTTGGTAGCGATGGGCTTTTTGGGGACCTCACTTTCTTGATGGTGTGGACAGCTGATGGGATAATGTGGCTTACGTTACGGAATAAGAAGGAATTTTCGGTGCTAAGGAAATTCTGCTCGTCAGAACCAAATACTGAATTTGTGATACTTTTCATGGAACACATTGTGACAGTAACAGAGGAGCAATATTGGGAGACGGTGGTGGAAAAATTAATAGAGAACGGAACCGAGAGCGACGAGTGAAATATCTCTTTTTTCACTGTATTTTGTTAAGGTTGGTGCTAGAAATAGCAACGTCTCGCTGCATGTAGCTAATACGGGTACGGACTTGAAGGGTTTTTTTTGGCATTTCTAGTAGCCGGTGTGCACGGGTAGACAGAGCGTCCTAACGGCCTACTACGTAGATATCGACATACCGTATGTACTCTCGAAATACGGCCCAGCTATGCCCCGAACTAAACCTAATATGGAACTGAAAAGAGCCATTCTGAGTCTCGCTTTCTACATGAGCCACGTAGCCTCACAAATCCGACGGAGTTAGTTGCAGGACGAGTCTCTGCATAGCTATCTTCCGCCACATTCAGTACTATATTAAGTTTAGCTCGGGTCATAGCTAGGCCGTATTTCGAGAGCACTCGTGAGCCAGGGTATGAACCTGAAAATATGGGGTGTGTGGCTTTGTATGCGACGGAGTGGTGCACGGATATTTTGCCATACAAATTCACCACCCATGTTTTCAGGTTCGTACCCTGGTTCACGACTACTACGGATGTAGGGGTAAATGACGAGAACTGTGGCACAGAAGTTGCTTTCGATAACACAAAATACAAACCATATTCCTAGCCCGATCATGAAAATAGTTGTAATAATGCAAAGTAAGTTTTGTTCTAGATACTATATCAAATAGAAATTGATAACTGTATTGATGCTGAGGATATATGATTGTTGAGAAGTCGGAGAAGGTACGCCACAGTTTGTCATATTTACCCCTACACCCGTAGTACTACGGATACCAGGGTAAGTCTGTGGGCAGGTGGCGGTGCGAGTAAGAGATGTCAGCTTTCTACGCCTAGGCCTCCATAACTCCCTGAGGGATCTGATAAAGGCCCTAACGAACCAAGAGTGCTAATATTAAATATTAAAGAAAGTTAGCTCACAAAAGGATGAAATCCGAACGAGCTTGAGTCACTTAGGAAACGAGCTGCACCGCCACCTGTCCACAGACTTACCCTGGTAGCACATCGGTATATTACTTGAACACCTGTTTTCCCAGGTAACCCATCTTCTATCCGCTCCTAGGCGACTGCAGCCTAGTCTCCTGTTGCTGGATTCCTTGGTGGTACAGGGAAATCTTGCCGTCCGATAGGTGCTTCCAGGTTCGTTCTTTGCCTAAATTGACAAGCTGGAGACGATCCCCATAGGAATCCATTATCTAGTGATATGCCTCACTAGACCTAGCCCTGTCGCCCTGTAGGGGGTCGTATGCCCTGAATGAAGAACTATATCTTGTGTACTCAGAACACTGGGGGTCGTGAGCTTTAATAAGCTTGTGAAAGCTTGCAGTCGTGGTCTCACGCCGCTACGCGGCGTTATATCCCTCCCAGTACGCTCCTATGGCCACCGCTTCGCGGTGGCGTCCTACACAATGCTTTATACACAATACTTTTGAAGTCCTGATATTAGGTTAGGCCTCTCATCCTTGTTCTTGGAGGGTGGCAGTCAGGATTTACTGGTCAGATCGATTGACCAATCAGCATTGAGATTAATTCTTTCCTTACCCCCATAGCCCTTCACTTCGTTCAGGGCATATCCCGTATAGACACCACAGCAAACTAACTGTGCCACCACATAAACTTTCCGATTCCGGAAAGCTGAGAATGTCCCACTAGTTCAAGATCGCTTGACCTGCTACCTTTCCCACTTATTTACATCTTTCTTGCACCAGCCCCACTTTCAGGCATCCAGCCTTGGCATTCTCGATCGGAGATTATCTGAGAGTTGGGATTTTAGCAAGAGGTGGGCCTGGAACTAACATACAAGGCTCCAGAATTCCGGAACTACAAAAAGTGCTAACGTTCGTGCCCTTGGCAGGTGATATAAGCATACTAGCTTTCGGTAGGTTCTCCTCGTTTTCAAAAAAAATTGGTAGCGACTGCTGTAAGGCTTGGCTTCGGAATCGATCCGCAAATCTAATATCCCCCAGATTCGGTGATGTCTGGCATTCTAGGTGCCCTCATCGCAGCCGGACTCGGAGCAATTGTTTCGTTTTTCACCCGAGCACCACCGCGGGAGAACGATACGTCGCGCGACGCGGAAGAAATGTACAAAAGGCAAAAAGAGAAAGAAGAGAAAGAGAAAGAAGAGAAAGAGAAAGGAGAGAAAGAGAAAGGAGAGAAAGAGAAGAAAGAGAAAAAAGGGAAGGGGAAGGGGAAGGGGAATTCGAAGGAGGAGGAGGAGGAAGAGTGTACGAACGAGGAGGAGAGGATTAGAGAACTCAGAAAGTGGAGAGCACAACTAAGGGAGGTGATAGCGGAATCGGAACGAAAAGCGGAGGTGTACCGGGAGTACCAGAAGCGCCAGCGGGAAAAGGTGAGGACGCTTGGTGAGGAGGAGAGACGTCAGAAAAAGCTAGAGGCTGCGTTGGCAGAGCAGGAGAGAATAATTAAGCAGAGAGAGCAAGAACTTCAGGAGAGAATAGCCAAACTAAGGGAGCGAGAGCTCCAGGAGTCTACTGCCCAAACCAAGATCGCCAACGAAGAGCAGGCAAGTGTTCCCAGTAACGTACAAGCTGCCCAGTTACCGACCGAGGAGGAGTACAATAAAGCCCGGGAGAAAGTCCAGTACGATCCCAGTAACTTCCATTTCGCCGTCGTCGGAAATTCGGGCACTGGGAAATCGTCGTTGATAAATGCATTCCTCAATTTGACTGAGGGTGACACCGGCGCCGCGGCAGTGGGACATACGGAGACAACTCTCGAGATTGGCCGATACCCTGATCCGGGCAAGCAGCCGCCACGTCCGTGGACTGTGTGGTATGACATCCCCGGGGCAGGGACCCAACGTGTCTCCCATCAGCAGTACTTCACCAAGCAAGCCCTCTTTGTATTCGACATAGTCATTTTGGCCATAGGAGATCGCTTCTTGGAGACGGACTGCGAAATTGTCCGAAGCTGTAGGGAATTCAAGATCCCATGCTTCATCGTTCGCTCGAAGGCAGATCAGCATATTAGGAACAGTATCGAGGCACGGTATAAAGAATATCATGGCCCTCTTCATAATATCGAGCTCTTCAGGGAATACAGCCAGCGTTTTATGGAAGGCACGCAGAAGTCAGTTACGGATGAGTTGTGCAGGGCTCATCTTGCAGCTCAAGAGGTGTTTTGTGTTTCCCGTCAGAACCTCCGGGCTACGTACAACAACTCGTTCGAAGACGCACGTATTCCCCCCGATCTTCTCGACGAGATGGAGCTTGTCAAGAGCGTGATGCTTGCAGCATACCAGCGGCGCTGCACCGAAAATATACCCCCAGAAATCCAGCTACTCTTGAGCCAACTAGAAGTAAGTTGAACACCTGCTGAGCCCGGCGTTTATTTTATTATTGTGGGTTGATGTATGTGGTTATAGGCATCGCTTGGTTGGACACAAGCAGCATATTCGATAGTAAAAGACTTTGCTGGGCAAGCACCAGGGCCCTACCAACCACCCAGGAACAACCATGAAGAGTTGGTAGCAAAAGACTCTGTTGGACAAGTAGGAGGAACAAATCAGTCATCCAGGAATAATCATGAACAGCCAGCAGTAGAAGATTCGGTGGGGCAAGCACGAGAGGCCTACCAACCACTCGGGGAGAATCGTGAAGAATCGCCAGCAAATGGCTCTACTAAACAAGCGAGAGGAACCTTCCAACCACCCAGAAACAGTTTTGAAGAATGGATGGCAAAAGGCCCTGTGGGAAAAGCAAGAGGAACCTTCCAACAACCCAGGAACAATTATGAAGAATCGGTCGTAAGTGACTCTGGGGAACAGGTGAGAAGAACCGTCCAACCATCCAGGAGTAATCATGAAGAACCGGTTAGCGCCCACACCCACTTATACCCCATTATATTGTACTCATCACTTACTCTACATGTAGATACCAGAACAAAGCCGTAACCCGACGGGCCAGCAACCAAATCAAGGAACCCAGGAGAGATGGAAGCCTGATAGGACGTGGCAGAAACGAATCCTGTATCTAAATCAGGAAACCACTGTCGACAAACTTGAAGAAGAGTTACATAAGCAGAATCCAGATCTCCGCCATGCGTTTTCTAATCCTCTACATATGCTATCGCATAAAACTGCCATTCTATTCTTCCACCAAGGGTCAAATATACCACACGAGGTTCGCGTCTTTGGTCGAAATTTTAAGCTTTCAGTGTTTCAAGACAGGGGTCGCGGATCGAGGGGGAACTTTAGGGCTCGTGTGCGACCGACATACGGCGGAAATGAGGGGCGTGGTGGACAGGGGGGACGAAACGTGCGGGGCGAAGGCGAACGGGGTGGAAGAGTTGGACGGGGCGGACGGGGCGGACGGGGCGGTGGCGGTGAATCAAGTAAAGGAGATACAAGGAGTGATTGGGGCGAGGGCAGGCAAAGTGGGCAAAGTGAGTGGGGTGGCAGTGAGTGGAGCGAGCGGGGTGAACGGAGTGACTGGAGTGAAAGGGAGCGGAGTCAGCCGCGTGGGCGAGGTAGGGGCACACCAGACAGAGGGAGTGGTCGGGGTGAGCGAGTCGGAAGAGCCGGAAGAGCCGTGCGGGGTGGACGGGGCGGATGGAATGGCCAAGGTGAGAGTGAGTGGGTCAGCGGGGGTGTACCAAGTGAACGAGGGGGAGGGAGTGAGTGGGGCGGCAGTGTGCGGAGTGAAGGCGAAGGGAGCCAGTCGTATGGACGAGGTAGAGGTGTGCCGAGCAAACGGGGTGGACGGAGCCAGATGGGTCAAGATGGGCGTGGTAGACGGATCGAACGAGGCGGCCGAGGCGGCCGAGGCGGGTGGAATGGCCGGGGTGAGAGTGCATTGGATGCACGGGAGGAACCAAGTGAACGAGGCGGAGATAGTGACTGGGGCGAGGGTGAGCAGAGCGAAGAGGGCGAGTGGGACGACGGTGAATGGTAAAGGAGGACAGAGTTAGTCGTATAGACGAGGTGAGAGTACACCAGGTAGGAGGGGTGGGGGGTAAGCGGGGTTGAAATGGGACGGGCAACAGGGTCGGGGTGGGCAAGGCGGGCAGCGTGGGCAGCGTGGATACGTGAGTGGTTTTTAATCTGCTTGGGAATCCACCTACGTATTAATGTGCACTAGAATTTTCTTGATAGTTATGGCTGTTTGTTTCTTCTGTTGGGAAGTGTTTCTCCCCGGACTATTTTCTCGGATGTAATCTTGAATGTTGGTTTCTACCTTACGGACACTGGAAATCTGCTGTATAGCGCAAACAGGCAGTTGTGCTGACCAAGTGATCCATTGTGTCTTTCAATCGTCGAACCTGGCCGATGGATGAGCTTGCTATCCACCCATAGCCATTGAGTCTCGCCTTATTTCAGTCCTCATGCCATTGTCAGACCTCAAGGAGTTGAAGTAGTCGTTTTCCCTGGAATATTAACCACCTTTAGGCCAGACATATTTCCCTCCCCCGCCCCCCCATAAACATGATATTCTTGACTCGTAGACTTCAAGCACACAACTCAATAAAACGCAGAGTCCACAGTAACTCCAATTCGCCAATGGATTAGCAGGTCTTCGAATTCTAGAATAATACATCATGTCAACGCTTCTTCTACAAGCAAACCCAAGTGTGCACGTGCACTCACTGAGAGCGTAAACGCTAATACGTTCGTGCTCGAAAAGCTGATGCAGTAAAGGTTCTATATCAGATTCACTGGTGACGAGATGTGAAACGATTTCCTACACCGCTGCCAGCGTTAGCTTCCGCGACAGAAGGCAGCGTTGCAGTTTATCCCATAGTACTATATGATCATCACAGTAGTACTTCCGTGTATCTTCCTCGGGAAAGCGCTCTTGTTCCCTTCTCCTTCGTCGGCATACTGAGAGCAAGTGGGTGGGTTTTGTATCAAATAGCGGTAGAAAATCCGATTCTTAACCTGGCGCAACTGACGTACCGTATTGAACAAGGGAATCTTGGTACTTCTTTTTCTTTATTGGAAAGATCGGAGTATCTGATGTCATTACTTTCCATACTAAAATAGATATAACACCATCCTCTGGAGATCTCACTATCTAAGCAAACCGCGCAACTGGAGATCGAGAATTATTAGCTATGTTGTATAAACGATAAATAGAGATCGCCGAATCGGAATAGAAGAGATACCGACTAGAGACGTTTTTCCCCTGTGTTTAAATTTTCTAGTAATAAGTGCTGTAAACCTATTCACCTTTCTCATTGTGATAATTCTCTACCACCTCGCTCACAAACTATTACTATCGATCAGCAAAAGCTAAATACTACCCCTCCAAATCCAATTTTCATTTGCTGTCAGCAACAATGTTTGGGGTGGGAAAACTATCTCACCCTGGGCCTAGCAGAACCAACACCATTGGTTTGTGAATATCCAGGAAACAATCGCCGCAACGAGGCAACACACTACCTGCGTCGAAAACTACAGCTACCTAAACCAACGAAGCCACACAGCCAACATATTACTGACCACTTTCTGGCTTGAGGATCAGGCAGCCGAAGCGAGCTTCGTGATCTATTTCAATGCCCACACGCGACACTGCTCGGTCGATACCCTCGCTGCGCGCGGTCCGACACAGAAATACCAGTCTGCGATCAGTTGGTTGAGAAGCGTATGAAGGATAACGGGACTGAATTTTTTGTTGACGAGCATTATTTCTATATCAAGGATTAGGATTGCTGTTACCGCAATACATTCGCCATCTCGCTATTACTTAAACAGTCATGGGCATTCTGGTGGGGACACAAACTCTATTCAAAGCTCATCGCCCGTACTCTGAGTCACTGCCATATTTGTACAGACCACGAAACGGTACCTCTCACGACCGAACAATTTAAATGTCTAGATTATTAGAGATAGGAGCATCCATACAAGGTTGTTTCATTTATCATAGGGTTGTCAAGTAAACCCTAACCCTGTCATGCAAACACTCGAATGGAAATGAATGAACTTGAGTATACAGCAGGCGCTCTAAAAGTATGCACTATACGAGGGTCTATAAAATTCTTAAACTTCGGGTCAATTTGTATCAAGCTCTATGTCTATATCGATCATGTCTATTCTAGATTTTGATAAACAGACAATACAAGAAACGCGCAATCACCTATATGAATCTACTCCGCACCTGCAGAACAGAATCTTCGTCAAAAATCCCACATTGGAGCTAGCTATCCTACTCCCCATAGCAGCTCTTTATCCCGAATCAACCCACATCCATTTAGCACTTAAAGATAGGCGGCCCCGGAACCGTATAACTCGTAGCTGCTCGATAAGTTAGCACATACACACGCACACATGCACCCGGAACGGACCAACTTACGGACAGGGTAGTAGATATTAATCAAGATACTCGGTTCATAGCCTGTATAAACTCCCGGAATCGCTACTTTATTAGTAGGCGTAGTAGAGCCACCGTTCGTGACCGTGATCTGGGCACACGAGATGTAGTACTGAGCACCACCGTACGAGCTAGCCGTGTGCAGGGCGATATGTTCGATGCGGACCAAGTAGTCACCGTTTGGGAGACATTTCGGGAGGACGAACGTGTGGTCGATGGAGCCTACAGCTCGTTAGTATGGGAGCATTGGATTGGGGGGTGGGGGTGAGACGAACTGGTATCGAACGTGATAGCACCGCTAGTGAAAGTCGCCCCTTTCTCCCATACACGAAACCATTCAGTGCCAGACCCGTCATACTGAGATGCTGTTTTGGGTGCTTTGGCCATGTAGATGTTGAACGGACCCGGATGCGAAGCTGCGCCATCGGCACGGAAACCGATTGTTGAGCCTGCGGTGACGGAGATGGTTTCGGTGGTGGCGGCACTGGCTTGCCCACCAACGTTGCATCTCATGTCGAGTGAGGTTGGATCAGTGACAGGAGAGTTGTAGTTTGTGCTTTTACGGATGTCGACGTATTCGCCGCCGACATTTCCACCGTTGATGAACTTGAAGAAACGGTCTGAGTCTGGTTAGGATACGGCAGATATTGTGAACGGATGGGGCTTACAGTGGGCAAGGGTTTGCTCTACAAACGCGGCGCTGAGGATGAGCGCAATTGGGAAGACTTTCATCTTGAGGACGGTATATCTTGAGGATTCTGGGGAGAGTTTGCGATGATGAGGAATTGGATTTGGGGAGAGGCGGAGGTTTCTACTCTTATATCAGTAAAAATGTCGTACGCACAAGCCTATCGCATGCTATTTCGAGATAAATCACCGGAGATATTGGCCCTACGACCTCCACGTCCAGTCGATATCAATCCAGAAACCCATTGTCTCCCAGCACCAAGCCCACGGCAGTGAGGGCCGACGGTGATGCGACCCGTCGAGTGCCGTACCTAGAGATCAGCTCTCGATATGCCCAGGGTACTGAAATTGCTCAACCATGGAATTGGTTACACGGCCGTTAATTTAGAGTTGTGTTACACGCAGGATTAAAAGCTTTAGGGTTTGCAGGCAGTTGCATGGTGGGACAATAATTGTATCGCACTAAAACAAGGTGCTTACTGTCTCGCTTGGGCCAATCCTCCACTTCTTCCGTCTGCGGCGGCGATCATAATGGCGTTTATATCGGTTTAAATTTTATATTACATCCTGTCGGTCAAGAGTAGAGGCTAGGTCACGTTTCAGCTTGATTCGTGTCAGCCTTGTCGGAGTATATTTTCCAAATGCTAGGCCGGAATAATTACGATGGTGAAAAAGTGGGGATGGTAGGTCGGCCCGATGGCTGGGGGTATGGTTCAAGTATTGGGGACTGGGTTCGGGAGTTATGGGCGTGGGGTTTGCCCAGGCCTATGCCAATCGGTCAAGCCCCTTAATATGTAGAGATAGCAGTGATATAGGCCTCTGCTGATGGCTTGGCGGAATTTATCATCGGATTGGATCGCAGAATGCTCTGGATCTGTGGACATCAGAGTTAAAGATTAAATCCTACAATAACCAGAGAAACCGAGAATCGTGCTGTGCTGTTGGAGCACTAAGTGTCTGGGCTCTTGGTCTCTCGCGCATTACAGCTGGACGAGCAAGAGCAAACGAAACCTGTTCCTGATGTAGCGGGGGGCGAAACCCTTCGCTGAGGCCGCTGAACACTTCTCGGGCTAGGGAACTCTCCCGGACATACCTTGTTCCTGTCCTATGGTTAGGATGTCAGATCAGTCTCTTGGAAATTCACTGTACTCTAGCATTGTCAATTAACCTATATATCGCTAATCTAACTAGACTCGTCACATCTAGTTGACCACAGAACCCACAGCTTGCCCCCGAATCAGGCATTAGTGCAAGTTAAATCGCTCTGTATTTTCAACTGCCGGAGAGCAGAGCGGGTGGGGGAGAGGAGATAAGAGCAGAGAGCCATATGCATATGCATATAGATTAGGAGGTTTAAAGAATTGACAACATCACATAGGTTCATAGGCTTCGGAAGAACAGCTTGATAGGAGCGTGGCTGCGATGCGTCCAACCGCCCAGTACGTCCAATACACCCAGTTCTACATATATATGCACTGGGTGCGGATCGATTCCCGCTTCTGTATGATCATATGACGTAGGACATATCACGTACATCCAGAAGGATTAGGATCGGTGCGGTATACCTACTCCTTTGTCTTCTCTTGATATGTTCCATCATGACTCCACTCCTCCTTGAACCCAAACTTCGTCCACTCTGCACTTTTTACTTGCAATTCACGTTCGTTGGCCCCACAAATGGCGAACTCCGGTAAACGCACCAAGGTCACGCTCCTGTAACGCTGCTTCTATGAGGCGAATGGAGCGTCAATTCTCTATATCTACTAATCTATATCCATATATCACTCTGCTCTCCACTCTCCACCCTATTCTCTGCATCACCCTCCACCCTTCTCTCGGCTCCCCGCTCCCCCATCATCCCGCTCTCAGTCAGTCAAATAAGAGATGTAAGGAGAGGAAAGGTGATATTTATCGGAAGGTGGTTCCACCGCGATGCTGAGGGTGTGTTCAGGTTGGTAAGAGAAAGGGGGGGACGGAAAGATAATAAGAGGGAAAGGACGCGCGACGAGGGAAGATATCGTTAGGAAATAAGGAGTACAAGATAGGCCGTGCGCGGCTAAGCGGTCAATAAGCGACCATTTAATAGGTTCAATAAATAATACCTAACTCGGTATTTAAAATAACATAGATATATCAATATCCTGTGGAGGAGAGTCACTATCACGATCCACGAAATGCATACACCCGGGATTACGTATAAAAGTCATATGGTACGTCTTGAAATTCGTGCAGTTTATTTATGAAATCAAGGCTTCAAATCCTCCGCTATAGTATACAACTCAATCCCCATAGATTGAACGGAGAATCTGCCAGGCCGCTTGCTCGCCAGCTTCTATTTCTTCGGGGACGCCCCATTCTGCCAAATGTGCCTTGATACAGTCCTCATCTCCTTCCTTGAGTAATAGGTGATAAACAGCCCTTGTTGCCGAGTCCAGCGCGCCCGCAATCCAAGCGTGGTAAGTGCTGGTTGCTTCGCCTGCGAAATGCAGATTTCCCCTCGCTGCTGGCCTTGAAATCTCGGGATAGAGATATTTGAACTGACCAGGGCCAAATTGAGCAAACGCTATATTTTCGGTATTGTTAGCTGAAGTACACTTCTTTCTCGGTTTCCTGGATCTAGAGTGGTGGTGACTTGCCCCCCATAGCATATTCGTCACGATACCAATCGTGGGCTGGCTTGAATTAGCAAAAAAGAATTCCGGGAAAGGAAAGGAAATTCAATCGTACCATAGTAATCGAGAGTATAGTCTCTATACCACTCTGCGGTTTTACCATGCATAGCTGCAAGGTCCTCGTAGACGATGTCCAGTAGTGTTTCTTCAGCCTTTGTGCCTTTGCCGTGGATTAGCGAACCCAGACGAGAGGGATCTTGTGTGCTAAAAAATATAAGCACTCTCAACTATCGGTTATTTGCTATTTAGAATGAATGACGCCATACCAGGCATAGCTCGCGATCAATACACCAGGACCATCAATAGGATCGTCCAGCCCATAGCTTGGATAAACTACAACCCTACTTGGCCTGTCCGTGTTGCTAACACCCCCTATCTGTTCGAAGCCTGGTATGGCCTGCCACCACCGCGTCTTAAACTTAATGCCAACTTTTATGGCCGCACCATAGTTTAAGCAGCGGAGAGCTTGCTTCTGGGTGTAGGATAGATTGGCTTTACTCAAGTCCATCGATCTCAGGCACGGGATTGGGGGTGTCGCAATGACATGGGAGTATGGTTTGTTGTCGTATTCCGGGTACCCTTTGACTTTGACAAACATCTTTGATTTGTGATCTTTTTGGTCTTGCATGCGGATGCCCATAACCCGGCGATTGAAGACGGGCTTGGTTTTAATATACTCGCACATCCTGTCTGTGACTACCGATGCTCCGCCGTCGATACAAGACCAGGTTTCTACCTCGCCGGCGGGATTGTTTGGACCGAACGGAAAGTCCAAGTCGAGCGAATCCAAGACTGTCTGATTCTTGTTAGATGGATGAACTATAAGATCGGTGGTCTGCTCACCTCGCTGAAGGCAAGATCGTAGGCACCAGTGGAGCTCTTCGTTGTCTCCATCCAGTCGGTACCGGGGAATGGAAGGTTCTTTCTGTCGTTCTGGAAGAGATACCCTCGCATGGAGAGAGCGTCATAATGCATCAGCTTATGCCATCCCGCTTCCGGGTTCTCGATAAGTGCGAGTTTGAAGGGCGCTAGGACTGCCTCGAAAAGGGCATCAGCTCCTTGCAGGTGATATCCATCATGTTTAGTGTACATGTACTCCAGAAGGTCGCTGGGAATCTCCAGTACGATTCGTGTGAGTTAGTAATTGTCTAATCGCCTAGGGAAGCAGTGAGTGCTCAGGAGTTATTTACATCACCGCCATTCGCCTCGCCGACATAGAAGGGGTCGTCAATTGCCAGATACACTCCTTTGTTTACCACCTTTTTCCCTACGAACCAAATCTTAGAAGCTATCTTGATCATTAAAAACGATATGAAACTAACCATTGAATAACTGGATGTTATTCGGTGAATCCATAATATAGCGAATCACTTTCCCATCTCTATCGAGGTGCAGCTTTTTGAAAAGTTTGAAAGCGATATCCATGATCTTGATGTGAGGAAACCTCATAGCTCCAAGATCAAAATAATCATGAAAGGTCTCCGTCTTGGTGAAGTGGTGAGTGAAAGCTCTACCACCACATCTCGGAGATGCTTCGATAATTTCATACTTTTTTCCTAGGCTGTCAAGCATCATTGCTGTATACAGCCCTGCGATACCTGCGCCGATGATACAAACCGGAAGCTCTTCACATTCAGGGTCGCGGGTGTATTGCTTGGGGATCGGGTTGATTACATCTTCAGTGGGAATTGGAAGACTACTTCCAGGAGGGATACTATTCTTGAAACGTTGAACTGCTTCATCCACGATGAAGCGAGCGGCGAGGGAGCGGAAAGAGAGATTTTCAGAATTCGACATGATGAGATAGATGATGTGAACTGTTTTGCTTGTGGCACGAATCGTTGGTTTGCTAAAAATTTACCGCTAGTGGAGGGAATGGCCTACTATTTATGCCTTGGTCCAGTAAACCGATATCTGATGTCTGCGGGGGACATGCATATGTCTTGATATTTCGATACCAGGTGATTCCCACGCGAACTTGGAATCGTATGCCATAGTAGCGTAGTTTCCCCGCGCATCGCTAGCTTGCTGGCCAGCTAAAACATGTGCGGTCGTAGCAAGCAAAAGCGCCAAGAATTAGTTGCATGTACTAGGGGTAGGGGTATGAAGATGGTATAGGTCTCACATTATTTCTATGGTGACCTCACAGAACGGAAAATCCTGGCGTTCCATCTCCAACCCCTCCCCTAGTACACAGTAATCCCTGTGCTGTAGCCTTAGAGTACCATGAGGACACCTGAGATAGCGCTGATGGTAACCAGGCAGCCACTGCTCAAATGACAAGATAGATGTCCGAACTAGACCCATCGGGAAGTTTGCGGTTAAGGCTTGAATTCTTACTCTGTTAAGGCTGGCAGGACGCCACTGTCCGTACTCGGCCAGTTCCTTTGAACATTCTCTCTAATTTCTGTCTCTTAGGCCATGCCAGTATTAACAGCCTCTCCTGTTCATTCTCTCGAATCCCAGTGATTAACACTGAACTGATTATGTCACGAGGTAGAGAGATCCGTGTTATTATCGCGCTACAGGGAAAATCTGTCAGGATATTCATATACTCTGCAACCACGCCGTACAGTTGCTTAGGGGTAGCGGATAATAGGTGATAACGGAAAACGTGGGTTTGGATCATCTTAGCAACAGCATGTCTATCATATTTTCCCAAAATCAAGTTACCTGACCCTGGAAAATCTGAGATATGCACAGGTAGTCCTGAGAACATGACAATTTCCGGTGAAGTATTGTGAACACAATGCTTTTCTGTGTTTTTTCTGTCCAGTTCACTTGCAGTCTTGTATTGGAACTTATTCTCCTCTCTTTTGTTAATTTCGTTTATAAATTTGAATCCCTTAGTTTATTGAGCCGCAGCGCAGACCCTTGTTTTCCGTTGCTACCTATTTTCCGTTACCCCATACAGGCGACTATACGGCGCATAAGGCACGACATGACCGGTTGTGACCAATAGATATCGAGTGCTGTGGATACCCACAACGCGCTACTCGCTTATACGCAACAACCACTCAGATCAATGCATATATGGAGATGGACTTTCTCCGAGATTGTTTCAAGTAGAAAGCGTGAGCACAGTCATCTGATGTTTCGTTGGAATATTTTAGGATGGGGTACCAGATTAGCCCCGAAGGTCAGTCGTTTGCTCGATAAGAACGGATTTTGGATAAAATGACAACTACATAGCCCTAACCCTACCGAGTGATATCGCATGCTCTTGAAATTGTTACTGGAGGCTAAGATTGGCAACCGTTAGCGAGCAATGGAAATTGGATCGTGGCAAGATATATATTATTATCCTTCTAGAGATTGTTCATCTACAATTTACAACCGATCTAATCGCTACGAGGTATCATAACAGCCCGCCACGCCCATGTTCGTTGCTCCCCTTTGATTAGTTACAATCGGGTGGAGTAGTGCTATAACTGTCCAATTACGAGTATATATATTCAAATGCTGGGGCTATGGGGTTGTTCGCGGAAAATTTGAACAGCTATTAACCGTGGCTGTTGTGGGCAGCGGTCAATCGAGTGGGTCTAGGGCTAAGATATAGTAACAGACTACAGTCACGCGCTAAGGACCAAAGCTTCATGTCAAGTGAATTTGTATCTAGCCAAAAGAACTCGATATACAACTTCAAACTCAGAAATATCTACATCGCATCTACACATTACCGTCTATCTCTGACATTTCTGCTAGCTGAGGAATGTGTACGTATATCTTAGCGGGGCCTCAATATCTGGTTTCTAGCTTGGCTAACAGATCTAGACGTATCCTCCGTCTTCCGAATTGAGATGTGGCAAAGGTACATGTAACTTTACCATCGATGAAATGACCGAAATCCCACAAAGTTGTTGGAGCGGGACAATTGATTGAACCACCGCGTATAGTCCCCAGCACTGAGGGGAGATGTGTGTCTCATCAGTCCTCGGGATTGGGTTGCACGAAATGACCAAAACTTTCGCAACCAATCGTCATCCTTCCTTGCTTTAGCTTAAAATGTGCAGGACAGCTGCAGGGATACATCGTTCCCGTTTTCACGATTAAGGATTACTCGTAAGTATTAAAATTCCCTCACAAGTAACTATCAATAGACGTTCAAAATAGTTGGTGAAACCACCATCGAGTCAGAAACTAAACCAAGAGAATACTCAAAGGCAGGCTGGAACCACTCCAATTGTAATATAAATATAGTAAAGAAGACGTAGTGAATATCAGGGATAGAATTAAACAGCACGAGAGTGGTTTCGGCCAACCCAGTCGCTCAACGGAATGGGCGTATGAATCCCACACTATGAGCTACGTTATTCTGATCTGTTAATCAAAGCTGACCATTGTGTCTTCTTCAAACAATCCTCTCCACCAGCTACTCGCTGGCAATTGCGAAACCGCCCAACATGTCCTAGACGTGTATAGAAGGAAAAATAGGGACACTAGGGTTTCGAATACGCGAATAGTGATCGGAGATAGTAACATCCGGCTATCCTGTCCGCGGAGAAATAATTCTTTCATTAGCTATAGGTAAACCTGTTTTTGCAGAAATGGTTCCTAGCATAAGTACTCTATATCATCAGTTGAAACAAATATAGCAAGAGTGAGTAATCTATGAGAATTCACACGATCTAGGAAAATAGTCTTACAGGAATTGTCTCTGTGCCTCTAGAAACCTTTGTGTTTTCTTAGAGAAAGCGATTGGATATCGATATCCTAGAGCGTGTTTTTGAGGGGAGAGGCAAGAAAAAAAGACGTTTGGATTTTTGACCGGCCACCGTCATGGCCTTAATATCTTGGCATCTTCTTGGCATTATCCATAAGAACAAATGCCCTATAAGAATATGCCGGGGCGTCAAAATCGCATTTTCATAGGGTGATCTAACGGCACTCTGTTTCAGAATACGAGGAGTTATATCAATAGTAACAGCTCGATAATCGCAGTATATGAGTACATGAATCTTAGTATTGGACTGATGTCGGTATGTATCTCGCCGCCAAGAAGCCTTGGGCTTGAGATTATCTAGTAAAAAATAGTTTAGTTGCTGAGACTTGAATTTAATGGCTTCGTGGGAGCGCCACGATATATATATGTATAGTATACAGCCATACTATACACCTTCTACCAACCACAGCGTATGTTTTCCTATACTTTCTATTCGCTACAGTGTATCTTTTTCTTAGGATCTCAATAGGTACATTATTCGAGGATTATAGGTACATGCACGGCTAAGTTACTAGAATCCTAGTATATTTCACAGCTAAGATTTAGAATACAAGATCAACCACACCGGCTCTCGAGTATCCCAAAGAACCATATGCCAGTGATCTATTTACAGTCCTTGGTGATCATACGTCTGTCACCCAATGCCAAATCCACCAAATTCCAACGTGTGACCACTTGAGTAGCTATAGGAAATTTAAAAGAAATTGACTTATTATGTTCAGTTTTATCATGAGGAAAACTTGCATCAAATTACTAAATATAGCGGCCGAGATTGGCCTCGTATCGATCGGACAGCTCAGTTTTTTCTAGGACTTTGATCGTGACTCTCTCCCGTCAATGTTAACGACAAAAAGCGCAAAGTCCAATACGTGGTACGTCTAAGGTTGGATTCTTTACCCTTTTATGATTGGAACCAGCTCAAGGCAATAACTACGTCATAATGTCCTCCACAACTGCATCTTTTTATATCGCATGTGTTGCACAAATACTCCCAGTGGGCTTGCTGGGCCAAGTAACGCGACATCCATAATTAGCCCATTCTGTATATATAGCTTCTCACACTCGTTCCAAAGAGAATGGCGCTCTCTTCAACCTCCATTAAACTCTCAAACTTCCTCAATTCTAATAATTACAACTCAACAATTTACACGTTTTAGCTTCATACGCCGCCTTATTAGTTTAAACCCTCGGAAATGAAGTATAGCCTTCCGGCCATAATCGTTTTTGTTTCCATCCTCGTGGGATTTTCTACCCCAGCATTCGCGCAAGAAGCGATTCCGGGCCTGCCCGAGTGTGCTGTATGTTATCCTAATCCAATATCACTAGTATATTTGGTGATTCTCCCACTCAATATGTTACTTCTTTTGTATAGTGGCGTTGTATTCCTACAATTCTGGACTCAGGCGAATGCGTTCCGCTGGGAGATCTTAAGTGTATCTGCGGTGGAGGATCTGGCCAGTGGGAGATATGTTTGAGCATGTTTTGTTCCACCACTGATCCAGGAGATCTTTCAAGTTCGTTACTTCTGGTCCTTACTTAAGACCAGCGTGCTAAGGTCCAGTTCATACAGGAGCGTCACAGGCAACATCCAACTATTGTAAACCTGCACCTGCTTGTCCTGTGTATTAAGAGCAGCGCAAAATTCGCGACTCTGTTCTTCCGAAGTAATAACCCTACCACTCTGGCCGGTTATAGCCACAAACTGTATTTAGCTAATTGAATCAGGTTTGACGTTTACTATGAACCGGACTTCCAGAGACCACTGAGATTTTGACACAGGGGCTCTGCCATATGGATGCGTCGCTAATAGCCATTTCATTAGTCGTTTCGTTTGATTACCGTCATCTATTTTACAGTACATTCTGTTTAGGTCATTTCCATGCAGTTTAACGTGCTCCTGCACCTTACCTCGCCCCCTTTTTATATACAACACGTCTTCAGGTTATGAGATGGGCATATCCGGTATTGTCAGGTGTTCATACCTTCCAGAATCTCTTTTTATAATACCAAGAGTTGGGTACAAACATGTATTCTCGAGTGTATTCTCAGTTCACGGCCATTAGTTGGAGGTTGTTTACTCTTCATTCAGCCTACAGCTTTCTATCTTAATGGCTTAAAATATTACCAAAGCTTACCCCCACCTAGAAATAGGCATGTTCCTCTCTATCCTCATACACTCTAAAAATTTGAATTTGTCAATTCATTCTACCAGTTGCCTATTGGTTACATATCGGGTAACTCAATCGAGTATACGTAATCTAAGCTTATCCAAAATATTCACGACTCTCGCCGCGTGTCAGCTAACAGAAACCCAAGTATCCTGTGCCAACGCACACAGTGCGGCGCTCAACTAAAAAAGTCATATCCATAGTCCCAGATAGAGCGGGAGGGCAAGGTCAGGGGACCGACTCATTGGGATATTAATCGTGGATTCCTTACCCGGCATGTGGATGGTTTTAGGCTCCAGGGGAGATTTTCCATACCTGGCGCCCAATGGGACATGCTTCAAAAGAGGAGGAGAAAAAAGTACACCGCCATAACCTAACGGTTGCATGCGAGTATGAAAAAACAAACAAACAAGCGGGAGGGCAAGGTTCGCAAGTATCAGACCCGAAACTAGCGAGTGGGAGGTTTTGTGCAGAAAAATCAAAGCCATAGTGGGCCAGGAAAACGTAGAATGTGGGCGCCTAGGAAAGTGTGTTATAGTATAATCTCTAACGGTTGGCGCGATGGCAAACTGTATAGAACATAAAGCATGGAAGAGCATGAAAGAGATGTATTTGTTAGGATCGAGTATATAGAGCATTGAGCCTCGCAGTCGACTCCTCAACTAACTAAGTCTCAATCTCTATTCTACGACAGAGGGTGTTAGAGCTACTAGTGCTTTCTGGGCCCACTCGACTGAAGTGTCACAGCCACGTGTCAGCCATCTACCCTAGATCTCCAATATCGGTGGCCCTAGTAGTATTGGATAGCATAAGGCGGATCATATACTGCTATTTACCAGAAAATGTGTTGGATATACTAATTCCTTTAATAAAGCAAGACACTCAAACGTATCCCTCTATATACATGATGGTGCCAGTGGTGCTCCGTGTCCTAAGACTTCCGGAACAATGTTGCCACTCCGAGCTTCCTAAGGGCAACAGGCAGAATAGCGCGAGGAAACCATACTATCATGATTTTCAGCAAAGCGTGTGCGGTTTTGGACCACGATCGAATATCATTTGAGCTAAGAATATTCATGTTGCCAGGTTCGAACCGCGTCACGTGACAGAATCCTAGATCAGTTCTCCACTAGAATCTAGTCACGTGATGCATTTTAAATCTGGCAACATGAGCATGGGCAAATGCATGCTCGCTTCAGTGAAAGCGGAGAAATCAAGGTTAAGCATATTTTGCTTTGCATGCATGAGAAGGTGTCCCACCAAGCGGATCATTCCGTGCGGTTTTGGGGTAGATACCGTTTTAGGCCACGCTAGCCGCTGTCGACACCACATACCAGCTGAGGAGGCGAGTCTGGGTGAGCTTTACTTTTGTTGTAATTCTACCTACGCTTACCTGCCCGCCAGGCCTTTTTCTCAGTTGGTGTAGGGACCTAACCCCCACAAACCTATGTGAAAAGATCAACGCGAGATCTATCTACATCACATCACTCATTAGATAATCCAGTTTCTACATCCTCATCGATTTAATTCCATCTGTACCTATTCTAAATCGTGATGAGGCCTTCACCTAATCCTATCTAATTTGATAACTTGTGCAAATAACAAATCACATGAGTACCTCGTTCCTTGACCCAAACGAGTGAGCTGTGGCTTGCCAAAGCGTCACCTGGTCATTGAATATTGAGAGGGCTCAGCTGAAAACCGTTTTTTCGAATTGCTTAACGAGGCTCGTAGTATGTCCTTGCAGAATCAATCCAGCCCAGACCAATACGAAACTGGGCTGGTTTAGGATCAGAGCACCAGATAATTCAGCTCAAGTCGACTCACTGCTGCATAAGATTGTTAACTTCAAATGCCCCATAGTAACCCCAATATATGTCAAGTAACACTTCCACGAACTCATATCATAAGCCCTAACTTAGAATGTAGCTATCGGATGCGAATATAGCCCCACAAAATTAACTACCCTATTGGTAAATAACTGTGGCCTGTGCGGTCTAGACGCTGGCTTTCAGTGTTGGTGGAAATAAACAGCTGAAATGAGACAACTGATCATTATCCGGCCATGAGAAACAGTACGGTAGATAAGGGATAACGGAGTGAAGATTTGTTTCACTTCACTAATACTCCCCTCTCTCTTTACTACTCTTTTACTTTACTTTATTTTCGATAGACACAATTATGCCTGTTTTGTAACCCCGCGATATAATCATCTCTCACAGGTCATAACTACTAGTAATCCATGTCATTTCCCGATTAGATACGGCCTAAATACTATCGAAAGCTCCGTCATTTGTTTGAAGACGGGTCCCTCAAACCGCGTGCGTTCTTAGAAATTAGTATAAAGAGCTGCCTCATCTCCCTCCCCTCTCAGTTTATATACTCAGAAACACACAATCGAAATCCTACACACTTTTCCCGATCTATATACGTCCTTCCAAACCAATCACCAGCATGTCTTCATTATCTCCAGTAGAACGAGCCATAGTCAAACAGTTTTCTAAGGAAGGGAAAGATAGAATGCTGCCTGTAGATTATATCTCCGAACGAGCTATTCAAAAGTCACTTAATCGCATCATCGGAAGTTCTCTCACCCCCGAAGAATACAAGAAATGCATTGGCCTTGTTGTCCCTCTAATCAACACCGTCTTCGGCGAAAAATACGGTGATTTACGAACAAAGAAAAACTCGGACTCGAAGCCTCTGTCTGAAGTTTTCAGAAATGTCTTTGAGAAGGTGTTCGATGAGGATCAAGCGGAGAACCCTGACAAGTACGACTTAGATACACTAAGTTTAATAAACGACTGGGCGAACAAATTCGCCGAATCTCTCTACTCGTCGGCCATACCAAAGGACTTTTACAGAGGCTCGAAGCCAAAGAAGTTTGAACGACCTATTTGCATCATCGGAGCCGGGCCTGCTGGTCTCTACACCGCGATGATTCTTGATAGCTTCAAAATCAAATACGAAATCCTCGAAGCTTCCGATCGTGTCGGAGGCCGTATTTTTACGAAGAAACTCGAAGGGGGGGCTACAGCTGGTGCACACGATTATTACGATGTTGGCGCGATGCGATTTCCGGATATATCTATTATGAGTCGCACGTTCGACCTGTTTGCGAGACTCGATCAACCGAATCCTAGCGACAGGCCTGAGAAACCGAAGAAACCTGATTGGCTCAGGGAGTACCACTTGAATGGCGACAACAACCCTCATTTCTTCAACAGCAGACATTCTGCAGATAAGGACGTCCAGAGTGGTGGGGATGACTTCTTTGGTATGAGCGTTAGCAATGGCGGAGTGGTCCCGGATGAGTATGTTTGCAGTTCCTAATAATAAATATCGTTGTTGACGAGCGATTACTGACAATTTGCTATGCGTAGTCATGCTAAGACAGGGTTTAAAGCTTTGTTGGAAGCTGCATTTAAGGAATTCAAGGATGCATTTCACATAAGCAACGAGGAGGGTAGGAAGAAGTTGAAGGATTTCGATATGTATTCCACACGTGCTTATCTAGCTCTAGTAAAGGAGTAAGTAAACATGAAACACGGCTTTGGAGGTGCGGTTTTTAACATCGGAATAGGTACCCTGCTGAGGTCATTGAATGGTGTGAAAATATGAACTCGTAAGTGTAAGCCCGATATCCAACCAAACCATCGCCTAACCAATTCATAGCACGGCTGGCTTGTTCGACCAAGCATTTACCGAGAGCGTTATACGCTCAACCGAGTTCGATGGCACGGGTACAAAGTGGCACTGCATTGAAGGGGGGAGCAGAGTTTTTATCGAGAAGATGGTGGAGAAAATCAGGCACAAGCCAAGCACCTTGAAGCGCGTCACATCTATCGCTGTTGCTAAGGAAGCTGGAGATTCGGAATCCGATATTATGAAGGTTGAAGTCCAAGGCGAAAAAGAACCACGTTTATATTCACACGTGGTATCTACAGTCCCACTATCTTGTCTACGCTGCATAAACCTGAATAACGCCAAGTTGACATATGACCAACACGTTGCCATCCGCTCGCTGAGCTATGATTCTGCGGTCAAGGTCGGGATGAAGTTCAAGACTCGATGGTGGCAAAAGGAGGGTCTGGTGTATCCCGACCAGCCTAGCGGTCCGAAGTTTCCTAATATCAAGAATGGGGGGCAAGGATTGACTGATAGACTCATCGGAATATGCGTGTATCCCTCTTACGGTCTCTTGGACGACGTCGAAAAGCCAGCTGTACTTATCTCCAGTTACACCTTGGCACAGGATGCCCGAAGGCTAGGCGCACTCATCCACGGAAAGGACACCAAAGTCGAAGCACGTCTTGTAGACCTTGTGCTCTACGATCTTGCGAAGCTACACGAGATGCCGTTCGATTTCCTTAAGGATCAGATGATTGATCACTATGCGCATGACTGGTATAGAGACGAGAATGCCATGGGTGCCTTTGCTCTTTTCGGGCCTGGGCAGTTTTCAAGCACTTATCCAGCACTCCTAAGGCCTGCTGGAAAGGGAAATTTGAACTTCGTTGGAGAAGCGCTATCATCTCAGCACGGCTGGGTTGCGGGTGCTCTAAATAGTGCATGGAGAGGTGTTGATAACATCTTCAATCGCATGGGTGACAAGAAACGTCGAAAGCAATTGAGGGCTGAGTGGGGTGGTGTTGAGGATCTCTCTGAAGCGACACTCAACTTGTCGGTATTGATTGGAACTAGGGGGCCGGATGTAGCCGAGTAACATATGGGTTTCGGGGGTTTCCCTTCCTTTAAACTCTTATAGGCACAAGATTCGTGTGTGACTCTCGCTGTATTAAACCTCGAAAAATTAAATCAAGGAATGTCTTTGTCTTAACAAGATCCAGCCTATATTCGGTGGTATTTCTTACCATTTAGTTTAACGTTAACAAACAAAACAAACTATTAAGAGCTCCTTGGTTTTTGCCAGTAGAACTGTCGGCGGCGCATTTATTTGGCTCATGAGTGATCTATGAATTATCACGAGATACTTCACTTCGCAACTTTGGGAGCGTGATGGGGGACAGGGTGTGCTAGTTTGATAAGTTTTGTTTTGCTTTGTTTACTAGTGCTAGCCGCCATAACCGAAGAGTTGGATGTGTAAATGAAATATCTATCTATCACTTCGCAACTTCATTTCACATTTTGTCACTCGGTATTTACATATCTTTTTCTCACTCGTTTCAGCACTAAGAAAGTAGTCGGGTGATATATATCAGTCCATTGATATTCGCTAAACTAAATACTATCAGAGTGCTCTCGACCGTAGTATAAGCAAACCAAGATAACAGTTACGCTCACCTCGCTCAACGGTAGCAGACTTTTTAGTTGGATAGTTTTTAGAGTGTATTCCCACCGTAATAGATAAATTTCACCCAAACCCACTAATCCGGCATCTCGCATTGATATCCCACTCTTCAACATATATTTCCATAGTTCCATCGCAGCGGTGTGCTTAGTGACATTAAAATGAAAATTGTTTCCTTATTGACGAGGAGATCTATTCTCATGTACTCCCAGTGGCCCTTCGAAAACGCCACTGCTCGGAATATGTTTAGGCACAAATACATGACCTATGACCTTCGCCCTGTTAATCGCGAATCAAAACATCTAGTTGTGTGGAGATTCTATGGGTAACAATATCGTCAACTCTACACCTGGGGACACCTGGTCACTCGTTTCAGCCACACTTCTAGCTGCTTCCCACTTCTTGCTTCAAATCATTTATTTCAAACCACCATCACATGCTCCATAAGACATTATTCATTGCTGATTGATTGGTAAATAATCGGTAAAGTCCATATTGGCTAGGTGGAGTGCTTAAAAAAACTGAAAGAACTGAAAAAGGCTAAATTTCCAATAAATTAAAATAAAGCTAACTAAACACTCATGGTATGTAGCAACGATACGCAAAGATGATACCGGCAATGCAAACTTCTACCAGCCAGGGGGTGGCGTGTCCGACCCGATGCCTAACTTTGGCCCACTATAACCTTTGGCACTTTCGGAGAGTAGAGCATCTAATCTTGCTTCATCGCTTCGGCCGGCGATCATAGTGGCACTAGTCATATGACATTCTCTGACCGCGGCTACAGATTGGGCAATCACATTCTATGAAAAAGTTAGCTTAGTTATCTGCTATAGATCAAAGAGCAGATAGTACCTTTATCATTGCAAATTTAGTGATCAGACGTTTCAAGCTTTTAAAATTCGAACATTCAATTGGAACCATCTCAATGGCCTCTCTTTTAAGAATTGCAATATGGCCTTTGCTATACATTCTTAAGAACTGGACCTTAAGTCCACAGCAGACGATCCCCACTACTTGGATATTTTTCGTCACTTCTGGGTTAAATTGGACTCGCTCATGCAGCTGAAAGAGGATATCACGTAGAGTTTTGATGACTTTTCCTATGTCGCCTAACCGTTTTGTCGACTTGCCCCCGACGCCACCCCAAGACTTCGAAACCTCCATACTTCCATACTCCAAGCTGTCGTCTTCAATAGATCGGATAATTCCGTCGATTTTAGGGCCAGAGGCCTGCCTTTCGCTAGTTTCCGTCCGATTGCGACACTTCCGGCTGGCTGTGGACTTACAGCAGGATTCTTTATGAACCATTTGCACGCCCAGCAGCCCACGGAGCGGGTGATCAATTATGGGCGTCCATAAAGCACTAGAAAGAGATTCTTCTAGCTGTGGGGTTCGTAGGGGCTGGTTAGGATCCTCCCAATGGCCAAGGATATGTTGAACGGCAAGATCTGCAGACCAAAGGTCATAGTGGAGATCGCGAACATAAATCTCATTCTCGGGAAGAAAGTGTGTTGAGCTAACCCGATTCCTGAATTCGGCCTCAGACCTTAAGCCGTCAAATCGATCAAGGCTCTTGAACAAAGGTATAACTGCTGATTGCGATAGCTTCGGGGTAGTAATCTTAATGTCAGCCCATTCCTCATCGGAAAACCAGCCCTTGCAAACGTTGACGTAGTTGTCGTTATCGTCGTTAGTATCCTCCTCTCCCAAATCAAGAATAAAAGAGCGTGCCAGGTTTGCATAGAAACCCTTGCAACTAGCCTCGTAAAAATTATCATAAAGGATGGTTTCCACATCACGGCCTCCTGACAAACTCCAACGGCGACCTTCAGTCCTGCGATATGCCGAGTCGAAAGCTTCGATATGTGGAGGGGGGATTTCAGAGTTGTCACTGTCGATTTTGACATCATAGTCGTAATCATCGTCTCCCCTGTTTGGCAAAGGGGAGGGCCAGTTGCTATCGAGATCATCACAGTCGTCAACAGTGGCATTGGGTTGGTTGTGATAAACTGGTGCGTTACCCCCATTGTGGAAAAAGGCTGCGCTTCCGCCGTTCTGGAAGACTGGTGCGAAGTTGACAGTTGTTGACTGCACTGGCGGCGCTGCTGGTTCTAGCCGTCGTGATTCGGATTTCTGGGACTTGATCCAATTGCTACCATATCTTCGATCTGCGGAGCTAGCCTGGTACGTTTAGTAGTGATCATGCCCAGATCCACAGCAAGCCCAGCAGGAACTTGGCATGCCACGGGTATCGGCGAAGAGGGGAACATGTGAAGGAAGCAGTGGGGAAAGAAGTAATGAGTAGAGAATAACAAGGGCTGGGAGCAAATCAACAAGGTAGGCTGATAGGCAACACCTCTAGTGATGAGCACCAGTGCATGCGCAAAAAGCCTGACAAGTTAAGAGGTCATCAGGGCCCAGCTCAACACCAGTTTCGGAACCATCCCACCGCATCCTGATAAGCTAAGAGGTCATCGTGAGAGCGGTGAGCACCAACGCTCGGGCTAGCGGCTTGGCAAGCTAAGAGGTCACCAGAGCCGCCCGGCATTGGTGGGCAGTCGCAGGAGCCGAAGCTCCCACTCCCGGGTTCATCTTGAGGGCAGCAAAAAATGAGATAAGGCATTGACATCGATGCATGCGAAAAGCCTGACAAGCTAAGAGGTCATCAGGGCCCAGCTCAACACCAGTTTCGGAACCATCCCACCGCATCCTGATAAGCTAAGAGGTCATCGTGAGAGCGATGAGCACCAACGCTCGGGCTAGCGGCTTGGCAAGCTAAGAGGTCACCAGAGCCGCCCGGCATTGGTGGGCAGTCGCAGGAGCCGAAGTTCCCACTCCTGGGTTCAGGGGGGAGGGGAGGGGAAATTGTGTAAGGGATAAGTGATGCAAAAGAGCAGGGTGAGAGCATCGTCGAGTCAAAAAAAACAATGTCTGTGTTCCAGACAGGTGGGAATCAAGGGAGAGCAGAATAACTACCTCTTTATACCGTTTCAGCAAGCTTTGTGCCCTTTGACGATGCTTGGTTTTGTGATTGTGCTCGTCAGTGTTGCAGAGCAAGATCTTGTTTAGTTCTTTAGTCCATGCATCAAGAACCTTGCGACGCGAATCCCATTTTTGGGGGTGCTTGGAGTGGTTTAAGAAAGAGATGATGGTCCATTTGGTGGGGTGAGACTCGAAAAACGACGAGTGTTCCTGAGGGGCTGCAGTTTGTTAGTAAGAATCAAGACAAGGTAGGTGGATAGAAACCTTGATTACTTGGGTGATCAGCTTGTTTCGAGGACATCCTTTAAGGGGTGATCGAAGACAGGATGGACGCGAGGAGTCAAGGTAATGGAAGTGCATCACAGAGTGCTGATTCATGGTGGTGATATCGGTGGGATGAAGACATTGGTAGTTGCGATGGTGGTGGTTGGTAGTTGACAAGGAGTGGAAAATGGTGGAGGTTGGGAAATAGGCTTGGCGATAATGCCAAGCCTTACTAAGACACCCACCAATCGATGCACTTGCAGCGTACTAGCCACAAACGCCTTTACTTGTTATCGATTATATGAACCGGAAAACAGGGAAGTGTGGCTTTGTACGCGATGAAAGTGATTTCGTATAACACATGGCCTGAGAATGGTGTTGTGACATATGATCGCATCCCCCTGTTTTCTGCAACGCCGAACAGAACCAGAGAGACGCACGGAACCCCCAGCCTAAACCACACGTGTAGCGCGCTACCATACTATTCCTACTCCCCAAGCTTACAGGGACTTATGGGCGGACGGTGGTTGTGGGCGGATGGCGGACAGGGGTCTAAAATTACCGTATTTGGCAGAGTAAATCCCATATCCGGACGTGCCAAGCCAAAAAGACCCCTGTCCGCCATCAGACCATAACCGCCGTCCGCCCATAAGTCCCTGTATGTTTTAGGATAAGATCGAATAAATTAAATTAAATAAATAATTGTTAGATGCATTTAACGATGGAAACCCTTTAAGTTAGCGTGTATGGTTCTGGTCCTGCCAGACGCTGTTTAGTTTAAGCGAGGTGTATTTGGCGCGTAGGGAGAGAATGCCGAGCATGAAGAGAGACACCGCCGCCGGCGCCGCCTAGTGACAGATTTTCCCCTACACCCGTATTACATACGCCAGCATTCCAAAGGGTTTCTCCTCTTTTCAATTCGCTCGTAATACCGTATGTACTGTCGAAATACGACCTGCATCTGCCCTATACAAAAGTCTGGGTTAGGCGACAAGACTACATAGCTTATGCAGAGTAGCCCCCCGAGTGTTGGAATAGATCCTCCTCTACCACATTTTGTACCATACAGGGTTTAGCCCGGGGCAGGTGCAGGTCGTATTTCGACAGCACATACGGTAGGATTAGAGGGCTTAGTTGAATAAGATAAGATAGGATAGAATAAGGTATACTAAGCAAGGATTGGCACGCAACTCCAAGATTTTTGGTCACAGCTGTACCCAGTTGAAGTAACATTTATTTAGCTTACGCTTACCCTCCTCTCCAAATGCCAGTGGCTCACTTTGGCGAGGGGTGTGTCTAGTAGATAGTAAAAGCGGTCTTTAGCTATATCTCTTATATAAAGAGATACAGCAAATCTCGAGATTCGCCTTCCTCTAGATACTAGTACTCATGTCGATGCAATCTATGAACCTATATACCGCACCAGCTTTGGGATGGAACTGGTCAGATTTTGCCGTTAGATTCGATCCGAGTGCATTTCATGCAGAGTATTGGTTTTGTCAATGGCTTAGCTGCAGACTAACAGGGAGTGAAACGAACCGCGGCAAAAGGAAAAGCGTGAAGTTCCTTTCGTCTAAATAGAATGGAACTTCGTGACTGTAGGGATGTGAGTGGTGACAACCGTTAACGTTTTCCTAACCAGTGTCATCTCTATGGCCCGTTAATTCATGATAAATTACTCGGTTTAGATGCTGATCTCGAAATTGAATATATTACTTATTTATTTACTATTTCATTCGGCACATCCAACCCCTAGGTTGTGGTGCTCGATGTTGGATATATATATAGGCTTCCTAGGGCTCACATCCTCCGGCTAGATTGCGATTCGGCAGAAGCTTTTGCTAGGTACTATAGGGGTTCTCGGGCAGGTCTATTCGGCACCCAAAGAATTCCCCTATAGCACGACTACTACGGCTTTCTTGGGGGTATATATAAAGGGGCTTAATGCCCGTCTTTGGCTTTCCTGTACCTTCTTCAACCGCACTGCACCGATACACCGATATATTCGTTATCTCCAACACTGGATTGTTTGGTTCTTGGTAGACAGCTGATGTTGACTAAAATCTTGAATGTGGATCCAGTATCAAGTTTCCCGGACGTATCACCCCCTATATACACAACTAAACGATTTGTTTTCTCAAATCTCCACCGCCTTGGGCCCTCTATTTTCTTGCCCCTTACTGGAAGACAGAGCTCATGGGAAGCGATTCGCGGCACACCTTTTAATTCGCAATCAGCCCACCACAGCTGCTTATTCTACAGCTGCTCTAACATCTGGATCAGCAATTTGAAGTTGGCTGTGTTAAGCACTGCGGGTGTGGCCCCTTGAAATGTATATTTGATTGCTGCCTAACATAACCCCGTCGCAAACCTTTCCCTAGTACAATCCCCAAATTATCGACTGGTTATTTATTTGTATATTGTGTCACAAGATAGTCTATTCACAATGATTTTATGTACATACATATCATCACATAGGTTATGGTTACTCTCCCTGCTGTAACAATAAAATAAATAATAAATCATTACCGATATAATAACAATCGTTGGTATTGAGTACTATCATCTAGTGGGTTGTACCGCTAATTTGACTGGGCACGGAGATGGGAGCGTCCCAAAGTGGCCTTGAAGTAACATCCTCCGATAATCCCGCATTTGCGACTGATGCGTTGGCTGCATGATGGAACCCAGCCGCCCAAACGGCTTGGACGTGCCTAGCAAGAAACGTACATCTGGTGTCCTACCCATGCAGTACACGACGTTGACGAGGTTTGGATACCCCCAAGGGCACAGTGTTTTACACCATTTTGCGAGCACCGTCATTAGCGGGAAGTAACAGAACCTCCACTGCTCTTCTCGTTGGGACGGACTTAAGACCATTGAGAGGATATACGCCAATGCGCAAAAGATGGTGCAAATCGGGATCCTGAGTTTGTTTGCCTCGATTATGATAGGGTCAACATTATCGCTTTTGTTCAGGCGAAATACTAAAAGTTGGTTACTGGATTTTATCACAAACATCAGTATGAGATCTCCACAGCCGACAAGCAACAATCAAATAAGGTGTTACACGGTGATATATGCGTACCGAAAAGGAACTACAAACTCATCCCAAAGCACCACGAGAGTCTGCTTTAGAGCATTGGGTAAGGCAGGATTTACGTTTGAGATTGTGACATTTGCTAAAATGTCATATATCTCATCCACGGTTGCGTCAAACGCCGCTGAGAGTGAAAACCTTGGTGAATCGAAAGTGGAATTCGGATTTGGTGCTCCTAGTTCCCTTACCATCACTGAACCCGATTTATTTCCTTCAATCCAAGTAATACTATTACTCCATCCCGAGCCTGCTAATATCTTGACGTTCCCTGGAACTCGCTGCATGAGGCATAAGCAATTCAAGCATGGATCCTTTAATCTTGCGGGTTGTTTGATTGGTTCGTCGTCTGGAACAGACACGATACCCTCCAATTTGTTTACGAAAGCGGCAACAGATCTTACCTCCTCCCGCGCAGCAAAAACTAAGACATTTGTCATTACCGTCAAAGGGAGGCTTTCACCGCAGTCACCATATTCATGGTAAGGCAATTGCGCTAGATTTTGGGGTATACGAAACGTTGGCGATGCAATATGTGGCAAAAGATGTGGTAGTACGAACAATGTTGGGGTATTTCGCAAAGGTGAAGATCCGGGAGGGCGATCCGGGCCGCTAGTAGCATGCTGGACAGGAACTTGGAGAAGTGTCTCAGGATCAGGTGGCGGCTGGTTCCGGTATAGATGCGTCTGAGTATGCAATACCCGTAGTAGTTGCGTGTTAAGATCCACGAGTTGCAGCGAGAGACCAATGATCTGATCGGAAATATTAACGATACTTGATGGAAGATCTGTCATTTGCTGTGAAAGGCTGGCTATCTTTTGTGAGGTGTATACAATCGCTTCTGAAAGGTCTACAAGTTGAGAAGCCTCGAGGAAAGACTGTTAAAACCTGGCGCCAGTCGTCGAAGATCTGAAAGAGAGCACTAACAGCATTTGATTCTGGGCTCTGATTGGAGTACTTGGCTAGCAAACTCTGAACATTGGATAGCTGTTGACCGGGACGGGGTGGGGTAAAAGCGGACATCTCGATCGTCGACAAAAGAAGTGGTACCGTGTATGCTTATCCATGGTTCGTAAGTTGGTGGAAGATAAGTCGGGAGTCACCAGATTACATACATTATGGGGAAGCGTGGATATATTCAGACGTGAGTTGTGGTTGTACCGGCCTTCTAAAAGCAAAGATTTCCTCGTTCAACTTTCAGTGGCTATTATGGGCTATTTAGAGTTGATTCGATCACTGGCCGGGCTTGGACGTTTTCCATCCGGTGCCTTGCTGGTAAAGCACTTATATCTGGAGGCTTCTGGTTCTAGGAGAGTTTTTAAAGTTCAAGTGCTCAGGTTAAGTCAGTAGCCATCACAAAACATGTAGAAGCTGTACATACCTCTTATCTAAATATTGGATCTGTGCAAGCACAAATGTCTGCAATTTAGGTATGCTACAGTTCTATATTCCTGAGTGTTAAGTATATTTCGAGTGTTGTCATAAAGGTTGGTTGCCTGAACAAGGTTGTTGGTTGATATGTGCCACCAACCAATGATCAGCAATTGGGTAAGCCTCGATATATGTAGCCCCAGCCCACACAAACACTTCAATATATGTCGCCCCCCATATGTGACTCCTTAAAGCTCCCCCCGAAGCTCTCCTATATGACGCCCTAAAACTCTCTTAAAAGCAGTCATATATGTTTTCTTAAAGCTCTCCTAAAGAGACTTAAAAGCTTGCTATTTAGAGCTCATGCAGCGTTCAAAATTAAGCTCCAAAAGCTCGCTGTGCCTAAACCATGGAAGCGTAGGCTGTTAGTCGGTTGGCAGATCGATCGCTTAGGGTGTAAATGCGCGTTTGTTTGGCGACCGACCTTTGCAATATTTTTTGCATGGGGAAAGTCTCTATAGGAATGATTGAGCATAGTAAATAGTCTCTTATGGGAGTTTGTTGACGTCACTTTGCATAGTCGTAGTTGGCTGGTTGAACATTCACGCATTCTAGGACTTCCCCACATCAAAAGTTCCCCGATACACCTCCTAACAGACACCCATATATGAGCGTATATATAGGCGCGTTTAGACGCTAGATAGCTCTATATGGGGAGTTTTATGGGTCGGTCGCTCTCGCTAGGTAGGGAGTGAGATATCGCAAACGAGCGAGATTTCATGACTCGCTTAGGCAGAGCAACACGTGCAGCATTTCCACGAGAAAACTTTTCAATGCCCGTAAACTTGGCGCATACATTTACAATGCCCTGTCTCAAAAAACATGCCAGTAAAAAGATCGTGAATTATGGAACCTTTGGAACCTCAAGTTGATGCCTCGGCGCTCGGCGGTCTCGGCGCAGGCCCCAGGGCTCCGCCGACCCGCGGGATTTTCAATATTTTGATCGAGCGAGCGAGCGAGGAGCTGTCGGTTTATGGAGGTGGAGGAGGCAAAAAATCTAATATGTTGGGGTAATTTAGGATGTGCATAGACGTGATCAGGGGTTGGGTTTGAAGCGAATCTGGAGGATTAGAGGGGAACACAAAAAGTCACTCGATTGGAACAAATCTTTTCTATTCACCACGATCTACCGTATTATCTCGCAAACATTGAACACGCCCGGGCCGGGGCTGTTGGTAATTGGTCTGGGCTGGATCGATGTAGAAGTATGGATATCAGGGTTAGGGTTCTCCTCCAACAGCATGGTCATAACTATTGTTCTAGTTCTCAATCACCAGCGCTTTTAAATTACCAGGATCTTGTATATACCTCGCCAAGTACTAGGTATTGAAGAAACAAGTATCGATGCCGAGATCCAGCATGGTGTATGTAATTGCATGGGTATTCTTAAATGAAGGAAGCCGATAGGCTTCTGGTAGGTCGCGGAAAGGAGTCGTAGAGGTTAGAGTGCTAAGACCGTGTGCGATGTTATACCTGTACCTTTTGAAGGAGTTCCTGGCCCTGGAGTTACCCTATCTTTGGAGTTACCTACTTTAGCACCTTCCGGATCGGGACTGGAGCATGTTACCCTGCCTCCAATCCTTCCAGTAGGTATAGTATTTGGAGAAGGGGGGACAGCACCAGAAAAGACCTGTCCCAGAGGGCAAAAGTAACCCCTAGGCCGTCAAGCAAAACCGTCCGGCGGAATGGGACCTGGAGGGTATGTAGGGGAAGTGTCTGGCTTCGCTGTGGTACAAACAGATTGCGAATCGGACCAAAACTGGCGGAGTTACAGACTAACAAAGATAAGGGAACGCAATGCTACGCGACGATTCGGATAGGCGAAATGATCATCTTGAAGAGACGAACGCAATGAAGACAAATACGTAACTCCCGTGTTACCGACATGCTCTCACGGTTGAGTCCCTCGTTAAGCCCTTCAGTATCCCTGAAGGTGAGCAGTGCTACTTAATGAGGTATCAACGCGTTCAAAGAGTGCAGCGTTTCTACAGGTTCTACGATGGGTCTATCTCAAGGCGAGATAAGTGCAGCGAAGTGAACAGCGACAGCGAGGATTCTGAGATAGAACCGAGATAGTATTTCTGATAAGTACCGGAAAAGGTAAACGAGAACGTTGCTTAAGGAAAGAAAAGAAAGAGAAACAAGAGCGACCAAAATCCTTCCTTAAATACCCTGCTTTCCTGTAACACCAACAACAACCCGACAACAACCGAAACACAAAGACATTATTCCAATAACCAAAACATAACCGAACAACAAAGAAATTATACAACCATCCAAACAACGATATAACCAACAACTTTCATGGATGGTTGTTATGTTGATCGATTAGGTACATGGGTACACGGTTGTTGGATTTCGTTGTTGTTCTTTGTGTTTCCATGAGTTTTCCGTTACAATGAGTCATGTCTTTGTCATCGAAAGGGTTGGAACGTGGTATATAAGCGAAGGGATTTCCCCTCATCTTGTACTTTTCCTTCTTCTTTCTTTAAGCAACGTCTTCTATTGTACACTCACTGTATCTTACAAATACAACTCCAGATTGCACCTCGTAATCTTTCGCTGTCGCCGTCTTCAAGTCATCATAACTTGAACCATTAGTAGAGCCTGTAGAATTCCCGCACACTCTCCTGTCGTTGGCTTCTCGTTCAAGTAGCACTGCTTATCTCGGGGGATACCTGAGAGCTTGACGAGAATCCCGTTCCTTGAGAACAACCCAACCACGATTCATCCTCTAAGTCAATTCATGAAAGTAGCTCCCCCCTTTAAGCGTGAGCTCCTGTGAACACTAGGAGTAACCAAGGTCGGGATAGTTAAAAACTCTTTTAGCACCGAAGTATCTGCAAGGTCTTCAGCGGGTTCCCAGGTAGGGTGGGCATAACCGGTCCATTCGACGAGGTACTGTTGTTTCTTGTGATATGTCCGTTGGTCCAAGATTTTCTCGATATAATATTCTTCTTGGTCATTGACAATAACAGGCGCCGGTGGAGGAATGATTTGTCCTGGGAGAGCGTCATGGGCCGCAGGTTTCAATAAAGAAACATGGAAGACAGGGTGGTACTTAACCGAGGACGGAAGGTCAACTTCGTAGGCAAAAGGGGAAACTGTTATACCTATTGGTAGCTTAGTTGGTTACGACTTGAGTTCGCTTACGATGCACACATATGGACTAGCGTTCAATCCCCGACCATGTCGGTTATTATTAATCTTTGTTGATTATTAATAAGATTCAGATTGGATGTTTGGTTTCCTTGTGTCATCAATGGCCGACTCTTTCGATCGACACTTCCCCGATTCGCTTATACGTTGCGTCGCCGGTTAATTCCGACAATCACGCCATACGATAATGAGAGGGGTAGGAGCGAAGGAAAGCATTCAGGGTCTATGGGATTTTTTCATGTTAGTTCATGTTATTACATAGTCTTTGTATTCGACGCTTGACTACTATAAGTAGTCCAGTGTTCTACCGTTGAGAAGGGTCTTCTTCCTGATCATTAGCGACGAAGAACGAGCCTTATCAATATTATATTGTTTCTAGCAAAAATCACTTCCATGCAATTTACTCTTTTACTTGTGAATTACTTTTATCTCGCTTAGCAAGGCCTTGGCCCTTCAGCGTTAATTATTAAAACCTGACTATTGGAAGTTCTTCACGAAACTTTGCTCGATCCCTACCTTGAACCCTACGGTTATCTTTTAGCGGTTCATAAGAAGCAGTTAGGACTTGCGCCTGTGTATTGTGTTGCGGATAGCAACCGGGCAGGTTATAGCGTCTAGATTGTTATCTAAAGCTTCTTGGAGATTTCCTGTGCGGTAAGAAGTACCGGTCTTACAGAAACCATCTTCTTGATCGGGTAAGGTCCCATCCATTTCCAATCCAGCTTCCTAGCATTATGGGTAGTTCTAATGTTCTTCATCGAAACGAAGACGTGGTCATCAACTCGGTAAGCTGGAGCAGGTATACGGTGTCTATTCGTAGCCGTTTCCTGGATATCCTGGGCTGTTCTTATCTGCGTCCGTAGGTGGTTATAGAGCTCCTGCATTGTTTGACTAAACGAGGCGGCATCTAGGCTTTGAGGGGTCGCTTGGGTTGGGAGGAGAGTAGTATCGAAGCGAGGATGGTACCCATAGTTAGCGAAAAAAGGGGAAACTTTAGTGCTAGCAGATTCCTGGTTATTCGCTGAGAACTCGGCCATAGGTAACCAGTTACTCCAGTCCTCTTGTTGATAAGACACATAAGATCGCAGGTACTGTTCCATAACCGCGTTTAGTCTTTCCGTCTGCCCATCTGTTTCAGGATGGAAGGCAGTGGACATTCTGGCTTGAATCCCAAGGCGTTGACATAACTCTTTCCAAAAATGTGCTGTAAATTGGGTACCTCAATCTGATGTAATATGCGTAGGTAGTCCATGTAGTTTCCAGACATGTTGTAGATATAGGTCAGCTACATCTCTGGAGTTGACGGTAGTATTACAAGGGATAAGGTGGCGCATTTTGGACAGTCGGTCGACTACTACCATAATAGCATCATAGCCATTCGATTCGGGGAGGCCGGTAACGAAATCCATAGAGATTTCTTGCCATGGGCGGTTAGGAATGGGTAGGGGACGGAGAACTGCTTGAGTGCGTTGGGTAACTGGTTTTGCCTTCTGGCAGATATGACAGTTACAGACATATTTACCGATCAACTCCCTCATCTTGGGCCAATAGAATCTTCTAGCAAGGAGTTCGAAGGTTTTATCGCGTCCTGGGTGGCCTGCAGCAGGGATATCATGGTGTCTTTTAATCAATTCAAGGCGGAGGGGAGCGAAGTCTGGAACGTAGATGCAGTCTCGGTAATAGAGTTTTCCGTTTTCTTCTTTGCACTCGCTTAAGGTGATCTCCTTGGATTGTTGGTCCTTATTTCGTAACGCTAGGAAGATTTTTTCAGGGAATTTATCAGCGGTATATCCTTCTTTGAAGAGTTTTAATAAGGGGGCGTCCAATTCAGCGGCTTCATTTGATAAAGAAGCCGACAACAAACTTAGCTTAGGATCTATATTTTCCTTCTTTAGCACCACCTGGCTTTGGTGTGCTAATCTTTCATCCCCTTCCTTGGGGAGATCTCCCGATCTCCGAGTCAAAGCATCCGGTTTCCCTCCTTCTTTGCCTGGTCAGTATGTGATTACGAAATCGAAGCGGGATAGGTACTCAGCCCATCTGGCTTGACGACGGTTGAGTTGCTTGGTGCTCATAAAGTACTCAAGGTTCTTATGGTCACTGATCACGTCGATAGGATGTTTCGAGCCTTCGAGTTCCGGGCGCCATTCTTCGAAGACTCTGATGATAGCCAGTAGTTCCTTGTCGTAAATCTCGTAATTGCATTCCGCGGGGGAATGTTTCTTCGAGAAGAAAGCCACTGGGTGTAGAACGCCATTATCATCGTACTGCGATAGGACTCCTCCCGATACAAAATCTGAGGCATCCGTTTTCACGATAATTTTCTTGTCTGGATCGAAATGGATAAGGATCGGGGCAGTGGTGAAGGCGTGTTTGAGGTTTTCGAATGCTATGTCAGCTTCGACAGACCATTCAAAAGCAATACCTTTCTTAGTGAGGGCAGTAAGAGGGGCAGCTAGTTTAGAGAATCCTAGTATGAACCGACAGTAGAAATTGGCAAAACCCAAAAACGCCTGAATATCTTTTACGCTCTTCGGCGTTTCCCATTCTTGAACAGCCTTGAGTTTCTCCTCATCCATTTTAATGCCATCAGGGGTGAGGATGAGACCAAGGTACTTAGTAGTCTGTACCTCGAACTCGCATTTTTCGGGTTTTAGCAGGATGTCGTTGTTTTTGAGAGTTTGCAGGACCTTGCGGACGTGAATCTGATGCTCCGCGAAGGTATCGCTGTAAATGAGGATGTCATCCAGATAGGCAGTGCAGAAGATATCCAGGTATTCCGTGAGGCAGTCATTCACGAACCGTTGGAATGTTCCGGGGGCATTGGTTAAACCGAATGGCATAACCTGGTATTCGTAAAGGCCGTATCGCGTGCGAAAGGCGGTCTTCCATTCGTCTCCCTCTGCAATGCGCACTTGGTGGTATCCATCACGAAGGTCTAGTTTGGTATACCATTGTGCCTTTGCAAGCCGGTCCAGGGTTTCGCGGATGAGGGGAGAGGTATAACGATCCTTGATGGTAATAGCATTAAGGCCTCGGTAGTCCACTTTCACGGATGGAAGATAATAGGTTGGGGATAATGGGTTGGTTTTATGGATTGATTTGGGATAATGAGTCGTGGTTTGGTTGTTGGCTGTATTGTTGCTTGGGGGGTTGTATAATCTCTTTGTTGTTCAGTTATCTTTCGGTTATAAGTTTATTAAGGAAAAGCGGGGTATTTAAGTAATGGACTTCGGTCGTTTTTGTCTCTTCTTCTTCTTCTTTCCTTAAGCAACGTTCTCGTTTCACTTCTCTTGTATCAAGTCACAATCTTACTTCGATTCTACCTCAGAATCCTCGCTGTCGCTGTAGACCACCGCCGATACTTCGCCTTGAAGTATATCCATCGTAGGACCTGTAGAAAACCCTGCACTCTTCGAACGTGTTGATACCTCGCTTAAGTAGCACTGCTCACCTCCGGGGATACCGAAGGGCTTAAACAAGGGACTCAACCGTGAGATCCACACAGAGTCGTAGGGAACCGTCAGCTTTTTTGACAAATAGGACGGGGGATCCGGCGGGAGAGGAACTAGCACGAATGAATCCCTTCTCAAGATTGTCCTCAATATACTTCTTCAAGACAATCAGCTCTTCTCAGGACATTCCGTACAGTGGTCCAAAGGGGGCGTCTTGTCCGTCTATCAACTGTATCTTGTGGTCATAGGAGCGGCGGGGGGGTAATCCTTGGGCTTTTTTCTTGTCGAACATGTCCAGAAATTCGTGGTATTCTGCGGGAATACGTGACTTCCACTCTTCTTTGGTCGTTTTGTCATCTATGATTTTGTTTATTTCATATAGTGACATGGCATAGGCTTGTGAGTTTCGTTTTCTGGTGAGAGTTCTAAAACTGGCAGCGCCAATGAACGATAGATTTAGCCTAGGGGGAGCTGGGATCGAAGAGGTGGACACAACTGGTGAACGAGGGGCGCAATGGGTGGTGCAGAGTTTGGAATTAAACTCAATGCGTTTGTCGGCAAAATGGAGGCGAACATCGTGGTGATTCATCCATGGTATGCCTCAGACGAGGGGGTAATGGCCAAGTTGTGTTACGAAACAGGGGGCTTGTTCACAGTGGTTTTGTACCGAGAGGTTGAGATTGGCGATGTGTGTGATGTCTCCTGAGCTGACAGGACGACCATCGATGACTTCAAGTTGGCGGGGAGTTTTTAAGGGGGTAAGAGGTAGAGAATGGTGACTCGCGAACTTCTGATCAATAAATGCACATCCGGAGGCTCCAGTGTCTAGTAAAGCGTGTGTTTTTATGATTTTATTGCTATGGGAAATATTGCACGATATTACAAAGTGTTCCCCATCCAATTGATCCTCCACGCTTACACCAGAAACCGAAAACCCAGAAATCGAAAATGCAGATAAAGGTAGGAAATTTGGAACCAAGGTAGGGTCACTGATCGACCTTGGTTGTATTAGTTTAAAGACTCGTTGGCTGAGTCTGCTGATTTTAACGCGAAAAATTGAGGAGGGAGTGGTGGTGGTGGCAGGGAAGAGGCAGGGGGTGTTCGGGTGGCTGGTGGTGCAGTGAGTGCTCCTCTCATTGTGGGTTTTTTGGGAGCAGAGGGGCAGTTGGCGTATGAGTGGTCGGGGGCGGCGCAGAACATGCACTTCCCAGTGGCGCGACGCCACTGTTTTTCTTCCTCCGAGAGCTTTCTTCGTCCGTTGACCATTGTGTATCGTTGGTCTTGAGGAGGGCGAGAAAGATTGCTGGTACGTCCGAAAGACAGGTCCATAGGGGCTAGTCCTCCTGGGGTAAAGGAGGAAGCAGGGGTGAAGGCGGCGGGGGCACTGAATTGACCCATGTTGTCTCGAGCGTTTCCTCGTTTCTCTGCCTTGCGGGCTCGGATACGGTTATCCAGTCGAGTAAGGGTGAGAATCATCTCCGGGAAGTTAGCAGGGGCGATTGGTGCAAACACCATAGCTTCTTTTAACTCCTCTGACATGCTGTGTTCCAATGCGTCCATTTTCCAGTTCTCATCGAAATTCAGCTGGCCCATGATCCTTTGGAAATCGGCTAGATAGGCCGAGAAATCACGCTTTCCTTGACGGAGTTGGTGGAGTTCTCGTCGAGCAGTGCCAGTTGGGTCTGGGTCACCAAAAGCGGTTTCCAATGCGGCGATAAGTTCTTCTGCGTTGTTCCAAGTGGTAAGGCCTGAGGGGAGAACCCACGGACGGACCTGCTGCTCCTTCTCGATTGATAGCCAGAAAGATCATCGCTCATTGGCAAAGCGGTCTCGGTTGACGGTTAATTTGGAGCGTAGTTGGAGTATGAAGCCGGGGAGTTTTGCTCGGGATCCGTCGAACTTTTCTGGGTCCGGCATGCGTTCTGATCGGTGGGTATTTGACGGCGGGGGGAGGGTAGCTGTAAGATTGGGTGGAGCGGGGGGCGCTTGGGTGGCGGATCGAGCCTCATTCCGTTCTTGTCGAAGTCGAGCGATTAGGCTGGCGGCTTCGGTAACCCGTTGGTCTTGTTCTGCAGCATGACGGAGGGCATTATCGGTCTGGATCCTGGCAGTATTGAGTTTTACCTCATTTTCCCGTTCGCTTTCCTGGAGGACGTCAATCTGGTCTTCCAGGGCTTGGTTCAGTTCCCTGAGTTCATTGTATAGCTCTGCAGGGTCATCTCGGTAGGCCTGAGCGAAAGCTTCTCTAGTGGGAAAGCGTTTCGTGGCGACGGCAGTTCCTTCCATGATGGGAAGAGTGTTAGGTATACTGGTGATGGTAGAGTGGTAGAAAGTGTAGATGTTTCACGGATTAAAGATTGGATAAGGGTTAGGTTTCGGTTCGAAGTTGGATACAGGCTGTGGGGTTGTTGTGCTATAATGTTATTGTATTTTCGGGTGTTATCGGCTATTGGGTTTTTTGGTTGAGAAAGCGGGGTATTTAAGCGACGGATTTCTGATCATTCTTTGTCTTTTCTTCTCTTCTTTCTTTAAGCAACGTTCTCGTTTACCTTCTCCTTTAATAATCGGAATACTATCTCGGTTCTACCTCAGAACCTTCTCTGTCGCTGGTTACTTCGCTGCACTTATCTCGCCTGGAGATAGACCCCTTGTAGAACTTGTAGAAACGCTGCACTCCTCGAGTCAGTTCCTCGCTTAAGTAGCACTGCTCACCTTCAGGGATACTGAAGGGCTTAACGAGGGACTGAACCGTGAGATTACGTTGCTTCCATCATCTACACCTTCTACCCCTTGACCCACGTAACGTACATTCCCTCCGTCCAAACTCACCATGGAAGGAGCCGCTGTCGCCGCAAAACGCTTCCCCACCAGAGAAGCTTTCGCCCAAGCATATCGAGAAGACCCAGCAGAGTTATACAACGAACTCAGAGACCTTAACCAAGCCCTCGAGGACCAAATCGATGTCCTCCAAGAAAGCGAGCGAGAAAATGAGGTCAAACTCAACACGGCTCGCATTCAGACCGACAACGCCCTCAGACACGCTACCGAACAAGACCAACGTGTCACGGAAGCAGCCAATTTGATCGCCCGGCTACGGCAAGAACGGAACGAGGCTCGCGCCACCGCTCAAGCACCCCCCGCTCCCCCAAACCTCAGCGCCACCCCACCACCACCCACGAACTCCCATCGCTCAGAGCGCATGCCAGATCCAGAGAAATTCGATGGATCTCGAGCTAAGCTACCAGGTTTCATACTCCAGTTACGCTCCAACCTCACGGTCAATCGGGACCGCTTTGCAAACGAGACCACAATGATCCTCTATACCATCAATCGATTGGAAGGAGCCGCTTTTCATGGATGGTTGTCACGTTGGAGCATGAATGTTTCGTTGTGTTATTCGGGTGCATGGGTGCACGGCTGTGCGGTTATCTCTCTTCTTCTCTTGGTTTCCTTTTACAATGAGTCAGACATGTGTCATTGAAAGGTCGGATTGTGGGTATATAAGCGAGAGGAAGGCCCTCCTGTTGTACTTTTCCTTCTTTTCTCTTTAAGCAACGTCTTCTATAGCACACTTTGTACTTTACAATACAAACCTCGGTTATACCTCATAACCTTACGCTGTCGCCGTCCTCAAGTCCTCTATACTTGAAACACTCTGTAGAGCCTGTGGAATCCCGTAAACACTCTCGTCGCTTAGTTTATCCTTCAAGTAGCACTGCTTATCTCGGGGGATACCTGAGAGCTTGAAGGCAAAAACCTCGCCCCTTGAGATTACGTTGCTTCCTCATCCACACCCTCTACCCCGCTTTTTTACGCTGCCACGAAAAACATCAACGCTGCTATGAGCAACCCCGCCCCCGCCCCCTGGACCTTTCCAACTTTTGAAAACTTCCAAGCCGCTGCCAATGCCGACCTCGCCTCTGCCTACGAGGAGATTCGATCCCATTACCAACAACGGGTCGATAACCTCACGTACGCAGACCTACAGCTAGAAGAAGCTGTACAAGAAAGGAACAACATGACGGCAAGGTTCAACACTTGCCAGTCACAACTGCAAGCCGCAGAGGCAGAAATCGTTCGCCTCCGCAACACCGCCCCCCCACCTCCTGCGCCGTCCCCTCCACCACCACCGGCCACCAATCAAGGCGGCCGCTCGGATAAAATGCCCGACCCAGATAAATTCAATGGGTCTCGCGACAAACTCCCCGGCTTTGTTCTACAACTGCGCTCAAAACTCTCGGTTAATGCCGACCGATTCTCCAGCAACAATAACATGATATTGTATGCTATCAGCCGCCTCGAGGGAGCCGCCCTCGAACAAATCCGCCACTCAGTCCTCCCCGATGGGACCACTACCTGGAACTCCGCCGCCGATCTAATCACCACCCTGGAAACAGCTTTCGGCGACCCCGACCCCCTCGGTACCGCCCGCCGCGAGCTACATCAACTCCGACAAGGAAAGAGGGATTTCTCCGCTTACCTTGCCGACTTCCAACGCATCATGGGACGCCTCAATTACGACGAGTCCGCAAAAAACGATGCCCTCGAGTACGGCATGTCCGACGAACTGAAGGAGGCAGTAGTAACCGTTGCCGACTTCCCCACCACCTTCACTTCCCTCTGCGCCTTTCTCCTCCGCCTAGATAATCGCATCCGAGCAAGAAGAGAGGAGAAGAAGAACGCTGCCCGCAATACCATGGGACAATTCGCTGCCCCTGCCGCCGCCCCCGCTGCTTTCACCCCTGCCTCCTCCTCCTTCGCTCCTGGAGGACTCGTTCCTATGGATCTCTCCTTCGGCCGCACATCAGTCTCCCGTCCTGCCCCTGAACAACGCTACGTTCAGGTCAACGGAAGAAGAAAGCTGTCTCCTGAAGAAAAAACTTGGAGACAGACCAACAATCGCTGTTTGTTTTGTGCCGGGGAAGGACATATCTTTGCAAACTGTCCCTCAGCCTCCAAACGCCCCGCTATGAGAGGGGCTGTTACTAACGCCGCTGCCACCCCTCCTGCTCCTTCTGTTTTTCCACCACCATTACCACCACGTTTTCCTGCCTTCGACGCAGCAGACTCAGTTGAGTCTTTAAACTAGTTCAACCAGAGTCGCCTTGTGACCCTGCTCTGGTTCCCTTTTCTCCTTTGTCAGCGTTTTCTATTTCAGGGTTTTCAGTGTCGGATGTGTGTGTGGAGGATAATTTGGATGGGGAACATCTTGTAGTTTCATGTAGCCTTTCCCACCAAAATAAAATTATAAAAACACACGCACTTCTTGACACTGGAGCCTCAGGATTCGCTTTCATTGATGAAAACTTTGTGCGTCACCATTCCTTACCGTTGTCTCCCCTTAAAACCCCTCGCCAATTAGAGGTTATTGACGGACGAACAATTGCCTCGGGAGATATCACCAATCTTTGCCACTTGGAGCTTTCTATTCAACAACATAATGAGAAAGCTCCCTTCTTCGTCACTAAACTAGGACATTACCCCCTAGTACTCGGTATCCCGTGGATGAACCTCCATGACGTTCATCTACAATTCGCCAATAAAAGCATTGAATTCAACTCTGAGTTCTGCACCACCCACTGTGCACCCAAGCAACCTATCGTCTCCATCGCCGCTATCCCACCCCCGGCAAAACTTAACGCCGCTTTTATTGGAGCCGCCAGTTTCCGCATGCTCGCCAGGAAAAAGGGTATTCAGGTCTATTCGATGTCTCTATACGAAATAAACAAAGTCCTCGATAGTAAAACTACAAAAGAGGAATGGAGACAAAGAATACCCGCTGAGTATCACGAATACCTGGACATGTTTGACAAAGCAAAAGCCCAAGGACTCCCCCCCCGTCGCCCCTATGATCATCGCATTACCCTCCAAGAAGGCAAGGAGCCACCGTTCGGCCCCCTCTACGGTATGTCACGGGATGAACTTCTAGTTCTTAAGAAGTACATCGAAGACAACCTAGAGAAGGGTTTCATTCGCGCCAGCTCATCTTCCGCCGGTTCCCCAGTCCTCTTCGCCGCTAAACCCGACGGATCACTCCGCCTTTGTGTTGACTACCGTGGCCTTAATGCCCTTACAGTCAAGGATCGATATACTTCCCCCTTAGTCAAGGAAACCCTGGACCGTCTTGCAAAGGCTCAATGGTATTCAAAACTCGATCTCCGTGACGGCTTCCACCAAATTCGTATTGCTGAAGGAGAAGAGTGGAAGACAGCCTTCCGAACACGGTATGGCTTATATGAATATATGGTGATGCCATTCGGCCTTACCAACGCCCCCGGTACCTTCCAGCGCTTTGTCAATGACTCCCTCCGAGAATATTTGGACCTCTTTTGCACAGCTTATCTTGACGATATCCTTATTTATAGCGATACCCTCGCCGAACACAAGGTACACGTCCGACAAGTCCTCGATGCCCTAAAAGCCAATAATATCCTCCTCAAACCCGAGAAGTGCGAGTTTCATGTACAATCCATCAAATACCTCGGCTTAATCTTAACCCCCGAAGGCATCAAAATGGACGATGATAAACTCAAAGCCGTCCGGGATTGGAATCGTCCAAAGTCGGTCAAAGATGTACAAGCCTTCCTTGGCTTCGCAAATTTTTACCGACGATTCATCCTAGGGTTCTCCCGATTAGCTGCCCCCCTTACTGCTTTTACAAAAAAGGGTGTTGTCTTTGAATGGACAATCGAAGCTGAACTCGCATTTGAAGCCCTGAAGGACGCTTTTACTAAAGCCCCCGTCCTCATCCACTTCGACCCTCGAAAGAAAATCTTCGTGGAATCCGACGCTTCTGACTTCGTCTCCGGCGGTGTTCTCTCCCAACTTGACGATAACGATGTACTCCACCCTGTAGCCTTCTTCTCCAAGAAGCATTCACCTGCCGAATGTAACTATGAGATCTATGATAAAGAGCTACTAGCCATCATCCGGTGTTTTGAGGAATGGCGCCCTGAACTTGAAGGATCCGAACTCCCCATCTCCGTCATCACAGACCATAAAAACTTGGAATACTTTATGACCACCAAGCAATTAAATCGAAGACAGGTCAGATGGGCAGAATACCTTTCACGTTTCGACTTTGTTATTACATATAGACCAGGAACACAAGGAGGAAAGCCGGACGCTCTAACTCGGAGATCGGGAGATCTCCCTGAAGAAGGGGATGAAAGACTACAACACCAACATCAAGTAGTCTTGAAGGAAAGAAACTTGGACCCCAAGCTAAGTTTGTTTTCGGGTTCTTTATCAAATGAACCCGCTGAATTGGATGCTCCCCTTAAAATATTGATGAATAACGGATATATCGCTGACCCATTCCCACAAAAAATCCTCCTAGCACTCAGGAATGGCGAACAACAGTCCAAGGAAATATCCCTCGGTGACTGTACAGAAACAAATGGCTATCTTCTTTACCGCCAAAAGTTTTACGTCCCCGATTATGATCCCCTTCGCCTGTCTATTCTTAAACGATATCACGATGCCCCCTCTGCAGGTCACCCAGGACGTGAAAAATCCTTCGAAATCATCTCCAGACATTTTTATTGGCCAAAAATGAGAGAGTATATCGGACGATACACCCGAAACTGTCACACCTGCCGACGAGCAAAACCCAGTACCCTTGGCACTCACGGCGTTCTCAAACCCCTCCCAATCCCAAATCGCCCTTGGGAAGAATTATCGATGGACTTTGTTACGGGCCTCCCAGATTCTAACGGTTTCGATGCAATAATGGTCGTTGTAGATAGGTTATCGAAGATGCGACACCTAATCCCCTGTAATACTACCGTCAACGCCGAACAAACAGCAGAACTCTATCTCCAGAATGTTTGGAAACTCCATGGACTACCTTCCTTTATTACATCCGATAGAGGAACGCAATTCACCGCTAAATTCTGGGATTACCTTTGCCAACGTTTGAACATCTCTGCTCGCATGTCGACATCTTTTCATCCGGAGACAGATGGTCAAACTGAACGTCTCAATGCCGTTATGGAACAATACCTCCGCTGTTATGTCTCATATCAACAAGACGACTGGGCAAAATGGTTACCGATGGCCGAGTTCGCTGCCAATAACCAAGAGTCAGCCAGTACCAAAGCCACACCCTTCTTCGCCAATTACGGCTATCACCCCCGTCTGGATACCGCAATTATCCCTAGTGATCGGTCCCCACAAACCCTCGATGCCAACCTCTTCGCTTCAAAGATGGAAGAACTTAGAGACTTCCTTCGAACTCAGATGAGAACGGCTCAAGATGTTTTTGAAACCAGTACCAATCAGCACCGTACCCCTGCTCCTTCGTTTAAAGTCGACGATCAAGTTTTCGTGTCGATGAGGAATATGAGAACGACCCGAAATTCAAGAAAACTGGACTGGAAATGGAGTGGCCCCTTCCCTGTGAAACGAGTGATTTCTGCACATGCTTATGAAGTAAGTTTACCAACGTCAATGAAATACCATCCAGTATTTCACGTTTCGTTACTCAAAGCAGCTCCCAACGACCCAATTCCTGGTCAAATCATCCCGCCACCTCCCCCCGTCCAAGTAAATGACGTCGAAGAATACCTCATTGAAAGTATATTAGACTCTCGCCTCTACCGAGGAAGGCTCCAATACTTGGTCGAATGGACAGGATATGCGCTACCAACATGGGAACCTGCGGAATATCACGAAGAGACCGAGGCGGTAGATACTTTCCACCAACGTTATCCAGATAAACCAAAGGAAAGTTTAACTAGTGTTCGCAGGAGCTCAAGGCTATGAGGGAGGGGGTACTTTCATGGATGGTTGTCACGTTGGAGCATGGATGTTTCGTTGTGTTATTCGGGTGCATGGGTGCACGGCTGTGCGGTTATCTCTCTTCTTCTCTTGGTTTCCTTTTACAATGAGTCAGACATGTGTCATTGAAAGGTCGGATTGTGGGTATATGTCGGTAAGGTCCTCCTGTTGTACTTTTCCTTCTTTTCTCTTTAAGCAACGTCTTCTATAGCACACTTTGTACTTTACAATACAAACCTCGGTTATACCTCATAACCTTACGCTGTCGCCGTCCTCAAGTCCTCTATACTTGAAACACTCCGTAGAGCCTGTGGAATCCCGTAAACACTCTCGTCGCTTAGTTTATCCTTCAAGTAGCACTGCTTATCTCGGGGGATACCTGAGAGCTTGAAGGCAAAAACCTCGCCCCTTGAGACCGCTTTGGAGCAAGTCCGACATACAGTTCTTCCCTCAGGCCTCACCACCTGGACCAGCGCCGAACAATTAATCACTGCACTGGAGACGGCATTCGGGGACCCCGACCCTACTGGCACCGCCCGACGAGAGCTACACCAGCTTCGTCAAGGCAAACGGGACTTCTCAGCTTACCTGGCAGATTTTCAGAGAATCATGGGACAACTTAACTTCGACGAAAACTCGAAAATGGACGCCCTTGAACATGGCATGTCCGAGGAATTAAAAGAAGCCATGGTTTTCGCCCCCGCCGTCCCCACGAACCTTAATGACACGATTCTCACCCTTACCCGCATGGACAACCGCATCCGAGCCCGGAAAGCCGAAAAACGAGGAAATACCCGTGATACTATGGGACAATTCAATGCCCCTCCTGCCTTCTCCTCTGTCTCCTCCTTTACACCCGGAGGATTAGCGCCTATGGACCTATCCTTTGGCCGTACTAGCAATCTCCCTCGCCCTCCTCAAGACCAAAGGTATACCATGGTTAACGGAAGACGAAAACTCTCAGAGGAAGAAAAACAGTGGCGCCGCTCCACTGGGAAGTGCATGTTCTGTGCGGCACCCGACCACTCCTACGCCAACTGCCCCTCTGCACCAAAGAAACCCGCCATGAGGGGAGCATCTACAAATCTCGCCAATGCTCCTAATCCCCCCGCCTCCTCCGCTCGCCAACTTCCCCCTCCTCCGTTGCCTCCACAGTTTTTTGCTATCGATGCACCAGGCGCCTCAGACGAGGCTTTAAACTAGTTTCACCGAAGTCGATCAGTGACCCTGCTTCGGTTCCTTTTTCTTTACCTTTGTCTGCGTTTTCTATTTCGGGGTTTTCAGTATCGGATATCTGCATGGAGGATCAGCTGGATGGGGAACACTTCGTTATTTCTTGTAACATTTCCCATAGCAATAAAATCATTAAAACCCATGCACTATTGGTCTCACGGTTGTGCCTCTGGTTAAGCCCTTCAGTATCCCTGAAGGTGAGCAGTGCTACTTAAGCGAGGTGACAACACGTTTTGAAGAGTGCAGCGTGTTCTACAAGTTCTACGAGGATATCTTTGTCTCAAGGCGAGATAGATGCAGGGAGGTAAACAGCGACAGCGAGGATTCTGAGATAGAATCGAGATGGTATTTCGACGATTTACAGCAGAAGGTAACGAGAACGTTGCTTAAGGAAAGAAGAAAGAAGAATACACAAACGACAAAACTCCTCCGCTTATATACCCCGCTTTCCAGTCGCACAAACAACAATCCAACAATAACCGAAACACAACCGAACAACAAAGCCATTATAACCGAATAACCCTTTACTACTACCAACCACTTTAGCCTAACCCTTAACTCGATCTCATCCGTGAAAGTAGCTCCCCGTCTCAAGCGTGAGCTCCTGCGAACCTTAGGACTGGTGTTAATCGTCGTAGTTAAAAAGACATCGAGGGCGGCAGTATCTTGAAGGTCTTTGGCGGGTTCCCATGTAGGGTGAGCATAACCGGTCCACTCGACAAGGTATTGTTGTTGTCTGCGATAAGTCCGTTGTTCGAGGATCTTCTCAATGAAATATTCCTCTTGTTCATTAACCACGATTGGGGATGGAGGGGGTACCACTTGTCCTGGGAGAGGGTCATTGGCAGCGGGTTTTAGGAGCGAAACATGAAAAACAGGATGATACTTGACTGAGGAGGGAAGGTCAATCTCGTATGCAAAGGGTGATACGATCTTCTTCACAGCATAAGGTCCCATCCACTTCCAGTCGAGTTTCCGAGCATTACGAACTGTTCGGATATTCTTCATGGATACAAATACCAAATCTTTAACTTGATATGCTGGAGCTGGGGTTCGATGCTTATTCGTAGCGGTTTCCTGAATGTCCTGAGCTGTTCGAATCTGCGTCTTAAGATGATCGTATAACTCTTGCATAGTAATGGCGAACTTAGACGCGTCTAGGCTTTGAGCAGTGGTATTCGGGGAGATAACAGAGGTATCGAACCGAGGATGGTAACCGTAGTTGGCGAAAAAGGGAGAAACCTTGGTACTTGCAGATTCCTGGTTATTAGCCGAGAATTCAGCCATTGGTAACCAACTACTCCAGTCTCCTTGTTGGTAGTTCACGTAGGAGCGTAAATATTGCTCCATAACGGCGTTCAGTCGTTCAGTTTGCCCATCGGTTTCAGGGTGGAAGGCCGTTGACATCCTAGCTTGGATACCTAAGCGTTGACAGAGTTCCTTCCAGAAGTGAGCGGTGAATTGGGTGCCTCGATCGGATGTGACATGCGTTGGTAAGCCATGAAGTTTCCACACATACTGAAGGTAAAGATCTGCGACATCTCGTGAATTAATCGTAGTGTTACAGGGAATAAGGTGTTGCATTTTCGATAAGCGGTCTACTATAACCATAATGGCATCATAGCCGTTTGATTCCGGGAGACCTGTAACAAAGTCCATCGAGATTTCTTGCCAAGGGCGGTTTGGAATAGGTAACGGACGAAGAACTCCTTGAGTCTGCTGGTTGACTGGCTTCGCTTTCTGACAGATATGGCAATTACGCACATATTGTTTGATAGATTCTCTCATTTTGGGCCAGTAGAAGTTCCTAGCAAGGAGTTCGAAGGTTTTATCTCGTCCTGGATGGCCCGCTGCGGGACTATCATGGTGCCTTCGGATGAGTTCCAGGCGAAGAGGATCGAAGTTAGGGACATAGATAGCGTTCCGATATCGGAGTCTCACGGTTCAGTCCCTCGGTAAGCCCTTCAGTATCCCTGAAGGTGAGCAGTGCTACTTAAGCGAGGTACTAACACGTTCGAGGAGTGCAGTGTTTCTACAAGTTCTACGAGGGGTCTATCTCAAGGCGAGATAAGTGCAGCGAGGTGGACAGCGACAGCGAGGGTTCTGAGGTAGAACCGAGATAGTATTTGACAATTACAAGAGAAGGTAAACGAGAACGTTGCTTAAGGAAAGAAGAGGAGAAGAACACAAGCGACAAAGATCCATCTCTTAAATACCCCGCTTTTCGACCACTATGACTCATAACTAAGAAATAACCGAGAACAACCAAAACACAATACCATTATAATCCTGAACCAAAAGCCGCAACCCCAACAATATCCTTGACCCGATTACTCCTTTATATCCGTGAAACGGAGTCTTCCATTTTCTTCCTTGCATTCGTTTAAGGTGATTTCTTTTGATCGTTGGTCCTTATTCCTTAGTGCTAAAAGAATTCTTTCCGGAAATTGATCAGCAATATATCCGTCTAGGAAGAGTTGTTCTAGGGAGGCGTCCAGTTCAGCGGCTTCATTTGACAAAGAAGCCGATAACAAACTTAGCTTAGGATCTACGTTTTCCTTCTTCAATACCACTTGGCTTTGATGTGCCAATCGTTCATCCCCTTCCTTGGGAAGATCTCCTGATCTTCTGGTCAATGCGTCTGGCTTTCCTCCTTGGCTGCCTGGGCGGTAGGTAATTACGAAGTCGAAGCGGGAAAGATATTCGGCCCATCGTGCTTGCCTTCTGTTCAGTTGTTTCGTACTCATAAAATATTCGAGATTTTTATGGTCGCTGATTACGTCGATGGGGTGTTTAGAGCCTTCGAGTTCTGGGCGCCATTATTCAAATACTCTGATGATGGCTAGTAACTCCTTGTCATATATCTCGTAATTGCATTCAGCAGGTGAATGTTTCTTTGAGAAAAAAGCGACTGGGTGTAAGACTCCGGCGTCATCATATTGAGAGAGCACTCCTCCGGATACGAAGTCAGAGGCATCGGTTTCCACGATAATCTTCTTGTCTGGATCAAAGTGGATGAGAATGGGGGCAGTGGTGAAGGCGTATTTAAGGTTTTCAAAAGCTATATCGGCTTCGACAGACCATTCGAAGACGATACCTTTCCTAGTAAGGGCGGTGAGGGGAGCAGCAAGCTTAGAAAACCCGAGGATGAAGCGACGGTAGAAGTTGGCAAAACCTAAGAACGCTTGAACGTCTTTTACGCTCTTTGGCGTTCCCCACTCTCGTACGGCTTTGAGTTTCTCTTCATCCATCTTGATGCCGCTGGGGGTAAGGATAAGACCCAGGTACTTAGTGGTTTGTACTTCAAATTCACATTTCTCAGGTTTTAGCAGAATGTCGTTATCCTTGAGGGTTTGGAGGACCTTGCGAACGTGGATCTGATGTTCAGCGAAAGTGTCACTGTAGATGAGGATATCGTCTAGGTAAGCAGTACAGAAGATATCCAGGTATTCAGTGAGACAATCGTTTACAAAACTTTGGAAGGTCCCGGGGGCGTTAGTTAAGCCGAATGGCATAACTTGGTACTCGTAAAGACCATACCGGGTTCGGAAGGCGGTTTTCCATTCATCTCCCTCCGCAATACGCACTTGGTGGTACCTGTCACGAAGGTCTAGTTTGGTATACCATTGGGCCTTTGCTAAACGATCTAGTGTCTCTCGGATGAGAGGTGATGTATAACGGTCTTTGACAGTGATCGCATTGAGGCCACGGTAGTCCACGCATAGTCGTAAAGATCCATCAGCCTTTTTGACGAAGAGCACAGGGGATCCTGCTGGAGAAGAACTAGCGCGGATGAATCCTTTTTCAAGGTTATCCTCGATGTACTTTTTTAGAACGATGAGTTCTTCTCGAGACATTCCGTAAAGAGGTCCGTAGGGGGCATCTTTTCCTTCCTGTAATTGTATCCGGTGGTCATAAGATCGGCGAGGGGGAAGTCCTTGAGCCTTACGCTTATCAAACATATCTAGGAAATCATGGTATTCCGCAGGAATTCTTGCTTTCCATTCCTCATTGGTTGTCTTGTCGTCAATGATTTTGTTTATCTCATATAGCGACATGGCGTAAGCCTGGGAGGAACGTTTTCGGGTGAGGGTCCTGAAACTGGCGGCACCGATAAAAGATAGATTTAGTTTAGGAGGAGCTGTAATTGAGGGAAAGGAGACAGTGGTGGAACGGGGGGCGCAGTGGGTGGTGCAGAGTTTAGAATTAAACTCAATGTGTTTTTGGGCGAAGTGGAGTTGGACATCATGGTAGTTCATCCATGGGATTCCTAAAACAAGGGGATAATGTCCTAGTTGGGTGACAAAGCAGGGGGCTTGTTCTTGGTGTTGTTGGATAGAGAGATTAATATTAGCAATGTGAGTGATGTCTCCTGACGAAACTGGGCGACCATCAATCACTTCTAGTTGTCGGTGATTTTTTAGAGGGGATAGAGGTAGGGAGTGGTGACTCGCAAAGTCTTTGTCTATGAAGGCGAATCCCGAGGCTCCGGTGTCCAATAGTGCATGAGTTTTAATAATTGTATTGTTATGGGAAATGTTACATGAAATAACGAAATGTTCCCCATCCAATTGGTCCTCCACACACATGTCCGACACTGAAAAACCCGAGATAGAAAAAACCGACAAAGGTAAAAAAATGGGAACCAAGGCAGGGTCACTGGTCAGCCTTGGTTGGACTAGTTTAAAGACTCATTGGAAGAGTCTGCAGATTCTAACGCAAAAAACTGAGGAGGAAGAGGTGGTGGTGGAAGTGAGGAGGCGGCGGGTGTACGGGGGGCTGGTGGTGCGGTGAGGGCCCCTCTCATCCTGGGTTTCTTAGGGGCGGAGGGGCAGTTGGCGTAAGAGTGGTCTGGAGCCGCGCAAAACATGCATTTCCCAGTGGAACGGCGCCATTGTTTTTCTTCTTCCGATAATTTTCTTCTTCCGTTTACCATGGTATACCGTTGATCTTGAGGGGGGCGAGAGGTATTGCTAGTGCGGCCGAAGGATAGATCCATAGGGGCTAGTCCTCCGGGAGTGAAAGAGGAGGCGGGGGTGAAGGCGGGGGCGCTGAATTGTCCCATCGTATCTCGGTTATTCCCCCGTTTTTCTGCCTTGCGAGCTCGGATGCGGTTGTCCATCCGGGTAAGAGTGAGGATTGTGTCGTTGAGGTTTGTGGGGACGGCAGGGGCAAAAACCATGGCTTCTTTCAGTTCCTCGGACATACCGTGTTCGAGGGCGTCCATCTTCGAGTTTTCGTCGAAGTTGAGTTGCCCCATGATCCTTTGAAAGTCTGCCAGGTAAGCCGAAAAATCTCGTTTGCCCTGATGGAGTTGGTGTAGTTCTCGTCGGGCAGTACCGGTAGGGTCGGGATCTCCGAATGCAGTTTCCAGTGCGGTGATCAGCTCTTCAGCGCTAGTCCATGTGGTGAGGCCGGATGGGAGTACCGTGTGGCGGACTTGTTCCAGAGCTGCCCCTTCTAGTCGATTTATGGTGTAGAGGATCATCGTAGTTTCATTTGCAAAACGATCTCGATTGACCGTAAGCTTGGAGCGCAGTTGTAGGATAAATCCTGGCAGTTTGGATCGGGATCCGTCGAATTTCTCAGGATCTGGCATCCGTTCTGAACGGTGGGATATCACTGGGGATGGGGTGGCGCTGAGGTTTGGTGGAGCAGGGGGGGCCTGAATGCTGTTGCGAGCTTCGTTTCGTTCTTGTCGTAACCGGGCAATTAGGCTAGCTGTTTCCGTGACGCGTTGGTCCTGTTCAGCGGCGTGGCGGAGAGCATTGTCAGTCTGAATGCGGGCGGTATTGAGTTTGATCTCATTTTCTCGCTCGCTTTCCTGGAGAACGTCAATTTGGTCTTCCAGGGCTTGGTTGAGATCTCTAAGCTCATTGTAGAGCTCTGCGGGATCTTCTCGGTAGGCTTGGGCAAAAGCTTCTCTAGTGGGGAAGCGTTTTGCGGCGACGGCGGCTCCTTCCATGGTGAGGTTGGTGGGGGAGAGGTGTTTTGGTGTTGATCAGATGGTAGAAGGTGTAGATGTTGGAAGCAACGTAATCTCACGGTTGTGCCTCTGGTTAAGCCCTTCAGTATCCCTGAAGGTGAGCAGTGCTACTTAATTTCACGGATAGTTGTCAGGTCGTCTAATGGACGATATGGGTGTTTGATCGTGTTGCCTTGTTATTTTGTTTGATATGTTTTCCTTGGTTTCCGTTACAATGAGTCATGCGTTTGTCATCAAAGAGATGGATTATGGGTATATAAGCGAAGGGTCTTCCCCTCTTGTTGTACTTTTCTTTCTTCTCTCCTTAAGCAACGTCTTCTATCGTACACTCTTGTATTTCACAATACAAACCTTGGTTATACCTCATAACCTTCGCTGTCGCCGTCCTCAAGTCCTCTATACTTGAGCATTCCGTAGAGCCTGTGGAATCCCGTAAATACTCTCATCGCTTAGCTTTCCCTTCAAGTAGCACTGCTTATCTCGGGGGATACCTGAGAGCTTGAAGATAAAACTCTGCCCCTTGAGACTTAAGCGAGGTGACAACACGTTTTGAAGAGTGCAGCGTGTTCTACAAGTTCTACGAGGATATCTTTGTCTCAAGGCGAGATAGATGCAGGGAGGTAAACAGCGACAGCGAGGATTCTGAGATAGAATCGAGATGGTATTTCGAAGATTTACAGCAGAAGGTAACGAGAACGTTGCTTAAGGAAAGAAGAAAGAAGAATACACAAACGACAAAACTCCTCCGCTTATATACCCCGCTTTCCCGTCGCACAAACAACAATCCAACAATAACCGAAACACAACCGAACAACAAAGCCATTATAACCGAATAACCCTTTACTACTACCAACCACTTTAGCCTAACCCTTTACTCGATCTCATCCGTGAAAATTGGACACTGGAGCCTCTGGATTCGCTTTCATTGATCTCACGGTTGTGCCTCGAGTTAAGCCCTTCAGTATCCCTGAAGGTGAGCAGTGCTACTTAAGCGAGGTGACAACACGTTTGAAGAGTGCAGCGTGTTCTACAAGTTCTGCGAGGATATCTTTTTCTTAAGGCAAGATAAGTGCAGCAAGGGAAACAGCGACAGCGAGGATTCTGAGGTAGAATCGAGGTAGTGTTTTGACGATATTACAGCAGAAGGTAACGAGAACGTTGCTTAAGAAAAGAAGAGAAAAGAACACACAAACGACAAAACTCCTTCGCTTATATACCCCGCTTTCCCGTCGCACAAACAACAATTTGACAGTAACCGAAACACAACCGAACAACAAAGCTATTATAACCCAGTGATCTTTTTTACTACTACCAATGACTTTATCCTAACCCGTTACTCGATCTCATCCGTGAAAATTGATAAGGAATTTGCGAGTCACCACTCTTTACCTCTCTCCCCCCTAAAAAATCCTAGACAACTGGAAGTTATAGATGGACGACCTATTGCCTCAGGAGCCATCACACATATAGCGAACCTCAATCTATCTATCCAACAGCATCAAGAACAAGCCCCGTGCTTTGTAACCCAGCTAGGTCATTACCCCTTGGTGTTAGGAATTCCGTGGATGAACTACCATGATGTTCACCTTCATTTTGCCGATAAACGCATTGAGTTTAACTCTAAACTTTGCACTACCCACTGCTCCTCTGACACCACTATCGTCTCTGCCCCCTCAATCCCCGTACCAGCTAAGCTCAACGTTTCTTTTATCAACGCCGCCAGCTTTAGGACCCTTACTCGAAAACGGTCCCTACAAGCTTACGCGATGTCACTCTACGAAATCAACAGGATTCTAGAGGAGAAAACCACAAAAGAAGAATGGAGGGCTAGAATCCCCGCCGAATACCACGACTTCTTAGATATGTTTGATAAGAAGAAAGCCCAAGGTCTATCCCCACGCCGACCCTATGACCACAAGATACAACTTCAAGACGGGAAGGAAGCACCATTTGGCCCTCTGTACGGAATGTCTCGGGAAGAACTTATCGTCCTAAAAAAATACATTGAGGACAATCTCGAGAAAGGGTTTATCCGAGCCAGTTCTTCACCTGCCGGATCCCCTGTCCTCTTTGTCAAAAAGGCCGACGGCTCTCTCCGGTTATGCGTAGACTACCGTGGCCTTAATGCGATTACAGTCAAGGACCGTTATACCTCTCCCCTTATCCGTGAAACACTTGACCGATTAGCCAAAGCACAATGGTACACCAAACTCGACCTCCGAGATGGCTACCATCAAATCCGTATTGCTGAAGGGGATGAGTGGAAGACTGCCTTCCGCACCCATTATGGGCTCTATGAGTATCAAGTTATGCCGTTCGGCCTAACTAACGCACCCGGGACGTTTCAACGGTTTGTCAACGACTGTCTGAAAGAATATTTAGATATATTCTGCACCGCCTACCTGGATGACATTCTCATCTATAGCGATACCTTCGCAGAGCATCAGATTCATGTCCGCAAGGTCCTCCAAACCCTCCAAGATAACGAGATCCTGTTAAAACCGGAGAAATGTGAGTTTGAGGTACAGACTACTAAGTACCTTGGTCTCATTCTCACCCCTGAGGGTATCAAAATGGACGAGGAGAAACTTAAAGCCGTCCGAGAGTGGGGAACACCAAGGAGTGTAAAGGATGTCCAAGCATTTCTAGGTTTTGCCAATTTTTACCGTCGATTCATCCTAGGATTCTCCAAACTCGCTGCGCCGCTCACCGCTCTCACCAAGAAAGGCATTGTCTTCGAATGGACTGTCGAAGCTGATCTAGCCTTCGAAAACCTTAAACACGCCTTTACCACTGCCCCAATCCTCATCCATTTCGACCCAGACAAGAAAATCATTGTGGAAACAGATGCCTCAGACTTCGTGTCCGGAGGAGTACTATCCCAGTACGATGATAACGGTGTCCTACATCCGGTGGCTTTCTTCTCGAAGAAACATTCCCCGGCGGAATGCAACTATGAGATTTACGATAAAGAGCTGTTAGCCATCATCCGTGTTTTCGAAGAATGGCGCCCAGAACTGGAGGGATCAAAGCACCCGATCGATGTGATTAGTGACCATAAGAATCTCGAATACTTCATGAGCACCAAACAACTCAATCGACGACAGGCTAGATGGGCCAAGTATTTATCCCGTTTCGACTTTGTAATCACGTATCGACCGGGAAGCCAAGGAGGAAAACCCGATGCACTTACTAGGAGATCAGGAGATCTCCCCAAGGAAGGGGATGAAAGACTGGCACATCAGAGCCAAGTAGTGTTGAAGAAAGAAAACGTTGATCCTAAGCTAAGTTTGTTGTCGGCTTCTTTGTCAAATTAAGCCGCTGAATTGGACGCTCCCCTAGAAAAACTCTTTCTAGAAGGATATATCGCTGACAAGTTCCCTGAAAAAATAATTCTAGCACTGAAGAACAAGGAACAACAGTCAAAGGAAATTACCCTTAGCGAGTGTACCAATGAGAATGATAGGCTTTACTACCGAGGAAACCTTTACGTACCAGACTTCGACCCCCTTCACTTGGAACTCGTTAAAAGACATCATGACACCCCCACAGCAGGACACCCGGGACTAGATAAAACCTTCGAACTCATAAGTAGAAGGTTTTACTGGCCAAAGATGAGGGAAACAATTAGTCGTTATGTACGCAATTGCCATATTTGCCAAAAGGCTAAGCCAGTCACCCAACGTACACAAGGTGTTCTCCGCCCTCTACCTATCCCAAATCGCCCTTGGCAAGAAATCTCGATGGACTTCGTGACAGGCCTCCCGGAATCGAACGGTTATGACGCTATTATGGTAGTAGTAGACCGCCTATCGAAAATGCGACACCTTATCCCGTGCAATACTACTGTTAATTCGCGGGACGTTGCAGACCTCTACCTTCAACATGTGTGGAAACTCCATGGCCTACCAACATATGTCACCTCCGACCGGGGAACGCAGTTCACCGCCCACTTCTGGAAGGAGCTTTGCCAGCGCTTAGGAATTCAAGCTAGGATGTCAACAGCCTTCCACCCAGAAACCGATGGACAAACGGAACGATTGAATGCGGTTATGGAACAATACCTCCGCTCCTATGTGTCCTATCAGCAAGAAGACTGGAGTAAATGGTTACCTATGGCAGAATTCTCCGCGAATAACCAGGAATCAGCTAGCACCAAAGTTTCGCCTTTCTTTGCGAACTATGGATATCATCCCCGCTTTGATACCTCTATTACTCCTTCAACAACCACGGCCCAAAGTCTGGATTCTTTGACCTTTGCAACTAAGATGCAAGACTTGTATGATCACCTCCGAACTCAGATTCGAATAGCTCAAGACATTCAGGAAACCTCCACCAATAAACACCGAACTCCTGCCCCGGCCTATCAAGTGAATGACCAAGTGTTCGTATCAATGAAGAACATCCGGACCGTTCGTAATGCCCGGAAACTCGATTGGAAGTGGATGGGGCCCTACCCGGTAAAAAAGATAGTATCACCCTTTGCGTATGAGATTGATTTACCGTTCTCCGTCAAGTATCATCCTGTCTTTCACGTATCACTTCTTAAACCGGTCGCCCATGACCCTCTTCCAGGACAAGTTATTCCTCCCCCACCTCCGATCGTTGTTAATGAACAGGAGGAATACTTCATTGAGAAAATCCTCGAGCAACGAATATACCGCGGACGACAACAATACCTTATCGAGTGGACTGGCTACGCCCATCCTACCTGGGAACCCGTGGAGGACCTTCAGGATACTGCTGCTCTCAATGAGTTTTTAGCTATGATAACTGCGACTAGTTCTAAAGTTCGCAGGAGCTCACGCTTAAGACGGGGGGCTACTTTCACGGATTAAAGATTGGATAAGGGTTAGGTTTCGGTTCGAAGTTGGATACAGGCTGTGGGGTTATTGTGCTATAATGTTATTGTATTTTCGGGTGTTATCGGCTATTGGGTTTTTTGGTTGAGAAAGCGGGGTATTTAAGCGACGGATTTCTGATCATTCTTTGTCTTTTCTTCTCTTCTTTCTTTAAGCAACGTTCTCGTTTACCTTCTCCTGTAACTGTTGAAATACTATCTCGGTTCTACCTCAGAACCCTCGCTGTCGCTGCCCACTTCGCTGCACTTATCTCGCCTGGAGATAGACCCCTCGTAGAACTTGTAGAAACGCTGCACTCCTTGAACGAGTCAGTTCCTCGCTTAAGTAGCACTGCTCACCTTCAGGGATACTGAAGGGCTTAACGAGAGACTGAACCGTGAGAAGATGTTGGAAGCAACGTAATCTCACGGTTGAGTTCCTCGTTAAGCCCTTCAGTATCCCTGAAGGTGAGCAGTGCTACTTAATGAGGTATCAACGCGTTCAAAGAGTGCAGCGTTTCTACAGGTTCTACGATGGGTCTATCTCAAGGCGAGATAAGTGCAGCGAAGTGAACAGCGACAGCGAGGATTCTGAGATAGAACCGAGATAGTATTTCTGACAAGTACCGGAAAAGGTAAACGAGAACGTTGCTTAAGGAAAGAAGAGAAAGAGAAACAAGAGCGACCAAAATCCTTCCTTAAATACCCCGCTTTCCTGTAACACCAACAACAACCCGACAACAACCGAAACACAAAGACATTATTCCAATAACCAAAACATAACCGAACAACAAAGAAATTATACAACCATCCAAACAACGATATAACCAACAACCCAACCACGATTCATCCTCTAAGTCAATCCATGAAACATGTATACTGCTGTTTCATGGATGGTTGTTATGTTGATCGACTAGGTATATGGTTGTATGGTTGTCGGGTTTCGTTGTTGTTCTTTGTGTTTCTATGAGTTTCTCGTTACAATGAGTCATGTCTTTGTCATCGAAAGGGTTGGAACGTGGTATATAAGCGAAGGGATTTCCCCTCATCTTGTACTTTTCCTTCTTCTTTCTTTAAGCAACGTCTTCTATTGTACACTCACTGTATCTTACAAATACAACCTCAGGTTACACCTCGTAATCTTTCGCCGTCGCCGTCTTCAAGTCATCATAACTTGAACCATTAGTAGAGCCTGTAGAATCCTCGCACATTCTCCTGTCGTTGGTTTCTCGTTCAATTAGCACTGCTTATCTCAGGGGATACCTGAGAGCTTGACGAGAATCTCGCCCCTTGAGATGCTGGGAGAATTGCGGATCGGGGCCAGGGAACTCAATGGGGTATCAGGTATGGAGATAAGGCGAAGTGGTTTTATGTTGTCATAGTAGTTAGCGCCTCTACACCACACTATACTGAAACATAGTAGAGAGGAGGCATTATAAATACTCTCGCAGTGGATGTAAACTCTGAGTCGGATCATTAGCGATGAAGAACGAGCCTTATCAATATTATAGCGCACGCATGGATAAATGTAGACCAATCAGATTTTGATGTGGAACACCAAGAGTGTCGCCAAAAATCGAGTGACTTTTCATGATTCGATTCCTGAGCAACACGGGGAAAGGAATAACTCAGTGTTTCTCAACCATGAATAGCTCTAGGGATGCGCCCTTTTAAGTGTAAGCTCTAGTATAGTAGAATAGTAAAAATTTGGCCTCGTTTAGCAAATAATAGGGGTATAGAAGGCCCACTTTTAAGATACCTGGAAGGAAAAAGCTCCCCAAGGTCTATTGAGAGCTACTGCTTTCTACAGACTACCTTTCACGGATTAAAGATTGGATAAGGGTTAGGTTTCGGTTCGAGGGTTGTTGTATAAGGTTATTGTATTTCGGGTGTTATCGGCTATTTGGGTTTTGTTGAGAAAATGGGGTATTTAAGTGATGGATTTCGGTCGCTCTTTGTCTTTTCCTCTTCTTTCCTTAAGCAACGTTCTCGTTTACCTTCTACTGTAATCGCTGGAATATTATCTTGGTTCTACCTCAGAGCCCTCGCTGTCGCTGTTTACTTCGCTGCACTTATCTCGCCTTGAGATAGACCCCTTGTAGAACTTGTAGAAACGTCGCGTACTTTGAACGTGTTGTTTACCTCGCTTAAGTAGCACTGCTTACCTTCAGGGATACTGAAGGGCTTAACGAGGAACTCAACCATGAGACTACCTATGTCTCAAGGAGCGAGATTCTTGTCAAGCTCTCGGGTATCCCCCGAGATGAGCAGTGCTACTTGAACAAGAAACCAACGACAAGAGTGTATGCGAAGATTCCACAGGCTCTACAAGTTCTTCGAATGATAAAGGTTCAAAGACAGCGACAGCGAAAAGTTACATGGCGTAACTGTGGTTTGTTATTGTAAAATACAAGAGTGACTATAGAAGACGTTGCTTAAAGAGAAGAGAAGAAAAAGTACAACAAGAGGGGAAAACCCTTCGCTTATATACCCATATTACATCCTTCCGATGACAAACATATGACTCATTGTAAAGTGAAAACCAAAGAAAGCACAAGGAACAACTATAGCACCCGACAACCATATACTCATATACCTATTCGACTAACAAAACAACCATCCATGAAACTATGACTACAATACATTAAGTGCAGAGCGAAGATATACTCTTCTATGGCTCTTATAGGCTCTCAATTTGAACTCCTCGCTTCCATAAGCTAAACCATTTCTATAGGCTTCCATGATCCTAAGAGATTTCCCCCACCATTTAGAAATAAAGTCACAAGCCCAGTCCAATGCAATAAGAATATTGTCCCTAAGGGATTTAATATCATAGCCACAATGTGCTCTAGTATATTCTTTAACTCTTGCCCAGAAGTACTTGATCCAATTCAACTCACAGTGAAATTTAGGATAAAAAAGCACCAAATGACCTCTGGCTTCAACTACCTCTTGTACCCTTCCTTTTTGGGCTAGAAAATCGGATTGCTGACATAGTAGCCTTCGGGCACAGCAGGCATCACTAGAATGCTTTCGGAGATCTTTAGGTAGATTCTCTCCGGATTTGCAGTCCAAATATAGTCCACCTTCAGGCCATAGACCTCTCTCTTCCAAAACCACTTGAATTCCTTTAGGCTTTCCCCATAGATGCTTCGGCAAATCTTCATCTCTCTCATAAGACATTTTTTGAATATTCTTCTCTCCAGTCTCAGTAGTATAATAGCCATCGCGCATATGAGGCTGTTTTCCTCCTGACCCTTTATTCATTCTTTGTGCCCGAAGAGCATCTTCTGCAAATGCACAATGACTTGTAGCATTGTCAAAAAGGAATAAAGCCTGACAACCAGGGGCATCAAGCTCGAATATATTAATGGCCCTCTGAGTCTGTTGCACAATATTGTCCTGATCCCACCAGATATCACCTCCACACTGAATAACCTCTGTGACTTCTCTTTTATACAGTCCATGCTGAATAAGTTCTTCGTCCGATACCTCTTCTTCTCCCACTCTAAGGCGCCCCCAAGGAGTAATAAACTCTGATATATGGAGCCCTTGACCTCTTGACTTCTTTCGTAATGGATATTCTCCATCTTTTATCCACTGATGATGTGGGCCATCATGGGCATTGCAGGTACGTTCGTCATGTGTAATAGGGATACAAAGCCTTGCACCAGGTGCTAATGTTGGCCACTCTACTCCAATTACCGTACTCTCACGGTGCGGTTCCCGTCTAAGCCCTTCAGTATCCCAGAAGGTGAGCAGAGCTACTTAAACGAGAATCGTTGCGATAAGAGTGAAGGAGTTTTATACAGGTCCTAAGAGGGTCTAACTCCAGGCGAGTTAAGTATGAGGATGTTTGCAGCGACAGCGACCGCGAGGATTCTGAAGTAGAATTGAGATAGTATTAAAACAATACAGTAGAAGTAAAGTGAGAACGTTGCTTAGAGAAGGAAAAGAAGAGAACTACAAAACAACGAAACCATCCTCCTTATATACCCCGCTTTTCCTATCCAAAGCTTGTAACCGAACATAACCGAAGAACAAAGACTTTGTTTAAACAAAAGAGAACCCATAACCCGTAAACATTACTTCCAGCCGAAACCTAACCCCTTATCCTTCTTCCTCCGTGAAACATACCATCATGATCTAAAGATGGATATGGCATTCGTGGCTTTAATTCTTCCAGAGTTTTTAGGAAAACATCCTGGCGGTATTCAACCACATTTGGCCTCTCATGCCCGTCTTTATAGATGCCCTTTTTCACTTCCTTCCAGTAATAGCCCAATTGATGGAGCCAGGTAACTGCAGCTCGTGCTGAGAGACTCAATTTTTTGTGAGAATGAGAGGGTAATTGATGGTAGGCTTCAACTTCTTGTAGAGAATCTGAAAATAGTTGAAGTTGCTGTTCTCGATTTACAAATGGTTGGCTAGATTGCCAATATGATGTGGCTGCTGAGGAAAGCATATGGGCCCGGAAATCTACTACAGTCAGTACTAATATATATATTATTGGCTAGAATACATACTGGCACCTGCGGGAGCTATACATTCATGTACAACTAACATGGTTCTTTCGTCATGGAGTAGGGCCATCATTTTTGTCTTTTTCCCCTGCCTGCTCAAAGGCAATTTCTGGTTCTGAATCCATAGTTTTTCATGCCTCTGAATCCGCTCCTGAACCCGCTGCCCCTTTCCAAAACAAGTGGCCACATTCCTAGCACATATCTTTCAGGGGGGGATAGCCTGTGGTTTAAACCCACCAGGGATAGAAGACCCTGGCTTTTGTCTATTTTTAATACCCAAAACCTACCAATTCATAAAATATAAAACTTGTAAATGTCTCAAGGAACGGGTTTCTTATCAAGCTCTCGAATATCCCCCGAGATGAGAAGTGTTACTTGAATGGGAAACCAACAGTAAGAGTGTGTACGAAGGTTCTACAGGCTCTATGAGTGGATCAAGTTAAGATGACTTGAAGACAGCGACAGTGACAGGTTACGAGGTGTAACCGAGGTTTGTATTGTGGAATACAAGAGTAAACAATAGAAGACGTTGCTTAAAGAAAGAAGAAGGAAAAGTACAACAAGAGGGGAAATCCCTTCGCTTATATACCACATTCCAACTCGTTCGATGACAAAGACTTGACTCATTGCAACGAAAACTCAAGGAAACACAAAGAACAACAACGTAACACAACAACCTTGTACCCCTGTACCTAACGAACCAACGAAAACAGTTATCCATGAGGAAAATGCCATTTATAATCATGGCCTGTAGGGCGGCGTTTTGAACGGAGAAGCTTCTCCATATCAATTATAGCTATTTACACGCCATGTGTTAGCTAATATATATTATAATAAAGACGCTAGTTCACTTACCTCTCTCTAGTATAAGCTTCTTCAGGTAAAGAGAATCCACCCAAGGCCATTGATTTATAGCATCTCCAACATCTTCTGTACTCATTACAGAATCCCTTAGATGCCATACAACTTCCTCTTCATTCATATTTTCAAAATCCTCCTCAAACCCGCCAGCATTATTTCCTTCTGTCAAATTCTCTAGTCTTAACTGTGCTCCAGGAGAATCTAATAGCCTCTCCACCACGAAATTAACAGGAGATATAGCTATTCCCGTCACACTTCCAGCCTGAGCCTTGATACTGCTATATCCAGTTGATGGCCTTCCAGTAATACTCATATAATCAGCAGTAGAAGGCCTACTGTTTGTCATTGTCATATGGCTAGTTGATGGCCTACTAGCCACATTATTTCTGCCAGCGATTTTAGCAAGAGCTGCCTGATGAAGAGCTTTCTGAGCCTTTACTGCTTTTGTTTTGTGACGTCATACTGTAGTTCTAGGCCTCCAAGGGGTTTTGATAGGTGACTCTATTGGAAGGACCTGGAGTCTTCTTTTTCCTCTCCCTCCTTGCTTTCCATTATTTCTGCGCTTTACCTGTGTCTTCCTGAGGCGCCCCATATTCTCCGTTGTGGCCTAAGCTTTCACAGATTAAGATTAGCTATAGGGTTAGGGTTAAACTCGAGGTATTATTACGTATTACGGGTTTGTTGGACAATGTCTTTGTGTTTCGGTTGCTATCAGGTATTAGGTTTCGTGTGGAAAAGCGGGGTATTTAAGTGTTGGATTTCATTCGTTCTTTGTTCTCTTCTTCTTCTTTCCTTAAGCAACGTTCTCGTTTCACTTCTACCTGTATTACTTTAATACTATCTCGGTTCTACCTCAGAACCTTCGCTGTCGCTGTGAAACATCGCCGATACTTCGCCTTGAAGTATATCCTCTGTAGAACTTGTAGAAACACTGCACTCTTCGAACATGTTAGTACCTCGCTCTCACGGTTGAGTCCCTCGTTAAGCCCTTCAGTTCTCAAGGGGCGAGGTTTATCTTCAAGCTCTCAGGTATCCCCCGAGATAAGCAGTGCTACTTGAAGGGAAAACTAAGTGACGAGAGTGTTCACGAGGTTCCACAGGCTCTACGGAGTGTTCAAGTATGGAGGACTTGAGGACGGCGACAGCGTAAGGTTATGAGGTATAACCGAGGTTTGTATTGTGAAATACAAGAGTGTACGATAGAAGACGTTGCTTAAGGAAAGAAAGAAAAAAAGTACAACAAGAGGGGAAATCCCTTCGCTTATATACTCATAATCCACCTCTTTGATGACAAACGTATGACTCATTGTAAAGGAAACCAAGGGAAACATATAGATCAACCGACAGAACAACACAACCGAATAACCATACCGCTAACCGAATAACACGACAACCATCCATGAAAGTACCCCCTCCCTTATAGCCGTGAGCTCCTGCGAACACTAACCAGACCTTCCTTCGGCTTACTCGGATATCTTTGGTGAAACACGTCTACTGCTTCCGTTTCTTCATGATACTCCGCAGGTTCCCACGTAGGCAAAGCATATCCCGTCCACTCAACCAAATATTGAAGTCTTCCCCGATAGAGGCGAGAGTCCAATATATTTTCGACAAGATATTCCTCATGGTCATTAACTTGGATAGGGGGGGGCGGTGGAATAATTTGGCCAGGGAGTGGGTCGGTAGGAGCTGCTTTGATTAATGAAACGTGGAATACCGGATGGTACTTCATTGACGTTGGCAGGTCTATTTCATAAGCGTGCGCCGAGATTATCCTCTTTATAGGGAAGGGGCCACTCCATTTCCAGTCTAACTTCCTCGAATTCCTGGTTGTCCTCATATTCTTCATGGACACGAAGACTTGGTCATCGACTTTGAACGAAGGAGCAGGGGTACGGTGACGATTAGTACTGGTTTCGTGAATATCTTGAGCCGTTCTCATCTGTATTCGGAGGAAGTCTCTAAGTTCTTCCATCTTTAAAGCGAAGAGGTTGGCATCAAGGGTTTGCGGGGAACGATCATTAGAGGCAATAGAAGTGTCAAAGCGAGGGTGATAGCCGTAGTTGGCGAAAAAGGGGGTGGCCTTAGTACTGGCCGATTCTTGGTTGTTGGCAGCGAACTCGGCAATCAGTAACCATTTTGCCCAGTCGTCTTGTTGGTACGAGACATAGCAACGAAGATACTGCTCCATGACGGCATTGAGACGCTCGGTTTGACCATCCGTCTCCGGGTGAAAAGACGTTGACATACGAGCGGAAATATTGAGGCGTTGACAGAGGTGTTTCCAAAACTTGGCGGTAAACTGCGTTCCTCTATCGGAGGTGATATAGGAAGGTAGTCCGTGAAGTTTCCAAACATTTTGGAGATAAAGTTCCGCAGTTTGTTCAGCATTGACGGTGGTGTTACAGGGGATCAAGTGTCGCATTTTTGATAGCCTATCTACTACAACCATTATTGCATTAAACCCATCGGATTCGGGGAGGCCAGTGACAAAATCCATCGATAGTTCTTCCCAGGGGCGGTTAGGAATTGGGAGTGGTTTAAGAACGCCGTGGGTACCAAGGGTATTAGGCTTTGCTCGTCGACAGGTATGGCAATTTCGGGTATATCGTCCGATGTATTCCCTCATTTTTGGCCAATAAAAATGCCTAGAGATAAGCTCAAAGGTTTTTTCACGTCCTGGATGGCCGGCAGAGGGGGCATCGTGATATCTTTGCAGGATGAGGACGCGGAGAGGGTCATGATCAGGGACATAGAACTTTTGTCGATATAGAAGGTAGCCCTTTTTCTCGGTACAATCGCCTAGAGTGATTTCCTTGGATTGTTGTTCACCATTCTTAAGTGCTAATAGGATTTTTTGTGGGAATGGGTCAGCAATATATCCGTGGTTCATTAAGGTCTCAAGGGGGGCATCCAATTCAGCGGGTTCATTTGATAAAGAACCCGAAAACAAACTTAGCTTGGGATCGAGGTTCTTTTCCTTCAAGACAACCTGGAGTTGATGTTGTAGTCTTTCATCCCCTTCTTCAGGGAGATCTCCTGATCTCCGAGTCAATGCATCCGGCTTCCCCCCTTGTACTCCTGGTCGATAAGTAATTACGAAGTCAAAGCGCGAGAGGTACTCTGCCCATCTGACTTGTCTCCTATTGAGTTGTTTCGTCGTCATGAAGTATTCCAGGTTCTTATGGTCGGTGATGACGGAAATAGGCAGTTCAGAGCCTTCGAGTTCCGGTCTCCATTCTTCAAAACAGCGAATGATGGCTAGGAGTTCTTTATCGTAGATTTCATAATTACATTCGGCTGGCGAGTGTTTTTTAGAAAAGAAAGCCACAGGGTGGAGTATGCCATTGTCATCGAGCTGGGAAAGAACACCGCCGGAGACGAAGTCAGAAGCATCGGATTCAACAAAGATTTTCTTCCGGGGGTCGAAGTGGATGAGTACCGGTGCTTTGGTAAAGGCATCCTTGAGTGCTTCGAATGCTAACTCGGCTTCAACTGTCCATTCAAAGACGGTGCCTTTTTTTGTGAACGCGGTAAGGGGGGCAGCGAGGCGTGAGAATCCTAAAATAAATCTCCGGTAGAAATTCGCAAAACCTAAGAATGCCTGGACATCCTTAATACATTTGGGTCGGTTCCAATCTCGTACGGCTTTGAGCTTGTCTTCGTCCATCTTAATGCCTTCAGGAGTAAGGATTAAACCGAGGTATTTGATCGATTGTACGTGGAATTCGCATTTCTCCGGTTTAAGGAGGATATTATTGGCTTTGAGGGCGTCTAGAACTTGTCTGACATGCACTTTGTGTTCGGTGAGAGTGTCGCTATAGATGAGGATATCATCGAGGTATGCTGTGCAGAAGAGATCCAGATATTCTCGGAGGGAATCGTTTACAAACCGTTGAAAGGTACCAGGTGCGTTGGTAAGGCCGAATGGCATTACCATATACTCATATAGGCCATACCGAGTTCGGAAAGCAGTTTTCCATTCTTCTCCCTCGGCAATGCGGATTTGATGAAAACCGTCACGGAGATCAAGCTTTGAATACCATTGGGCTTTTGCAAGTCGGTCCAATGTTTCTTTGATCAAGGGGGAGGTGTAGCGGTCCTTCACAGTAAGGGCATTAAGGCCACGGTAGTCCACACATAGGCGAAGGGATCCGTCAGGTTTGGCAGCAAAGAGGACGGGGGAGCCAGCAGAGGAAGAGCTTGCGCGAATGAAGCCTTTCTCTAGGTTGTCTTCGATATATTTTTTCAAGACTAAGAGTTCATCTCGAGACATGCCGTAGAGGGGTCCAAACGGTGGTTCCTTGCCTTCTTGCAAGGTGATCTTATGATCATAGGGTCTTCGGGGGGGGAGTCCTTGGGCTTTAGCTTTGTCGAACATGTCTAGATAATCGTGGTATTCGGCGGGTATTCGTAGCCTCCATTCTTCTTTAGTAGTCTTGCTATCAAGGACTCTATTGATTTCGTAGAGGGACATAGAATAAACTTGGATACCCTTTCTTCTAGCAAGCATGCGGAAACTAGCAGCGCTAATAAAAGCGGCGTTAAGCTTGTTTGGTGGAGAAATAGCAGTAGTGGAAACGACAGGTTGCTTTGGGGCACAGTGGGTGGTGCAGAATTTAGAGTTAAATTCAATGCTTTTGTTAGCGAACTGTAGATGAATGTCATGAAGATTCATCCAGGGGATGCCAAGTACTAGAGGGTAGTGTCCTAGCTTGGTTACAAAGAAGGGAGCTTTCTCAGTGTGTTGTTGAATGGAAAGCTCCAAGTGGCATAAGTTGGTGATGTCTCCCGAAGCGATTGTTCGCCCATCGATGACTTCTAACTGTCGAGGGGTTTTAAGGGGAGACAAGGGCAAAGAATGGTGACGCACGAAGTTTTCATCAATGAAAGCGAATCTCAAGGAGCGAGATTCTCGTCAAGCTCTCAGGTATCCCCCGAGATAAGCAGTGCTACTTGAACGAGAAACTAACGACAAGAGGGTATACGAAGATTCTACAGGCTCTACCAGTGGTTCAAGTTGTGATAACTTGAAGACAGCGACAGCGAAAGATCACGAGGTGTAATCTGAGTTTGGTATTCGTGAAATACTGTGAGTATACAATAGAAGACGTTGCTTAAAGAAAGAAGAAGGAAAAGTACAATCAAAGGGGAAACCCTTCGCTTATATACCATAATCCAACTCGCTCGATGACAAAGACTTGACTCATTGCAACGGAAACCCAAAGAAACATAGAAAACAACAACACGACGTAACAACCCTGCATCCATGCACCCAGCTAACCAACGAAAACAACCATCCATGAAAGTACCCCCTCCCTTATAGCCGTGAGCCCCTGCGAACACTAATCAGGTCTTCCTTTGGTTTATTCGGATGCCGTTGATGGAAAACATCTACTGCTTCTGTCTCCTCGTGGTACTCCGCGGGTTCCCAAGTGGGTAACGCATAACCTGTCCATTCCACCAAGTATTGGAGTCTTCCCCGATGAAGGCGAGAGTCCAATATACTTTCGACGAAATATTCTTCATGATCGTTTACTTGGACGGCAGGGGGTGGTGGGATAACTTGGCCAGGGAGTGGATCAGTAGGAGCTGCTTTGATCAACGAGACGTGGAATACCGGATGGTATTTCATTGACATTGGTAGGTCTATTTCATATGCATGCGCCGAAATTATTCTTTTCACAGGAAAGGGGCCACTCCATTTCCAGTCTAACTTCCTTGAGTTTCGGTTTGTCCTCATATTCTTCATGGACACAAAGACTTGATCGTTGACCTTAAACGAGGGGGCGTGGGTGCGGTGCCGGTTAGTACTGGTCTCAAAAATATCCTGGGCCGTTCTCATCTGAGTTCGGAGGAAGTCTCTAAGATCCTCCATCTTTAGAACAAATAGGTTGGCATCGAGGGTTTGAGGGGAATGATCATTGGGAATAATCGAAGTGTCAAAACGGGGATGATAGCCATAATTGGCGAAAAAGGGTGTGGCTTTAGTACTGGCCGACTCCTGGTTATTAGCAGCAAATTCGGCAATCGGTAACCATTTTGCCCAATCATCTTGTTGGTACGAAACATAACAACGAAGGTATTGCTCCATGACGGCGTTGAGACGCTCGGTTTGACCATCTGTTTCCGGGTGAAAGGAAGTCGACATACGGGCGGAGATATTTAAGCGTTGGCAAAGGTAATTCCAGAATTTGGCAGTGAACTGCGTTCCTCTATCAGAAGTGATATGGGAAGGTAGTCCATGGAGTTTCCAGACGTTTTGGAGGTAAAGCTCCGCTGTTTTCTCGGCATTGACAGTGGTATTACAGGGAATTAAGTGTCGCATCTTTGATAACCTGTCTACCACGACCATTATTGCATCAAAACCATCGGAGTTTGGGAGACCCGTAACAAAGTCCATTGATAACTCTTCCCAGGGGCGGTTAGGAATTGGGAGTGGTTTTAGGACGCCATGGGTACTGAGGGTGCTTGGCTTAGCTCGTCGACAGATGTGACAGTTTCGGGTATAGCGACCAATATATTCCCTCATCTTTGGCCAATAGAAATGCCTTGAAATGAGTTCGAAGGATTTTTCACGTCCTGGGTGGCCAGCGGAGGGGGCATCATGATGTCGTTGTAGGATGAGGAGGCGGAGAGGATCGTGATCAGGGATATAGAGCTTTTGCCGATAATAGAGACGGTTATTGACTTCCGTACAATCGCCTAGGGTTATTTCTTTGGATTGTCGTTCGCCATTTCTAAGTGCTAGGAGGATTTTTTGTGGGAACGGGTCAGCACTATATCCATGATTCATTAAGGTCTCGAGGGGAGCGTCCAATTCAGCGGGTTCATTTGATAAAGAACCCGAAAACAAACTTAGCTTGGGGTCCAAGTTTCTTTCCTTTAAGACTACTTGGTATTGGTGTTGTAGTCTTTCATCCCCTTCTTCAGGGAGATCTCCCGATCTCCGAGTCAATGCGTCCGGTTTTCCTCCCTGTACTCCTGGTCGATATGTGATCACAAAGTCGAACCGTGAGAGGTATTCTGCCCATCTGACCTGTCTTCGATTGAGTTGCTTAGTAGTCATGAAATACTCTAAGTTCTTATGGTCGGTGATGACAGATATGGGTAGTTCAGAGCCTTCGAGTTCGGGTCTCCATTCTTCGAAGCAGCGGATGATGGCTAGCAATTCTTTGTCGTATATCTCATAATTACATTCAGCAGGTGAGTGTTTTTTAGAGAAGAATGCCACAGGGTGGAGTATGCCTTGGTCGTCGAGCTGGGAGAGGACGCCACCGGAGACGAAGTCGGAAGCATCGGATTCTACAAAGATTTTCTTCCGAGGGTCAAAGTGGATGAGTACCGGGGCTTTAGTGAAGGCGTCTTTAAGAGCTTCAAAAGCAAGTTCGGCTTCGACGGTCCAGTTGAAAGTAATACCTTTTTTTGTGAAGGCGGTAAGGGGGGCAGCGAGGCGAGAGAATCCCAAGATAAATCTACGGTAGAAATTTGCGAAACCGAGGAAGGCTTGTACGTCTTTAATTGACTTTGGGCGATTCCAGTCTCGGACGGCTTTTAATTTATCCTCGTCCATCTTGATGCCTTCGGGGGTGAGGATTAGGCCAAGGTATTTGATGGACTGCACGTGGAATTCACACTTCTCAGGTTTGAGAAGGATGTCGTTGGCTTTAAGGGCGTCGAGTACTTGTCTGACATGTACCTTGTGCTCGGCAAGAGTATCGCTGTAGATAAGAATATCGTCGAGGTAGGCCGTGCAGAAAAGATCTAGAAATTCTCGGAGGGAATCGTTCACAAATCGTTGGAATGTACCGGGGGCATTGGTAAGACCGAATGGCATTACCATGTATTCGTATAGGCCGTATCGCGTTCGAAAGGCTGTTTTCCATTCTTCTCCCTCAGCAATACGAATTTGGTGAAAGCCATCGCGGAGATCGAGTTTGGAGTACCACTGGGCTTTTGCGAGGCGATCCAACGTTTCTTTAATCAGGGGGGAAGTGTATCTGTCTTTCACCGTAAGAGCGTTAAGGCCACGATAATCGACACAAAGTCGGAGGGAACCATCGGGCTTAGCGGCGAAGAGGACTGGAGAGCCGGCGGAAGATGAACTGGCGCGGATGAATCCTTTTTCTAAGTTGTCTTCGATGTACTTTTTAAGAACTAGAAGTTCATCACGAGACATGCCATAGAGGGGTCCAAACGGTGGTTCTTTGCCCTCTTGCAGGGTAATCTTATGGTCGTAGGGTCGACGAGGGGGAAGTCCTTGAGCTTTAGCTTTATCGAACATGTCTAGATATCCATGGTATTCAGCAGGTATTCGTTGCTTCCACTCTTCTTTAGTTGTCTTGTTATCAAGAACTTTATTGATTTCGTAGAGGGACATAGCGTAAACCTGGATACCCTTTTTTCTAGCAAGCATACGGAAACTAGCGGCTCCGATAAAGGCGGCATTAAGCTTGTTCGGTGGGGGGATGGCATTGGCTGAGACGACGGATTGTTTAGGGGTGCAGTGAGTGGTGCAGAATTCAGAATTGAATTCAATGCTTTTGTTTGCGAACTGTAGATGAACATCGTGGAGGTTCATCCAGGGAATGCCTAATACTAGGGCGTAATGGCCTAGTTTGGTGACGAAGAAAGGAGCTTTTTCGGTGTGTTGTTGGATGGAAAGCTCCAGATGACAGAGGTTATTGATATCTCCGGAGGCAATTGTTCGGCCATCAATGACCTCTAATTGGCGAGGGGTACGAAGGGGAGATAACGGTAGGGAATGGTGACGCACAAAATCCTCATCAATGAAAGCGAACCCTGAGGCTCCAGTATCAAGAAGTGCGTGTGTTTTTACAATTTTATTTTGGTGGGAAAGGCTACATGAAATTACAAAATGTTCCCCATCCAAATTATCCTCCACACACACATCTGATACCGAAAACCCAGAAATTGAGAACGCTGACAAAGGAGAGAAATGAACCAGAGCAGGGTCACATGGCGACTCTGGTTGAATTAGTTTAAAGACTCTACAGAGTCTGCTGCATCGAAGGCAGGAAAACGGGGCGGCAAAGGTGGAGGGAACACAGAAGGGGCGGGTGCGGCGGCGGCATTGGTAACGGCTCCCCTCATGGCAGGGCGTTTGGAGGCGGAGGGGCAGTTGGAAAAGATGTGCCCTTCTCCGGCGCAGAACAGGCAGCGGTTGTTGGTTTGCCTCCAATTCTTTTCTTCAGGCGATAACTTTCTCCTCCCGTTAACCTGGACATAGCGTTGTTCAGGGGCAGGGTGGGAGGTGGAGGTACGGCCGAAGGACAAATCCATGGGGGCAAGCCCTCCCGGGGCGAAGGAGGAGGAGGCAGGGGTGAAGGCGGCGGGGGCGGCGGCAGGGGCGGTGAACTGTCCCATGGTGTTGCGGGCATTGTTCTTTTTCTCTTCTCTCCTTGCTCGGATACGGTTGTCTAAGCGGAGGAGGAAGGCACAGAGGGAAGTGAAGGTGGTGGGGAAGTCGGCGACGGTTACCACGGCTTCTTTTAGTTCGTCCGACATTCCGAACTCCAGGGCGTCGTTCTTTGCTGACTCATCGTAATTTAGCCTTCCCATGATCCGTTGAAAGTCGGCGAGGTAAGCAGAAAAATCCCGTTTCCCTTGTCGGAGCTGGTGCAGTTCGCGGCGAGCGGTTCCCAGTGGGTCGGGGTCGCCGAAAGCGGTCTCCAAGGCAGTAATCAGTTCGGCAGCGTTGTTCCAGGTAGTGGTTCCGTCGGGGAGGACAGAGTGGCGAATTTGCTCGAGGGCGGCTCCCTCAAGACGGCTAATAGCATACAATATCATATTGTTGCTACTGGAGAAGCGGTCGGCGTTAACCGAGAGTTTTGATCGGAGTTGTAGGACGAACCCGGGGAGCTTGTCGCGGGATCCGTTGAATTTATCCGGATCGGGCATCTTGTCTGAACGGCCTCCTTGTGTGTGAGCGGGAGGCGGTGGTGGCGAGGGCGCAGGTGGTGGAGGAGCGGCGTTGAGGAGGCGAGCGACTTCTGCTTCGGCTGCTTGTAGTTGGGATTGACAAGTATTGAACCTTGCCGTCATGTTATTTCTCTCTTGAGTGACTTCCTCAAGCTGAAGGTCTGCGTACGTGAGGTTATCGACCCGCTGTTGGTAGTGGGAACGAATTTCCTCATAAGCGGAGGCGAGGTCGGCGTTGGCGGCGGCCTGGAAGTTCTCAAATGTTGGGAAGGTCCAGGGGGCGGGGGCAGGGTTGCTCATGGTGATTTTAGTTTGAGGGGGAAGCGGGGTAGAGGGTGTAGATTAGGAAGCAACGTAATCTCAAGGAGCGAGATTCTCGTCAAGCTCTCAGGTATCCCCCGAGATAAGCAGTGCTACTTGAACGAGAAACTAACGACAAGAGGGTATACGAAGATTCTACAGGCTCTACCAGTGGTTCAAGTTGTGATAACTTGAAGACAGCGACAGCGAAAGATCACGAGGTGTAATCTGAGTTTGGTATTCGTGAAATACTGTGAGTATACAATAGAAGACGTTGCTTAAAGAAAGAAGAAGGAAAAGTACAATCAAAGGGGAAACCCTTCGCTTATATACCATAATCCAACTCGCTCGATGACAAAGACTTGACTCATTGCAACGGAAACCCAAAGAAACATAGAAAACAACAACACGACGTAACAACCCTGCATCCATGCACCCAGCTAACCAACGAAAACAACCATCCATGAAAGCGAACCCTGAGGCTCCAGTGTCAAGAAGTGCGTGTGTTTTTATGATTTTATTTTGGTGGGAAAGGCTACATGAAACTACAAAATGTTCCCCATCCAAATTATCCTCCACACACACATCCGACACTGAAAACCCAGAGATAGAAAACGCTGACAAAGAAGAAAAACGAACCAGAGCAGGGTCACAAGGCGACTCTGGTTGAATTAGTTTAAAGACTCGACTGAGTCTGCTGCATCGAAGGCAGGGAAACGAGGTGGCAAGGGTGGTGGAAAAACAGAGGGGGCAGGGGGGGCGGCGGCGTTGGTAACGGCTCCCCTCATAGCGGGGCGTTTTGAGGCGGAGGGGCAGTTTGAGAAAATGTGTCCTTCTCCGGCACAGAACAGACAGCGGTTATTTGTTTGCCTCCAGGATTTTTCTTCGGGAGACAGTTTTCTTCTCCCGTTGATCTGAACATATCGTTGTTCGGGAGCGGGGCGAGTGGTGGAAGTGCGACCGAAAGAAAGATCCATGGGTGCAAGTCCTCCAGGTGCGAAGGAGGAGGAGGCAGGAGTGAAGGCAGCGGGAGCGGCGGCGGAGGCGGTAAATTGTCCCATGGTGTTGCGGGCAGCGTTTTTTTTCTCTTCTCTTCTTGCTCGGATACGGTTGTCCAAGCGAAGGAGGAAGGCGCAGAGAGAGGTGAAGGTGGTAGTGAAGTCGGCTACAGTCACTACGGCTTCCTTCAGCTCGTCTGACATTCCAAATTCCAGGGCATCGTTCTTTGCTGACTCGTCATAGTTTAGCCGTCCCATGATTCGTTGAAAGTCGGCAAGGTAGGCCGAGAAGTCTCGCTTTCCTTGTCGAAGCTGGTGTAGCTCGCGGCGGGCCGTCCCAAGTGGGTCGGGATCTCCGAAGGCAGTCTCCAGGGTGGTAATCAATTCGGCGGCGTTATTCCAGGTGGTGGTCCCGTCAGGGAGGACAGAGTGGCGAAATTGTTCAAGGGCGGCTCCCTCAAGGCGGCTGATAGCATACAATATCATGTTGTTGCTATTGGAAAATCGGTCGGCGTTAACCGAGAGCTTCGATCGGAGTTGCAAGACAAACCCGAGAAGTTTATCGCGAGATCCATTGAATTTATCTGGATCGGGCATTTTATCCGAACGACCTCCTTGAGTGTGAGCCGGAGGGGGTGGTGGCGATGGTGCGGGTGGTGGAGGGGCAGCGTTGCGGAGGCGGGCGACTTCTTCTTCGGCTGCTTGCAATTGAGACTGGCAGGTATTAAACCTCGCCGTCATGTTGTTTCGTTCTTGTACAGCCTCTTCCAGCTGTAGGTCTGCATATGTGAGGTTGTCGACCCGTTGTTGATAATGGGATCGAATTTCCTCATAGGCAGAGGCGAGGTCGGCGTTGGCGGCAGCCTGGAAGTTCTCGAAGGTCGGGAAGGTCCAGGGGGCGGGGGCGGGGTTGCTCATGGTGGCGTTGGGGTTTGTGTGGCAGCGTGTACAAGCGGGGTAGAGGGTGTGGATGAGGAAGCAACGTAATCTCAAGGGGCGAGGTTTATCTTCAAGCTCTCAGGTATCCCCCGAGATAAGCAGTGCTACTTGAAGGGAAAACTAAGCGACGAGAGTGTTTACGAGGTTCCACAGGCTCTACGGAGTGTTCAAGTATAGAGGACTTGAGGACGGCGACAGCGTAAGGTTATGAGGTATAACCGAGGTTTGTATTGTAAAATACAAGAGTGTACGATAGAAGACGTTGCTTAAGGAAAGAGAAGAAAAAGTACAACAAGAGGGGAAATCCCTTCGCTTATATACTCATAATCCACCTCTTTGATGACAAACGTATGACTCATTGTAAAGGAAACCAAGGGAAACATATAGATCGACCGACAGAACAACACAACCAAATACCTATACCACTAACCGAACAGCACGACAACCATCCATGAAATCTGCGGGGGAATGTTTTTTCGAGAAGAAAGCCACTGGGTGTAAGACACCGTTATCGTCATACTGCGATAGTACTCCTCCGGATACAAAGTCTGAGGCATCCGTTTCCACTATGATCTTCTTATCAGGATCAAAATGGATAAGGATCGGGGCGGTGGTGAAGGCGTATTTGAGGTTTTCGAAAGCTATGTCAGCTTCGACAGACCATTCAAAGAGGATACCTTTCTTGGTAAGGGCAGTAAGGGGGGCAGCCAGTTTGGAGAATCCTAAGATGAACCGTCGATAAAAATTGGCAAAGCCTAGGAATGCCTGAACATCTTTTACACTCTTCGGTGTTCCCCATTCCCTGACAGCCTTGAGTTTCTCTTCGTCCATCTTAATGCCATCAGGTGTGAGTATTAGGCCCAGGTATTTGGTCGTTTGTACCTCGAACTCACATTTCTCCGGTTTGAGAAGGATGCTATTGTTCTTGAGTGTCTGTAAGACTTTCCGGACGTGGGTTTGGTGTTCGGCGAAGGTATCACTGTAGATGAGAATATCATCTAGGTATGCCTTACAGAAAATATCTAGGTATTCAGTGAGGCAGTCATGCACGAATCGTTGGAAAGTTCCGGGGGCATTAGTTAGACCGAATGGCATAACCTGGTACTCATAAAGGCCATAGCGCGTGCGAAAAGCGGTTTTCCATTCGTCCCCCTCTGCAATGCGCACTTGATGGTATCCATCACGAAGATCTAGTTTAGTATACCATTGTGCCTTTGCAAGTCGGTCTAGGGTTTCACGGATGAGAGGGGAAGTATAGCGATCCTTAACGGTAATAGCATTAAGGCCTCGGTAATCCACACAGAGTCGTAGGGATCCATCAGCTTTTTTGACGAAAAGGACAGGGGATCCAGCGGGAGAGGAACTAGCACGAATAAATCCCTTCTCGAGATTGTCTTCGATATACTTCTTCAGAACGATTAGTTCTTCCCGGGACATTCCATAGAGGGGTCCGAAAGGGGCATCCTTTCCCTCCATTAGTTGTATCTTGTGATCATACGAACGGCGTGGGGGGAGTCCTTGAGCTTTGCTTTTATCAAACATATCGAGGAAGTCGTGGTATTCCTCTGGAATTCTAGACTTCCATTCCTCTTTGGTTGTCGTTTTGTCTATGATTTTATTAATCTCATAGAGGGGCATAGCGTAAGCTTGTGATGTTCGTTTCCTGGTGAGGGTTCTGAAGCTAGCGGCACCAATGAATGACATGTTGAGCCGAGGAGGTGTCGAAATGGCTGAGGTGGATACCGGAGGGGAGCATGGCGCGCAATGGGTTCTGCAGAGTTTAGAATTAAACTCAATGCGTTTTTTGGTGAAGTGGAGTTGGACGTCGTGATAGTTCATCCATGGGATTCCAAGAACGAGAGGATAATGTCCTAGCTGGGTAACAAAGCAGGGGGCCTGCTCCTGGTGTTCTTGAATGGAGAGGTCGATGTTGGCGATATGGGTGATGTCTCCTGATGAAACTGGGCGACCATCAATCACTTCAAGTTGCCTGGGGTTTTTTAAAAGTAGGAGAGGTAGGGAGTGGTGACTCGCAAAGTCTTTATCAATGAAGGCAAATCCTGAGGCTCCAGTGTCCAATAGTGCGTGAGTTTTAATGGTTTTATTATTATGGGAAATGTTACATGCTATAACGAAATGTTCCCCGTCCAGTTGATCCTCCACGCACATATCCGATACTGAAAAACCCGAAATAGAAAATGCCGACAAAGGTAAAGAAATGGGAACCAAGGCAGGGTCACTGGTCAGCCTTGGTTGGACTAGTTTAAAGACTCATTGGAAGAGTCTGCTGATTCTAATGCAAAAAACTGGGGAGGAAGAGGTGGTGGTGGAAGAACGGAGGCGGGGGGTGTTCTATTGACGGGTGGTACAGTGAGGGCTCCCCTCATAATGGGTTTTTTAGGGGCAGAGGGACAACTGGCGTAGGAGTGGTCGGGGGCGGCGCAGAACATACATTTCCCAGTGGAGCGGCGCCACTGTTTTTCTTCCTCCGAAAGCTTTCTTCTCACGGTTCAGTTCCTCGTTAAGCCCTTCAGTATCCCTGAAGGTGAGCAGTGCTACTTAAGCGAGGAGCTAACTTGTTCGAGGAGTGCAGCGTTTCTACAAGTTCTACGAGGAGTCTATCTCAAGGCGAGATAAGTGCAGCGGAGTGGACAGCGACAGCGAGGGTTCTGAGATAGAACCGAGATAGTATTCCGACAAATACAGAAGAAGGTAAATGAGAACGTTGCTTAAGGAAAGAAAGAAGAAGAGAAACCACAACAACCAAAATCCTTCACTTAAATACCCCGCTTTCCCGTAGCACAAACAACAATCGACAATAACCGAGAAACAACCGAACAACAAAGCCATTATATCCCGATGACCCTTCGTTACTACCAACGACTTCACTTTAACCCATTACCCAGTTTCATCCGTGAAAGTAGCTCCCCGTCTCAAGCGTGAGCTCCTGCGAACCTTAGGAATAATAGCAGCCATCGTAGCGAGAAACGTGTCAAGAGCTGAGGTATCTTGAAGATCCTCGGCAGGTTCCCATGTAGGGTGGGCGTATCCAGTCCATTCCACAAGGTATTGAAGTTGTCCTCTATAATTGTGCTGGTCTAGGATTTTCTCGATATAATATTCCTCTTGATCATTGACAACAACTGGCGCCGGTGGAGGAATAATTTGTCCCGGGAGGGCGTTATTAGAGGCTGGCTTGAGGAGAGAAACATGAAATACGGGGTGGTATTTGACTGACAAGGGGAGGTCTATCTCGTAAACGAAAGGGGAAACAATTCTCTTTACCGCGTAAGGACCCATCCATTTCCAGTCTAGTTTCCTAGCGTTACGAGTAGTCCTGATATTCTTCATCGATACGAAGACTTGGTCATGGATTTGGTACGCCGGGGCTGGAGTTCTGTGCTTATTAGTGGCGGTCTCCTGAATATCTTGAGCGGTTCTAATCTGTGTCCTAAGGTAGTCGTATAGCTCCTGCATCCTACTGGCAAAGATAGCGGCGTCTTGACTCTGAGGGGTATTTGCTAGGGGGACGAGAGAAATATCGAATCGAGGATGATAGCCGTAATTAGCTAAGAAGGGGGATACTTTTGTACTCGCCGATTCTTGGTTATTGGCAGAGAATTCCGCCATGGGTAGCCATCTACTCCAGTCTTCCTGTTGGTAGGACACATATGATCGAAGGTACTGTTCCATTACTGCGTTCAGTCTCTCTGTTTGCCCGTCTGTTTCTGGGTGGAAAGCAGTGGACATCCGGGCTTGTATTCCTAGACGTTGGCATAATTCTTTCCAAAAATGGGCAGTGAACTGAGTGCCTCGGTCAGAAGTAATATGTGTAGGCAAGCCGTGTAACTTCCAGACGTGTTGTAAGTAAAGATCAGCGACGTCTCTGGAATTGACGGTAGTATTGCATGGAATAAGGTGTCGCATTCTCGATAGTCGGTCCACAACTACCATGATCGCATCATAGCCATTGGATTCAGGGAGGCCTGTGACAAAGTCCATTGAGATCTCTTGCCAGGGTCGTTGGGGAATGGGTAAAGGACGGAGAACACCTGGGGTACGATGGGTGGTAGGTTTGGCTTTCTGGCAGGTGTGGCAGGTGTGGCAGTTTCGTACGTATCGACTAACCGATTCCCGCATTCTAGGCCAATAAAAGCTTCTTGCCATAAGTTTGAAGGTTTTATCTCGTCCTGGATGGCCTGCTGCTGCGGTATCATGATGCCTACGGATAAGTTCCAATCGAAGAGGATCAGAATCAGGGACATAGAGGCATTCTCGATAATATAGGAGACCGTTGTTCTCGCTGCATTCGCTTAGGGTAATCTCCTTTGAACATTGTTCTTTATTTTTGAGCGCCGTGAGTATCTTCTCTGGGAATTTATCAGTACTATATCCTTCTTGGAAGAGTTTTGAAAGGGGGGCGTCCAGTCCAGCGGCTTCATTTGGTAAAGAAGCCGATAACAAACTTAGCTTAGAATCAATATTCCCTTTCTTTAACACCACTTGGCTTTGGTGTGCCAATCTTTCATCCCCTTCTTTGGGAAGATCTCCTGATCTTCTGGTCAATGCATCGGGTTTTCCTCCTTGAGTACCTGGACGATAGGTAATTACAAAATCGAAGCGGGACAAATATTCAGCCCATCTCGCTTGGCGTCGGTTCAATTGCTTGGTACTCATAAAGTACTCGAGGTTTTTGTGGTCGCTAATCACATCGATCGGGTGCTTGGATCCTTCGAGTTCAGGGCGCCATTCCTCGAAAACGCGGATGATGGCCAATAATTCCTTATCGTAAATCTCGTAGTTGCATTCCGCAGGGGAATGTTTCTTCGAGAAGAAAGCCACTGGGTGCAAGATACCGTTATCATCGTACTGGGAGAGGACTCCTCCTGACACAAAGTCTGAAGCATCTGTTTCTACAATGATCTTCTTGTCGGGATCGAAGTGAATTACGATTGGGGCAGTAGTAAAGGCATATTTAAGGTTTTCGAAGGCTATTTCAGCTTCGACGGACCAATCAAAAGCGATGCCTTTCCTGGTGAGGGCGGTGAGTGGAGCAGCAAGTTTGGAGAATCCTAGAATAAAGCGACGGTAAAAGTTGGCAAAGCCTAAGAAAGCTTGGACATCTTTTACGCTTTTCGGCGTTCCCCATTCCCGGACGGCCTTGAGTTTTTCCTCATCCATCTTGATACCGTCAGGGGTAAGGATGAGACCGAGGTATTTGGTAGTTTGTACCTTGAATTCGCATTTTTCCGGTTTCAGCAAAATATCATTATCCTTGAGAGTCTGGAGAACCTTGCGAACATGGACTTGATGTTCCGCGAAGGTATCGCTATAAATAAGGATGTCATCGAGATAGGCGGTGCAGAAAATATCTAGATACTCTCTCAGGCAGTCGTTGACAAAGCGTTGAAAGGTGCCAGGTGCATTAGTTAGGCCAAATGGCATTACTTGATATTCATAGAGTCCATAACGGGTTCGGAAGGCCGTTTTCCATTCCTCCCCTTTGGCGATTCGGATCTGATGATAGCCCTCGCGGAGATCGAGTTTTGTATACCATTGAGCTTTGGCCAGTCTATCGAGGGTTTCTCGTATGAGAGGAGAGGTATAACGATCTTTGACGGTAATGGCGTTTAGACCTCTATAATCAACACATAGTCGGAGGGAGCCATCTGCTTTCTTTACAAAGAGTACAGGGGAGCCGGCGGGAGAAGAGCTGGCACGGATAAAGCCTTTCTCTAGGTTGTCCTCGATATACTTTTTGAGAACGATCAGTTCCTCCCTTGACATCCCGTAGAGTGGTCCGAATGGTGCATCCTTCCCTTCCATCAGTTGTATTTTATGATCATAGGGGCGGCGTGGGGGCAGTCCTTGTGCTTTCGCTTTATCGAACATGTCCAGGAATTCGTGGTACTCAGCTGGGATCCTTGATTTCCATTCTTCCTTGGTTGTTTTTTTGTCTATGAGTTTGTTTATTTCATAGAGCGACATGGCGTAAGCTTGGTGGTTGCGTTTCCTAGTAAGGGTTCTGAAACTGGCAGCGCCATTAAACGACATGTTTAGTCTGGGAGGAGCAGGGATCGATGGGGAGGTGACGATGGGGGAGTGAGGGGCACAGTGAGTGGTGCAGAGTTTAGAATTAAACTCAATGCGTTTGTTGGCAAAGTGGAGTTGCACATCATGGTGTTTCATCCATGGTATGCCCAAGACTAGAGGGTAGTGGCCCAGTTGGGTCACAAAACAGGGGGCTTGTTCTCGGTGATTTTGAATGGACAAATCGAGGTTGGCGATATGGGTAATGTCTCCTGAGGCGACAGGGCGACCATCGATGACCTCAAGTTGACGGGAGGTTTTTAAAGGGGTAAGAGGTAGGGAATGGTGACTCGCGAATTTCTGATCAATAAATGCAAATCCGGAGGCTCCGGTGTCTAGTAAGGCGTGGGTTTTTATAATTTTATTGCTATGGGAAATATTGCATGATACTACAAAATGTTCCCCATCCAACTGATCCTCCACGCTTACACTAGAAACCGAAAACCCAGAAATTGAAAATGCAGATAAAGGTAGGAAATTTGAAACCAAGGTAGGGTCACTGATCGACCTTGGTTGTACTAGTTTAAAGACTCATTGGTTGAGTCTGCTGATTCTAACGCGAAACATTGAGGAGGGAGTGGTGGTGGTGGCAGGGAAGAGGCAGGGGGTGTTAGGGTGGCCGGTGGCGCAGTAAGAGCTCCCCTCATTGTAAGTTTCTTGGGAGCGGAGGGGCAGTTGGCATATGAGTGGTCGGGGGCGGCGCAAAACATGCACTTCCCTGTGGAACGGCGCCACTGTTTTTCTTCTTCGGATAACTTCCTCCTTCCATTAACCATGGTATACCGTTGATCTTGAGGGGGGCGAGAGGTATTGCTGGTGCGGCCGAATGACAGGTCCATGGGAGCTAGTCCTCCTGGGGTAAAGGAGGAGGCAGGGGTGAAGGCGGCGGGAGCATTGAACTGGCCCATGCTGTCGCGAGCATTTCCTCTCTTCTCTGCTTTACGGGCTCGAATGCGGTTGTCGAGACGAGTGAGAGTGAGGATCATTTCCTGAAGGTTGGCCGGGGCGATGGGTGCGAATACCATAGCTTCCTTTAGTTCCTCTGACATCCCGTGTTCCAGTGCATCCATCTTGGAGTTCTCATCGAAGTTTAACTGTCCCATGATCCTTTGAAAGTCGGCTAGGTAAGCTGAAAAGTCGCGCTTACCTTGGCGGAGCTGGTGGAGTTCTCGTCGAGCGGTACCGGTTGGGTCTGGATCTCCGAAAGCAGTCTCTAGGGCGGCGATGAGTTGTTCCGCACTAGTCCAGGTAGTAAGGCCGGAGGGGAGGACCGTGTGGCGGACCTGCTCCAGTGCTGCTCCTTCTAGCCGATTAATGGTATAGAGGATCATTGTAGTTTCATCTGCGAAGCGATCTCGATTAACTGTTAACTTGGAGCGCAGTTGGAGGATGAATCCGGGAAGTTTGGCCCTGGATCCGTCAAACTTTTCCGGGTCCGGCATGCGTTCTGAACGGTGAGAAGTCGTCGGTGGAGGTGGGGTGGCAGCGAGGTTGGGTGGAGCAGGGGGTGCTTGAATAGTGGCTCGGGCTTCGTTTCGTTCTTGCCGTAACCGGGCAATCAAGTTTGCGGTCTCGGTGACCCGTTGATCTTGTTCGGCGGCATGGCGGAGGGCATTATCGGTCTGGATCCGAGCGGTGTTGAGTTTTACCTCATTTTCCCGTTCGCTTTCCTGGAGGACATCGATTTGGTCCTCTAGCGCCTGGTAAAGATCTCGGAGTAGATTGTAGTGTTCTGAGGGATCTTCTCTGATGGCTTGGGCGAAGGCTTCTCGTGTGGGGAAGCGTGGGGAAGAGACAGCAATTCCTTCCAT